>OY987197.1:0-600000 GCA_963920755.1 Cartodere bifasciata | reverse complement strand
TTTTTCTAGACCTTTTCAAAATTGGCCAAATTTCTAAATTTTTTAAAAAGCTCTGCAAAATTTTTTGTTTCCGATTTAAACAAAACTTATTTTGTAAACAACTTTTTAGCTCTAGAATACGAATCTGCATTTAGATTTTTCTAAAAAAAATGTTTCTGCAAATTAGAGATCTTTAAAAAAATAGGGTGTCGCGTTTGAAAGCTCGTAGCAATAAAACTAAAAGCGTTGGAACTGTTTAAGTGCCAGATTCGGATTCAGCATCTCGTTTTACATAAGCATTGATGGCATTTATTGGTGACAAAAATTATTTGTGGCTGCGACGAATAAAAAAGTGCGAATATTTGCACCCTTACCCCTTAGTTCAAAATGAGGTAAATTTTGAAAAAAAATAGATTTGCCTCAAACAATGTTTTTAGATTAATAAGAAGGTGTAAAAAAATCTGCATTAAATTAAAATAAACATTTTATTTATTTCTACCAAAATTTAGAAAAACTTTTATTTTATTTTTTATAGGTAAATAAAATTTTTCATGCATTATTAATAAATGAAAAATTTTTAAATATCAAATGTTTGAATTATTTTTTTGCCATTGTTTTAAAGTTAAACAATAACTGTGCATACTTTTGTCATTCATAATTATTATCATTTTGTTCTTTTTTTGTTGCAGACGTTTCTACAAAATGTGAATTTTACATTAATTTAAAAAAGGAAATAAAAATATGTCTATAAACCAAAAATTTTCAACGTCGGAATAATTATCGGGCCTGCAAAAATAATTTAAATAAATAAAAACCCCAATGGCAGTGGATTCAGTCAAACAACAGGTAAATTTAAAAATGCTAGAAATTACTCTTCGCAAAAATTTCTAAAAATTAAAAAAAACAGTATTCTTTTTAAATGGTTGCTTTTTTTGCAGACATTAATACTTAATTGTTTCTAATAATTATAAATTTTAGTTAAAAAGCGTTTTTAACGAAGAGGACGCAGCAATTAATAAAAAATTACCCAAAGAATTACTTTTACGAATTTTTTCGTATTTAGACGTGGTCTCTTTATGTCGGTGTGCCCAAGTGTCAAAAGCATGGAATATTTTGGCATTAGATGGGTCCAATTGGCAAAGAATAGATCTGTTTGATTTTCAACGAGACGTCGAGGTAAAAAAATCTTCTAAATTTATTAAACCAAAATAGATCATTTTTTACCTTGCAAAAAGTATACAACAGCCAGATTTTGTATATGTGCGGTTAGAACATCTATTCAGAAAGTTAAATCAACAAAATTCACACTAATAAGAGATAAGGGTTGGCGTAGTAGCCCCCCAAAAAGCCCCCTTTAATTTGCAACATTAGATCACGATGGATCTGCACCTAATTTTACAAATAGGTGCTAATAAGATTTTAAAAAGGTTCTACAAAAATTATTTCTATAAAAAAATTCTTGGCCCCCTAAATGGCCCCCGAAGAGTAATATTCCCTCCATTTAGGCAGAGAAGGAATTTTTTTAGAGGAATGATTTTTCAATAAATTTTTGTAAAATCTTATTTAGCACGTTTTTGTAAAATTAGGTGCAGATCCATCGTGATCTAATGTTGCAAATTAAAGGGGGGCGTTTGAGGGGCTACTACGCCAACTCTTAACTCTTATTTGTGTGCATTTTAGCTTCCTAAATAGATGTTTAACACATATAAAAGTTTTTGCTGTTAAAGTATATTTATGCAAGGTAAAATGGACCTAATAAGAAAAAAAGGAAACTTTACGCTTAAATGTGGCTATTCGCCACTAGATGGCACTACTCTATACAACACTTTTAAAACTCCCAGTTGTATTTTTACATATCCAAAAGAAAAAATAATTTTTTTAATCTCATTTTAAGGGGCCAATAATAGAAAATATCTCCAGAAGATGTGGGGGCTTTCTGAGACAACTCTCCTTACGAGGGTGCCAATTCATAGGGGACCGCTCCATGAAAACCCTAGCCCAATTATGCCCCAATGTTGAGGACCTCAATCTTAACGGATGCAAGATATTAACAGATTCTTCGTGTAACGCTTTTTCGAAAAACTGCAACAAGCTCCAACGTTTGAATTTGGATTCTTGCCCTGCTATAACGGACACAAGTCTTAAAGTTCTAAGTGAAGGGTGCCCCAATTTGACACATATAAACGTTAGTTGGTGTAGTAATATTACAGAAAATGGGGTGGAGGCATTAGCAAGGGGTTGCCCCAGGTTAAAAAGTTTTATTTCAAAAGGGTGTAAACAAGTTACATCGAGAGCTGTTATTTGTTTAGCAAGGTTTTGTCAGCAGTTGGAAGTGGTCAATTTGTTAGGGTGTGGTGTAAGTATACATATTTACCCTAGGGTTAGAGGATAAGAAAGAGTTCAGCCACTTCTCTTAACGATTAAGGCTTCAGATTTAAATTCATAAATGGGATGTTCTGTGCACTCAAAAGTTCGTAAAAGTCATCTCCCTGAATGTCAGTTATTTTCGAAATTTCAACAAAATATGCAAGGAGTAATACATCAATAACTATGATTCAAAATATTTAGGATAAAGTTTGTGATACATAGAAGTAGTACTGAGTGCAAGAAATAATAAAAATGTGTTAAAATAGTACTTTTAGTGTTGTTCTTTCTACATTGAAATCTTTGAATGAGCACATCTATATTAGAAAAACGTAAGTTGCAATTTTAATCATTTACAAGCTTAAAAAACCATGGTAAATTAACGTATTATGGTTTGGCATAGACCACGTTATGTATAATTCAAAAAATGTATGCGTAGTCGAAAAACAAAAATGGTATAATAATTTTTGGAGTCAGATTTTCGACACAAAGAAAGAACCGATTTAAATTAAACCAAAATACGTTTGTAGCTCTATTTTTGTATTTTTCAAAACTGCATTTAGTTTTAATATACGATGGGGCCCTCATGTAAATGTGCTACTTAGTAGAATTAACGGGAGCTTATGACTTATACGAGCTTCTAGGAGCACAGATTAGAAGATATGTGAAATTGAAACCCTAGTCTTAAAATAATTTATATTTTTTTTATTAAAAATTTGTTACGTTCATAAACGACATTTTCTATTAAAGTTTTGAACTTGGCCAAACTCTTTCAGATCAACTAACACTAGCGTTTCATATCCAGTACTACAGGGTATTTCTTTGGACCGAAAAAAACAAATGACAAGGAATTTTTGTATTTATTCTTGTTGCTATTTTTTTAGTTAATACGTGACGAGGCAGTGCAATCTCTTGCAGAAAAATGTCCAAACTTACATTACGTCTGTCTGTCTGGATGCTCTTCATTATCAGATTCTGCCCTCATTTCCCTAGCCCAAAAATGCCCAATGTTGTCCACTTTAGAAGTCGCAGGGTGTTCACAATTTACAGATGCTGGTTTTCAGGCGTTAGCCCGAGTAAGTAATTTTTTGTACCCCTAAATAAGTATACCTAAAAATAGGCCAAGATAATATGTAGACAATTTTTTACCTTGTCAAAATATACAATAGCCAGATTTTATATGTGCGGTTAGAACATCTATTCAGGAAGCTAAATCCACAAAATGCACACTAATAAGAGTTAAGGGTTGGCGTGGTAGCCCCCCAAAAAGCCCCCTTTAATTTGCGGCATTAGATCACGTTGGATCTGCACCAAATTTTACAAATAGGTGCTAAATAAGATTTTAAAATGATTATCGAATAAATTATTGCTCTAAAAACATTCCTTTTGCCCCTAAGTGACCCCCGAACAGTAATAACTTGGTCTATTTAGGTTTTAAAACATTTAGAATTAAAAAATTTAACAATTTTTTTTTTTTAGAGTTGTCGTTATTTAGAAAAAATGGACTTGGACGAATGTATCTTAATAACTGATGTTACCCTTATTCATTTAGCGATGGGCTGCCCTAGAATAGAATATTTGGTAATGCACCCCTTTTTCTTACCCCTAACTTTTATAACAATTTCCAAAATAATTTTTTTCTGCAATTTTTTTTTTTAAATTTCAAATAACATTTTTTTTTTTTGTTTTTTAGACACTATCACACTGCGAATTAATAACTGACGAAGGCATACGACATTTATCAATGTCCCCCTGTGCTGCAGAAAATTTAACAGTTTTAGAACTTGATAATTGCCCCCTTATAACAGATGCTTCTTTGGAGCATCTTACATCGTGCCATAATTTGCAACGAGTTGAATTATACGACTGCCAACTAATAACCAGAGTTGGGATTCGCAGACTTAGGGTAAGCCCCCTTTACAGCCCCTTTTTACCCTTCAAACAAACAAAAAAGTACAGTTTAACTGAATAAAAAAGAGATAGCGACCTAATTTTTTGTTATGTTAAAACATTGTATGAAAAAGGGGCGACGGAGCCCCTTAAAAAATGGGGCCCCCAAAAATAGGGCTCCGCCCCACTTTGGGGCCCCTTTTTTCTAAAAATTTGTTTTTTCAGAATCACCTACCAAACATAAAAGTGCACGCGTATTTCGCTCCGGTGACTCCGCCCCCCGTTGCGGGGGGCAGTCGTCAAAGGTTTTGTCGTTGCTGCGTTGTATTGTGAACGGCATCAGTGCTACCACCACAAACATATGTGTTCGGCACGCATTTTAAGCCACTACCACAATTATTTAAATTATTTATCGTAGAAGAGAAATATTTTAAGACAGGTGAAAATGGGACGATTTTGAAATTGCAAGAAATGAGTTTTTTAGTGAAAAAAATAAAGATTCTTTGCTGGCAAAGTAAAATTCACTTAAAACTTGTAGATGCCTCGAAAAAAACTGTGATTTGAAATCGCAAAAATTGCGATCCACTGATTGGCTAAAACAACATGAGAATTTAAGACTTATTTTTGGGCCTTATTGAAAACAATTTTGTTTTTAAAACTTGAAACATATTATGTATGACGTATGAGGCATCAATATTTGTACGAATGATACCTTTAATCTTAAATACTTACTAGTATTAAAAATACATGTTAATTACTAATTTTTAAAAACATATTCGTAAAACTGTGTAAGAAAAAAAATGCATTATTTATTTACGTCAAAAGTAGAGTAAAAAAGTAGCAAATAAATACGACAAAATGTTCTTTAATGGGGTCCCCATAAAAATCCTTCTTTAAAATTGTGCAAAAGAAAATAATTTTTGTTATCTTTTAAAAACACTAGATAAAAAAGGGGCGACGAGAATATTTTGTCGCAATTATTTGCTAATTAAGCAAACCTAGCTTTAAATGAATATCTACTAAAATAAAATAAATGTTTTTTTATAAACCAATAAAACGTGCTATAAAAAAAAAAGTTTTTGGCTTATCACTATGTTATTTGTGAGTTTACACAAAAAATAGTTGAGTACAAAATAAAAGACAATTGAATTACCAACAAAAACTGTTCAGGGTAATTTTTTTGTACAACCCCTCTTTTTCAAGAAAACTGGGTTTTTTTACGGAGGTGCAAAATTAGTAAAAAGTAAAGCTTTATTTTTAGGGTGCAAAAAATGTATAAAAAATCAGTCAAGCGTAAAAATTCGACAGGCAATATCATCAATTAACCAATCAATGCCTAAAAGTAAGTTTTCTCCAGTTACTGCACTGCATTTTACAATTTTCCAATGATGAGTTTTTATATTATCCAACTCTAGCAACTGCAAACATATTTTTTTTTTGTTTAAACGCCTTTAAATAAATAAAAAACATACCTCTTTTAATTCGTCAGGCGTGGTAGCCCCTGGCAAGTCCTGTTTATTAGTAAAAACCAACAAAGTGGCCCCCACAAGTCGTTCTTCTTGAAGCAGAACCTGCAATTCTTTTTTACAATCTTTTAATCTTCGACGATCAGCGCTGTCCACTACCCAAATAAGACCATCTGTGCATTCAAAATAGTTCCGCCAGTACGACCGAAGAGATTTTTGCCCCCCTACGTCCCACATGTTGAGCTTAAACCTTTAAAAAACAGGTTGCAGCCCCTTTTTTCTACAAAAAATAAGTTTGACTTACCCCCTGTGTTCTAACGTTTTTATATTGAACCCCAATGTTGGTGAAATGGTATCGATAGCTTCTCCGTTAAATCGTTTAAGAATCGTGGTTTTACCTGCGTTGTCCAGGCCTCTAAAATGGGGCAAATTAAGAAAAACACTTAAAAAAAAGGGGTTGCTAAAAATTGATAAAAAAGGGCCTTAATTCAAAGGATACAACATGAGAATGCGCATTTCCTTCTCTTTTTGCTTCATTTTCTTTAATACTGTTAAAAAACCCATCGTTTTTGCTTTTTTGGGGGCTCCAATATCACTTTTTTGAGTTTTCTGTTTTTAAAACAGTGGCTTCTGTCACAAATTGCGGTTCCCGCAAGTAATGTCAATGTAACCGGGTAAATGACCCCACGTGAAGTTAGCGCTTCGTCCGGTCGTGCGCACAAACGCCTTTTTATGGTTTTTGTGTTGGTAGGAGTGTTGTTCTGCGTGGCATATGTCAACGTCACGGCCTTCTTGCCGCACCGCTCTCCTCTCGTTCTTTTTACGGGAGTGCGCCATCACTGGCGTATCGCAAGGTTTAAAGTGTTAGTGAATATCCATTAACATCCAAGATGGTATGTATTATTTCACCCTAAATATTAACTAAATCGCTTTGGGATTAAACAAGGAATGTTTTAAACATAGGATTTGTGTGAATTCGTTTTGAATTTTTGAAAAATCGAGCATATTGTATAACATTGCACCACTAGTGGCTAGTGGGGGTCCGGCCAACTTATGTTTACATTTTTTTTATTGTTGACAACTAAAAAAGTCTAAATTAACTTCAAAGTCAAATACATAAAACATTGATAAAGGTTTCTAGTGCTTTTTAAAATGGTAAATTAAAATCATAGCGTCACATTTTGGGTTTTTAGTTTGGGGATTTTCCAGGGTTGTTTTTGTGAATAAAAGGGGTTCTAACATGTGTTTTTTTGTTGTAGGTGAACTTTACGGTAGACGAGATCCGGCAAATGATGGACAAAAAGCGGAATATCCGTAATATGTCCGTCATTGCTCACGTCGATCACGGTAAATCCACTTTGACCGATTCCCTTGTCTCGAAGGCAGGTATCATCGCCGGGTCAAAAGCTGGTGAAGCCCGATTTACAGATACCAGAAAAGATGAACAAGATCGTTGCATTACCATCAAATCTACGTAAGTTTCCACAAAACATAACCCTACAAAGTGCATACAATGCATTTTTGTGCATTGCGCATGACGCTTTCAAAGTGGCCCCATTTTTTACGCGTTTTTGGTTATAGTGCCATCTCTATGTACTTCGCCCTTGAAGACAAAGACATGGTCTTCATTAACAACCCTGACCAAACCGAGAGCAAGACCGAAAAAGGTTTCTTAATCAATCTGATCGATTCTCCTGGTCACGTTGATTTCTCTTCTGAAGTAACTGCTGCCCTCCGTGTCACCGATGGGGCCCTTGTTGTTGTTGATTGTGTCTCAGGTTAGTGCCCCTAATCATTGTTTAACATTTCAGCATATTTTTGGGGCTCAAAATGCCTTCTAGTACAATAGAGCCTCTTTTTAGTATGTTCAAAGCAATCTTGATTGTTTTGGATGTACAAAGACAAAGTAGGCAGTGCAATAGAAGAATATTGATTTTGAAATGCATTTAAACGCTTCTACGGGACCTCTATCTTTATGTCCAAGGGTGGAATGCTACGGTGCAAATTATACATTTTTTTTTATAGCTAAACATATTTTAAATTTCAATTTTGAGGCTTTAAATATCAGAAATGGGACGACCAATTTAGCTTTAAATTTCAGAAGTGGGACGACTATTTTTGGCAAATTTATGTTAAATAAAGTCTGTTTAAATTTAAATAAAATCTGCTGCATCTTTATCTTAAATTTTACAACAAATAAAATAAAAAAATACAATTAGGTCAAGATTGATAATTTTTTACCTTTGGGGGGCATTTAGGGGGCGAAGAAATTTTTTAAGAGGAATAATTTTTACAAAATGTTTTTAAATCTTATTAAGCACCTATTTGTAAAATTTGGTGCAGATCCATCGTGATCTAATGTTGTAAATTAAAGGGGGCTTTTGGGGGGCTACCACGCAAACCCTAAACTCTTATTAGTGGGCATTTTGTGGATTTAGCTTCTTGAATAGATGTTCTAACCGCACATAAAAAATCTGGCTGTTGAAATAATCTATCTTAAACTATTTTTATTATTTAAGATGCAGCAGATTTTATTCAAATTAAAACAGACTATATTTAACAAATTTGCCAAAAAATGGTCGTCCCACTTCTGATATTTAAAGCTCAAAAATGATATATCTTGGCTTATATTTCTTTGTTCTGTTTTTTTCCGACTAAAACTTCAAGTATTTTCCTAATCTCGCCAAAATTTAAAGGTGTATGCGTACAAACCGAGACCGTGCTCCGTCAAGCCATTGCCGAGCGCATCAAGCCCATTCTTATGATGAACAAGATGGACAGAGCTTTACTCGAACTCCAGCTCGAAGCCGAAGAGCTTTACCAAACCTTCCAACGTATCGTGGAAAACATCAACGTTATCATTGCCACTTATAACGATGACGGAGGTCCAATGGGAGAAGTCCGTGTGGACCCCAGTAAAGGATCTGTTGGGTTCGGATCCGGACTTCACGGATGGGCTTTTACTCTTAAGCAGTTCAGTGAAATGTACGCCGATAAGTTCAAGATCGATGTCGTTAAACTAATGAACAGATTGTGGGGAGAGAGCTTCTTCAACCCTAAAACCAAGAAGTGGTCCAAACAGAAGGACGAGGACAACAAGAGAAGTTTCTGCATGTACATCTTGGATCCTATTTACAAGATTTTTGACTCGATTATGAACTACAAGTAAGTTTTTATTGCTAAAATACCATTTCTAGGTCTCTCCGTATTGAAATCTACGTTTTTTTAATTTTTGTCGGATCTGCGCACATGATACGTTCAGCCGGAACCGAAAACACTTCCTTATTTTTTTTTTGCTGTTTTGATATCTTTGGGCTTTAAAAATAGGTTTTGCGGTGCTAAAAATTAATTAGGTGTCTTTTTTTTTGCTCAAAATGATGATTGTTCATTACAGACCTGTTCTGAATCAAATAATATGTCGACATTTAAGAACGGCCAACTGATTTTCTTCATTTATTATTAACGTTTTTAAAATCCAACGGTTCTAAAAAAAACTGTTTTTTAATTAAATAGAAAGGAAGAATACGAAGCCTTGTTGCCAAAATTAGGCATTAACTTAAAACACGAGGATAAAGACAAGGATGGTAAACAACTTCTTAAAGTTGTGATGAGAACCTGGTTACCCGCTGGTGAAGCTCTTCTTCAAATGATTGCCATTCATTTACCATCCCCGGTAGTCGCACAAAAATACAGAATGGAAATGCTTTATGAAGGTAAGTCGTTTGTTCTAGCGGCAAAAATGCTTTTTCAGTGAAATAACTTGTTTTTTTTACTGAAAATGCGCGTTTTTTAAATTTTGAGCGGTTCTGTAAAAAAAGGATCCGTCTAGCGGAACAGAAAACACTTCCGTATTTTTTTTTTGCTGTTTTGGGATCCTAGGGCTTAATTACGATGTTTCGTGGTACTAAAAAAATTATTACATATTTAATTTTGTTTTAAAATGGCAAAAAATCAGGATTTTTTTAATTTTTGCCCCCGAACACGTATTTTTTTTTTATTTAATGTTTTAATAGTTAAATTAATAATAGTGTTCGAAAATTAAAGTCACCATTTGCCCCGGTGTGTTGAGTTTAATGAACACATCGGTTTCCTACGGTGAGATATTTTTATTTGGAAAAAAACAAAAAATTACCAAAAGAATTAAATTTATGTAAAGAAAAACAATTTTTTAAGCTTTAGAGGCTGTTTTTACTTTAATCGTTCATATTTAATAGCAAATATTGTATTTTTTCTATAAAAAAATACACGAGTCTTGGAGAGGTGTTTCGAAGTCGTTTTGTCTCATCAGTAAAGCATAAAGTGTGTTTATAAATGAATTAAATAAAATAACGCAATTTTCCAACAAGAATTCTAAAGAAAATCAGGTTTCTAACAAAAATACATAGAAAAAACATTTTTCTGACAAAAAATACCTAAAAAATTAAATTTTATTCCAAAAACACAATTTTTTTTTGAAAAATACATAAAAAAAATCATTTTTCTGACACAATTTCCCCAAATCAGGTCCCCACGACGATGAAGCCGCTCTTGGTATCAAAAACTGCGACCCCAAGGCCCCTCTTATGATGTACATCTCCAAAATGGTCCCCACCTCCGACAAAGGTCGTTTCTACGCTCTTGGTCGTGTTTTCTCCGGTGTGGTAGCCACAGGGCAAAAGGCCCGTATCATGGGTCCTAACTACACCCCTGGTAAAAAAGAGGACCTTTACGAAAAGGCCATCCAACGTACCATTCTTATGATGGGGAGATACGTTGAAGCCATTGAAGATGTCCCATCTGGTAATATCTGCGGTTTGGTTGGTGTGGATCAGTTTTTGGTTAAGACTGGTACTATCAGTACGTACAAGGACGCTCACAATTTGAAGGTCATGAAGTTTTCTGTCTCGCCTGTCGTCAGAGTGGCTGTTGAGCCCAAAAACCCGGCTGATTTGCCCAAACTTGTTGAAGGTGAGTTCAAGGTTAAATTTTTGGCCAAGGTCATGTGTTAATTTTGCTCAAAATCGTTGAATTTGAGTTCAAGGTTAAATATTTGTCAAAGGTTATTCGTTAATTTCGATGATAATTGCATTAGAGTTCAAGGTTAAATATTTGTTGAAGGTTATTTGTTAACTATGCCAAAACTAGTTCAAGGTTGAATATTTTTTGAAGGTTGAATGTTAGTTTCAATGATAAATGAATTAAATAGAGTTCAAGGTTAAATATTTGCTAAAGGTTATTTGTTTATTTTGCTCAAAATCGTTCAAGGTCAAATATTTTGCAGAGTTTATGTGTTATTTTCAGTAATAAGAAAATTAGATAGATGTAGCATCATTTAAATACGTAGGCACAACATTTTTTTCTTTTGAATTTTTTTAAATCATATAATTAAAACAAAAAATCTTCTCCACCAAGTCACAGTTAAAATCCTAGTTTTTGCAGAAGTTCTTTAGTTTACGTTAAAAATAGAGGCGATTTCTTGTACCTATTGACGTTTACACGATTTAAGATGATAAGAGAATTAAATAGATAAATAATAAATATAAACATTTCTCCTAACCCCCAAAAGGTTTGTTCAGTTTGCCAAACAATTTTGGTGTATTTTGTATCTATTTAATTTCTTATCATTGAATAATTTAAATTTAATGATGACTTTTTATACCGCCCCAGTCTGAAATTCATGACTGATTGGTTTTTTTAAATCTGATTTTCTCCACCATGTCACATTATAAAAAAGTCACACTTCGTTTTTTTTGAATGTTTTTTTTTTCTTCCAAAAAGGTCTAAAACGTTTGGCAAAGTCCGATCCTATGGTACAATGTATCATTGAAGAATCTGGTGAACATATTATTGCCGGTGCTGGAGAACTCCATCTTGAAATCTGTCTGAAGGATCTTGAAGACGATCACGCTTGCATTCCCATCAAAAAATCAGACCCTGTGGTTTCATACAGAGAAACTGTCAGCGAAGAAAGTGACCAGACTTGTCTGTCAAAATCGCCTAATAAGCACAACAGATTGTTCATGAGGGTAAGTAAAAAAAATTTCAGGTACTAGGAGAATGCAAAAAAAAAATTAGGTACTAGGAGTTCGCAAGTAAATTTTTGGGAAGAAATAAAATTTCAGGTACTAGGAGTTTGTAAAAAAAAAGAGGGATTAGGAGTATGCAAAATAAATTTTTTGGGTGGTAAAAAAATTTCAGATACCAGGAGTTTGCAAAAAAAAATTATTCAGGGTTTGCAAAAAATCATGATTGTGGTAATTAAAAACAAAAACTGCAATTTTTATGAGTCAAAGTGAGATTGCGGATAAAATAGTATACATACCTCGGGCTAACCTAAGGCATTTTACCTAAAAAATTAGTTTTGCTATTTCTTCAGACATAAAATTATAAAATAAAGCTTTTATTCAAAAAAAAAAAATCAGGGACTAGGAGTACGCAAAGAAAAATTTCATCTACTAGGAGTTCTCAAAAAACATACAGTGATGTAAATTTGCAAAAAAAATTCAGAAAACAGGGATTTTGCAAAAATTGGAGTAATAAAAAAAGAAAAATTACGATTTTTATGAATCAAAGTTAGATTTCGAATAAAATAGTATACATACCTCTGCTTAAAAGCTTCATTTTTGCATAAGGCATGTTTTTTATCTAAAAAATTCGTTTTGCAATTTATTCAGCTATAAAATTATAAAATAAAACAGCTTTTCAAAAAAAAAAACATTCAGGGACTAGGAAGTATGCAAAAAATAATTTCACCTACTAGGAGTTTGCAAAAAAAAAATCAGGAAACAGAAGTTTGCAAATTTAGTTGCAATAAAAAACAAAAATTACGATTTTTATGAGTCAAACTGTTAGATTGCGGATAAAATAGTATACATACCTCAGCCGAAAAGCTTCATTCCACTCTAGCACATGTTTTTTACCTCAAAAATTGCATATCCCACTCCTCCGTCATAAAATCAAAAAAATGAAGTTTTCTCCCCCGAGGTCTATATACTACTCTCCATTCTAGGCCTGCCCCATGCCTGACGGTCTCCCAGAAGACATCGACGACGGTAAAGTCGCCCCCCGTGACGAACTCAAAGCCCGTGCTCGTTACCTCAGCGAGAAATACGACTACGATCTCACTGAAGCCCGTAAGATCTGGTGCTTCGGCCCGGACGGTACTGGACCCAATCTCTTAGTGGATTGCACCAAGGGAGTGCAATACTTGAACGAGATCAAGGACTCTGTCGTGGCTGGTTTCCAATGGGCGACTAAAGAAGGTGTTTTAAGTGAAGAGAATCTACGTGGTGTGAGGTTTAACATCTATGACGTCACACTTCACGCTGATGCTATCCATAGAGGTGGTGGACAGATTATTCCTACGACTAGGAGGTGTTTGTATGCGTGCTTGTTGACGGCTGCGCCTAGGTTGATGGAGCCTGTTTATTTGTGTGAAATTCAGGTGAGTTTATGGAATTTGTGAGCGTATTTTGTGCGTAGTTAAGGTTTTGCAGTGATTTTGATAAAATAAGATGGTTTTACGGCGTTGTTCATGATTTTAGTGCATATTTAACGAATTTTAGACGTTTTTAAAAACTTTAAAGCATAAACACATGATTTTTACAGTGTATTTCATGTTTTAAGTCATATGATACGTATTTTGTGCGTACTTAAGGTTTTGCAGCGATCTTATTAGAATAAGATGGCGTATTCAATTATTATACTCTTCGCAAGACTAGGTCCGAAGAGTATATTGCAATCGATACGAAAATCCTAAAATCGTCAATTTTCATCGTAGAGCAAATTCTTGCAGATTCGTGCGTTTCATGACTTTTTAAGATTTTCATTTTTTGTCCGTCCGTCGGTCGGTCGGTCGGTCGGTCGGTGTGTATGTATGTCACGTTTCTTGTAAACACGCTATCTTAAGAACCAAAATTCCAATCCAATTCAAATTTTAAGGAAAAATCGATCCCTATAAGAGGAAGATCCCTATTGTTTTTGATAAGAATCCAAATACTACAAAGCCCCCTTTTCAGCCCCCCAAATGAAAAAAAAATCGTAGCCCAACTATCATTGAATTTACAAAAAAAATTATTCGACATAGAATATAGACAATTTAATTCTTTACCAAAAAGTATTCGTTAGTTTTTTTGTCCGATCCCCCAATTACCCCCCAGCACAAAAAAACCTTCTATCTCGGTTATTATTCAATTAACAAAAAAAAATATTTTTCACAAAATTAATGGAAATTTAATTTTCTATTAAAAATGTTGATTTATTTTTTATAAAGTTAACCAGTAAGGTTAAAATACCAAAAATAAACTATTTCAGTAGCAAAAAACTTCTAAGTCCGAAACACGTCACGCGTCAGTCAAGAAGGCCATGCCAAAAAATATTTCAAACAAAGAAACAAAAGCAGCTGTCAGAACAAATAACCTAAAATATGTTAAACGTCAGAACTGACGTTTATCCTCTTCGTTAACGAAATTCTTCGTGTTTTATGTCAATAGTTTGCACTCTTCGCAGATAAATGAAAAAAAATGTTTTACTAAAAAAAAACTATTATCCTATAATAGTTTTCTTGCGAAGAGTATTCTATAGAATGTGTAGCCCTTATATAAAAAAATATTGATTTAGCTTTGATTTAAAAAATCTAAAATTCTACCAAATCCGAATTCTATTCAAGCGACTCATTTACGAAGAGTAACTTCTACGCGTTTCGACTTCTACCCATTCTAGTTTAAGTGTGTATTCAACGTATTTTAACGTTTTTGCAGCATAAATACATAATTTTTAGGTCGTATGTAACGTATTTTGCGCGTATTTTTAAATTTATGTTTCGAATTTATTAAATACACCATTTTAATGTCTTTTTCTAAGTACTAAAAAGTTATTTAGCGAATTTTTTTGGAAATTTGCAACAGTTTTAGTAAATGGACATTGGTTTTATACGTAGTTAACGTATTTAATGCGTATTGGACGTATTTAACGCGTATTTTGTGTTTTTTCAGCTATATTAGGTATTTGTTAACATTTTGTCGAATATTTTTTGCTGTTGATTTAACTTTATGTTAAATTGAGTTGAAATATTCGAAAATAAAAGTCACTATTTGCCCCGGTATGTTTTAGGTTATGGACATATCGGTTTCCTACTGTGAGACATATTTTTTTACTAATTTTAATCTTAAAACTCGAATTTCTAAGTGCTATGTTTTAAATTTATCTTAAATCTGTTGGTCATTTACAAATGTTAATTTTAAAAAGCATAAAAATACCAAAATTGGTCCTTTAAGCCGGATTTTGGTGTATGAAGCCGGATTTTCTAAAATCGCCTTTTTTTCGATATAGTGTCCCGAAGTGGCTGTAGGAGGTATCTACGGAGTGTTGAACAGAAGACGTGGACACGTTTTCGAGGAGATGCAAGTACCCGGAACCCCAATGTTCGTCGTAAAGGCATACTTGCCCGTAAACGAGTCGTTCGGTTTCACGGCTGACCTTCGTTCCAACACTGGAGGTCAAGCCTTCCCTCAATGTGTGTTTGACCATTGGCAAGTCTTGCCCGGGGACCCGATGGACCCTGGTACCAAACCTTACGTTATTGTGCAGGTGAGTCATTTGATTTTTTAGGAAAAATACTATCCATTCACAGTTTAAAAAAAACAAGAGAAAATTAGAACCTTTTTCTTTGAAAAGTTGAATTTTCCACAAAGTTGGCATTACATTTCAAACTTACAGTCATTAAAAATTGAATAATGCCAAAAATAATATGACAGTTACATAAAACAGGCGTAAAAATAGGAAAAACGAAGCAATTTTTGCTTGAGATGTAAGAATTTATAAAAAAAATTGCAGACATTTTTGTAAAAGTGCTAATTTATCCTATAATACCTAAAGGACTTCTAAACAGTGAGTACTTACATAAATAATTCCTATTTTGTGTAAACTTTTAAATGGTTTAATGATTAGTGCATTATAAAATAATTTAATAAAATAAATACTTCTGTATATGTTGAGACCATTGTTTTTGATTCAGATGCCCTGAACATGTTTTTAAATGCATTTTTTAATTTGTTTGACTTTTGTTACATAACCAGCAAACACAAGTGACATTAATGACAATGTACAGGGTAAAATCTGTTACCATATGGCTTGCCTGATCTGTTTTTATTAAATTGTGAATGGACAACCTAGTAAAAGAAATTTAAAAAAAATCCACAATCAGACAGCACTTTTTGTACTGTAGACATTAGGTGTTTGCATTTAGTGGAAAATAAATGCTATATTTCATTTTTTTTTGGTGAATACCTATTTTTGATTTGCCATTGAAATTTAGCGAACATTTTTTTGCAATGTGTTGAAATTTTATACTTTCATTATTCTCCAAATTTTAATTGTAAAAGCTTACTTTTTAAATCAAATTTTTATTTAAAAAGTAAGTAATAGAAAATTTTTAATACATTTTTTTGCAATATTCCTTTTTTTTTAAATGGGATGTTTTTTTTTTTTTCAGGACACACGTAAACGTAAGGGTCTTAAAGAAGGTCTGCCAGATCTTACCCAATATTTGGACAAAATGTAAATTGGGTGCTAGCTTCTGTACAGATTATTTAAGATTTATCATAAATTCACAATAAAACAAAATAAAGAATTGATTTTTTTAAATTTTTACTTAGTGATATCTCATAATAGAGAATTATTATTCTAAACAAACAATACAGTGGGGGTAAACACAGAGTAAATTAAAATCTGATGAATTCCAGCTATTTTTTTGTAAGGACGTCTCATAAAATGTACTCTATATTTATTAAATTTAAAATGGGATGGTGTTTCCGATTTTGTTCTGGGAGACAATTATTATTCTTATTAATATACCCCTTGTGGGTAAACATTAAACAAGTTTTATTTTTCTTTACTTATTGACTTATTAGAACAAATTATAAAGCAATTTTTTGTTTAAAACTAAAATTGATTATAATTACCTATAATAATAAATACAAATTTTTACGATTAAAGACTTTTTTTAAATTTTTTTTGGTGATTTAGCTAATTTAGGGGTTGCAGCTTTTTTTTTCAGTCCATGTTTTTGAGACAGGATCGATTTTTTACTTCAAAAAAGGTAAGCACAGTTGTTTTTCTTTATTTTGACAGATTTGCATCAAAATTTAGATTTTTTTTTCATATTTTCTAAAATACATATAAAAATATTTAAAAATTAAAAAGGCGTTTTTAAAATCTTGTTTTAATATTATTTAAATAAAAATGATGAAAGTATTAATTTAAGAAGTAGTTTAAAGAAATAAACTACACTGTTTTTTTTGCCAAAAGGATACTGATTTTTTTTTCTTTTTTTATATATATTATTCCTAATTTTTTTTTTGTCTACAACATTTTTATGTCTTTTTTTCAGATTTTGATGCCTTTTTTGTATTTATGGCGGAGTTATTATCAAAATTCATGCAATTTGGATTCTATTTCTGAAATTTTTGGACGAATTTCACCGATTCCAAAAAAAATGTAAGTAATAATAAAAAAAAAGAATGTTTTAAAAAAAACCGCAATCAGGCGGTCTTTTTAAATATTTAAACATGATGCCTAATTTGTTTTAATTTAAGAAGTAGTTTATAAGAAATAAGCTACCATGTTTCGAAAAGTCACTGAAGTTTTTATTTTAATATTTCTTTAAATTTTTTTTTTTGCCCTACAAAGTTTTTTTATATTTTTTCAGAGACAAGCCTTTCATTTTTGGTTAATGTCGGCTTTAAATTCATGGAAGTTGGATCCTTCAATTTTTAAAAAAGGTAAATTATAAAAATTAAAAAAAAAAAAAAATAAAAAAAATGACCCCACGCAAATAAGCCGGCCGTTTTGACATCCTAGAGTGAAAATGGTGTGCTCGTTGTGGGTACAATAAGTCTTTTCATGTGTATGGTTTCTCATTTTTTGTGTGAAAAAACCAAAGGAAGATCAGATACATTTTTTAAAATTAAAAAAAAAAATTTCTCATCGCTAATTAAAATTAAATTCCTAAGTCAATAAAGCTTATTTTTTGGCAGGAAAAGTTAATTTCTTTTTGTTTAAACAAGAAATAAAAAATGTCCTAACAATTTTTTTTTTTTTTAGATTTGCCACCTTAGAAAAATTGTAACTTTTTTAATTTTATGGTAAGTCTTTTTTTTTTCTTTAAAGCATTTTAAACTCTTTTAAGTGATGATAAAACTGCTTGAGAAGTAATTTATAAAAAGAAACTCAAATTTAAATTACGGTGTTTGTTGCCAAAAGGATTCTGACATATTTTTTTTTTTTAATCTTTGAAATTTTGAAATAAAATATTGTTTTTACAAGATATTTCTTTTTTTACAGTTTTTATGGCATGGTTTTACCAAAATACAAGGCAATCCATGTTAATTTTCTACGTTTAGGTAAGTTTTCAATTTTTTCTTTACTTTGTCCAAATTATAAAATTCTCAATTTTTTAATTTGGCTATTTTTTTTAATTGATTTACAAAAACGCTGGTTAATAGACCGGCGGTTAACAATATTTAAACATGATGCCTAATTTGTTTTAATTTAAGAAGTAGTTTATAAGAAATAAGCTACCATGTTTCGAACAGTCACTGAAGTTTGTCTATTTTTAATATTTCTCTAATTTTAATTTTTTTTTGCCTACAAAGTTTTTTATTTTCTTTTCAGATTTGCAAATCTTCCTATTTTGGATAACGTCGGCTTTAAATTCATTGAATTTAAATCCTTTTTGGACCATTTTGGACGAATGCCTTAGATTTTTTAAAAAAAGGTAAATTAAATTCGAGGGGCAATTCACCTCCAGAAATTTGTACACCATACTTCCACTTTTCAGGTACTTCCACTATACTTCCACGTACTTCCACTGTACTTCCACATACTTCCACTATACTTCCACTTACTTCCACATACTTCCACATACTTCCACATACTTCCACATACTTCCACTATACTTCCACGTACTTCCAATCATACTTCCACATTAAATTATAAATGACGCATGCGCAAAATATTTTAACCTCAAATTTTAAGTGCAAATTGTCTAGTGATGTGAAAAATCGATACTTATTTTATGACTTTATGAGAATCAATTATATTCTATTAATAAATAAAAATTAATTTATTTAAAAAATAACTTTTTAGCCATTTAAATAAGCATTGAGAATCGGAAAAAATATAAATTTTCAACTTTAATTTTAATTATTTTTTTTTAAATTTAGCGCTTATTTTATAATAATTGTGTGTCAAAAATTTAAAAAATCAAAAAACTTAAATTTTACTATTTAAATTTATTGTTTTTTAAATTTCGCGCCAATTTTTTGAATAATTGACTGTCAAAAATTAAAAAAAGCATTTTTTTTTTAATTTGGCGCCAATTTTTTAAATAATAATATGTCAAAAATTAAAAAAATACCATTATTTTGAATTTCGCGCCAATTTTTAATCTAAAAACCTCTATATACTTCCATATACTTCCACTTTACTTCCACGTACTTCCACATACTTCCACATACTTCCACGCACTTCCACATACTTCCACATACTTCCACATACTTCCACGTACTTCCACATACTTCCACGTACTTCCACATACTTGTACACTATACTTCCAAGGTGAATTGCCCCTCGATTAAATTATTAAAATATTTAAAAAATTAAAAAATGACCCCACGCAAATAAGCCGGCCGTTTTGACATCTTAGAGTGAAAATGGTGTGCTCGTTGTGGGTACATTAAGTCTTTTCATGTGTATGGTTTCTCATTTTTTTGTGTGAAAAAACCAAAGGAAGATCAGATACATTTTTATTCTAAAAATTAAAAAAAAAAAAAAAAAAAATTCAAATCTTTTTAATAAACTAAATGATTCTTTTTTTTTTAGGAGTGTTTTTTACCCTATCAGATAAGCAGTTCAAGGATTCTTCAAGAAAATAATTAAGGAAAAAAAAATGGTAAGTTTATGAAAAAAATTCAAAAATTTAATTTTTTTTGAATTTGGTTATGATGACAATTTTTTTACACCATAATTTTGTGATGGAAATGTAAAGCTCAACAGGTCTGAAGGCTTTTTCTAAACAAAAACACATATTTACTACATTTTTCTTACCTTTGTCTTATATTTTTTTCCTTGTTTCAGATTTTTTGTTTGCTTTAAGATTTTTTAGAAAATTTTCAAGTCTTCTTAAAAATGGTATGTTTATTTTTTTTTCTTTTCTTTCCTTGAATATCTTTTTTTTTTAATGATGATCCAACCTATAAACTCCAGAAAAGTAATGACGGTCAGTTTACAAGCTCAACAGTCTGAGATTTTATTTTTTTTTTTAATTTTTTGATTTTTTATAATCAAAATAAATAAAAAATATTTTTTTTTCAGAAATTGTTTGGATTTTTTTGAATAACCAGTTGTATTAAAAGAAAAATTAATAAATACAAGGTAAGATTATACGCAAAACACTTAATAAAAAAAAAATGTTTTACAAAATTAAAATAAAATAAAAAAAAAGAATTTTTTGTATTTTTTCTTATTTGTTTTCTTCTTTATTATTAATTTTTAAATGATGACAACATCTTACACCATAATTCCATGATGGAAATGTAAAGCTCAACAGGTCTGAAGTTTTTTTTTGCCAAATTACAACATTTTAGAGAAAAAAAATAATCAAGTCTAATTTTTTTTTTCTGTTTTTGTTTCAGACTGCATCCACCATTTTTCTAGCGTTTTTTTTTGACATTTTGCAGCTACTAAAATATAAGGTAATTTTTTTCTGTTTTTAATTTTTCATATTTTGCTTAAATTTTTTTTTGAGTAATTTTTATTATTTCCTTTAAAAAAATTAAATGATGATTCAATCTTAACTCCATATATTAAATGTTGGTCAGTTACAAGCTCAACAGTCTGAAGTATTTTTTTTTTAATAATTTCTTAATAAAAAAAAATTCCAACTAAAAAAATAACTTTTTTTTTATTTATTTTTCAGATTCAATTTTCATGATTCAGCTTATTCCAGTTCACGATGTTTTAGTTTAAATAAAGGTGTGTATTTTTTTAAATCCCCTTTGTTTAAGAACATGGGACCAAAATAGGATTGCAAAATACGTTTTTTTTACCATTTTTGATAAGCTATTTTATTTCCCAGGTTTTTTTTTGCTTTATTGTTTTAAATTTAATTTTTTTTTATGATGATTGTTCATTACAGACCTGTTCTGAATAAAAAGTATGTCGACATTTAAGAACGGCCAACTGACTACAAAAATTAATACAATTTAAAATTTTTTTATCTAAAAATAATACAAAAAATAATATTAGTTTTTTTTTCTTTATTCCAGGTTAAAAAGTTAAAAAAATTATTCAACAGACAAAAATGAAGGAGCTTTTAAGAGATATCTACAAGAAATTGGTAAATTTAATTTGTTATTCGTTTAAAAAAAAAAATAAAAATCTTTTTATGATGAATGTTCATTACAGACCTGTTCTGATTTATTTTGACGACATATAAGAACGGCCAACTGACAAAAAAATACCTAAAATTAAATAGAAACTTAAAAAATGCAGCATAACTTATTTTTTGATTTTTTGTTCCAGATTTTACTACAATCAAAACAGAAAAAGCCGCCAATATTATATTTCTTGATGTGTATCATTTTTTATTTATTAAAATAAACGATTTTAATTAAAAATTAAATTTTTTTATTTCTTTTGTTGCAATTCTCTGCAAAAAATCAAATATATCGCAAAATAATCAAAGCACTTTATTAATCCATGCGTTTCTAGTACGTCTATGTCTTTATTGTACTTCCATGGTAGTGCCTTTATTCCGCGTAGTTCAAACTGCACCAAAATAGTTCATATGAACTGTCAGTTGAGGTTATGTGCTCCAAATTTTAATTTTTTTCGTTTTTTCCTGTAAAAATGTACATATTCTACAAAATAAGGCCGCAAAATGTTAGAAAAATGCTCAAAGCACGTAAATACACCACAACAAAGGCAATACAAGATGTCATCATTGAGAAAATACGAAATATTGGTATTATGGCTCATATTGATGCAGGTACCCCATTTTTTAAGGTTTAAAGCATTATAGCTTATGTTTTGGGGGCTTAAATTTCAGGTAAGACAACCACGACAGAGCGTATGCTGTTCTACACCGGTTTAATAAAGCAAATGGGCGAAGTTCACCACGGAAATACGGTTACTGATTACATGTCTCAGGAACGCGAACGGGGGATTACAATTACTTCCGCAGCGGTTTCTTTTTACTGGAAAAACCACCAATTTAATCTTATAGACACCCCAGGGCATATAGACTTCACCATGGAGGTGGAGCAAACCCTTAACGTGCTCGATGGGGGCATTTTAGTACTCGACGGTTCAGCGGGTGTAGAGGCTCAAACATTTACAGTTTGGAGGCAAGCCGATCGCTATAAAATACCTAGAATTGTTTTTGTAAATAAAATGGACCGTGGCGATTCTAGTTTAGAAATGAGTTGCGATTCCGTTCGACACAAGTTGGAGAAAACGCCTTTGTGCCTCCAAATTCCACTTTTAGAGCAAGGCAAACTAACAGGTAATAAAAATCAACAAACACTGTATTTGAAAATGTTGCAACTATTTTTTTTTGTATCCCACAGGTCTAGTAGACGTTTTAACGCTAGAAAAACTAAGGTACGAAGGCCACAAATTCGAAAAAACGCAACTAAGTGAAGCTAATGATCCTAAAATGTGGGAAAAAGCTAAATTAGCTAGAAACGCTCTTATTGACAAATTATCAGAATTTAACGACGAGTTAGCTAATAAAATTATAGCCTCTGATTCCTTGGACACTATTAAAACAACAGACATTACCAAAGCAGTCAAGGACGTAACGCTTAAACAAGTATGTAAAAAAATTCACAATTAATCTTATATTTGAAAAGGTTTTTTTAATAATTTATTAGGAAGCAGTCCCGGTTTTTTTAGGAAGCGCTTACAAAAACATAGGGATTCAACCCTTAATGGATGCAGTTATATTATATTTACCCTCACCTATGGAAAAGTACACACATTTTAAATGTTTTGGGGACAATTTGTGCGCTAAATCTTTTAAAGTAATACATAATAAGCAAAAAGGAGGGCCATTGGTGTTTTTTAGAATATACAATGGTGTTTTTAATAGGGGCCAAAAAATTTATAGTTTAAATCAAGATAAATCAGAGCAAAGCGGAAAGTTATACGTAGCCTTTGCAGACGATTTTGAAGAAGTTGAAAAAGTGGAAAATGGAAATATTGCCGTTGTTGCTGGACTCAAGGTATTTTTTTGTATTTTTGGCTGTAACTCGATAACGGGGCAAAAACGGACACATGTTCATAGAAACTTTTGTTCTTATTCTGGTCTAGCCCAATCATTCTATTTAAAATTTGTAAGTTCCTTAGAAAAAAATCCCAACCAAGATCTGCTTATGCAGGATTGTAGGCACTATCCCCAGGAATATAAAAGTGAAAAATTCCCACAAAATTTCCGTAACGTTTAGCCCCCATCTTGCATAGAAGTAAGGAGTTAGTTTTTTGTTAATCCCTAAACTATTCGGCACTTTTGAAAACAGTTTTAAAAATTTTCAGGAACATTATTTTAATAAGAATACAATCATTTAAAAAAAAATAATGTATCACTAATATTAACGATTCTATAGCTCTTTGAAAATAACCTTATTTCATCATAATCGTCTATCTTAGTCATAGAGTCCTGAAGCATAGATTGCAGCGTTCTCTGTAGGGCCAAATTAGCACATTTTCAAAGTGTTATAAAATCGTTCACATTGGTGATTTATTATTTTTTTAAAAATGATTGTATTCTTATTAAAATAATGTTCCTAAAAATTTTTAAAACTTTTTTCAAAGTGCCGAATAGTTTAGGTATTAACAAAAAACTAACTCCTCAATTCTACGCAAGATGGGGGCTAAACGTCACGGAAATTTTGTGGCAATTATTCACTTTTATGTTCCTGGGGGTAGTGCCTACAAACCTGCATAAGCAGATCTTGGTTGGGATTTTTTTCTGGGGGCATTTTTAGAGTGAAGGAATCTGTCATTTTAGTTTGTCCTACTTATAAGTTTTTTTTTTTAATAACAAAAATCCATATGTTGTAATTTTTAAACTGTAAATATTTGGTTATTTCAAACATTAACCGTTTCCAGACTATACAATCAGGGGATCTAATAACAACAACTTCAACTGCAGCGCAAAAAGCCAAAAAAAACCTTAAAAACCCCGAATTGTTAGACCTAACATCAAAAATACCGGAGCCAGTATTCTTTTGCTCGATAGAACCACCTAGTTTAGCCTATCAAACCGCTTTAGAAACCGCCTTAACCGAACTTCAACGAGAAGACCCGAGTTTGCGCGTTTCCCATAACGCCGAAACCGGTCAAACTGTCCTAGGCGGAATGGGCGAACTACACATCGACATTATCAAAGATCGTATTTTAAAAGAGTACAAAGTTAATGCTGAGATAGGACCACTACAAATAGCATACAGAGAAGCTGTTTTAAAAGATATCAAAGACACTTTAGAAATTTCAACCAAAATCGGCAACTCAAAACAATCTTTAACTGTTACACTGTCGCTGTTGCCTGTAAATGACACTTTTAAGGACAATTTGAGGTTAGATAAGACACCAGATGCGGCAAGTAACATTGCTGCGATTTTTCCGAAACATTTGGTCGCTTTAAGACAAGGAATTGACGTAGCTTTGGAACAAGGACCAAAAATAAACGCTAAGGTATTAAAAACAAACTTTTACGTACTATTTTATTAAAGTAGAATGTCGCGAAGCATTAAAACTGTGATTATGTAACGTTGGTTGCCTAAAATCAACACAAAACAGCACTTTCTGGTCATTGCTCAGTGGGTTTATTAGAGTTAATTTTAGTTAAAAATTGTGCTTACCAGCAACATAAATAAACAAAGCACAAGTTGAGATATTCTAAAGGTCCATCAATAGGCGTTTAAATACAGAATTTTGTTAATTTAGAAGCACGTTTTTTGCATTTTAAATTGCCAAAATTCTGTATTTAAACCGCGCTTATTTATGGACCTTTAGAATGTCTTGTGCTTTGTTTATTTATGTTGTTGGTAAGCACAATTTTTAATTAAAATTAACTCTTATAAACCCACTGAGCAATGACCAGAAGGTGCTGTTTTTTGTTGATTTAAGGCAACCAACATTACATAACCACAATTTATGTGCTTCGCGACATTCCCCGCTAATTT
This sequence comes from Cartodere bifasciata, assembly GCA_963920755.1. Lineage (NCBI taxonomy): Eukaryota > Metazoa > Arthropoda > Insecta > Coleoptera > Latridiidae > Cartodere > Cartodere bifasciata. Next base: position 575,075 of record OY987197.1, on the reverse strand, counting down.
TTGTACTTTTGTTTTGTGTAAAAATTAAAAAAATGTTTTTTAGGTCATAAACGCACAGGTTATGCTCCATTTTCTTGAAGTAGGACGTGGAACATCAGAAACTATGATTGCTGCAGCCACAACGCAACTTGTGCAAAAAGTAAGCACCAAAATTTGAGTGCCAAAACCATTATTATACTCTTCGCAAAAGAGTATACTGCGATTACTTGGACCTTCTCTAAAATCGTTAATATTCATCCTAGAGCAAAAATATTTGCAGATTCGTTCGTTTCATGACTTTTTAAGACTTTTATTTTTTGTCCGTCTGTAACGAAATTTGTGACCACCATAACTCAAGAACGGTTTATCGGATCGACTTGAGATTTAACACAAAAATCAATCCCATTTAGAGAAAGAGCCCTATTGTTTTTGGAAAAAATCAAGTAAAAAATAGAGGGTTAAAAACACCCCCAAAGTAGAAAAAAATTCATATTTTCGTTAATATCAACTTTACGAAAAAAATATTCTTGATAAAATTAAAGATTGTATTTTTCCCTATAAAAAAGCATTTGGTAATTTTTTTGTATCCCCACCCGTTTTCAAAAAAAATAAGTTTTAAGTTGTTTTCAATGAAATAAAAAATGCGAAGAGTATCATATAGAATGTGTAAAAATTATATAAAAATAAAAAAAATAGGCATAAAAAATGAGCTATCTGCGAAGTTTAACTTTTTAAATGTTCTATCCCACTCACTGATCTAACCCGCTCTTGTTTTTTTTTTCTAAAATTATTGGTTAAAACATTTTTTTTCTTTCAGTTAATAAAATCTTCAGGCACCAACATTTTAGAACCAATAATGCATTTAGAAATTGTCACTCCTGAAGAATATTTATCTTCAATAATGGCTGATTTATCCCGCCGAAGAGCCATAATAGAAAACGTAACAATACGTGCAAAAAACAAAGTTTTAACTTCAAAAACACCTCTTTCTGAATTACTTGGTTATTCCACTATTTTAAGAACTATTTCGTCCGGTACCGCCACATTTGCTATGGAATTCTCAAGTTATGAAGCCATGTCGCAGACAGAGGAAGAAAAAGCCATCCATCAAGTAAGAGGCTTCTAAAAATTAAGCTTAAAAATGTTAAAATGCAAGAATAAACGTTTTATCTAATAATTTGTGTCTAATTCGTGTTAAACGCGCCTTGTAAACGTAGTCAAAGTGACTTAGTTCCGCGATAAACAAATGCAATGCCTTATTTCCGTGTAGTTCAAATGCACCAGCGCTTTTGACCTTGACCCTCTTACTTGTCAATATTTTTCACAAATTTTGCCAAAAATATGATTTAAACGATGTAAAGTGATGTATTAGGTGCAATAATTCAAAGATGCTTTACCAGAAAGCAAAAATAAAGTGTTGTTTGCAAGAAATCTAACAAAATGGATACGCGTGCATCTCCTTTAGATGGAATTTTCAACATAATCGGGGGGCTGCCAAAAGAGCACGACAAACCAGTTAAACACGCTTTTTACAATGCTGTAGCCTTATTTTTGTTAATCGTATCATGTGCAGCGGGATGGGCTGTTTTTTTAATACTGCAGCCCTTTATAAAGCCCCTTATGTGGGCTTTGTTAATTGGCAGTGTTTTACACCCTTTGAAGCATTCCTTAAAGGTAAAACTTGAGCTGTGGTTTTCTAGTCTTGAGGAAACGAGGACGCCGGTTATTTTCGGAATCATTTTGCTGCCTGTTAATATCGTTAATAATGTATCTGAGTTTATTGGGAGTAATTTGAGGAAGCACTACAAGATCATTTTGGGGATATCGATAGCTGTTCCTAGTTTACATGTGGTTTATTATTACACACCGACGCTTATTTCTGCAACGATTTGGACTGCTTTTTATCTAGTTTATGAAACAATTTATTTGTTAATTCAACTTTCATCAACGTCCGTGGTAAGAAACTTTTAAAATCATACTTTTTAACATATCGCCTAAAATTATGCTTTTATATACTTTTATATATATTTTTAAAATAACCACTTTTAGGTTCTTTTAGCTCTAATAGCATATCTCACGCTTTTAATTTGCGTATGGAGCTCAGAAAACAAGCAGAATTTTAATTACGGATCGATGCTAATGTGGCTATTTCTTACATGCTACGTTTCGAGTTTTTTCGGAAGCATACAAGTACCTGTGTTTTTTCTACTACAATTTATAAGCCTAATTGGGTTCGGTGTTGAAATCTGGCACATACAAAAAGAATTACATAAGAATTTTGATGTTACATATTACGACGCGTTATTGTACACCCTTGGCGGGAACTTTGAATTAGTACCGAAAGAAATATTGGACGAATCTTCCAATGAATCATTCGACGCTGATGCGACACCAAAATCCGATTCTAATGACGATGTTATCAAAACATTGGCTAAGAAAGAACCGCTTGAACTAGATTTACAAGCCAAAAAAGCCAAATCAGCAGGGTTGAACGTTATAAAACCAAAAATCGATAAAAGACTGTATCGATCCATGACCCAACCCTATTTATCTCCTAAACCAAAAACCAGTTTACTAAGCTTAAAACGTGGGCTTTACCTAAGCCGTTCTTCATCCCAAAACATGACTGAAAAATACGAAACTTCCGTCTATTTATACGCCACCTTGTGGGCATGTGGCGTCATGCTTTTTTGGAAAAATGTCATACTTTTACCCCTTCTCCCAATACCGATTTTATTGTACGTTATAAAGCACATCGGTATTTATTTTGGCATTTGGCAGCTCATATACGATCACTTAAACGCTTTCTGGGGCCTATTAGTCGATTTTTGTATCGATAGAATCGATGCCTTGGTCCCTGTATCGATCAGGGGTGTGTACAAAATAGCACAAACATTAAACGCAATGGTGAAAAGGAGTGTGCAAGAATCGATTGATACTTTAACGAGTTGTGTCGTTATAACTGGACTTATTGTTTTTGTTATTTGTGGATCGATTTTTATTTTTGTGCAGGTTTGGGCAAACAAAAAATTCATCGATTTAATTTATCGATTATTTTTGTGCTTTTTCCAGATTTACGCAGAAGGTATAATGTTAGTTCAAATGACAAGTAATCTGATAAACCAAACCATTGTGCACAACCCTGAGCTTCGTCAACTGTTACCCCCAGGGTGGGACGATACGGTCGATTCTTTTTTGGATAATGCTTATGTTTATGGACGCGAGGGAATTTCCAAAGGGGTAATTTTTAGGATCTAAAGTTTGTGTTTTTGCAAAAAAGGGTGTTTATTTCAAGGTTAAAAGTATGATGGTTAACGTAGATCCTCTTAAATCTGAAAAACTAGAAAAACAGATTCTGGAGTTATGGGACCGCTTCTATCAAAGTTGGATGTCGTCTGACTCAGAAACAGGGCCAAAAGTTACTTCTGAGGCGGTTCAAAGTAGTTGGCAGGCCTTTATAACCGATTTACAAAAGTCGCAAGGTTTTTCATACCTTTTTAAAATACAGGGTGTTACCAAATAACTAAGAAAAAATTCAGGGGGTAATTCCTGGACACATTTTAAGTAAAAAAGTTCATATAAACATGACCGAAAATCCTTCGTTTCTGAGATACAGGGTGTCAAAGTTTCTAAAAAAAAACTTTTAAGATTACCAAGAAACTAAACCTGATATTTATTTAAAACTTAGCACGGGTAATTTTTTTACCATTAGGCATAAAGTGTGGTAGAAAAAAAATAAAAATTACAAATGGAAGGGGCACATTTGGGGGTACCATGGGAGTTGTTCACCCCCAACTTTTTTGTGTGTTTACTTTTTTGGTATTTTCATAAAATAATTAGAAGCCCTAGATTATGATCTTTAAAATTAATGTCGTGTTCTTTTTTCATAAAACTAACCGTTTTCGAGAAAAAAATTCATTGCCCAAAGGCAACAAAATTTGTTTTTTAAGTTTGGCTTTTTATGGTAATGAAAATAAAACATAGTTAACAGTGAAGGGTTAATTAATTTCTTTTTTTTATTATTATTTCAAATAAATATCTGGTTTAGCTTTTTAGTAATCTTAAGATTAAAATTTTTTTTGAGAAACTTTGACACCCTGTATCTCAGAAACGAAGGATTTTCGGACACATGTTTATATGAACTTTTTTTCTTAAAATGGGTTCAGGAATTACCCCCTGTTCCTAGTTATTTAGTAACACCCTGTAAAGCGTAAATTGTTAATTTAAAATTATTCCAGATTTGTTTAATTTGTCTGGGCTTATGGATTTTGGCAAACAAAATATAGGAACTTTAATGTCTCTTCTAGAATCGATTTGGGGGATTGTTAAAGGCAACATCGGACTTATTTTGGGGTCCTTTACCGCCTTTTTATCGATTATTCTCGACGGTGGAACAGCTGTTTTAAATTTTCTTATAAACACCGTAAGAAAACTCAAAATTAAACCTAAATTAGGCTTATTATACTCTTCGCAAAAGAATATATTGCGATTACTCAGACATTCTCTAAAATCGTAAATATTCATCCTAGAGCAAACATTTTTGCAGATTCGTTCGTTTCATGACTTTTTAAGACTTTAATTTTTTGTCCGTCTGTCTGTCTGTAACGAAATTTGTGACCATAACTCAAGAACGGTTTATTGGATCGACTTGAGATTTAACACAAAAATCAATCCCATTTAGAGGAAGAGCCCTATTGTTTTTGGAAAAAATCAAGTAATAAATAGAGGGTTAAAAACACCCCCAAAGTAGAAAAAAATTCATATTTTCGTTAATATCAACTTTACGAAAAAAACTATTCCTAATAAAATTAAAGATTGTATTTTTCCCTATAAAAAAGCATTTGGTAATTTTTTTGTATCCCCACGTGTTTACAAAACAAATAAGTTTTACGTTATTTTCAATAAAATAAAAAATGCACCTTTTTAATCATCTACTGCGAAGAGTACCATATAGAATGTGTAACAATTATATAAAAATAAAAAAATAGTCATAAAAAATGAGCTATCTGCGAAGTTTAACTTTTTAAATGATCTATCCTTCTCACTGATCTAACCCGCTCTTGTTTGTTTTTTTTGCTTGCTTAAGGTGGTTTTTTTGACAACACTATTCTACCTCTTGTCATCAAGTGGTGACCTCTACAAACCAGTAGAATTAATGACGAATTTCTCTCGAAGCGGAAGTCGCTTTGGCCACGCCTTAGAGGGCGCTGTCAACGGAGTTTTTACTGCGTCTTTCAAAATGGCTGCTTTCTATGGAATGTGGACCTGGCTCATACACAACTTGTTTAACGTTAAAATAGTTTATTTACCCTCAGGTTTTTTGATTTAACACTCAATTTCGTGGTTTAATAAATCATTTTTTAGCCTTTGCAACAATTTTGGGCGCTATTCCATTTTTGGGCACTTACTGGGCATGCGTGCCAGCTGTTCTAGATCTATGGTTGGCGCAAGAAAGAGGCTTCGAAGCCATACTAATTGCCGTGTTCCAATTTATACCAACATACGTGGTAGACACTGAAATTTACCGTGAAATTAAAGGGTACGCTTTAGCAAAAATTCATGTTAACACAAAAATCTATTGTTTGTTTTTGCAGTGGCCACCCTTATCTGACAGGTCTAGCGATAGCAGGTGGATTGTTTTGCCTCGGTGTCGAAGGAGCGATAATTGGACCCATTTTATTATGTGGTTTGTATGTCGCAATCGATCTATCGTCCAGTATTTTTAAAGAATCACCATTAGACGAAATAAACATATTGCACCAACTTCAAAACACGAACTAACCAAAGACGCTTTGAATTAATTTATTTTGTTGATTTTTTTTAATGTTTTATATCTATTTTTGAATAATATAGCCTTATTTTGCTTAAAATGTGTTTATTTTAGTGCTAATCCGGTTAACGAAGTGGTGTAAACGGAGCCATCGTGCCTTTGTTCCGCGTAGCTCAAACAACGCTTCAGTAGTTCAAATGACATGTGACGCCCCCTATGATCAAGCCCTAAAACGTCACTTCTGACGTTTAAGACGTAAATTACGAAATTTGTTTACATTTTTTGTAATTTCCACCCGTTTTTAATGTGATAAACGCTGATTTAACAAGATGGACCATTCCAACGTGTGTAATTTGTTCCAAATACCTGAAACTGGCAAACACCAGAAGGGCTTTACGCTTTATAAAGTAATCTCAATCGTAAGTAGCAAAATTGTTTTTTTTGCGTTTAATTAGCTGCAAATCGATTTTGTAGCTGTATTACGAAGAAAACCCTGCAGCTTTAACTAAAATAACTGTTTGGAAGAGGTACAATGATTTTAAAACTCTTTACAAGGAGCTTAAGATACTCCATAGAAAGTACAACATCAAAAATAAACTACCATGTTTGCAAGGAGGGAATTTCTTTAGACGATTTGATGATGATGTTATAAACGAAAGACGCGAGTCAATTCTGCGGTTTTTAGAGTTTGCAGGGCTTCATTATAAACTCTATACCTCAAAGGAGTTTGTACAATTCTTCAAAACAAGCCTTACCCCGGTTGAACTTTTAGGAAGTAATATTACCAGCATTCGAGCTGATTTAAGTTTACCAGGCGAGGAAAGTGAAATTCTAACATATTCAGAGGACGACACCAGTGAAACTGACTCTATTTCAACCCTTAGCAGCATTACAGAAACCCTTGTGGATTTTGGGCGCCCCAAGTTAAAAAAATTAAACTCTAGTGCATCGATTATTTCGTCTAAAAATTCTGACACGCTAAGTACGATAAGCGTTAGTGATTTGGTGTTATTGGACGGGCAGATTTACCCCACGCCCCCAAATACACCAAGTAATGATACTTTTGTGCAGTATATTTTGGACGCAACTGTACATATTAACATAGCGGTGGAATGTGAGAATAATAAAAAGTTTGAAGAGGCTTACACTGCTTATAAGACTGCTATTGATATTTTAATTAAACATGGAAAAGGTAATTTTTTACAGAAACTAGTTTTTTTTAATTTTAGGTAAATAAATACAACAAAATTAAGCAAGTTTTTATTAGCCATATATTTGTTTCTATGTTAAACCTAAACTAGGTAATTCCTTATCTACTAAATTTTATTTACGAGGTTATTTACAAAAATTAAATGGTTTATTTATTCTAGACGATAAAAATTACAACAGAAAGAAAATGGTTCGTTACCAAACCGAAAAATACTTGATAAGAGCTGAAAAACTCTACAATATGTTTTTAGATCCACAGGTTAAAATTTTGCAAGAAACTGTAAGTTTTTTTTAATTTTAAATATTTTTTTTACAGTGTATAATTTTTTTAGAATTTTGAAAATGAGGAACGCATTGTTCAAAGGCCAATTTCTGATTTGTATAAATATAAAGTGGTCAGAATTATTGCAAATGGGATGCTAGTGATACATAGCGATTTGCAAAAAATGTTTTATATAAAAGTAAGTTTTAAAAATTTAAAAAAATGTTGTTTTACTGAAATACATTTTTTTAAAGGTGGTTCACAAAACTACAAAATTTCTAGACGATAATTTAATCCTTCCAGAAAACGTGCCTTATATGGTTAAACTGCATAATTATTATAATTGCGAAAATAGTCTTTTTTTGGTTCTCGAATTTTGCAAGTAAGTAAAAAAATTTTCACCTGAATTTTCAATTATTTTTTAACTCATAGCCCAATTATTCTAATTAAAATTTGTAGGATTCTTAGAAAAAAATCCCAACCAAGATCTGCTTATGCAGGATTGTAGCCACTATCCCCAGGAATATAAAAGTGAAAAATTCCCACAAAATTTCCGTGACGTTTAGCCCCCATCTTGCATAGAAGTGAGGAGTTAGTTTTTTGTTAATACCTAAACTATTCGGCACTTTTGAAAAAAGCTTTAAAAATTTTTAGGAACATTATTTTAATAAGAATACAATCATTTTTAAAAAAATAATAAACCATCAATATTAAAGATTCTATAGCTCTTTGAAAATCACCTTATTTCATCATAATCGTCTATCTTAGTCATAGAGTCCTAAAGCATAGATTGCAGCGTTCTCTGTAGGACCAAATTAGCACATTTTCAAAGTGCTATAAAATCGTTTATATTGGTGATTTATTATTTTTTTAAAAATGATTGTATTCTTATTAAAATAATGTTCCTAAAAATTTTTAAAACTTTTTTTAAAAGTGCCAAATAGTTTAGGTATTAACAAAAAACTAACTTCACACTTCTATGCAAGATGGGGGCTAAACGTCACGGAAATTTTATGGGAATTTTTCACTTTTATGTTCCTGGGGGTAGTGGCTACAAACCTGCATAAGCAGATCTTGGTTGGGATTTTTATCTGGAGGCATTATTAGAATCAGTTTTTTAAATATTTTTCCTCTTTTCAGCGGTAAAAATATAACAGATTTCATAAAACAAGGCAGTGAAAATAATTCAGCTTTCGAAGTAAACCACCAAATTTTACGAGACTTTAATTTTGAATTATCAGATTCAGATTCGGATGAAAGTTTCACTGACCTAATTAGCGATTACAAAAGAACTAAAAACCAAAACTGTGATAAAGAAAACATTGAAATTAATTCCAAACCAAAGAAAACTAACAAAAACAATGACAACCTATTTTTTGATTATCAAGATACAAAAAATAAAGAATCTACTCAGGAAAAACAGAGAAAATTAAGTAGCTTTTCAAGCATTGATGAAGTGGAGTGCCCGCAAAATTTCCACCAAAAAAACCTTGTAAAATGGGCGTCACAATTATTATTAGCTCTTGAAAAATTACACACTTTAGGCATTATTTGTAAAGACCTTAACGTTAACAATTTACTAATAAACGAAAAAGAAGAGCTTGTTTTAACATACATGTGTAATGTAACCGAATTTCCTGATATTTTAAACAATAACGAAATAAGTCTAGCTCCAGAATTTTATGATTTTGGACAAATTACTAAAGCTGTTGATTGGTGGAGCTACGGTTCCATTTTATACGAACTTTTTGTAGGAATGGTAAGCAAATAGTACAGGGTGTCGTTGAAAAAATTCAAGGGTGATTCCTGGACCCATTTTAAGAAAAAAAGTTCATATAAATTTGTGTCCAATTTTGGTATTGGCATGTCTAGGGAGCCCCAGAAAATTGTTAAAAAAAATGTATCTCATATACCCTCGGAGATATGTTGCCCCAAAGTGCGAAATTTTAAATGCTTATATCTTGAATATAACGGCACATATTAACGAAACAAATGGTTAAATACAAAGCTACAGTCTTAAACCATTCAACCATTTGTTTATTTATTAAATAGTCGAATTACATTTTTATAATCCATTTTAATTTACAAAATTTTCATGAAATGAAGTTGACAACAACGTCAATAAAATCTAGTGCAAAAGTGTATGATCAAGTCTCATAAATGGGATTTTTAGACTTATAGATGGGATTTTTAGATGTATTTTCCTAGACTGTGTTGCCGAATTTATGCAACTTTGTTCGCATTTTTCTCGATGAATATAACAGATGGATTTTTTTTGACAATTTTCTAGGGATCCCTGAGAATGTCCCAAGAACGTACCATCGCGTTTATGCGCCATTTTTTGGACACCCTGTATAAACTTGTGTCTAATTTTGACTTTTTTTTTTTACAACACAGCCCCCCGAAAATCAGCACTATAAACACGTTTTCCAAAATTTTACAAATAAAAAAATATTTCTAGTATTTAGATGCATCAAAAAGGTCCTATAACATTTTTTGAAAAAATTATTCGTTTCGGAAATAATGCAAAAAATATAGTTTTTTAGGGGTTTTTCAAAGGGCTGTAATTAACTAAGGGGGCAAAATCGGACACATGTTTATTTGAACTTTTTTTCTTGGGTTCAGGAATCATCCCCTAATTTTTCCACAATATTATATTTTTTTGAACTTAAACTTTTTTTTTTAATTAATTTTTTGGTTTTTTAGCCCTTAAATGTAATTCATCCAAACGGTCTAACGTACAACACGTTTTTAAAAATACCAAAATTCGTCTCACCAGAAACACGATCCTTATTAAAACAGGTATTTTATTTCAAGAACATAATTTAATTAAAATTAAAAACTTTTCTAATCTATTATCTTATTTTTTAGCTCCTGACAACTGATTCTCTAGAGAGGCTCGGTTCAGGAATTCAAGGAACCAATCATTTAAAAGCTCATCCATTTTTCAGCGGAATACAATGGGACAAATTAGTTGTCACGGATGATCTTCTTTAAAATTTGTTTTTATAAGTTAATTTGCATTCAAAATGTTTTTTTAGGTTTTTAGTTTTTTAAAAATTGAGGCTGAATAATTTTAAGTTAAATTGATGCATTTATTAATAATTTTTATGTGTTATTGTTATATTTTATTTTAATTGTAATAAACTTTGTATTATTATACGTATAAATTGATTTTAAAATGTAAATTTTGTAAAAAATAAAATTGATATTCTAGTTATTCTGTTTTTTTTTGCGCACTTCGTAAAAAAATAAAACACCGACAAAGGTAAAGAATTAAGCTGTGCTAAAACAAGAATATTTAATTACAATAAAATAATGGGTTGAATTCCAGAAAAACACAGTTTCCTGTAATTTTATTTGAAACCTTAGCTTTCGCTTTAAATTACAGATAAAGACATTTTTAAAATTACTTCTGTATCAAAGTAAAGTCCTTTAAAAAGGTGTAGGTTTCCTTTAGAGAACAAAATATCCCCTAAAAGATATTTTTATGATTTCTGTGTTAAATTAAAGTTACAAAATTCAGTGCTTTTATTAAAATATAAAATGGTACGGTAACCGTTTTCAGTAACTAACATTAGGAGTAAAGGGCGATTTATAGAACGTTACTTTCACTTTACTTCACTTACGCGTAACTTAACAAATTTGCTTAATTTATAGATAGTAAAGTTACGTGAAATTGGGAACAGGTATGCACATGTGTCTGAACTCGCGACTTCAGACTATTTACACCTGGGCGGTAATTACGGAATATCGCTTCGTACGAAACCTACATAAGAAGACCAGCAGGTTTCGTACGAAGCGATATTCCGTAATCACCACCCTTGACAATAAGGGTGAATATCTCATTTTTGCAAATTTTGCGGATGATCGGCCAAGCTCGGCTTTTGACAGTACTACTTACAGCTAAATGAATCAGCAAAGTAGCGCTAAAGTGAAGTATAAATTTGTTAATACATTCCCATGTATTTTATTTAATTTTCTGTAAAGTTACGCCGAAGTAAAGCGGAAGTAAAGTGAAAGTAACGTTCTATAAATCGGTCTTAAACTCTAAATTCTGGTTGAAATAGTGGGAGGTAGCGTGCTTAAGGGTCTCTTGAATTAATTATCAAACAATAACTGTAATGGCCATTACAGCCTAGAGCACCTCAAATTAATTATTGAAGTAGTCATTACATCCGATGTTGGCCTAAGATCGCCACTCGCTAACATGGCGCAGTCGCTCCAGTCCAAAATTGATGAATTTTAATGCACCTCATATTTATTTTGCATTTATTATGACCAAAAACTTACCTACTTCAATTTAGTGACTGTGGTCAATGACATAGAAATTTCAAAAGAAAGTCTAGTCTTATGCAAGAATATGGGGTACATAAAGAGAGTTTTTGGAAGTTTATTCGTAAATGCAGTTTCTCAGAAATTTAAAGTGGTAAAAAAGTATTAACTCAAATTGGGACTTTTTATTAACACTACCAGTGTTAATCCCATTTTAAAGGAACCCCAAATTTCAAAATGGGTTTTTTATATTTGCGTTTTATAATATGCACATTATGAAACCCGAAATTTGGTTTTTTTAAGTTTCTGAATTGCTTCATTATTAAACCCAAAATTTTATTTTATTGGTTGGTTTTCCTGATTCAAAAAGATGAATTCTTTTCTTGCAAGGTACTTTTTATTTACAAACTTTACTATTATAATCAATCGGGGGACATATTTTTTTTGTAGAGGGAATAACTAGGAAAATTGGAGAAACGATATCAATGGTTACCTTTTCTCAAAAACGCCTATTCATTCAGTATTAAATGAGTAAAGTTTACAAATGCCATTATTCAATATGTCTAACTTGAATTTATTTTTTACGTTAAAATGTCAATGTTATGCTATAAGGTTGGTCATAAAAACAAAATTTTATCTTAAGTTATTAATCCAAATTAAAAATGCTTTTTAATTAATTAAATGAAGCAAATATAAAAAATAGTATAAAAAACTCGTTTTATAAGGCGTTTTTTATCACTTGTCCATTGGAAAACTCGCCGCTGCGCGGCTCTTTTTCCGAACCTGGACGCGTGCTAAAAAACGTTCCTTATAAAACTCTATGTTTTAATATACTATTAAATGACCGTTTTTATTATCTTTATTGATTGTGCAAATTTCATGATGGTTAGACAAATCATTTGGTAAATATTTACGATTACGTGTTTTTATTCTACCTGCTTAAAGGTCATTATTTCCGAAAGGGGGCACTTTTTAAAAAAAACTGTTTTTACCGAATGTCTTGAATTTATTTTAGCTATTTGCCATATCAAAAAAAAGCAAACTATACTTGGACACACGGTATAACCGAGAAAAACTGTAGTAAAACAGCAAAAATATCTTTTGATGTATTTCTTTTTTTTTTCTTCTAAAATTTAAGATAAGCAATTTAAATTTGTTATGAATGTTATAATTAGAAAGCAGCAGTGTTCCCTAATCTAAGTAGTTAGCCGTTAACTGCTTCAAGGTGTACGCAAGCACGGTAAGCTATTTAGCAAAATAACCGACGTAATATTTTATTTAAATCCTTATTATCCTTGCCCATTTTCTTTAAGGAAATCATATTTATTCTTAAAGCGAGGTGTGCGATACTTATGATAAAACATAATTATTTTAAGCCGCTTTCTGCTTTGCTTAATTAAATTTTGTTTGCATTTTTCGTTATTATTCGCCATGGCAAGGTATTTATCTTATTATACTCTTCGCAAGACTAGGTCCGAAGAGTATATTGCAATCGATACGAAAATCCTAAAATCGTCAATTTTCATCGTAGAGCAAAAATTCTTGCAGATTCGTGCGTTTCATGACTTTTTAAGATTTTCATTTTTTGTCCGTCCGTCCGTCGGTCGGTCGGTCGGTGTGTATGTATGTCACGTTTCTTGTAAACACGCTATCTTAAGAACCAAAATTTCAATCCAATTCAAATTTTAAGGAAAAATCGATCTCTATAAGAGGAAGATCCCTATTGTTTTTGATAAGAATCCGAATACTACAAAGCCCCCTTTTCAGCCCCCCAAATGAAAAAAAAATCGTAGCTCGACTATTATTAAGTTTACAAAAAAAATTATTCGACATAAAATATAGACAATTTAATTCTTCATCAAAAAGTATTCTCTAGTTTTTTTGTCCGACCCCCCAATTACCCCCCTGCACCAAAAAACCTCCTATCTCCGTTATTATTCAATCTACGAAAAAAAATATTTTTTACAAAATAAATAAAATTTTAATTTTTTATTAAAAATGTTGCTTCATTTTTTGTAAAATTAGCCAGAAGGGTTAAAAAACCAAAAACTAATAGATTTCAGTAGCAAAAAAATTCTAAGTCCAAAACGCGTCACGCGTCGGTCAAGAAGGCCATGCCAAAAATGTTTCAAACAAAGAAACAAAGCCAGCTGTCAGAACAAATAACCTCAAATATCTTAAACGTCAGAACTGACGTTTATTCTCTTCGTTAACTAAATTCTTCGTGTTTTCTGTTAATAGTTTGCACTCTTCGCAGATTTTATTTGCATAAATTTTTTTTTATAAGAATTTATTAATTATCCTATAATAGTTTTCTTGCGAAGAGTATACCATAGAATGTGTAGCAATTATATAAAAAATTGATTTAGCTTTGATTCCGAATTATACTCGAGCTACTTATTTGCGAAGAGTAACTTCTACGCGTTTCGACTTCTACCCATTCCGACTTCTACCCATTCTAGTTTACCTTTAAAATTACACACCATTTGTTGTTACGCACTAAAAAATGCTTTTTCAAGGTAATAATTAAAAAAATATGATTATAATTAACCGAGATTCTAAGTCTATTATATTTGTAAATAAAATGGCGAAGGCGCCGGGCGAGCAATGTGTGCTTGTTTGCCCGGCGCATTCGCCATTTTATTTAACTTAGAATCTAGACTACAAAAACCTGATTCTTAATTTCAGGACCTTAACCGTATCGTTTAAATACAAATTTTCAGTTTAAGTGCAAGATATAATTTGTCTATTTGGAAGCAGTTTATTAAAGGCGATAATGGCCTTGTAAAATAATAAAGCAGGCTCTTTGCCATAAAGTAAAACTAAAAGCGTTGGCAAGCCACATAAATTATAAAATAGAACTACATTCGGCCATAAAATTAATTTTAAGAATACATAAAAGTAATAGTATTTTAGAATTACTGCGTTTCATAAATAAAAAGAACGTTAACGCTGCTTATTACAATTACTTTGCGGAATCTTATTCTATTAAATCCAGCACAACAAAAATAATTCAATATCTTCAGAGCATAATTGTGACTTAATTTAAAAAGCGCGCGGAAGCAATTCTTATTAACTATCAACTAATTGGCCTATAAGTAATTAATTTTCCGCTGCAAGTTAACAGGATTTCTTTGTTCGTTGATTTCTCGGCTAATTACATTTTACAAATAGAACTTTTTATTTGTTTTCGCAGAGTGCAGCGCGTTGATTCGTGAAGCAGCGCCTTTATTCCGTTTATGGTGGAGGGTGTGGGAACATCAATTTTCTAGTACTCACCACCAGATGTCCTTGTCGGAGGAAAAGAAAGGTCCAACACTCATTATACATCACTTTATTAAATTTCCTTTTCATTCTGTTAATTGCTTTTATAACTACGACAAAAAGGGCACTTTGCTGACGCTGGAAACTTTTGCATAGAAATACAAACCTGATGCATACAAGACATTTAACTGTTGCGGTTTGCCTCAAAAATGCTTACTTTAAGAATTTGTTGTTTTAGCCCAATCATTCTATTTAAAATTTGTAGGTTCCTTATAGGAAAATCTCAACCAAGATCTGCTTATGCAGGATTGTAGGCACTACCCCCAGGAATATAAAAGTGAAAAATTCCCATAAAATTTCCGTGACGTTTAGCCCCCATCTTGCAAAGAAGTAAGAAGTTAGTTATTTGTTAATACCTAAACTATTTGGCACTTTTAAAAAAAGTTTTAAAAATTTTTAGGAGCATTATTTTAATAAGAATACAATCATTTTTTAAAAAAAACAATGTATCACTAATATTAACGATTCTATAGCTGTTTGAAAATCACCTTATTTCATCATAATCGTCTATCTTAGTCATAGAGTCCTGAAGCATAGATTGCAGCGTTCTCTGTAGGACCAAATTAGCACATTTTCAAAGTGCTATAAAATCGTTCACATTAGTGATTTATTATTTTTTTAAAAATGATTGTATTCTTATTAAAATAATGTTCCAAAAAATTTTTAAAACTTTTTTCAAAAGTGCCGGATAGTTTACGTATTAACAAAAAACTAACTCCTCACTTCTATGCAAGATGGGGGCTAAACGTCACGGAAATTTTGTGGGAATTTTTCACTTTTATGTTCCTGGGGGTAATGGCTACAAACCTGCATAAGCAGATCTTGGTTGGGATTTTTTTCTGGGGGCATTATTAGAATGATTGGGCTATTTAAACCAAAGTTTTACAACTAAAGATCAGACAAATCTCTTAGCATTAAGGCCAGGTGTTTCGGTAATAAACAAAAGATAAATCTGTGCATTTTCTCTTTCGTTTTTTTTCGTACGCATCAAGGATATAATGTCCTGTTGATGCTTTCGCTGAAAAGTGTTTACAGTTATAGAAACAGATCGCTATAACATCCTGATAATGGGTTTTCACATTTTGCATGCGTACAAAATTTGTAACTGTCAAGAAATGGTAAAAATGGAAATAAACACGAATTTGGCATTAAATGGAACATTTTGTTTTATTTGAAACGCGTGTCTGTCACAACTTTACAAATCGGATTGGAAATGACAAATTACCAGAACTACAGGAAAAAGACCGTGTACATAGAGCTAATTAGCAAAAGCAATCCTTAAATTTATTTAATTGCCAAACACTTTAAAACAACAAAAATGTATACATCTCACGCTAATTTATCATAATACATACAGTGTGTCCAAAAATGGCGCATAAACGGGATGGTACGTTGTTGGAGCATGTCTAAGGACCCCCAGGAAATTGTAAAAAAAAACATCTCATATACCTTCGGAGATATGAGGCTCCAAAGTGCGAAACTTTAAACGATTATATCATAAAGATAACAGCACATATATTAACGAAAGAAGTAGCTAAGGCACAATCTATAAAAAATTATTTTACCATTTGTTTATTTTTTAAATGGTTAAATTACGTTTCTATAATTAATTTAATTTTACAAAAATTTTATGAAATGAAGCTGACAACAATGTCAATTTTATCTAATGCAAAAATGTATGCTCAAGAATCCAGATGAGTTTTTAAGATGTATTTTACAAACTGTGTTGCCGAACTTATGCAACTTTGTTCGCATTTTTCTCGTTAAATATAACAGATGGATTTTTCTTTTTGGTAATTTTCTAGGGATCCCTGTGAATGCCCCAAGAGCGTTTATGCGTTTATGCACCATTATTTTGACACCTTTATAAATTCAACAAAAAATTAATTCTTTTTGAATTTCTGATATTTTAAGTATGTGGGCGTATTGCAATTTTTTTAAAAGTGGACTCGTTTATAAATAAATAAGATAATAAATCTAAATAGGTTGCAAACAAAATTGTAGATGTAGGACTAAAGTTACGATGAAGCTAAGCTATTATTCTGCATTCTCTGAAAGTAATATTTTACTCTCGAGTGAACTATTGCTTTTAATTATGTTTCGCATGCTTATGCTTATTAAAATTTGCCTTACACAACTTTAACCTTTGAACATTATTATTAATAAAGATTGTCCTTTAAATTAGGTTTATTTTATATCAAATTTTTCGCATGCTTTCCTTAATTTTGTTCGTTGGAACAATGTTTGAATTAAATTTGTAAATAGGCGCTTAAATCAATCTTTTTAAGTGTTTAAAAAAACTTTCTGCGCCCTGATTTGTTGCGAAATTTTGCTGTAAACGGAATATTAAAAACTCATATTTCATTTTGGTGTTTTAACGTTGTTGTACACTTTCATGTAAAACTTTAACTTAGTTCATACATTTTTCATGTTATTTAGCAACTTCCGCCAAGATACTCGCTTCTACAAGCCTTAATGGGTTTTAAATGTCCCTTGGTAAAAAACAAATTTAATTCTTATGAAATTTTGACTGATAAGGTGTGTATAAAGCCGAAATGGAAGGTAAACAATTCCATATTTTAATGCTAAAATGTAGGTAAATGTAAACATCTCCTTTAGGCACATCCTGATTTCAACAAAAGCTTGCAAAATCGGGTTTGCACAAACAAACAAGCAACCACGACAGCTACCTGTAGGTACTGCGTAATGCCAACCTAAGGCCAAGAAACTGGTCTTCGTACCTCTTCAAGTCTACATAAAGGATGTCAATAAAATAGTGAAAATAGTTTTATATTTATTATAAACGCATTTTGAACGTATTTGTTTATCAAGCAAAACAATAATAAAAATTATAGGTTGTATTTATTTACAGGGTTTATGCAAATATTGCTATTTTAAATTAATTTTAACAATTTATTTAAAAGCTTAAAATTAAATCTATTTTAGGTATTTTTAGCATTATTTTCGTCCTATTTTTGTATGTGAGTGTATACAGGGTGTTACCAAATAACTAGGAAAAAATTCATGGGGTAATTCCTAAACCCATTTTAAGAAAAAAAGTTTTTATAAACATGTGTCCGAAAATCCTTCGTTTTTGAGATACAGGGTGTCAAAGTTTCTCAAAAAAAATTTTAATCTTAAGAATACTAAAAAACTAAACCAGATATTTATTTAAAATAATAATAAAAAAAAGAAATAAATTAACCCTTCATTGTTAACTATGTTTTATTTTCATTAAAATAAAAAAGGCCAAACTTAAAAAAGAAATTTTGTTGACTTTGGGCAATGAATTTTTTTCTCGAAAACGGTTAGTTTTATGAAAAAAGAACTGGACATTAATTTTAAAGATCATATTCTAGGACTTTTAATTATTTTATGAAAATACCAAAAAAGTAACACACAAAAAAGTTGGGGGTGAATAACCCCCATGGTACCCCCAAATGTGCCCCTTCCAATTATAATTTTTATTTTTTTTCTACCGCACTTTATGCTTAACTGCAAGAAAATTACCCGTGCTAAGTTTCAAATAAATATCTGGTTTAGTTTCTTGGTAATCTTAAAAAAAAAAGTTTTTTTTTAGAAACTTTTGCACCCTGTATCTCAAAAAAGAAGGATTTTTAGACACATGTTTATATGAACTTTTTTACTTAAAATGTGTCCAGGAATTACACCCTGAATTTTTTTCTAGTTATTTGGTAACACCCTGTATAAAATAAAATATGCAAGATTATGTTTTTCAAATTAATCAAATTCTGTTTTAGCATTGTTTAAATTTGGAATGATTTTTAATTTTGTAAAATAATATTATTTAAATAAAATTCTAGAAATAAAACCAGATTTAATAATACGTTTTTATTTGTTAAAAATAAAATATTTTCTGTCTGTATTTTTTCGGATCGTCCTGTACAATTCTCTATCTCTCCTGTCTTAAAACAAAGACATAGGTGGAGTTTGTGTGCCAGCTCTCATTTATCACATAAGGTTATGATCATTTATTGTCATTATCAAGTCCCAGTTTACCTACAGCTGGATCTATCATGCTGAATTTTCAGAAGAGCGCCATCTGCTTCCGTTTACTTTTGGAATTACTTCCATAAATTGTGATTGATTAGCCAGGTTCAAATGCGCGCACGGTAATTAATTTTACGAGCAATGTATTACATCGAATAACTCTTTTTTTTATAATATTCGATTTTCTTTTTGATAAATTGTTATAAATCTTTTTTCAGCGACCCCAGATCTTACAACATTTGTTACGTTTCGCTAGTAAAAAAATGCTTTTTTTTGTCCTTAAACTTTTTAGAACATTGTAAAGCTATTTTAAAACAAACAACAAAACAAAATACACAAATTGCAGAATAGCAAAGTATAAAAGTTAGTAGGTGTGGCAATATGTGCATGACTAAAGAAAACTCAATTGTGTGGAAAATGCATCTTTTTGCAACATCAGCATAGCTTCTTAAACTATGAAACTTTACGTAGATAACACTTTGTACAGGATTCATTTGCAACTTTCAAAGTTAACATTTTTTATTCTCAAAAAAGCGTTTTTACATCCGAGGTATTTAAATAATTTATGCCAGACCTTTCTGTTGGAAACTTCCAACTTTTAGTTATTTTTTCTGGCACGTTAATATTTAATATCCGGGCAATGCTGATGTTGGTGAAATTGTTTTATTTAAGCTATATTTGCATCTAGTTTACTTATCTTAATTTAGCGTATGAAAACCTCTTTTTATGTGACGTTTCTGTAATTTTATACATATTTACAATGAAATAAATTACTTACTTAATATTAGCTGTTTCTAACCCGGCGCATCCACCAAATTATAACATGGTGAATGCGTCTAGAACTATACAGATGTTTCCTAAGGTCAGTAGGTGATTTTAAGAAAAAAAGTTCATATAAATATGTTTTCAATTTTGCCCCTTAGTTAGTTACAGCCCTCTGAAAAACCTTAAAGGATAGCATTTTACTCCTATGTAAATGTTACTTTATTTTGTAGAGTGCATTCACAAGTTCGAGTGGAAGTGTAATGTGTAATGACTTTTAGTTTCTCTGTCATTGTTTTATGAGCATTTCCGGTTGGCTTTCGTGCTCACAAAACAAGTGCGGGCGGGCAAAAGTTCATTTTTACCGCTTGACATGTTTATATCAATCCGCATTGGACCTGAGGCATATCTCAATGATTTATTTCTTGGCCTTCTATGTTTTGCTACAGTTTTATTGATTAAAAATATATGATATTATGATTTATTGAATAAGACTAGGCACCAATATAAGCCCAAGTGGACAACAAAGAAATTTTCTATTAGATTTCATGATATTGAAAGTTCTTGTTCATGCAAAAAATATTTTTTCAATACACAAAAGTATGGTTTACATAAAATTTAGAATTTTTTTGTTAAAAAAGTTAGCTTTGAAACTTTAATTAAATTGGAGTCAAATGCAACCCGAATACCTAACTTTGATTAAAATTTAAAATCGTGCGAAAATTACCTTTCGCAATTCTGCAAAAGCAATCAGTTAATTTGGTTAAAACATCGAAACAACCGGCAGTTTTAGGTACCTATGGAATGTTTGCAGGACTGTACGTTTTGTAAAAGGTTTTATACTCAAACCTTTATCTTGAAATGAAACAGGGTTTCGTTGGTTAGAGCCTGGCTAGATCCATTTTAAGCTTGATTAACTACGTATAGAGAGTATATGTTTGGCAGTATTATTCTGCCTTATTTTTACAAAAAAGCCACAACTTTACATTACTCCAGATAAAAAAAGTTACCTTAGCAAGATAGAAATAAAATAGAAAACGGCTAAGGCAGTAAAACAGATGAAATTTCAATAAAGTGCATTTGTGCTCCGGCGCATTCACCATATTATATCATGGCGGATGCGCCTCTAAATTTCTATAAAAATGGCACACCCCTAGCATCCGTTTGTTACACAAATCCATTAGATCTGTAATGGAGATCTCTGGGTACCTATAAGGATCATAAGTGGCATACAGGGGATATTTGAGATATTCGAGAAGCAAAGCATGCGCTATTGACCCTTAATTAGTCCCTATAGCCTCCTTATCTGCTCCTTCAAACTGCTTTGAGACTCAAATTACAGACGTTTATTGGCTTTTTGTTACATAAAATATTCTACACAACAATATTTCTGCCATGGAATTTTTTTTTAGGTAGTTTTATTTTGTTGGGGTTTGAATTCGTTAAATGGGGCAAAAAACAAGCAAAATAAGTGAATTCAGATATCAGGAGAATGGAAAAACTCAAGCGTGTTTTAAAATGTTGTCAAGGTTTTTTAATATGAGGACATTTTTAAGGTATGTTTTTAATTTTAAAGTTTACCTTACTAAAGTTACATTTTCGTAAGATTAATAGCATATAAAGTTTACTTGAAATTAGTTCTCTATCA
Source organism: Cartodere bifasciata (assembly GCA_963920755.1). Taxonomy (NCBI): domain Eukaryota; kingdom Metazoa; phylum Arthropoda; class Insecta; order Coleoptera; family Latridiidae; genus Cartodere; species Cartodere bifasciata. Next base: position 553,835 of record OY987197.1, on the reverse strand, counting down.
TAACCCCACCTGAAATTACCGGAACAGGAACCAATTTGATCCGAAACTACCGCTTAATTACGTTAGATAATCTAGCGTGTTGCCAACATTCGTGACATTATTATTTATCCATATTTTCTGCAGGCATTCAGATATTCCAAACATACCATTTTTAACGATTTTTAAACGTGTTTACAACCAAATTATTGTACCTATAATAAACACAAAACTGCAGACAAATTAAAAAAAAGGAGCTGACATGCATCTCCATAAAACATAAAAACGTAACAAACACTTGACATATTTTTTAGTCTATATATGGACCAATTTTAAGACAAAATTTTATTGCAGTAAAGTTAACATTTGAGTACCTACAGGGTGTCCAAAAAATGGCGCATAAACGCGATGGTACGCTCTTCGGGCATTCTCAGGGATCCCTAGAAAATTGTCAAAAAAAATCCATCTGTTATATTTATCAAGAAAAATGCGAACAAAGTTACATACATTCGGCAACACAGTCTAAGAAAATACATCTAAAAATCCCATCTATAAGTCTAAAAATCCCATTTATGAGTCTTGATCATACACTTTTGCACTAGATTTTGTTGACGTTGTTGTCAGCTTCATTTCATGAAAATTTTGTAAAATTAAATTGATTATAAAAATGTAATTTGACCATTTAATAAATAAACAAATGGTTGAATGGTTTAAGACATACTGTAGCTTTGTATTAAACGATTCGTTTCGTTAATATGTGCTGTTATATTCAAGATAAAAGCATTTAAAGTTTCGCACTTTAGGGCCTCATATCTACAAGGGTATATGAGATAGATTTTTTTTAACAATTTTCTGGGGTTCCCTAGACATGCCGCAACAACGTACCATCGCGTTTATGCGCCATTTTTTGGACACCCAGTATACAAAACAGTTTATGTGAGAATGAGAACAAAAGCCAATGCAATATGATTTGAAGTAATTTTCTCCAATCACTACAAATATATCTAGGTCATTTGTAAATTCCAGTCACGTGGCTTTGCCTCACATTTAGCTTCATTTAAGGCATTAAATGCAGACCTATAGAAATCAGCTATGATTCTCTGCCGTTGACTTAATGTTAACTAAATCGACATTCACTTTGTAAACTTTCTTTTTGCAAACAGTACTTTTTCGCACTAGTTATTAATTAAAATTAGTAAGATTGAGAACTTCCTAATACGTCAAAAAATATGCCAAAAGCTTCACAAAGCAAACGGAACTATTAGAAATATAAAATATTTAGCAAGAAAGATACTGTCTCTCGTAACACAAGATGAATGCAGATATGACTGTGTAAACTTTCTAAGTTGACAAGACAAATACCAAAGACACTGGGTGTCAACTACTTTATGCTGAACTTTCCATGTCTCATATATAATTTTCAGATAAAAAGTTGACTCTATAACGAAACATGGGCTTGCTTCTGTCGGAGACAGAAAGACGAAGTTAACGCAATAAGATTCAGGACCGGGACCGATTTTAGACGGGTGCTGCCTTATTATTTTTAATGAGGCATAATTTTAAACATAACAAAAAATGCTTTGACTTGACAATAAGTTATAATAATGGGCGGCGGCAAAATCTGTATAGAGTCGTTACAATGCCCCTACACGAATTTTTAAACCTAATTATATTTTCTTAACTGTGTTCTTTGTCGCAATTTAACTTTTGTCAAAGTTGTTTTTTTTAACAGTGCCAATTTTAAGCATTTTCAGACTAACTTAACATAATTACGAAGTTAAGCTAACTTAGGTGAGTATGAAACAACCTTTATTCTGCAAACGTATATTTAAAAACTATTAAAAATTGTGTACTTTTTCATGTAGCAATTAATTTTAACCCATAAATGAAACACTGTCAATCAAAAAAGTTGTTAATTGCTGCAAATACGTGTACCAAGCGAGACAATCCTTTTCACTTGTAAAAAAAAACATTTTTTTTTATTAAACTCCAAATTAAACACGAATGTTTAGTTAACTCATAGCCTTTGGGTTCAAAAGCAATTTAGCACACACAACTTTAATGAATTAACAATCAAATTGAAACAACACTTTCGAATAATCCATTATTTGAATAATTTTATAAATCCTTTTGTAGAGTTGGATTTGGTAAAAAGGCTATTAAACTTTTGGTATGCTATAACTTTAGCCAGGTACGATTAGTATGTTCACCATAAACTTTGCCATTTATTGTTTCTCTAATTCTTCGTGCATATTGTGGAATAAAGCTTTTAGTATTTTGCTGAATATTAAAATCACGGGCCGGCCAGTTTGCTTTATTATTAGAAGGCCAAATCGTGTTTTATTTATTAATTACTTGTAGCTAGTATACACACGGTCAACTCCTACGTCACAGATCACAGATCCACATTAAAAAACTTTCAGTGAAGTAGAATATTGATTCTGTCAGATTTAGCCACTTTTTTAGAACAATATTTTGTGAAAATAAAAGGCTTTCTTAGGGAACCCTTGGTATAAAAATATGCTTAAATTCGATATTTCAAGTTTAGTTCATTCTAAAACTCTATAATATTAAGTTTATGTGTTATTGTTGTGCACCCTCCAAGATGTGAATTTTAAACGCAAATTTCTTGAGAAAGCAACCATATCAAGAGGTCTAGTAAGTACCATTGTAAAATTAGCATTTTTTTCTATTACCTAGAACAAACCATACCTCTTGATATGGTTTTTTTCTCAAGCAATTTGCGTTTAAAGCTGACATCTTGGTTGGTGATCATCATCATCAGATAAATAAGCGATTTTTTAATTCTTGTGGTAGATTCTTCAGTAATCTTAAATTATAATATCGTAAATAAGATATTAAGGAACATTTTTACACCAATGGGACCTAACAACCTCTCATATTTTTCTGCAAATAATGTTGTAAAGGACCAATGTTGGAAACACAGAATAAGAAAAAAATGACCATTTTCTTTGGTTCGTCATGTTGGTTGCCTAAAAAAACTTCACAGATAGTATTTTAATGCACTTCTGTGAACTGTGACGTAGGGCTTGACGGTGTCTATTGCTTATACTCATACAATTTATGTTATACAGTCCAGGTTAACATGCAGTGTAATAGATTTTAATAAGGTTTAAAAAAATGTCTGGACATATAAGTTTTTATACTACTAAGGTGTTACATAAGTCCCACCATGAAATTTCGAATCAATTAAGTCGCAAATCCTGCTTGAATTATCTGCATCACACTCCATAAATAACATCCATAGCTTAGTTTTATATTTAATAAAGGTTTTATCACCTTTTAAAACTGTATATTACATTAAAGCTTCTATTTTTATCAGGCGTATTAAATTTGCGGTAGCTGCACTCTTAAATTTAATTACAAAAGCAGGACGCAACGGGCGCCAACTTAAAAACAACCAAACCTAAAGTGTGAAATCTATCTTGACAGATTCAGGGCATCTAAGAACATCCTCGTAGTTGGCAGCTTTTTATGCCATTCGCAGACAAAGTTCGAACTATGTAGTACATTTAATTTAGGGCTAATCTACAAAGTAAATTGTTTATTAAAAAGTTTTGATACACAAAAGCAACTTACTTGAACTGCTAATGGATGGAATTAATTAAATATTTACATTCTATGTATTCTCCTGTTTAAAAACAATAATGGAAGTTCTTGTATTGACTTTTGAATTTGTTTTTTTACTTCTTTATTTGAGTATTTAATTCACAAAGGATCGTTAAAGTTTTTATGTTAATGAATTGACATGCCATACTGTAAAACAAAACAGAACAGGAAGAATAAAAGCACACTTCTTGTTGATGAGGTTTTTTCAACTTGAAAAAGCTTCTATTGGTTAGGACACACGTTAAACAAAGTCTATGTCTATTATTATAGCTAATAAAGGTGGGTATTTTTGCGTAAGTTAAACATAACATAACAAGTAGCAAACACTAGCAGTCTACTATGATAATATGTGCGCTTTATACATTTAACAATTAATATAAATGAAGTAAAAGGGTCCTGCACCTACCACACATATAACATTAATTTAGATTGAATGGCAGAGCAAGCCGACGAGGCAGCGTCAAGTGGTGATGCAGCCTCCATAACTCCCGAGAGATAAGCACTATCAATCACGATGGTATAACGCCCATATGAGCCATTTTTTTAGTGTCTCGTCGCGTTTAAATGCTATTTTTTTTAAGCACCAATTTTCGCGTTATCCCCCTATCCAAAAAACTTATTCCCACCATTAAAAATGCTAGTTTTAGGTATTATAGTGTACCACCTTATTATAAGTAGCATAAAAACTGGTATGTCCAGACACTTTTTTAAATCTTAGCCAAATACTGAAACTGCTCAGTTTTTAAGTTTTAATGCTTTAAGAAAACACGTAAAGAATATTTTTTAGCTTTTCTTAGTTCTAAAATCATTGAGCTGATCATTAATATTAATCGCTTTCTTAATTCTTTTGGGATTAAAAAGACCCCTATCGATGGTGTTTGACAGGGCACATTATCTACATGAAAGTTTATTCACTTCCTAAATTAAAGTTAATGATCTTCGTATTTCACAATGTGATGTCAAGCTGAATGTGGCTCGAGCTAATGTGTCAATAAAATAACATTTTCCCTTAGCATTTTCCCTTCCATTAATGGGTATTGTGTTTTGGCTTTCGGTTAAATGTTAAGTGTTGTAGAATTGAACGACCTACTTACGTTTTACTTTAGCTACTCAAAACCTCGTAAGTATTGTTTATTTGGAGACATTACACTAAGTAAATTACGCTTTGAAATTAAGGCTATAGATTCAAATTCATAAATGGGATGTTCTGTGCACTCAAAAGGTCGTTAAAGTTATCTTCCTGAATGTCAGTAATTTTCGAAATTTCAACAAAATATTTAAAAATACGAAGTAATACATCAATAACTATGATTAAAAATATTTAGGGTAATGTTTGTGATACATAGAAGTGGTTCTAAGTGCAGGAAATAATAAAAACATGGTATGATTGTACTTTTGGTGTTTTTCTTTCTACATTGAAATCTTTGAACGAGCACATCTATATTAGGGAGAAACGTAGGTTGCAATTTTAATCATTTACAAGCTTAAAATATCATGGTAAATTAACGTACTATGGTTTGGCATAGACCACGTAATGTATAAAAACCAAAAAATGTATCCGTAGTCAAAAACAAAAATAGTATAATAATTTTTGAAGTCAGATTTTCGACACAAAAAAATAACCGATTTAAATGAAATCATAATACGTTTGTAGCTCTTGTAGTTTTCAAAACTACATTTAGTTTAAATATAGGATGGGGCCCTCATCTAGATGTGCTATTTAGTAGAATTTGCGGGAGCTCATGACTTATACGAGCTTCTAGAAGCACAGATTAAAAGATCTGTGAATTTAAAACTCTAGTCTTAGAAAAAAAATTATTATAAATGATTTAACTTGTATCTGGGTTGCGCCTTGTAACAATGCCGTGGTAGAAATTGGTTTTTAAACTGATCTCGATTATTTGTCTAATATATTTTAAAATATAATATTCGTGCCTTATCATGGATCTGAGCACAAAAGAATTCCACTTGATATAAATTATAAGTTAGTAGCAAACGTTACAAACGATACGAGTTTGTTCCGCCTTCATCAATTTACCGAACAAAAGATAACTATTGACATATTTCGTAGCAAAATATCAGTTCTCTGTACTGCAGTATGTAGTTTGGCAACCCTTGCGCCATAATACCCAATAATGTTGTCTCATTGTTCTTTTATCTGAATGAGAAGTTCTCAAGCATAAAAAATCACGACTGACAAGAATAACCAAGTAAATAGATTTTAAGTTTAAATGTTTCTTTTGTGATTGTGCCAACTTTCAAACTGCAGATTTCTTTCAGATTACATATTTCTCTTTGATTTGTCACATCTTTATGACGGCGAGCTTTTCTTTGAAACTAAATATTTTATTTTGCATTCGGTGATATTTTATATTTTACACAAGAAACCGATTTTGTTTCGTTATGCTGCAAGCTGGAATAATCCCTTGTGAAACTTTAGATGTCCGGCTCAATTTTTAATCCCTTCAATACTTTGTGAAATACAGTTTTTAAGTACGATAAAAGTTGTAAATCTCAAAAACAGTCATTTTTGTAAGGTAATTTTTTTGAATTAAAATTAGGTAAATTAAGCAATATATTGTAATGTAACATTTTCTTATAAGCTTACAAGATAAAAGCCTACATTTTCTAAGAAATAAAAGCTCTAAAGTATGCTAATGAGCTCCATATTTTACATCGCAATATTTCTTTTGCATTTTTAACAATTTAGGCTTTACATTTTGCTTGTTTCTGTATAATTTATAATTGAAAACGCATACTAAGAGCCTTATTATTTAACTTCTTTAAAACAGGTACATAAATAAAAGAAAAATATTTTATAAGATTTTACTGTTCGATTTAATTTTTCTTTTCTATTTTTCTGTTTTCATAAACATTTTTTTGTGTGTCAAAATGTATTTTTGCATAAGGTTGCTCTCTCTTTTAGGGGTAGTCACCTCATATTTGAATGTTTTTGATATCTCAGAACAAGAACTCAAAAGTAACATTCAAAATTTTAAACATATGCAAAACACAAAAGCATACTTTTGCTGCGAGGTAAGGAGATTCACCTTGTCATGTTCGGTTCAAAGAAAACATCTTTTTGCAACGGCTTTTTGAGATGTATGTCTAAGATTATTATTGCTACAGCGAAATCCTTTACGTTTTTTTACAACCTCTTAAAACAAACTAAAAATTTGTGAACTCCTGGTTACTGAATCCACAGCAAGCCTAAAAAGAACATTTTTAGTGCCACGATTACTATTCAGCGTTTTTCAAAACTTAAGGGAACTTCACGAAGCTCCCAAGGGCAGTAGCTCTTCTATAGGGAATTAAATAAAAATCTAACTCATATAAAATGCATTTTTTTGTCACACTGGACTGCAAGGTCCGTAACATAGGCGTAAAGGCCATCCAATAGAAAGTAGCTTAAAGTGGCTAGGGGAATTCTTCGCGTCTCAAGTTTCTGTATAGTCAAAGCAAAAGACTTCAAAGGGATGGACGGTCTACTCGATGCTACCAAGTATGTTGTTCATTGTGGATGTTTCGCATAGGTAAAGACGAGATACTAAACTTTAGGAATTTAAAACACACAAAAAATGCGTCATTTCCTAGACGAAAATAAAATAAAATCCAAAAATAATGTTTAATTAAAACTAGAAATGAATTAGCCCAATCATTCCATTTAAAATTTGTAGGTTTCTTAGAAAAAAATCACAACCAAGATCTGCTTATGCAGGATTGTAGGCACTATCCCCAGGAATATAAAAGTGAAAAATTCCCACAAAATTTCCGTGACGTTTAGCCCCCATCTTGCATAGAAGTGAGAAGTTAGTTTTTCGTTAATACCTAAACTATTTGGCACTTTTAAGAAAAGGTTTTAAAATTTTCAGAAACATTATTTTAATAAAAATACAATCATTTTTAAAAAAATAATGTATCACTAATATTAACGATTCTATAGCTCTTTGAAAATCACCTTATTTCATCACAATCGTCTATCTTAGTCATAGAGTCCTGAAGCATAGATTGCAGCGTTCTCTGTAGAACCAAATTAGCACATTTTCAAAGTGTTATAAAATCGTTCACATTAGTGATTTATTATTTTTTTAAAAATGATTGTATTCTTATTAAAATAATGTTCCTAAAAATTTTTAAAACTTTTTTCAAAAGTGCCGAATAGTTTAGGTATTAACAAAACTAACTCCTCACTTCTATGCAAGATGGGGGTTAAACGTCAAGGAAATTTTGTGGGAATTTTTCACTTTTATGTTCCTAGGGGTAGTGGCAACAAACCTACATAAGCAGATCTTGGTTCGGATTTTTTTCTGGAGGCATTATTAGAATGATTGGGCTAAATGGCCGTTAAATAAATTATTTTTCAATTAGAGAAATTGAATTTCTCTTCTGTCGCCATCTGGTGGGTGTTTTTATGAACACAGCAATTGAGTTTTGTTCTCTAAAGTCATTTTCCCCATATGTGCACAGCCCTTAACTTTTTGTTAACAACCCATTTAAAAATTAATTGCTTCGTTGTTGCTGTAACCAAGTTAATTTACACATTTAATTGTTAAGACAAAGAAAATAAGTTTAAAAGAGTAACTTTAAAAAATAAGTTTTCTTATACAAAGACTCCTAACTTTGTATTTAATAATAATTAAAACTTCCCTGAAAGAAATCCTTTGAAAGTGAATCTACATTTTAATTAGCTCATTAATAATCAAGGTGAGGAGTTACAAAGACATACTTTGTTTAAATAAAACCAACTATTAAAGTAGTTGACAACTTTTTGAGTAAATAAATAGTCAAGGTATAAAGGACTGAAATAAATAAATAATTGTCGTTTTCATAAAGCATGAAATGCTTTCAAAAATCAGGAAGTACCTAAAATGTTTATTAGTTGGGGAATGATATAATGAACAAATATAAAATCATAAATAACACATGATTACAAAACGTATATGCATAATCAATGGCATAATAAATTTGAGTCATTGGCATTTCCATTATTCATTTGTCCTCATATTAGAGTTTCCCAAATTATAAAAATTATTGACGCCTAAAAATTCGTTAATAATTACTTTCTTTTGGTTATGCTTTTAGAGATTGATTTTTACAAGTAGTGTAGAAAAAAAATGTGCGCTCGGCAAAAAAATTAAATTACTATTACTTCGTAATATTTAATAAAAAAATGTTGACGGCATAGTATTAATCGTACACAAATAAAATTAAGCTTAGAGTATATCGCGCATAAAAAACTAAAAAAGTGGCTATTAAAAACGGTAAAAAGCCATTTAGAAGTAAATGAGTTGAGGGTCGCTTATCGTAAAAACAGTAAAAGAGAACAAGGAAGTGGTGTGTCCTCGTAATTTGCGCGTCCTGGAAAAACTAGACGAAAACTAGACGGGTGGACCAGTAAACAGACCAAGAGTTACTCTTCGCAGACAAAATAAACGTTTCTTTTTTGCCAAAATTATGGAAATTATTGTACAGGTGTCCAAAAAATGGCACATAAACGCGATGGTACGTTGTTGGGGCATTCTTAGGGATCTCTAAAAAAAAGTGTCAAAAAAAATACATCTGTTATATTCATCGAAAAAAATGCGAACAAAGTTGCATAAATTCGGCAACACAGTCTAGGAAAATACATCTAAAAATCCCATCTATGAGTCTTGACCATACACTTTTGCATTAGATTTTATTGACGTTGTTGTCAGCTTAATTTCATGAAATTTTTGTAAAATTAAATTGATTATAAAAATGTAATTTGATCATTTAAAAGATAAACAAATGGTAAAATAATTTTAGATAGATTGTGCCTTTGTATTTAGCCATTTCTTTCGTTAGTATGTGCTGTTATGTTCAAGATATAAGCGTTCAAATTTTCGCACTTTGGAGCCTCATATCTCCAAGGGTATATGACATTTTTTTTAACAATTTTTTGGGGGTCCCTAGACATGCCCCAGCTGACATTGTTGTCAGCTTCATTTCATAAAATGTTTACAAAATTAAATTGGTTATAAAAATGTAATTTGACCATTTAAAAGATAAACAAATGGTAAAATAATTTTAGATAAATTGTGCCTTTGTAGTTAGCCATTTCTTTCGTTAATATATGTGCTGTTATTTTAAATATATAATTTTCGCACTTTGGGGCCTCATATCTCGAAGAATATATGAGATTTTTTTTAACAATTTTCTGGGGGTCTTTAGTCATGCCCCAACAACGTATAATCGCGTTTATGCGCCATTTTTTGGATACCCTGTAGATTACTCTTACATTTTTTACGAAGAGTGAAATAATGAACAGCAGCAAATGAACTATTAACTGAGATATTTATTGACTTTGTCAGCACGTTGAGTCGACCCACAACACCCGCTGCCGCCCGCCCAAATTAATTGATCCAACTAAGTTTCGAGCACCAAATTTATAGTGCACTCGTTTGGCCCATGAATTGCAAATTCTAATTGACCCTGGCTGCGTCGCATTGACTGCCGCTGCCCTGGATCCTAATTGATTTATCTACAAACATTGAACACCTATTGTGTTGCTTTTATCTGTTCCAAAAAGCAAGAACCACATTCTGGTTATTAAATTACCGATCCGTTTAAAATGGCGAATGCGCCGGGTAACTTGCTCATGTTAATTCCTCAAAGCAAATACAAATACAAGTGTTCAAAAAATGGCGCATAAACGCGATAATAAGTTGTTGGGGCATGTCTAAAAACTCCCAGAAATTGTTAAAAAAAATTATCTTATACAGGGTGTCCAAAAAATGGCGCATAAACGCGATGGTACGCTCTTGGGGCATTCTCAGGGATACCTAGAAAATTGTCAAAAAAAATCCATCTGTTATATTCATCGAGAAAAATGCGAACAAAGTTGCATAAATTCGGCAACATAGTCTATAAAAATACATCTAAAAATCCCTTCTATAAGTCTAAAAATCCCATATATGAGTCTTGATCATAGACATTTGCACTAGATTTTATTGACGTTGTTGTCAGCTTCATTTCATGAAAATTTTGTAAAATTAAATTGAGTATAAAAATGTAATTCGACCATTTAATAAATAAACAAATGGTGGAATGTTTTAAGATAGACTGTAGCTTTGTATTAATCCATTTGTTTCGTTAATATGTGCTGTTATATTCAAGATATAAGCATTTAAAGTTTCGCACTTTGGGCAACATAACTACGAGGGAATATGAGATAGATTTTTTTTAACACCCTGTATAACCTTAGAGATATAAGGCCCCAAAGTGCAAAACTTTAAACCCTAATATTTTGAAGATAACAGGACATATTAGCGAAAGAAATGGCTAAATACAAAGGCACAATCCATCTTAAATTATTGTACCATTGATGAATCTTTTAGATTTTTAAATTACATTTTTATAATCAATTTAATTGTGCAAAAATTTTATGAAATTAAGCTGACAACAAATGATCTAATGCAAAAATGTATGCTCAAGAATCTACTAGTTTTTAAGATGTATTTTACAATCAGTGTTGCCGAACTTATACAACTTTGTTCGCATTTTTCTCGATAAATATATTTTTTTGACAATTTTCTAGGAATCCCTAAGAATGCCCCAAGAGCGTAACGTTTATGCGCCATTTTTATACACCTGTATAAAAGAGCATTGCACTTTATCGATGCCTTATTAAAACTCATTAACGGAGAGAAATGTAACACACACGTTTACCGGGAATTAAACTTACTTAATTAGAATCCGTTTTGAAATTTGTGCTGCACGGCAAAATTAATTAGAGCTTTATTAGGTATGGAAGACACTATATTACTGTTAAATCTCTTGGAATATATTTCGATGAAATTAAATATTGCCGCCTTAAATTATGTGTATTTGCAGAAACTTTCTTGAGGAATTAACCTAAAGTGAAACATCAAACTTGGAAGTGGTAAAGTAGTCAGTTTTTGCATGTCGTTAATATTCTTGCCGATAAAAAAACCTATTCAAAACAAACTTTATGTATGCAGAAAGGTACGAGAGGTATAGTGCAAAAGCCATACTTTTCCAGATGCTGGAAAATGGGCCACAAGGGTCTTGGAACTCCATACAATGCGTGACACCGCGTTTAAATGATACTTATTTGCCGTGGAAGAGAATATTCTTTGGAGGTCCTTTTAATCATTTCGGGGCATCCTATTATTGCCTTATGTCGCAAGTTTGGTCATAAAAAGAATTGTTTATTGCAAAGGTACAAAGTTTTGTTTATTTTTGTGTTCCAAATATGCAAGTTATTTAGATGTAAAAATGTTCTAATTTATGTCTAGTCAATTTAAAGACATGCAAGAGAATCAATATGAAGTTGGTAAAGAAACAATTTATGTATTAAGTGTTTGGCACAGAAGGTGCAATGTTGGCAAAGTTCTCGTAGCATCAGAAACTGCGATCCATTGTTGTGTTATTTCCGTACTTTGTCAGAGGGGAATTGTAATAAGTAGTTTGGGTAAATTGGTTTTATACGTTCCCTGTGTTGTAATGCTTTTTAAACTCTGATAAGAAATGCACTAACGGCGTGAATTGGTTTCAAAATCAAGAAATAAAAATGCACAATTATTAAACCATTTTTAAGGTTCTTGGCTTTTTTATTTATGTCTTGTTTTCTTGGTGGTAAAAATTTATTTTTAATTAAGTGTCCTACCATTTTTCACTTTTTGTGACAAACGTTTATGAATAATTTGTTCTAATTAAAACAAGGCAGTACAGAAAAATGTAATTTCATTTCAGTTCTCAGGTAAAACAAATTAAGAAACAGAGAAAAAAGAAAATCCAAGAAAGAAAACTTTTAGAAAAGTAATTAAGACATAAAACTTGAGTTACATTTTGGAGAGTCGGAAACAATGTAAGTCTTTCCTTTATCCTTTTGTAAATGCAGATTATCTTCGTTGGGAAGAGGATTTTCAACTTTGAAATAAATTTTCATCGGAGGAATACCTCGTGTATTAAAACATGAAATTGTTTCTTATACTTTTAGTAAACCCCGCTTTAAGAGTGTACAGTATTATTCAAATTCAGATTCATTTCAACTGGGGATCAAAACTGTAACTTCTATTTTAAATAAAGATGCTGTTAGATTTGGGATTCAAACACGGTAAGCACATACAGGATGTCCGTAAAGCGAATAAATCTTTTAAGAAGTTAAATAGAGGACAAAATACATGGTCAACTCCTACGTCACAGATCACAGATCCACATTAAAAATCTTCTGTGAAGTAGAATCTTGATTCTGTCAGATTAAGCCACTTTTTTAGAACAATATTTTGTGAAAATAAAAGGCTTTCTTTGGGAACCCTTGGTATAAAAATGTGCTATTATGTCTTAAATTCGATATTTCAAGTTAAGTTCATTGTAAAACTCTATAATATACAGTTTATGTGTTAATGTTGTGCACCCTCCAAGATGTGAATTTTAAACGCAAATTGTTTGAGAAAACAACCATATCTAGAGGTCTGGTAAGTACCATTGTAAAGTTAACATTTTTTTATATTACCTAGAACAAACCATACCCCTTGATATGGTTGCTTTCTCAAGCAATTCGCGTTTAAAGCTGACATCTTGGTGGGTGATCATCATATCAGATTAATAAGGGATTTTTTAATTCATGCGGTAGATTTTCGGGTAACTTTAAATTAAAATATGGTAAATAAGATATTAAGAAACATTTTTACACCAATGGAACCAAAAACACTCTTTTATTTTTCTTTAAATAAACACATATTTTTTCGTCCTACTTTTACCCTCTTTTTGGGGACACCCTGTATGCTTCGAAAAAACAAACAATGTTTGTAGATTTTTTGTTGTGTTGTACTTAAAATAATGTTACATTTGTTTACGGCTTTTCTAAAACACCTATACAAATGTAGGTATTTCCCGAGCTGGTGTCATGCAATTGTATAATTATTAATGCAAAAATAGGCTTTTGTGGGCAAGGGTTTACAAAATAGCCGGCAGGTGGCCACAACATAACAACATTTCCCACCGCTGCCACCATATCGCACTACGTATGTATTTTATTTAATAAATGCGTACTCATGCATGTGGTTTAATCGCTCTGCAAAATTGCATAACAAACTTTAGCCATGAGTGAAATTCGTGTGTGGACCCATACCGCGTATAACACATGTCAGATATAACTTAGATATTATATCACGAGCATGTATTCATCAACTTTTTTTTTCAATAATTTATAAACATAGCCCAATCATTCTATTTAAAATTTGTAGGTTCCTTAGAAAAAAATCCCAACCAAGATTTGCTTATGCAGGATTGTAGGCACTACCCCCAGGAATATAAAAGTGAAAAATTCCCACAAAATTTCCGTGACGTTTACCCCCCATCTTGCGTGAGGAGTTAGTTTTTTGTTAATACCTAAACTATTTGGCACCTTTAAAAAAAGTTTTAAAAATTTTTAGGAACATTATTTTAATAAGAATGCAATCATTTTTAAAAAATAATGTATCACTAATATTAACGATTGTATAGGTCTTTGAAAATCACCTTATTTCATCATAATCGTCTATCTTAGTCATAGTGTCCTGAAGCATAGATTGCAGCGTCTCTGTAGGACCAAATTAGCACATTTTCAAAATGATTGTATTCTTATTAAAATAATGTTCCTAAAAAGTTTTAAAACTTTTTTCAAAAGTGCCGAATAGTTTAGGTATTAACAAAAAACTAACTCCTCACTTCTATGCAAGATGGGGGCTAAACGTCACGGAAATTTTGTGGGAATTTTTCACTTTTATGTTCCTGGGGATAGTGCCTACAATCCTGCATAAGCAGATCTTGGTTGGGATTTTTTTCTGGGCGAATTATTAGAATGATTGGGCTAACATTACACTTTTAACATTTTATACAAACCTTTTTTTGGGATTGATGTTGACGTTCGGTGCAAAATGCTGTTTTTAATAATAACTTTCACAATCTGGGTGTGACGTATTACTTCTTTGTATGATGGATCTTAGACTAAAAACAAGAATTTGAATTCTGTTGAATGTACCTTTGCTTTTATAATAATTTTAATACTGGTTCTAAATTCCACAAATTAGATAAAATAAGGCGACGTTAGGAGCATAATGGCCAAAAATCCAATTTGCTAAAAACTTTTAAAAGCATTGGAATACCTCTAACTAAACTTTACTCTATCCATTCTCCAATGTTGGAAAAGAATACTATGTTAATGATAAAATACGTTAAAAGCTACGTTTTTGCACGACATTATTTTTATTTTCCAGAGTATTTTTTCCCGAATTTGATAATGAACCAATTAATTTCCGTTGGGTTGAAATTTCATTATCCAATTTTTGCTATTAATGCAAACGTATACAATTTAAAATTTATTGATGTATACAATTACAAATTTAAATTGGTATCGACCGTCCGATGCATTCAAAATTGTGTCATGCCTGCTTAGCTGAATTTTTACAAAAGGGCAGCGAATATCTATAAAGCGATACAAATGGCAATGATTTTAATAAATCTATCTGTAGGCTTTTAAACCAAATATGTTTTAAAAGCTTATAGAATTCATTGAATATTTATAAATAACTAAAACTGCGCTTTTTCTGAAAATCAGTTGATTTTTTTTATTTATGAAACGAATAAAATAAATATTTGATTGTGTTTCATCAATCAAAGAGCTGTCATTTAGTATACTTTAAATGATTAATTAATACTTTTTTAAGGGGTCACAAGAGTTTTTAATTTTTAATGCAAAATTGAGATTTTAAATTAGGAGTTTCCTTAATCGTAAATATTTAAAAAAGAATCAAACCTGAACTAATTTAAAGCATTCATTTGTCCGAATGTAACTCCATCAAAAAGCAATTCACTGTTGTCTGTCCGACAATAATAACACGCATCGAAATAGGATTATTAGCTCTTTCTGATTTTACTTTTCGCAAAAATAGAGAAAAACATTTTATTGTTGGGCAAATCCTTTAAAAAATATCGGCAAAAAAAATTGTCTCCGATTATAATAAAACTTATTTTGCAGACTAATTTTTGGCTGTAGAATTTAAATCCACATTTAGTTATTTTCCAAAAACAAAATTCTGCAAATTAGAGCATTTTGAAAAAAATCGATTTGCGCTTTTGAAGTTGTGTTTGAAAGCTCATAGCAAAAAAACTAAATGTGCTGGAACTATTTAAGTACCCGATTCGGATTCAGTAGCTCATTTTACATAAGCAACAATAGCATTTATTGTTAGAAAAAATTATTTGTTGTCATGACAATTAAAAAATGAATATTTGAACCTTAACCGCTTTTAAAAACTGCAAAATGGGAGACATTTTCAAAAAATCGATTTGTCTTAAACTATGTTTTTATGTTAATTAAAAGCAGTAGAAAACAAATCAGCAATCAGTTTTTTTTCAAGTGCTTTCGTTTTTTTGTTAGAATTTTTCAAAGTTCACCAAAAAGTCAAGAAAATTTAGACCATTACCCCTTGTAAAAATTGAGAAATTTTGCAAAAATAAATTTGCCCTGAACTGTGTTTTTATGTTAATTAAAAGTCATAGAAAACAAATGAGCAATCAGGATTTTTCCTAGTGCTTTCGTTTTTTTGTTAGAATTTTTTAAAGTTGGCCAAAAAATCAGAAAATTTGGACCCTTGCTATAAAATGAGGTAGATTTAAAAAAAATCGATTTGCCTTAAACTGTGTTTTTATGATAATTAAAAGCCGTAGAATACAAATCAGCAATCAGATTTTTTTCAAGTGCTTTCGTTATTTTGTTAGAATTTTTCAAAGTTGTCCAAAAAATCAAGAAAATTTAGACCCTTACCCCTTGCTACAAAATGAAGTAAATTTTGAAAAAATATATTTTCCTTAAACTGTGTTTTTATACTTATTAAAAGCCGTAGAAAACAACTCTGCAATTATATTTTTTCCAAGTGCTTTCGTTTTTTTGCTTGAGCTTTTTAAATTTTCAAAAAAGCTTTGCAACATTATTTTTGCTTTTTATATTAATGAAACTTATTTTGTGGACTATTTTTTGTAATTTTTTTTAAGTGCTTTAATTTTTTTGTAAGAGCTCTTTAAAATTGGTCAAATTTTTATAAAAGCTCTACAAAAAAATTTTTTTTTTTGATTTTAATGAAAATTATTTTGTAGATGAATTTTATGTTGTAGAACGTTAATATGTTTTTTAATTTTTCAAATATACCTGTACAACTATATTAGTAATCGATTGCGAAAGGTAGGGTCTACAACTTTGAACTCTTAACCAAATTCAAATCGATACGTCAATTTTAAATTTTAATATTTCCAGAAACAGTAGGTCTGATATGTGTATGAATCTAAAATGAATCATTACACTGTCGCTGTCCAGAGGAAGGAAATAGTCCAATCCAATAGTAATTCTACAATTGGGTTAACACAAAATCAATGCATCGGTGCCGCCGATACAACCATTCTATAATAATATGAAATTAGATGCTAATAATAGTTTGTAGTGATTGAAATTGAAACCAATTAGACATAATGCAATTATATGTAGATGCCCCATTGTAAGGTTATACGTCTTAGCAACTCAATACAGGGTGTTACCAAATAACTAAGAAAAAATTCAGGGGGTAATTCCTGGACACATTTTAAATAAAAAAGTTCATATAAACATGTGTCCGAAAATCCTTCTTTTCTGAGATACAGGGTGCCAAAGTTTCTAAAAAAAAACTTTTTTTTTAAGATTATTAAGAAACTAAACCAGATATTTATTTAAAACTTAGCACGAGTAATTTTCTTACCATTAGACATAAAGTGCGGTAGAAAAAAAATAAAAATTATAATTGGAAGGGGCACATTTGGGGGTACCATGGGGGTTGTTCACCTCCAACTTTTTTGTGTGTTACTTTTTTGGTATTATCATAAAATAATTAAAAGCCCTAGAATATGATCTTTAAAATTAATGTCCTGTTCTTTTTTCATAAAACTAACCGTTTTCGAGAAAAAAATTCATTGCCCAAAGGCAACAAAATTTTTGTTTCAAGTTTAGCTTTTTTATGTTAATGAAAATAAAACATAGTTAACAATGAAGGGTTAATTAATTTATTTTTTTTATTATTATTTCAAATAAATATCTGGTTTAGCATTTTATTAATCTTAAGATTAAAATTTTTTTTTGAGAAACTTTGACACCCTGTATCTCAGAAACGAAGGATTTTCGGACACATGTTTATATGAACTTTTTTTCTTAAAATGGGTTCAGGAATTACCCCCTGAATTTTTTCCTAGTTATTTGGTAACACCCTGTATACAATAAAACATTGTATTGCCTAATTAAAAAAAAAATAAAAACTAAAAGTTTAATTGAATATTTTGGTTCTCAAATACCTGTTTAAAAGTACATTTATTTTGGTAATAACGACTTGAAAAATGTTTTCAACTACAGCCAAAACAAAGCAAAAAGAACACAAGTACAATAAATTTATTTCGTTGATCGGTATAAAATACACAAAACCAATTCAATTTAACTTATAACTGGTTGTGAATTCGTATAAAATACTTCAATTTCCCCTAAACTAAAATGCGCAGAAATAGTCTAAAGCAGGAAAACAGAAAGTAAAGATTGGATGCCTGCAGGGATTTTTACTTTGGACAGTTTGAGACTTAGGGATATAAATTTACACTTCTTCAAGGCATATGCTTAAAAAAAGACTTGTTGGAGTGCCATGCCAGAGTGCCTGTGCTTCTAAAACACCGAGAAAACAGATTTTGAAAATAAACAAATTTATTTTATTATTTAAGGGCGATTTATAGAACGTTACTTTCACTTTACTTCGGCGTAACTTCACTTCCGCGTAACTTAACAAATTTGCATAATTTATAGATTGTAAAGTTACGTGAAATTGGAAACAGGTATGCGCATGTGTCTGAACTCGCGACTTCTGACTATTTACACCTGGGCCGTAATTACGGAATATCCTTTCTTACGAAACCTACATAAGAAGACCAGCAGGTTTCATAGGAAGTGATATTTCGTAATCACCACCCTTGACAATACGGGTGAATATCTCATTTTTGCAAATTTTGCGCATGATCGGCCAAGCTCGGCTTTTGACAGTTTACAGCTAAATGAATCAGCAAAGTAGCGCTAAATTGAAGTATTAATTCGCTAATACATTCCCATGTATTTTATTTAATTTTCTGTAAAGTTACGCCGAAGTAAAGTGAAAGTAACGTTCTATAAATCGGCCTTTTTATCTTTAAACTATAGGCGTTCAAAGTTTCACACTTTGGAGCTTCATATCTCCAGGGCTATATAAGAATTTTTTTTTTAAACAATTTTCTGGGGATGCCTCAACAACGTGTCATTGCGTTTATGCGCCAATTTTTGGATACTCTGTAGAATTTTGACTTTTGCATAAATCAGAAATTATTCTGACGTATAAAGGAATGCAGCAAAAACACAAGTACAACTTCAGAATGCTGCATATCGATAACAATAGATCTCAATAGGTTATTGTTCACTTTTACAATGTTAAAAGCAAAAGTCCCTTTCTGCACCTATAATATTGAATAGGTCTTGCCTATTGCCTCTTACCTTTTGCCCTAAACTATATTCATAATTAAGTGTGAACTGTTCAAGCGTAAAAATGAACAATAGGCTGTGGGAATCCAACTTCTGACACACATATACATAATTAAATGAAACATACTGCAAGTTGTTGAATCCTTAATTAAAACCGCGAGATGCTTCGCAAGTCGTGTGCCGCGGTTTACTTTACAGGGTGTCCCAAAAAACGAATTTATAAATTTAAGGGTCTCAAGTTTTACTTAAATTTGTACAAACTAAAAAACTTACTTTTTTTTATCTTTCTTTACATGAGATTTTTTGCTGGTCTATACGTAATTTTTTTGGACACCCTGTATTGCAATATCTTTAAGTAACTGTCTTGCCGTATGGTGCGATATAACTTTATGGAAAGTCAAACAACTTTTAATTTATTCACGATCTTTTAATTGATCAAAAATGAACTATAAAGGGTGTTTTCTTATGTTATAGAAAAAATTCAGGGGGTGATTCCTAGACCCATTTTAAGAAAAAATGCTTGTGTCCAATTCTAAACTTTTTTTTAACTTACAGCCTCCCCAAGGATCACCACTTGGACAATATTCCAAAATTTTACCAATGAAGAAATATTTTTAGTATTTAGATGCATGAAAAAGGTCCTATAACATTTTTTGAAAAAATTATTCGTTTTGGAAATAAAGCAAAAAAAATAATTTTTGCGGGTTTTTTAGAGGGCTGCAATTAACTAAGGGGGCAAAATCGGACACATGTTTATATGAACTTTTTTCTTTAAAATGGGTTTAGGAATCATTCTTTGATTTTTATACGACATTAGGAAACATTCTGTCTTAGATTAAGTTCATTTTATAAATGGGACATTCCATGTAAAATCGACCAATCATAGTTGCTATTATTTGATTTATTTCATATTTGGTAGGTACAATCCTTACCCATTGTAAAGGTAGTAAAAAAAACAATTTTCTAAATTTTCACAATTTTTCTTGTCTTAGACAAAAAATCGAATTTTCCGATTTTACGATTTTGGAAGATTAAAATTGGTAGTAATTTTAAGTTGACAATGGACACTTTTTTTTATTAAAAAATCACCAGCTGCATATTTGCACTCCTTCTCTACTATTAATTACCCCAAACTATAGAAAATGACCAAGTTTAGGTCCAAAAAAAGCTCTGTGGGACTGGGTAAATTTTTTTTTTGATTACTTTAAAATGTTATTGTGCTAGTGGAGATTCATAATAAAAATAATTTTGTTTGTGATTTAACTTCGTTTAGAAACAGCATTGATTGTAAAATGTTACTGATTACGTTAAATTTAAACACGATCGAATCGTATTTTAAATTCTTGGAAGATTAAAATTAGTAGTAGTTTTTAGTTGACAATAGACATATGTTTCTACAAAAAAAATATGAACTTCATAATTGCCCTCCTTCTCTACCAGGCAGCTATGGAAAAGGACCAAATATGGCACTAAAAAAAGTTATGTCGGACTGGGTAAATTTTTTTTTTAATAATTTTAAAATGTTGATGTGACAATAGAGACGCATTAAGTAAAAAAAAATGTTTGTGATTTAACCTCGTTTAGAAACAGCAAAGGTTTTAATATGCTACCTTTACAAAAAATCGAATCACAATATCGTTTATTTTTTTTTATTGTATACTATGTCCTTGGTAACATTTTAAAATAAAAATAATAAAAATTTACTCACTCCCACATAGCATTTTTTAGACCTAAATTTGGTCATTTTTCATAGTTTAAGGTGCTAACTGATGGGGAAGGAGTGCAAATATGCAGCTGCTAATTTTTTAATAGAAAGAAGTTACCAGGAGTAAGCACTGGACTAAACCTCAAAAGAATTTAAAATCATGCAGCAACTCGAAAACCGAATTTTGGTCGATTATACATGGAATAGGCCAAATTGTAAATTTTTGTTCTATTTAAAAGCAGACAATTTTTGCTCTTAGCTCAAAAATTACAGTGCCTTTATTTCTTTGCTTTTGCTAGCAATTTATATTATTTCTCTCATGTCTAATGATGAATAAAACAGGAACAAATAAAAACTTTATTAGCCTTTTTATTAAAGTCTTAAAGACAATAGTTAAGAAGTAATATGTAAAAGTAGAATGAAATTCAAAAGGACTATATCAGGTATATGGAAGAATAATGTTAAGGCATGCGCTTTACAAACTTCAGAAAGGGCGAAACGCAAAAACGACAGTATCTAGGGTGGCTTGGACGCGGCATCTCGTTGTGGAGCCGGTTAGTTCACTCCATAATTAATTTTACGCGCTACCAAAATATCAGAAATTAAAATAATGCATTTTGTTAAAAAATGTTTAGTGTTTCGTAAAATTAAAATTAACTTCAAACGTAACGTTTAAAGTCTTTTAGAAAAACTTAATTAACTTAATCAAAAACAAACTAAGTAATTAAAACTTTTAAGTAACTCTTTCGCTTAACAAAAAATGTGTAAAGCTTCTAACAGGGTTTAAAATAATTGTGTACATTTTTTGTGTATAAAAATTCTTATGCAAGTTTAAAATTTGTCTAGCATGTAAAATTCAAATGACTAAGTGTAAAGTGTTGTGAATTTTCGATTTTTGCTTCGTGACGTTATGATGACTATTCTTGGTTTTCTCGGCCTTCTTATTATTCTAGTTTCCACTCCGGATTATGCAAATGCCGAAAAAAAAGAAGGTAAGTTTTTTATTCATGATGCAGTCTTGAGTATTGAATTTTTTTAAATGTGCTACTACAAGAATTTAAATCAACTTGAAAAAACGACCTTTTTATTTTTAAGATGTTGTTTGAGCTCACTCAAACGTTTAAATTTTCATTAATTCTCAGCAGTAAAAAACTTTGTAAATTGTTTAAGCAAGTTTTAAATTATGTATTTTAGAAATGTTGCATTTAAGATTTTGTTTTGTGCCGCTGAGTTGAAAGCAAATCGTGATAAACAAAGCCGAACCACAAAAAACCGTAATGCAAATTCAACATGAAGAGGTTTTAATTTTACAATTTCACTTGAAACATTAAATGTATGATATTTCGAGTGCTGAATTAAAATACTCGTTTAAGAGCTTTATATGCGCTAACCACAATTTAGAATAAGTTTAAGCATTCATAAACAAAAAATAGCAAAAAAAAACATGCAGTGTTTTCCCGGCGCATTCGCCATTTTATAAATTATACACGCATTGCTTGCCTGGCGCATCCACCATATTCTAAAAACTGTAGAAATGCTAACCCGGCGCATCCACCATTTCTTTACCCTACCAGAAGGTTTTTTTACGTTTGTAGCCAGTTTTATAGATGCGACTGCCATTTAAATAATACATCTAGGTAAATGGGCATCTAAAATGTTTATTTCTTTGGCCTAGACATCATAAACAACTCACAAAAGATCTTAGCTTGCCTACTAAACTCGGAACATAAAATTTATTTTCTATCGTAAAATTTTACGACTTTAATTTGTATAATATTTGACTTTACGTTCCTTTGGAGAATGACACTATTTTTACCCAATTTTAGTTTAAGTTTGTGTAAGTTTAATACGGGTTGTCCAAAAAATGGCGCATAAACGCGATGGTACGCTCTTGGGGCATGTCTAGGGAACCTCAGAAAATTGTTAAAAAAAATCTATCTCATACACCCTCGTACATATGTTGCCCCAAAGTGCGAAACTTTAAATGCTTATATCTTGAATATAACAGCACATATTAACGAAACATATGGTTTAATACAAAGCTACAGTATATCTTAAACCATTCAACCATTTGTT
Source organism: Cartodere bifasciata (assembly GCA_963920755.1). Taxonomy (NCBI): domain Eukaryota; kingdom Metazoa; phylum Arthropoda; class Insecta; order Coleoptera; family Latridiidae; genus Cartodere; species Cartodere bifasciata. Next base: position 530,910 of record OY987197.1, on the reverse strand, counting down.
TATTTACTAAATGGTCGAATTACATTTTTATAATCAATTTAATTTTACAAAATTTTCATGAAATGAAGCTGACAACAACGTCAATAAAATCTAGTGCAAAAGTGTATAATCAAGACTTATAAATGGGATTTTTAGACTTATAGATTGGATCTTTAGATGTATTTTCCTAGACTGTGTTGCCGAATTTATGCTTTTTTGTTCGCATTTTTCTCGATGAGTATAACAGATGGATTTTTTTTGACAATTTTCTAGGGATCCATGCGAATGCTCCAAAAGCGTACCATAGCGTTTATGCGCCATTTTTTGGACACCCTGTATATTCGTATATCGAATTTGAGCCGGTTTATTGGTAGTTAAGTTCAGTGGAGGTATAAATTATACGTAACTCCGCGGAGAATTATTAACTTCCTTATAAGTTATAAGAATCTGCATTCAGCTTAAAGCAGATTTATACCTGTATTCGGTGGTGCGCTATATTTTTATACTTCTCAAAGCAACATTTTATTAAATTTCGTTATTAACGTCTGGGAAGTGTAATAATTGAGCGTGGTAATAAAAAAACGGCCATTGTACTAAAATCCATCATAAACTGTCTGGTTATTACCTTCTACTTTGAAATACAACATTTTTCACTTCACTTTGATCATAATAAAGCAATATTATTTTCTGGAAAAATGGGGAGTTTCCACGAATTTAGAGTTATACAGTATGTCCCCAGTAATGTTGACATATTGAAAAAAGGCAAAAAACATTTTAATTTTTGTGGCTTTTTATTTCAGGAATTTATAATGAACATTATTTTGCACAAAATAAATAAGGTTAAAAGTTCAGTAAAACCGAATTGTGTTAAAATTGAAAAAAGGCTTCAATTCAAATTCATAAAAATAGCGCTTCGACGTTTTGGTAATATATTTTTTAATTTAAATTTATACTCTGACTTTTATTGTAAAACATTAAAATAACGAGATTGTTCGTTTTAAATTGGTCATTATTTACAATACATTTAGTTTTATGATGCTCTAATTTTAAAATTTATTTTTATTGGTTTAGCTCATTTAAAACCATTTCACTCATTTAGTGTTTTTTTTAGTTTATGAACATGGTAACAAAATGCATCGTAAAAAGTTGTTTTTATATTTGCGTTCTATAATATGCACATTATGAAACCCGTAATTTGGTTTTTTAAAGTTTTTGAATTGCTTCATTATTAAACCCAAAATTTTATTTTATTGGTTGGTTTTCCTGATGCAAAAAGATGAATTCTTTTCTTGCAAGGTATTTTTTATTTGCAAATTTTACTATTATAATCAATCGGGGGACATCGTTTTTTTGTAGAGGGAATAACTAGAAGAATTGGAGAACCGATATCAATGGTTACATTTTCTCAAAAACGCCTATTCATTCAGTATTAAATGAGTAAAGTTTACAAATGTCATTATTCAATATGTCTAACTTTAATTTATTTTTTACTTCAAAATGTCAATGTTATGCTATAAGGTTGGTCATAAAAAACAAAATTTCATCTTAAGTTCTTAATTCAAATTAAAAATGCTTTTTAATGAATTAAATGAAGCAAATATAAAAAATAGTATAAAAAACTCGTTTTATAAGGCGTTTTTTATCACTTGTCCATTGGAAAACTCGCCGCTGCGCGGCTCTTTTTCCAAACCTGGACGCGTGCTAAAAAACGTTCCTTATAAAACTCAATGTTTTAATATACTATTTTATATTTTAGAAATGTAAAGAAATGCTTATTATTTTTTTCAAGTGTCTCGTTGTTTAATTTTTACAAGTGGTTTAAACAAATTGCTTTTGACAATGAAACCGTTTCATTAGATTGATAATAGGTGTTTTAGGTATCGTCCATTAGTTTAATATTACCGTTCTCGTTACCTACCTCTTTAGTAAATCACATTACCGCAAATAATTATCAATTATCGATTCAAAATTAATGACTCCGAGCAACATGCAATACTAGAGTCCCCAAACAGGCTTTTGTATTATCAAACCCATTTGTAACAACAATCAATTTCGAAATAACTGTTATTTTCATAATAGCTTCTGTTTTTATTTACTTTATAAAATTACCATAATTTTTTTAGTAGCTGACAGTAAAAGCATTAAAAAAAGCGTTTTAAACCTTTTTAGTTAAAGGGAAATGTCGCGAAGCATAGAAACTTAAGGATGAAATTAGTTTAAGCTCATTTTTTTGTTCTTGGCAACGCTACTATTAATTTGAATTTGAATACCTTAGGAAAGTTAGTCGAAGGTGCGAATACATAATAGTATAATAGAATCTTCATGCAAGTGATGGTGTCACGTTCTGGAATAACTTTTGAAGAAAGTTAAAGCAACTATATTAACGTGTCTCATTCCCAACTTGCGTAATTATTCTAATGTGTTTTGCAGATCCCTATTATAACATGAAATTTTAATACAATTTACAGGTCTCTAATTATAGGATTAAGATACTCTACCATTACGTTTCATTTCTCTAACTTTTACATAATACATTTTGAACCCCATAATTGGCTCATCAAATAAACTTTTAATAAAATAGTATATTAAAACATAGAGTTTTATAAGGAACGTTTTTAAGCACGCGTCCAGGTTTGGAAAAAGAGCCGCGCAGCGGCGAGTTTTCCAATGGACAAGTGATAAAAAACGCCTTATAAAACGAGTTTTTTATACTATTTTTTATATTTGCTTCATTTAATTCATTAAAAAGCATTTTCAATTTGAATTCAAAACTTAAGATAAAATTTTGTTTTTTATGACCAACCTTATAGCATAACATTGACATTTTGAAGTAAATAATAAATTTAAGTTAGACATATTTAATAATGACATTCGTAAACTTTACTCATTAAATACTGAATGAATAGGCGTTTTTGAGAAAATGTAACCATTGATATCGTTTCTCCAATTCTTCTAGTTATTCCCTCTACAAAAAAACTATGTCCCCCGATTGATTATAATAGTAAAATTTTTAAATAAAAAGTACCTTGCAAGAAAAGAATTTATCTGTTTGCATCAGGAAAACCAACCAATAAAATAAAATTTTGGGTTTAATAATGAAGCAATTCAGAAACTTTAAAAAACCAAATTTCGGGTTTCATAATGTGCATATTATAGAACGCAAATATAAAAAAGATTATTTTTTTTTGTTTCAAAGTTACATTTCTAGCTTTTAGAGGTGTTTATTGCAACAAAAAATAATAATCATAAAAATGTAAGTGTACTTTAGGATACATAATCTCATATTTTGCACCCAGTATGATGTGGTCTCGTAAAATCGTCAATAAAAGTAGATGTGATGGATAATACAACAAGAAATACAGGGTGTTACCAAATAACTAGGAAAAAATTCAAGGGGTAATTCCTGGACATTTTTTAATTAAAAAAGTTCATATAAATGTGTCTGAAAATCCTTCGTTTCTGGGATACAGGGTGCCGAAGTTTCTAAAAAAAAACTTTTTTTTTAAGATTACCAAGAAACTAAACCAGATATTTATTTGAAACTTAGCACGGGTAATTTTCTTGCCTTTAGGCATAAAGTGCGGTAGAAAAAAACAAAAATTATAATTGGAAGGAGCACATTTGGGGGTACCATGGGGGTTGTTCACCCCCAACTTTTTTGTGTGTTACTTTTTTCGTATTTTCATAAAATAATTAGAAGTTCTAGAATATGATCTTTAAAATTAATGTTCTGTTCTTTTTTCATAAAACTAACCGTTTTCTAGAAAAAAATTCATTGCCCAAAGGCAACAAAATTTCTTTTTTAAGTTTGGCTTTTTTATTTTAATGAAAATAAAACATAGTAAACAATAAAGGGTTAATTTATTTATTTTTTTATTATTATTTCAAATAAATGTCTGGTTTAGTTTTTTAGTAATCTTAAGATTAAAAATTTTTTTGAGAAACTTTGACACCCTGTATCTCAGAAACGAAGGATTTTCGGACACATGTTTATATGAACTTTTTCTCTTAAAATGGGTTCAGAAATTACCTCCTGAATTTTTTCCTAGTTATTTGGTAACACCCTGTATACAACAACGTTAATGCAATATTTTATGCTTTTGTGTGTTACTTCCGTACAGGCATTTTTTCTTTTGTTATTTTTAATTATTTATAATACAAGAAGGTTTACTGCTCTATAAAAATATTCCTTGGAGGCTCAAAACTGGACTAGCTAGTCAAGACACAATAAATTGCATTAGGTGTAAAGGAAGTTTTTTGAAACTTTTTTGAACATACATTTTGGGCATTAATCTTTCGTTTATTAGTAATTAAAACATGACAAATCCTTTGTACTGTGTTAAAAGTCTTTTGTTTCAATCAAAATCAAACAAACACTTATAGTTTCCGGGGTTCTGAGTTAAACGTCCATCAATAAAGAAAGAAGATTCTGAAGTGAGAATTCCATCTCGCCTATGATATATTAATTGGATCCTTTGGCCTGATTGATACGGGAACAACTAAAGCAATCTTTCCTTAAATTGAAAAAGGATTCTTGAGAACATCGCATTCGGTAAACATTTTTCAGCAAAGAAAATAGAATAGAAAAGCGAGGTAACAACATCGCGTGTTTGATTTACGGCGGTCAATTATTTTTTTGGCACGCCCGCTTATATCGCTAAGAAGTGTAATAATTGTTTCGTAATAATAGAATCTTGAGTAAGTATTAATCTATGATAGTGCCGTGTATGTCAGTTGCTTTTGATATGCTAATTCCCATGGGAATCAAAGGATTCGCTTCCAGAATGTGAACAGAATATGTTGGGGAATAACTTGTCGTCATAGCGCCTTAAGACGGAATAACTATGATTTTGCTTTCGTACAGCCTTTAGTAGACGACGCTTTATCTTTCAAACATCGCCCTTGACGCCACTGAATGTTTACCAAGTAGATTCTCCAATGGTCCTTGGCCAATTTACCAAATTCACGAAACGATTGCCTTACATTTCCGTTTTATCAATCGCTAGAAATGGCAACAAAACTAACATCGAACGACCGAAATACGCGAAAGATTTAGTCTAATCTATAGGTGTCCAAAAACTGGCGCATAAACGCTTTGGTACGCTCTTGGGGCATTCTTAGGGATCTTTAAAGAAAATGTAAAAAAAAATCCTTCTGTTATATTCATGGAGAAAAATGAGAACAAAGTTGCATAAGTTCGGCAACTCTGATTGTGAAAATACATCCTAAAAACCCGTCTAGATTCCTGATCATACGTTTTTTGCATTGGATTTTGTTGACATTGTTGTCAGCTTCATTTCGTAAAATTTTTGCAAAATCAAATTCATTATAAAAATGTTATTTAAACATTTAAAAAAGAAACATATGGTAAAATAATTTAAGATAGATTGTGCCTTTGTGTTTAACAATTTTTTTCGTTAATATGTGCTGTTGTCTTTAAGCTATAAACGTTTAAAGTTTTGCACTTTGGGGCCTCATATCTCAAGGATATATGAGATGGATTTTTTTAACAATTTTCTAGGAGTCCCTAGACATGCCCCAACAACGAATCATTGCGTTTATGCGCCAATTATTGAACCCACATTTTAGGCACCGTTATCAGAAATTATTGAATTGGGAACTCCAATAAGACTAATTTTTTTCTTTAAAGTGTGATGTTATCTTCAAGATATAAGGTTTTGAAGTTTCACACTTTGGGGCCTCATATCTCAAGGATATATGAGATGGATTTTTTTTTAACAATTTTCTGGGAGTTCTTAGACATGCCCCAACAACGTAGCATCGCGTTTATGCGCCAATTTTAGGACATTCTTAGCACCGTTGTCAGAAATTATTATATTGGGAACACCAATAAGGCTAAAAAGTAGTGAATTTCAATAGTGTTCGGTCCCCTTTCTTTGGAGGTTATAGTCTTAATAGGATAATCATGGCCCCAACCAGATGTGTAACAAGTACAATAAGTGAAATTAGAGAACACTTACGCCTCGAGCGTGTCCAAGATAATCAAGGAGGCACTGCGTAAGCCTCTCACGGCCGCCCTCTTTCCCACTAAAGGCGATAATTTGCACGCAAGATCCGATTTCAAGCGGCAAAGGGGAATGCAGTCTTGAATTGGGGTGCATTTAACTTAAAAACCATTACACGCGCTTCTTAATTATTCCCCGATAACATTAACTTGTAGGGGATCCCCTGTGGTTTGGTTTTGAAGTGATAATGGGAATTACTACATTTAAACATACAGGCTGTTTAAAAATGCTAAGCGAACCGAGTATTAGGAGTATTGATATCTGTATACAAAGCTAATATACAGGGTGTCCGCGATCAACGTGCTTTTTTTTTAATGGGAGATAGCTGGGAAAAATCCAAGACATTTTGTAAAAACAGTTTTTTGAAAAAGTGCCCCCCTTCGGAAATAACGGCCTTCAAACATGTAGACTAAAAACCCTTAATCGTAAATATTTACCAAACGATTTCACCAACCATCATGAAAGTTGTACTATCAATAAATGTAATAAAAAGGGTCATTTTAAACCCATTTTGAAATTTGGGGCCCCCTTTAAAATGGGTTAAACACTAGTAGTGTAGATAAAAACTGCATGTAATTTCTTTACCTTTAAGAATTTTGTAATTTTATGTATTTTTTTAAATACCCCAATTTAAGTAACAACTTTTTTACCACTTGAAATTTCTGAGAAAGTGTACCTTTTACAAATAAACTATTAAAAACACCTTTGATGTACCCCATATTTTTGCATAAGACTAGACTTTCTTTTCAAATTTCTATGTCACTTACCACTGTCACTACATTGAAGTAAGTTTTTTGTCAAATCAACGCAAAATATGGGGTACATCAAAGGTGTTTTTGGTAGTTTATTCATAAACGGTACAGTTTCTCAGGAATTTCAAGTGGAAAAAATGTTTTTACTTAAATTGTGGTATTTAAAAAAATACATAAAATTACAAAATTCTTAAAGGTAAAGAAATTACATGCAGTTTTTATCTACACTACTAGTGTTTAACCCATTTTAAAGGGGGCCCCAAATTTCAAAATGGGTTTAAAATGACCCTTTTTATTACCTTTATTGATAGTACAACTTTCATGATGGTTGGTGAAATCGTTTGGTAAATATTTACGATTAAGGGTTTTTAGTCTACATGTTTGAAGGCCGTTATTTCCGAAGGGGGGCACTTTTTCAAAAAACTGTTTTTACCAAATGTCTTGGATTTTTCCCAGCTATCTCCCATTAAAAAAAAAGCACATTGATCGCGGACACCCTGTACAGAGAAAAATGCTAAGCGAGTCAAGTATTAGGAGTATTGATATCTGTACACGGAGCTAATATGTAGAGATTAGGAAGACAGACATAATCTCGCCTATTGTGATGTTTGATCCAGAGTGGAGCTATAGCTGAAGACAAGTGAACGCAAGTAAAGCCTTCCATGAATTAATAATGACGTTTCAGTAAACTACTACACTATTGTTTCACGAATAAGTAACTAGAATGGGTAGAAATCGAAACGGGTAGAAATCGAAACGGGTAGAAGTCGAAACGCGTAAAAGTTACTCTTCGCAAATGAGTAGCTCGAGTAGAATTCGGATTCGGTAGAAGTGTAATTTTATATTTTTTAAATCAAAGCTAAATCAACATTTTTTATAATTGCTACACATTCTATACTATACTCTTCGCAAGAAAACTATTATGGAATAATAGTTTTTTTTTTTAATGAAACTTTTTTTTTTATTCTGCGAAGAGTGCAAACTATTAACAGAAAACACGAAAAATTTCGTTAACGAAGAAGATAAACGTCAGTTCTGACGTTTAACATATTTGAGGTTATTTGTTCTGACAGCTGCTTTTGTTTCTTAGTTTAAAACATTTTTGGCATGGCCTACTTGAATGACGCGTGACACTATTCGGACTTAGAAGTTTTTTGCTACTGAAATAGTTTATTTTATTGTTTTTTTAACCTTACTAGTTAACTTAACAAATAATGAATCAACATTTTTAATAGAAAATTAAATTTTCTTTAATTTTGTACCAAATATTTTTTCTGTAGATTGAATAATAACGGAGATAGAGGGTTTATTTGAACTGAGGGGTAATTGGGGGGTCGGACAAAAAAAACTTAAGAATACTTTTTTATAAAGAATTAAATTTCCTATGTTTTATGTTGAATAATTTTTTTTGTAAATTTAATAATAGTTGAGCTACGATTTTTTTTTCATTTGGGGGGCACAAAAGGGGGTTTTGTAGTTTTCAGATTCTTGCCAAAAACAATAGGGTTCTTCCTCTTATAGAGGTAGATTTTTCCTAAAAAATTGAACTTGATATCACTTTTGGTTTTTAAGATAGCGTGACCACAAGAAACGTGACCGACAGACAGACAGACAGACAGACAGACAGACAGACAGACAGACAGACAGACAGACAGACAGACAGACAGACAGACAGACAGACAGACAGACAGACAGACAGACAGACAGACAGACAGACGGACGGACAAAAAATGAAAATCTTAAAAAGTCATGGAACGCACGAATCTGCAAAAATTTTTGCTCTACGACGAAAATTGACGATTTTAGGATTTTCTGATCGATTGCAATATACTCTTCGGACCTAGTCTTGCGAAGAGTATAATAAGGACTGCTGCAGATTATTATACGTCATGTGTAAGCACAGAAAATGGAAAATGGTAAATGCGTTCTATAATTACCCACGTCAAAACAAGACTCTTAGTTTTTAACGTACTCCTAATACATGAATCTACTTGGCTAGTTTCTGGGGCTTATAGAATCTAATATGTTTTAAGGCCAATTTAGAATTGACATATTAGCCAACAAGGAGCTTAATAACAACAAAGAAAAATGAATGTAATATCATTATTTTCAGTCCAAAGTAAATTGAAACTTTTTTGTTGGAATTATTCCGCGTCGTTGAAAATTTCTTTCAAAAAAGTACCTATACTTAGATCTGACAGGGCATCTTAATACGGTTTTCCTTTTACAAAGGCACACAAAATGCGATCACATGTAATATAATCCCCGTTGAAAAAGGCTCTCAACCAGTTAACTTGATTGCATTATATGAAATTGATGTTTTTCTTCAATACAATAATGTTTTTGCTACCAAATAAGAAACTACAATTTATAAACCTCTTGATGTGATGGAGAATTTATCAAAAGTTCAGATATGATGTTGAGCTCGCACGCAAACATTTATTTCTTAAAAAAGCAACACGCTCGATACAGGAACTTTTTTCTTATTTTGTTTAAGCTTCACAAGATTGAAGCGGACACCCTGTATAAAACGGCGTTTCTTACGAATAAGCAAATGACAATTCTGAATAGTGAATGAAGAGACACTAAAATAGATTAACTGTAAAGTTAGTGTGAATTATTTCCCTTTGTAATGTGCTTAAATTTAATAAGTGAAGTCTGCCATTACTCTTATTTAATTATGTTTTCCCTTATTATTAATATTACATTGTCAAGCAAGGGCTTTTCTTGTAATTAAGAAAGGCATACAATTATAGTGTTTATTTTAAAGATTTACTTTTAGTTCTTTTATTAACAGCGAACATGAAAGGAAAGGGGTTACTAGTAGTAACCAAAATAATTGTCTCATTGAATTATGGACAATTACATCAAAGGGGAAGAGAGAATGCATCATTAACTATTAAAATATTCAATGTGCAACAAAATAAAAATAGTATATTAAAACATAGAGTTTTATAAGGAACGTTTTTTAGCACGCGTCCAGGTTTGGAAAAAGAGCCGCACAGCGGCGAGTTTTTTAATGGACAAGTGATAAAAAACGCCTTATAAAACGAGTTTTTTATACTATTTTTTATATTTGCTTCATTTAATTCATTAAAAAGCATTTTTAATTTGAATTAAAAACTTAAGATGAAATTTTGTTTTTATGACCAACCTTATAGCATAACATTGACATTTTGAAATAAAAAATAAATTTAAGTTAGACATATTGAATAATGACATTTGTAAACTTTACTCATTTAATACTAAATGAATAGGCGTTTTTGAGAAAATGTAACCATTGATATCGTTTCTCCAATTCTTCTAGTTATTCCCTCTACAAAAAAACTATGTCCCTCGATTGATTATAATAGTAGAATTTGTAAATAAAAAGTACCCTGCAAAAAAAGAATTTATCTTTTTGCATCAGGAAAACCAACCAATAAAATAAAATTTTGGGATTAATAATGAAGCAATTCAGAAACTTAAAAAAACCAAATTTCGGGTTTCATAATGTGCATATTATAGAACGCAAATATAAAAAAACTGTTTTGCTGGCTTGCCAGTTTCTAATTAAGACATGTGTAAAGCTCCAAAACGTTTATGGTTAAAGTTTATCATCAATTTAATACGCTTTCAGCGCAAAATTTCTCAATTTTAGCCCCAAGTATCAAATCGTTCCCACACCTGACACCTATGTTGTAAACCTTGAACAACCAAATTATAACTTTTCAATGTGTGTACGTGCTAGTAGTTCAACAAAGCAACGAACCTTTTGTAAATCACATTTGCGGGTGCAATGAGGTAGTGGCTTACATAACAAAGCTAGCATCAGACAAAAACAGAAGGCAGGATATAAATAAAGGGGATAAAGTCAACAGCTTTTGGCAAAATATGCACCTTGCACGACTAATAACAGGAAAGCTTGTCGACAGCGGCGTTTCATTATGAAGTGAACTTAATGGAATGTAATATATTCGTAATTATTCGCCGCGACGATTTTACAACCTCCTTTGATCGCTCCGCCAGTCTATACGTATATGCTCCTGAGATGTTAATGCGCATTCAAAATGCTCGTTTCCGTACTATTGCTAAACTTAAGGTATATAGCTAGATCCCACTTGATGACATCCAAATCTCTTTGTATAGAATTTATCATATGTATAAAGTTCTAGTGGTTGTTTATTTGACTTTAAACATGCTTCTTACAAAGTACTTCCAGTGTATGCGGCTTAGATGTAAGCCTATAGCGTTAAATACCTAGTCACTTTGTATTCCGCCTACAATTTGAAACATAAGAGGTACCTAAAAAGCGAAAAACAAAAAACTGAGTAGTGTAATTCCTACTTAGGCCAGACACTAAACCTTCTTGGACCTTTCTTGTAAATCAGATTCTAAACTCGTTTGTTAAAAATTTGTGGTTGCTCCTTTCGGGGTTATCTCCGCATCGAGTGTAAAATGGTCCGTCCCTTTATGTTGCGGTAAGCATCGTCGCCAAGAATATGATAAATTTGTCGGAATTTGAGCAAGTTTGGTGTAATTAAGCACGGACACCAAATGCAAGCACAAGGTTGTTCAGAAATTCCTTCAAAATGCTCTCCACCTCTTAAACACGTCTAGGAAGCCAAGTCAATAAATAAGGGTGACATATTAAAGTAGTAATTTAGAATAATGGAGAATGGAGTCCCTGGAGTTTCGTTAGTTCCACTTCTCTAATAGACGACCAACTCTGCGCTGCTGTTGAACAAGTTATCGTTAATTTAAAAATAATGAATATAAATTCCGGAAAGCAAGCCTAGCTGAACGCCACCAAACTAAGTTTCTACAAATTAGTTTCATATGCACATATGCAGCAAAATTGCAGTTTCATGTACGACTAGATCCTTTTTGCTTTCTAAAACCGGATTAACTTTTGTTTTGTTGCCTCAAATACAAAAAAAAACTCATTTTAATTTCCAAATTACAAAGCACAAATTGTGTAGTAACCATGACGGCGGGCCTAAGAAAACGAAATTTTAATTACTTAAAGTACTCAAGAATAAGTTCCTGTTTTTGTATAAGACGGACATAAACTTTATATTATCTTTCGTACAATAAGATGTCTTTCAAATCCAAAGTTTAAAAAGTTTATTATCAGTACGAAATGGATCAGAAAATGATATTAATAACTCAAAAACAAACTTTAACAATACAGTCTACTTTATATCGTGCAATTATTTTGAATTACAAACCATCCAAACTTTTCATTATTAAACAACACCGCATTCACGACGATATATTAAGGGGAGTCTCATCGCTATATAATTGCACAGATTAAAGCACAATTTATTACACATTTCTCTTTAAAATATACCATCGCTTTAGCACACACACACTTCCAAATCTATCTGCGGCTATAGAATATTTATTTGCCTAATACATCCAAAAATTATAACATAATCTTCTTAAGCATGATTTATATTTACATTGCGTGCCGTCGTGTGAATATATTTGTTAGGTTTCAAATTTTTCTAGGGAACATGAACGTAAAAGATTTTGGCCAAATATTGCATTTTAGCTAAAGAAGTACATGGTTGAAATACGTTATTGCATATTTTAATTTATTTAAGCCAGCCACTATTTTTAAATTAATTTTTAAACTTTGGGGTACATAAAAACACCCCACACTACTTTTTAGGGTACGAGCTGACGTCACAAACTTGATTATGTTGGCACTTTCGTTGTTTTGAAATCTGGTGTCAAACATAATTTGACGTTTTAAAAAAAGTTAGTTTTAATTTTGCATTTTTTAATATTTTTATTACTTGTTACCATTTTTTAGGCATGTGATAAAATTGCCCAGTTGGACAAGTGCAGTGTTTACCAATCGCGAGTAGTAGCGGTGTGATTTATTGGGTGAATTTTTACTTGGCGTTTTTTTGCATTTAAGAACGAAACCAAAAATTATGACGACTAGTTCAACCCATGCAGAAGAATAATTGTGATCTGTTTATGTTATTTAGTACCTTATTTTCATCATTGATGAGTTTTGGAAAAATATAATTTAAATTCTTTACCACTTCGGCACATTACTTTCTGACGATTATTATTGCAATAATGATACAAAAAATTGTAAACAGCTTGACGCATCAATTTAAATTTATTTTTGAGGAGGCAAAATAATATTTTTGCAATTCTTTTTGGAGTAAGCACATTTTGGACAAAACTTGCAAGTAAAATGGTCTTTTTTATTATTTTTTAAATTTAAGTCAAAAATGACAACTGATGACATCTACAAACGTTACCAACAAATTTTTTTTTCTGAAGAGTACGAGCTGACGTCATCACGTACGAAGTGTTTTTGAACTACCAATTTTAAACGATTTTAAATATTTTTTTTCTGCACAAATATTAATTTCTGGAATCACATTTAAACACAAACAATATTGGTTTTTCATGGAGAATCGATATAAAAAATAAAAAAAAACATTCATGTTCCCCATTCAATAAATTATGTCGTCAATTCTCAGCTTTTGGATGTTAACAAAGCAATAAATTGCTTGGCACCCCCTCAGAGTCATAATAAGGTCAAGGTGGAATTAGAAGCTTATCGCTATTCATACATAAAAGCCACGAATCGTTAGCGATAGCTGAATGATTTGGGAAATATAATCCGAGCTCGTAGTACATCAATTAGAGGTTGATTAATCGATGGGTGGAAAGCACGCACCTGTGTCAAGTTTTCTGGACGGTGAAACCTACACTGTTTGAGTGCAATGTCGTGTTTATCGGCTGGGAATAATTTATTTTGACGCTGACTATGATTTGCTCGCGTTGGGCTTGCTATGATCAAAACACGCTACGCTACATGACTCATTTATAAAGAGTTTTTATAAAAACAATGCCACTGTATGCTTACAAAGATTCATTACGGGTTTAAGCGCTTTATTGGTCTGACCGAACAAGAAATTATACTACTTCTTTTTAAAGCCCGACTACCCGCTTTCTCTTATGCTAACTTGTGTACAACTTGGACAGCAGTTTTTAGCGATATTATTAGAGAAATTGTTTTAAAATTTTAACAGTGTGTCCAAAAAATGGCGCATAAACGCGAAGGTACGTGGTTGGGGCATGTCTAGGGAGCCCCAGAAAATTGTTAAAGAAAATCTCATATACCCTCGTACATATGCTGCCCCAAAGTGTGAAACTTTAAATGCTTATATCTTGAATATAACAGCACATATTAACGAAACAAATGGTTTAATACAAAGATACAATATATCTTGAACCATTCAACCATTTGTTTATTTATAAAATGGTCGAATTACATTTTTATAATTAATTTAATTTTACAAAATTTTCATGAAATGAAGCTGACAACAACGTCAATAAAATCTAGTGCAAAAGTGTATGATCAAGACTCCTAGATGGGATTTTTAGACTCATAGATGGAATTTTTAGTTGTAAATATTTTCCTAGACCGTGTTGCCGAATTTATGCAACCTAGTTCGCATTTTTCTCGATAAATATATCAGGATTTTTTTTGACAATTTTCTAGGGATCCCTGAGAATACCCTAAGAGCGTATCATCGCGTTTATGCGCCATTTTTTGGACACCCTGTATACTGAAAACAACAACTGTCTTTCTTAAATTGAGCCTCAAACATTTTTTAAATAAAACTAAAGTATTACAAAATAAATTATCTTTCTAATGACACCAAGTTTTTCAAAATCGGAAGAATTAACTAAGATATTTGGAGTCTAAGTTTTGGTCTGACCAAACAAGGAATTACACTACTTGTTTCTTTGATAACCTTTTTACATGGTTCTAAAGGCTTATTGTTGGTGTTTGATACAGTGCTAAAAATCGTATGAATGCTTACATAGTTATAACTTTAATGCAGAAGCAATTTACCTAACAGTTAAGCGTTGGCAATTCCGGCGGTGTAAGGTAATTCAAACAGCAAATGCAGTCGGCATCTTGCATGCGCCCAAGTTGTTTAACATCGCCTAATGGTTCACATATGAATTAATTATGTTTGCATTACATGTAGAGAGACATCTGCAACCTATTACTGTATCCACTTAATAATTATTCACTATGTGCAATATGCAATCTTCAACAAATCACTTCATTAGTTCGAGATTCTAACCTCTGCTACCAGTCCAACGTTAACTGAAAGCGACAGGTACTAATTGTAGTTATTTATTTACAACAGATGGCGCTCTGGGAATGACGCTCTTTAAACATTCAAACACCAAGGGACATGTTAAAGAGCGAGTTGATTAAATTGCCAAAAGGTGGAGCTTCACACCTAGATCTCTTAAATGATGCACAGACAAGAGGACAGGTCAAACTTGACGCGTTAAAAATTTATAAGAAGATCAAGTTTAATATAAATGCTATTATAGTAAATTGAGCAAACAGAAGAAAACTTGGGATTTGCTCTGAAACTTGGGTTAATGAATTTGGTGTGTGCAAACATTCAAACAACACAAATGACATTTTAGTAACTCAGTTTTTCCAGTGGGAATTCCAGCAGCAGCGCAGTGGGAAATAGTTAAGAAAAATTGAATGCAGCTTCGTGAACTTATTATACCTATGTTTAAATCGTTTTATTAAAAGTAAACTCGGGCGGTAGACTGTTATACAGTGCGAGGCAAAAGTCCGCCCCCCCCACCTTAACTTTTGAACGGTTTAAGATTTTGATTTAAAAAAAATTCTTGGCAAATTAGCACTAAAAAAACTACCTTTTGACGAAATTGGTTTTTCAAAAAATAATAACCCCCACATAGGGGGACTATCTACTTAATTTTTTTAAATGTAAAGGGGGGTCAAGTGACCCCTCATTTGAAAGCTATTTTTATTTCTAAGACAATGACGTTTACGAATTTTAGATTGATTCAGTAGTTCTATTGTACTGTGCGTTTTAAAATAAAGCACAAAAATCCTGTTTTACGTAATAAATGCAACAATAAAAGACTTAAGTGAATCCAAACTAAGTAGGGGTGTATGTTTTCTTTTTATTTAAAAATATTAATAGCTTTTTTTTTGTTAGTATGTTTTATAACAAATGTTTTAAAATAACCCACCAAAATTATTTTTTTTTCAAAAAAACGAAATAAAATAGGGTTAAAAAATATAATTAATTAAAAAAAAAATTTAAGAAGCATAAGGTTTTGTTTTTTTGTATTTTATGTTAGGACACAGGGTATAACACATTTTAACAAAAAAATATTACATATTTTTTTTAATTAAAGAAAAACATGCACCCTTACCTAATTTCAAATAGTTATATTTTTTCACTGTTGCATTTATTAAGGAAATCGTTCTTTTTATTGAGAAGCTCCTAGCCAAAAAAATAATAAATATATCTTAAATTGGTAAACCATTGTGTTAGAAATAAAAATCCCTTTCAATAAGGGGTCACTTGACCCCTCTTTACATTAAAAAAAACTAAGTTCATAGTCCCCCATCTGGGGGTTATTATTTTTATATAATCCAAATTTGTCAAAAGGGTAGTTTTTTTTGTGTAAATTAACCTAAAATTTTTTGTAAACCAATATCTCGAACCGTTCAAAAGTTAAGGCCAGGGGGGGGACTTTTGCCTCTCACTGTATATATTTTTAAATTAAACCTATAGCCATTACACTCTGTTTGTGTTTCTGCAAAAAGTTTCAATACAATTTTCACAATATTAAGACTTATATTACAGAATTAAGCTGGGGAAAAACCAATTTGTGGTCTTTCGCGTTTAAAGAAATGAAGTTATATAAGAATCGTTTGATATTTCGCATCACGTTTCGAGTAAATAGTGGCAAATGCGTTTAAAACGTTTATTATGTGCGCAATTAACACTATTAATTTAATAGCTAAGTTAGTATCTTCCATAAAAATTTATTTCATTATCTGGATACTTTAACTGTGTCCTATATTTTAGTCGAGACAAATTCTTTATGTGCAAATTCAACAAACTAAATTAACCAAAACAAAACTTAAAAAAGTTCTATTAAACATTTCCTTGCAACCAGGGAAACTTGGAAGGTATAAATTCTAGAACACAAAAACTTTGTCTTATCATTCATAATAATGGAGCAGCGCAAATTCCTTCGTATTATGCACTTTTACGTAGGATAATAACTTTAAAACTGAAATTATTCAAATGAAATACCCTCTTATCATGCGAATATAAAATTAATTCCTAATTTCATAATAAAGTAACGAATTAAAGGGGAATTTAAATGTAAACTGCGAAGGAATATAATAATAATTTATCAATTTTGTGAGGGTATTACTTAATGTGTCTTACGTTTAATTTTAATTAATTATGCGGAGTAACTAATCATTAATTATTTCAACCTTTCTGCTCTCTTTGAAGAGGGAAGGGGGAGTTGTTTAGACTTAGGAAGTAATGAAATAAATGTCAAACAAATAATACGTTTTATTAAAGGTTTGTTGCTGGCTTTTTGACGGGCTTTATGTTACCTTGAGACCCTAAATTTAATCTTTTGTACAAGAGTCAGACATTATGCTATACATATTCGCATGGAAAGATTGCCTTTTGCGCGTATCAAATATCTAGCCAGCTAGTTTAAATCAAAATTGGAAACTTTTGTATTCATTTCCTTCTAAGAGTTTCAATATTGAATGCTACATTCCGAGTGCTTTTAACCGAACCTTTTCTGATTTATATTCAACATTCCAAAAGAATACTTAATGTTACTTATTACTTTATGGAAACATTCGATTTTGATAAATGATTGCGACTGAAAAAAATGTCTTTTGTCTTTTATTTTAGCTAGGGAAGAGTTAAATTGAAATTAATGATTCGCATTAGGCAAATGTTGACCAAAAATAGCTTAAATTATGCCTAAACTGATTCGAATAATCTGTTAAGCCCTGAGCCCTAGCTCGTGAAATTTGTGTTAGTAATCACTTTGTAACGGGAGCCATGGATTAGGATAGCTCATAACGATTTTATGTAAGCTAAAACTAAAATATAGCACAGTGATTCGTATTTGCGTAAGTGTCAAACCTTCTTTAACTAGGCACTAGAGCCATGAATAAATACGAGATTGTGTATTTTGCAAATTAGTTCTCTCTGAACTTTGCATCGTGTGTCTAATCATCCAATATGATTGTAAATAAATAAATACAACTCTAAAATAGCAAAAGTTAGCAGAAATAAGTTGAAACTTTGTTAGGTCACGTTAAAAATACAAACAAGTAGTATAATGCCTTATTCAGCCAGACACTTCACAAACTATTTTCATTTTATAAGCAGGGATAAATAAGTAATAGGTTTGTTTTATATTCCTGAACTTTTAATGTAAATTGTCGAATTGTGTAGTAAGGTAACTCAGTTTATAAACCAAAAATCAATAGCGCATCATGACAGATTTTATAATCCAAGCTAAAAGTACTCAATTTCATAAACTCGATTCAATAAATATTGTTTTAAAAAGGCTAAACTTCGTCTCATTAAAATCCCGTTAAATAAAAGTAGTTTTAAATTTAAAGTAAAAAAACCTGATAAGTAGTTTTTGATGTAACTTCAACTTCTAATTTATTATTTGTCAAATGTGGAAGTCCTACAGATAGGTGGTTAATAAAATTAATAGCTAATAGAGAATAATTACATTTAAAATTACTGAGTTTGACAAGCGGATATAAATTTGGAAAATATGCATCAGAGAACACATATCAAAATATATATTAAATTTAGTAACGACTACAATATACTACAATAATGATTCTATCTATCATCCGTATAATTAAAACTCATCATTCCTGATATTATATTTTTGTTTTTAATTAAATATTTAAATATTAAATTTAAAGCACCGGATATTTTAAAATAATAACGCGTACATTTTATCTGACTTTTTCAACTAAGCAGATAAATATTTTACGATTTTAAAATTAAAAAACAACAACGCAGTTTGCTGCGAGAAGTGGATCCAATGTGAAGTGGAATTTTGTAAGAAAAACATAAAATATAATCGGGTTTTCATCATTATGTTGAAACATGTTCTTCCCAAGAAAATACTAAAGAACCTGCACAACAATACGGAAGGAAGTAAAGTAATCTTTAAAGTAGGTAAACGAATAATTTAGAAAAGTTGCACTTCTTAGCTTAAAAATGGTTGTATATTAACGGAAATTCTATGCATTCCCTAAGAACTCCCAAGAAGTACATCTAATTAAAATGCACGGAAGTGCTTGTATTGCTTTACTAAAGCTGCAGAGCTTTTGCATAGATTTGCTTATTCTGTAGTTTATTGGAAAACGTACCCTGTTAAGAAAAGTATCCTTGCCAGGATTACATTTAGTAAAATATATAAACACACTTGTTTTGGAATAGCTTAATTATATTAATAGTGTCTGGCCAAAGTAGAAATTATACTACTCATTTTTATTAGGTATTGTAAGATTTTATAAAAACACCACACGCTGTTGGGTAAGAAGCCCGTGAACGTCTCGTATTTCTTTGGAAATAGTAAAATAAAAATCCTTTTGATGTCATACAGTAATTAAAATAAGAAAATGTAAAAGAGATACTTAATTAAAATCCCAGGCTTCCTTTTCGTCTTACGATATAAAACATTGAATAAAAATTAAAAATGTAAAACAGCCTGTCCGGGAAATTAAATTTTTTATTCCTTTATGATTTCTATGCGCTTTATTCTAGGGAAAAGTTCTTAATAAAGAGAAGACTACATACAAAAAAATAGACAAAATTAAAGTAATTTAAAAATGTTAAATTACAAACTAAATTAATTTTTATGAGTTTTTAGGTGGTCGTTGAATGGGACATTTTAATTTGTGTCTGAGATAGGAATTCTTTAAATTTATGCAAAAATATAATAACAATAATTTTAGCGTAACTTGTAAATTTAAAAATATGAATATATTTGAATAATTTTATCGGAGAGATTGCTGGAAAAAATAATTAAAATGAGTTATAGTTGCCTTCATTTTAATGGTACAATTTGCAATGATACAGGCATAAAATTTCCACATTTTTTTATTTTCGCATGAATATCACAACCTCATTTAATAAGCCTTTTTTCGCTCTCGAATTACAATATTCCTCATTCCAGTGAAAGCATTTTTATTTATGGTGTTCCTAAAAATATATGGGGTGCTCTTCGTCAATATTTTAGCTACAAGATGAGCGCTCATAATTCACGGAAAACCCAAACGTATTACGTCTAAACTGAGCTGATAGAATGTTGTCAGTAGATATTGGATTTTTAGTTTATTAGTCCTTTGCAAAAATACGACCTTCTTGGTACATAATTTTTGATTTTTTGTGGTCTTTTATGTGCACGAATTTTTAAGAAAAGAATAATTAAATGCTAAAAGAATCAGCGAAAGTTCTCTACACACATTTTTAACAGATTAACGCTTTGATCTCATCGAGAAATATTCATCAATTAAAAAAGCAATTTCTATCCACTTCTCTTTTGAGTTCCAAAGAAAAGAAAAACTGCTGCCAAGGTTAATTTTTGATTAAACGAAAAACAGATAATAAAGAACGAAGTGTTAGGAGATTAGAAATAGCCAAACAAAGAATCAGTAGCCCAGTAACCCTATTGTATCTTTTATACAGTTTTTATACGAAAAGTGTTTACAAATCCAACGCTAGAGGGTGTTATCGTATGTTGGTCAATATTTACGCGCCAGGCTAAAATTCTGATGCATTTTTTTAAATAAAAAACATCATGCCGTCATGTTGCATCGCATCCAATAATATAAAACAACATTGAAACAAAATATTTTATAAATCAAAACCTGACAATGAATGCATTTATAATGCCTACAGGATTTGTAGTCACATTTTGTTGGAGCAATAAATAACTTTGATCAATATAAAATAAAGCCTCAGATAACTCCGATAAATATTTGCAGTCACATGAATATTAATACGCAAAGGCAAAACAAAAAAGTATCTTATAAAATATTCACATGTAATGGGAGAGCAACACGTTTGTTTCTTTTTGTATTTTGACTTTGTTTACTTCACAGTTCGAAAGTATCAGAGTAAGTAAACTTAATAAGAGATGTTATATAGTTGACACAAAAACTTCTCGATGCTAAGAAAACACATTAATAATTCAAGTGTTTATTTTCTCGCCTATACTAGAATTCCTTTTAAGCGTAATACGTTCATGAATAAATCTATAAAATTATGAAACTCTGGACAACAAGTTTCAAAGTTCAACACACTTTAAAGCAAAAATAATTATTCTTAAGTTATTTCGAGTTACTTAGAAATTAAGGATTCTTATTTTGCTAGAGCGCTTTGAAAATGTGTAATATGATATTTGTGGTCTGGTCAAATAAGTATTTAAACTACTTAAATCTGGCTAAAAGAGGAAACATACTACTTGTTGCAAACAATCCAATAAATTCAGAGTAAAGTAACTTAATCACAATAATGTTTTTAACATCACAAGAAATGGTGAACTTTCTAAGGACACTAAGGGTCTTTGATCCTCAAGGAAAAGCGACCTCAAAAACACACCCAAGGTTAAAACTTCCGCCGCACTTTAGCCGCCTTCATTCAAAGGGTATTAGCCTCGCCAACTGGGATCTAATCAAAACCATAACAGATTACAATGGCTAAAGAACAGTTTGGAGAGAAAATGTATACATTTTATGGGATTAACACGTTTTTACTGAGTTGTTTTAGTTGCAAATGGGGCCATTAGGATGAAAAACAAATTTGTAAAAGTAATCAGTTTTATTATGCAAATTTGTTGTTTGGCTATTTTTCCAAATAGTTGCGTTTGGCATTTGGTCCAAGTGGAGGGTCTGCATCATTCTCGATAGTGGACATATGTTTGCTTAGCCAACATCCCGATTTAATGGTCCATTGAACTGTCAGGAACAGAATATTACCCGTTTTACAGCAGGGCATCGCAAATATCATTAGACTACTACATGTAAGATACCCAGGGCACATAAAACTTTATGTTATAAAGTGAAACGGTCATTGCCGCCAATGTCAATGCCTACCGTTAAAGCTTATAAAAAAACAAATTACTTAGATGTCCGCTAATTTGAAGCTCTTGCTGAGAAATTCCTAGTATCGCTTACTAAAGACGACAAAAGGAAAATTACATTCATTTACAATTTTACAAGGAAGAACCAGCTAAAATGTTTCTAATTTGCGTTTCTGTAAAAAGGATCCTTGGAGTTGTAAAAGTGAGAAATAAAACTGAAGTAGAATAAAATTGCAGTGAAACAAAAATGTTAAATTGCAGAGCAAATTGGAAAAATTATCAGACAAGGAAAGGCAAGAAAGCCGACACTTAGTTAAACTTTTGAAGGTTGTCTTTCAGGAAACTTAATTGTGAAACTTTAGCTCGTGTCAATTTATTACATCCTTAGCATCGCTAGTTTGCTCGCCCACCTGGAGCTTGTACCAAGCATGAGTTTCTCTACGATGAGGTCATTATTCTCTCGACTGAACTAGATGCTTAATATTAATTAATTACGCCAAAGTACCTAACGACAAAGGGATTTTTTTTGTTTTCGAACTTAACTTATGCAATAAAATTATTAAAAATGTTTTTTTCCTACCATTAATGGATTTTAAGGATTTAAGTGAATGCCGATGGGACAAAAAAAAACTCAAATTGTTTTAATTTTTAATAATATTGGTGTTTCTTATAAAATAATTGCCCAGCTTGAATATTTTAAACCTAAAAGAGATACTTTGCACTTACACAAGTACACTGGAAACTTTTACCACGAAATTTGATATTTTAGTTTGCTGAGAAGAAAAGTTGAAAATCTTAATTAGAAATTTAAATTTACATAAAACTTTAATTTGGTACTAGAGACGAGATACAATTTGTAAAAAATGGTAATTTTACGTTAATTAGAAGGTTGAAGTCAAACACAAAGGTTGTTTTTTAAAATCATTTTTAAATGGCGTGGCAGATGCTTTTCAATTTACAAAGAACAACAATTAACGAGTAATTAGAGCTGTTTATTTTTCTACTAGACTTCTTTTGAAATGGAATTCTTTCTGATTCTTTTTAAACAAGCTAATAGACTCAGGTACCAAGAGTTCACAAATTTAAAAAATGTTTTGTTTAACCATATGAAACATTTAGAACTATTTTTGCTTTTCATCAAAGTTAAATTAAACTCCTAATTAGTTTAACCAAAATGCAAAAACAGTGTTGCTTTAACGCGTTCTAATTTGAACCGACATTAATTTGTGAATCCTCATTTGTTTACACACTCCGACTTAAAATACTCAGCAAACACAAAAAGGATACGTTACTCAAAAATGTTTCTTTGTTGGCTAAACACGCAATTGCTATAAATTAAAACCCAACACTTACTGAGTGTATTAAATTAGATTCTTGATCGTGTAATGTATAAAATAAATAATAATTATTAATCCAAAAACATTGTTGAGGTACCTAAATGTTTATGTGGGCCATAGAATTAACAACGTCAATGTAATGAGGGTTTCTTATCTCGAGAATTCAGCTGGCTAACTGCAATCATAATTAGTGTAATGTTATGGAATAATTTGGTCTCTCAGGCATAATTTTGTTAAAAGCAATGTTCTCTGCACTCCTGGTATGCAATTGGGCTTTCACACATTACCCAAAGAATGAGTTGAATTATTTTGAGGACCGTTTTATTAACTTAAAAGAGAAAGAGTGTTATTTTTAGTGGTGTGCGTCCATAATTGTTACGTCGATGGTAGTGGGCTTATTTAGGTGCAGTTTATGTTCACAAGTTAAATGGTATTTGATACATAGTCCTTGCCACCTGATATATTAACCCTTTAATAGGCTGACACTAGATCAATATTGGAGTTTGCTATAGCAAAGAAAACCCTGGCGTCCTTCACGTAGACACTCTGTTTGTAAAACGTCGGCATTTTGAAATGTGTTCGTGCACCACTTAGTTTAAAACACGAAGTTTTTCTAGCAGAAAGAAACTCGTTCTACGGGAAAATTTGATTTTGGTCGCTCGTCACCCATCTGTGTCGCTATGAATGCAATTTTCTTTTGAAAAGTCAGTCCGACTTCAGTCTATGATAGCATTCAATATTGAGAATTGATAATATGATGAAAATGGTGGCGGCATGTGCAAAGAACTAAATTAGTAAAGGGTCACCAAGGACCCGGGCTTAATCTATTAAATTATGAGGAAGACCCTTATTATTCAATTAAAATTAGGCTAAATGCTAGAATGATTCTCTTTATTTTTCGTTTAGGATCCTTGTTTGGCAAATTTTCGAATAATAATGCCATTTTCTTTACTCTGGGCTTTACAAAATAATTTAGGGTATACAAAATTCAAACTCCCTTGCGGGCCATGCTAAGTGGGTTCAGAACCAGGAATACGTAAAACAAGGATTATTTTCCCGGCGCATTCGCCATATTACAAATATTCAATCTTCATGTTTCCAACAGTCCTAGTCACTTAGTTCATGCTTTATAATTAGATAAGTGACAAATTCCAGGATGCTAATAATGACAAATAGTGGCAGGTATGGGCTAAATCTATTAAGTACTTAGCATAACTTTAGATAACGTAACTTGGTATAGAGATACATATAATTTACAAACGTCCATTAAAACTTTAGGCCCGTTCTTGGTTTACGAGAGCACTAAACACCATTAGGTACCTAATAACCGAATAGGGTTATGTGTCTAATGAAGTAATAAAACTAAAAGTCAAAACTGGTTACCACAATTTAGCTTTTTGTTATGATAGCCCAATTATTCTAATTAAAATTTGTAGGTTCCTTAGAAAAAAATCCCAACCAAGATCTGCTTATGCAGGATTGTAGGCACTACCCCCAGGAATATAAAAGTAAAAAATTCCCACAAAATTTTCATGACGTTTAGCCCCGATCTTGCATAGAAGTGAGGAGTTAGTTTTTTGTTAATACCTAAACTATTCGGCACTTTTCAAAAAGGTTTTAAAAATTTTTAGGAACATTATTTTAATAAGAATACAATCATTTTTTAAAAAACAAAAATCACCAATATTAACGATTCTATAGCTCTTTGAAAATCACGTTATTTCATCATAATCGTCTATCTTAGTCATAGAGTCCTGAAGCATAGATTGCAACGTCCTCTGTAGGACCAAATTAGCACATTTTCAAAGTGCTATAAAATCGTTCATATAGGTGATTTATTATTTTTTTAAAAATGATTGTATTTCTTATTAAAATAATGTTTCTAAAAATTATTAAAACTTTTTTCAAAAATGCTAAATAGTTTAGGTATTAACAAAAAACTAACTCCTCACTTCTATGCAAGATGGGGGCTAAACGTCACAGTGGGCGTGGGTATTTTTCACTTTTATGTTCCTGGGGGTAGTGCCTACAAACCTGCATAAGCAGATCTTGGTTGGGATTTTTTTCTGGGGTCATTATTAGAATGATTGGGCTATTTGAATTCCCCGCTATTTTTACATTATCTTATGTTTAAACGTTATTAAACTCATTTTATTCCAAAGCACAATTTTACCAATTTTTTATGCGTCTACATAAACGACATTTAAGATTGCTTCGGTATAAATTCTAATGGGATCACGTACAAAAATATTGCAATAGAGTTTCAGTCGATAACACATTATACCTATATGTTTTGTATTAAACTTTATGGCCTGAGAATGCCCACGACACGTCATTGAACCTTCAAAATGGCTAGATACACTTTTAAAAAACACTTTAGGTTATCTGGTTAACAGTGACGTCTTATGGTGTAAAAAAAACACAAGGGAAATTTTAAAATAATAATTTGTTGCGTGAAAGCTTCAATATTTCAATGTAATGCGACTCCAGCAAAACGAATTTATAATTTAATAACTTTTCCATTATTTTAAATTTAATAAAAAAACTGATACTCGATACGGTATTAAATATAAATTGAACAAAAAATGAGAATATTGTTTTGGTTCCATTTAAAAAACTCCTGTTTGTTATTATACTCTTCGCAAAAGAGTATATTACTCGGACCTTCTCTAAAATCGTTAATATTCATTTTAGAGCAAACATTTTTGCAGATTCGTTCGTTTCATGACTTTTTAAGACTTTTATTTTTTGTCCGTCTGTATGTCTGTAACGAAATTTGTGACCACCATAACTCAAAAACGGTTTATCGGATCAACTTGAGATTTAACACAAAAATTAATCCCATTTGTAGAAAGAGCCCTATTGTTTTTGGAAAAAATCAAGAAATAAATAGAGGGTTAAAAACACCCTCAAAATAGAAAAAAACTCATATTTTCGTTAATATCAACTTTACGAAAAAAAATATTCCTAATAAAATTAAAGATTGTATTTTTCCCTATAAAAAAGCATCAGGTAATTTTTTTGTATCCCCATCTGTTTACAAAAAAAATAAGTTTTACGTTGTTTTCAATAAAATAAAAAATTCACCTTTTTAATCATCTACTGCGAAGAGTATCATACAGAATGTATAACAATTATATAAAAATAAAAAAATAGTCATAAAAAATGAGCTCTGCGAAGTTTAACTTTTTAAATGAGGTATCCCATTCACTGAACTAACCCGCTCTTGTTTGTTATTATGAATTGGGGTTATAAAAAACTAATGTTAAATTAAAACTTACATTTTCTTGGACACAAAAGCAATGTCTAAGCGCTCACCTGACACCAATTAACCTTAACAAATTGATCTAATTGCTTAAAGTCCCAAGATAACGCGAATCAAAATGCAGTTTGTGAAATCGCATTAAAAGCACACGATCTGTCCAAAGACAAAAGACGCAATCATTTTTATCAGATGTGAAGCATCTCTGGGAGAAGTGAACCTAATCGTCAGTCGAGTATTGGTTTGTTCTATCTCCTCTAGCTAAAATTTTACAGGAGAGGCGTTTAAGTGTTCTAAAGCGTGCCAATTGTTTATTTTTTGTGGTAAAAAAGTCATTTTTTTTCCAGATATTGCTTCAGCCCTTTCAATATATTTTAATTGTTTAAATTTGCCCTAAATATTTCCAATTTTTAGTAAAAAAATAAAATTTATTTGGAGATAGAACAAAATATCTTAAAATCAATGTTGTGAAAATATTTTTATGGAGATAGCACATTCGTGTTACTGTAAGGTGGAGTTAGAACAAAACAATAATGGATAAATAACATTTCTTATTTGAAATAGAACCATATAAAGTTTATTAAAAAATTTAACCACAGCAAAAAACAGGACCTTTTTTACAAAAATTTTTTTTATAATATAACTACCAAAAATGTATCATGTGTATCTGTTTTTTTTTTCTTTTTAAAGAATATTAATAAAAATGTAAAGAAAAAATCCCAAAAGAATAAGCTAATTTTGTCTTTATACTTTATATTTCTTAAAAAATTAGCAGAAATTGTTTCTCGATCATTTATTTTATTTACACAAAAGATTTCTTTAATTTTTGACTTCATTTTTGATAATAGTTTCAAGAAAATAGGGGAAAATTTCTATTCAGTAAAATGGATATAGGACAAACCAATACTGTTTCAGTGTTTCCGCTAAAGTATTGCACCGTAAGGAGTTAGGACAAAATAAGACGTTGCATATTCGACATATCACAAACCAATATTGGCATTACTATTTCATTACGAATACATTTAATACGGTTGATAGACTAAAAATGAAATTGTAAGACAGATTATGCACATAGCACAAACCAATATTAGAAAACTTTATTTTTAAGTGGAGATAGAACAAGTTATTTTTGTTAATAACAAAAAAAATTAATTTTTTTTTGTTTAAATAAATTAAACGGGTTACAAGGATTCCAAATATGTAAAAACCTCATTTTCGACAAAAAGTGGAGTTAGAACAAACCAATACTGGGCCGACGTAATGTCTTGTTATAAATTTAAGTCGAAGTAGAGCGATGTTCTTAGATTAAGATGCAGGCTGACAGTTTCCACTAATTGCTGCAATCTCGACCGAAATCCAATCAGAACCTGTGGTTGGAAGTAATTGACCGAAACTGTTAAAAGTTCATCAATAATCGATAAAGATATTTAGTCTTTGAAGCAGACTTTCTTGAAGTTTTGAACACACTAGAGTGCCTTGATCATTTTGACAATTATTGTCGCCTTATAGAGTGACGACATGCATCATTCTTTCTCTGTCATACAGATAACGTCATCAACGTTATAGCCAAAGTAACAACAATTACAACTTACAATCACAATTAATGACGTTATCTGTATGACAGAGAAAGAATGATGCATGTCGTCACTCTATAAGGCGACAATAATTGTCAAAATGATCAAGGCACTCTAGAACACACGAGATAAGGTTATCTAATTATCTCAGGAAAACATGGAGCATTTTTCTTCCAGACTTCGCCCGGAGGTATCTTAAAGAAGGTTATTAAGAGTGAAATCTTTTCAAAGCGCGATTTCTTAGTCAAAACCAGATGGGGTGAGCTGGGTGAAGGTTGAGCTCGACCTGACTTTATAGGCATTGTTATGTTTGATCCTGATCCTGAAAAATAAATTAAGCTGTGTCAAAAAAGGAAACATTCGCTTAGAAGTTTACAGCTTTCATATCCGGTTGGGAGATATGGTTGACGTGAGACGAATATCCATTATTTAAGAGGGCTGCGTTTGAAAGAAGTGTTGACACCAGCACACTAACAGTCGTTGATAAAAAGGCCCTTTCTTTCATTCTAAAACATGTATTCTTAAATTAAACAAGAAATGGGTTAGATCTTTGAGTGGGTTAGAAGTTACTCTTTGCAGATTTATTGGATTCAAGGGATGTTTTTTATATAATGTATGCACATTTTATTGAATACTCTTCGCAGTAATAAAATTTAAAAAAAAAATATTTTTATAGTTTTATAGCAAAAAAAATTTAAAAAAAGTTTTGCCGCTCTTGGGACTCGAACCCGAGCAGTCCGGCTGAGAGGCAGAAATCTAACCACTGAGCTACCGACGCTATGTAAATTAAGATCGATTATACGCGACAAAAACTTAGCTTTGTATTGTTTCATTTGTTTTATATTATTTAAAGGACTACTACGTTTTTCTTTTGTTTTCATTCTAAACGACGCATAAAGTCCTAGTCTAAGTACATTTCTAGCTTTTATTAATTGCTTTTTCTCATTAACGCGTAGAGTTATAAATTTTTTTTTTATGAATTTTGATAGGTTTTACCAATATTTAATTTAGTTTGAAATATTTTTTAAATTAATTTAATAATAACTTCGTTATAATTTTTTTTAACTTTGAAAATTGATTTTAACAGTTTTATGATTACCCGATTTTTTTCAAAAACAATAGGGTTTTTCCTTTTGTGAAAAATGATTTTTCCAGAAAATTTGAACATGATTGGAATTTGCGTTCTTGAGATATCGTGCGCACAAGAAAGTGAGACATACTGACGGACGGACGGATTTTTTAAAAGTTGTTCAAAATTTGATGAAACGCACGAATCTGCAAATTTTTGCTCTACGACTAAAATTGACGATTTTAGGATCGAATTTATAATACTCTTCGACTTTGTCTGCGAAGAGTATAAAAAGCAACTGAAAGCTTAATCAATAAAATGTAGTTTTTATTTAGCGTGTTGTTTAACTTCGCTTTCATTTTTTTGGGTTAACATGTTTTTAAATTGTCGAACGCTCCCCTATACCAGTTTAGTCTTTATTTGCGACGATATTTGTACAAAAGCTAAAGTGGTGACTAGATATCATTATGTGCCAAAGATCAATATACAACAGAAACATAAAGCCTTTGAATGTTCAACAAATTCCGGATACACCTTCAGAAAACGAATCTATTCTATTAAATTTTATTCGAGTTACTTTCATCTCTCTGCAGAATCAAATCGTTCATGAATTCGAGTGCATTTTATAATTCAATATAAGGTTTTATTAGGGAAGATTTTTTCCCTTTTAAACTCCAATACCATTAAAAGGTTACCTCAAAATATTTATACAGAATTAACACTGATGTCAATACTTTTTATATCTAAACGTTTTTTAATTA
The DNA here is from genome assembly GCA_963920755.1 of Cartodere bifasciata. Taxonomy (NCBI): domain Eukaryota; kingdom Metazoa; phylum Arthropoda; class Insecta; order Coleoptera; family Latridiidae; genus Cartodere; species Cartodere bifasciata. The sequence continues at coordinate 501,180 of OY987197.1, read as the reverse complement.
AATTTGACTGTACCAAAGAGGTGTCTAATACAGGCTGTTTAATCAGTTTTGATAGCACTTTATTAAATATTTGCCTTTAAGTGTCTTTTACCCAAAAAGGCAATTGCTGAAAGCGGGATTTTAAAGATGTGACGGGGAAAATAATTAACGCTGTTAGGGAAATTTCATACGTAGATATAAAATTTCATTTCCCTAGTAAAACCATTTACACCTATAAAAATGGAAATAAATGCCAAAAATGTACAAATTTCCTTTTTCACAACCATATTTTTCAGTTATTGCGTATTGTTGACTTAGCTAACTGCCTGATATTGAGCATATTATTTTTGTTTATTACACAAACGCGAAAATGTTTTTAATGCAATTACCTTTTTAAATTTAAACCTAAACTGACAACCAATGTGTTCTCACCTATTCTATTCGTTTGTAGAAAATAGCTATTTACATTATTATACTCTTCGCAAGACTAGGTCCGAAGAGTATATTGCAATCGATACAAAAATTCTAAAATCGTCAATTTTCATCGTAGAGCAAAAATTCTTGCAGATTTGTGCGTTTCATGAATTTTTAAGATTTTCATTTTTTGTCGGTCCGTCGGTCGGTCGGTGTGTATGTATGTCACGTTTCTTGTAAACACGCTATCTTATGAACCAAGATTCCACTCCAATTCAAATTTTAAGGAAAAATCGATCCATATAAGAGGAAGATCCCTATTGTTTTTGATAAGAATCCGAATACTACAAAGCCCCCTTTTCAGGCCCCCAAATGAAAAAAAAATCGTAGCTCAACTATTATTGAATTTACAAAAAAAAATATTTGACATAGAATATAGATAATTTAATTCTTTACCAAAAAGTATTCGTTAGTTTTTTTGTCCGATTCCCCAATTACCCCCCAGCACAAAAAAACTTTCTGCCTCCGTTATTATTCAATCTACAAAAAAAATATTTTTTACAAAATTAATAAAAGTTTAATTTTCTATTTAAAATGTTAGTTTATTTTTTGTAAAATTAGCCAGTAAAGTTAAAAAAACAAAAACTAAAAGATTTCAGTAGCAAATTACTTATTCTAAGTCCAAAACGCGTTACGCGTCGGTCAAGAAGGCCATGCCAAAAATATTTCAAACAAAGAAACAAAGCCAGCTGTCAGAACAAATAACCTCAAATATCTTAAACGTCAGAACTGACGTTTATCCTCTTCGTTAAGTAAAGTCTTCGAGTTTTCTGTTAATAGTTTGCACTCTTCGCAGATTTTTTTACATAATTTTTTTTTTATAAGAAACTATTAATTATCCTATAATGGTTTTCTTGCGAAAAGTATACCATAGAATGTGCAGCAATTATATAAAAAATTGATTTAGCTTTGATTTACAAAATATAAAACTACACTTCCACCGATTCCGAATTCTACTCAAGCTACTTATTTGCGAAGAGTAACTTCTACGCGTTTCGACTTCTGTCCATTCCGACTTCTACCCATTCTAGTTTTTTTAAAAAAGCAGACAGGTGTTCGCTGTTCATTGAATTCACCACTTTTCAATATCGCTTGTAGTAAAATTATTTCAATGAATTAAAGCGATTGAATTTTATTTGAAACGAACACTGATAAGGATTTAAAGGATGACGTCCTTTGTCCCAAGATTTAATAAAATTTTATGCAAAGTATTGAAGGAATTTTATAAAACGCTCTCAATATATAATATCTAAAATCTCGTACGTGAGCGCTTTTAGCTTTCCTCTCGAATCGAAAGGTAGAATTATGGGTAATCTGTAGCGGTAAGATGAGGATCTGTGGTTAAGTCTCATGCTATCGAATTATCAGAGGAATGCCCATTGGCGGCCATAACTCACATTTTAGTGGCGCTTTTAGCCCTCCGGTCTATTCAGCCAAACTCCCGAATATGTTACCTATTTGCGCTATCTCTCATACCAAATTGACATTTTCTTTTCATAAAAAGTACCCATGAAGTCGCGTCTTTATCCAACACGAAATAATTTTTCATTACAACAAATTTGCACCACGTTATTCCATCGTGCTTGAGATAATTCAGATTTAGGGCTCATGAGCGCAATAAATTTTTACTAAATTGTGTACCTACATAATTTGTTAATTTTTTACCGCCACCAACTTTACATCCGTTTGGTGAGTTTCTCTTTGAAGAAGGACAAAAAATGTAATTCGCGCGCTTGAAGTGAAGCGTATGGAGCCGCCAGAAAGTGCCGCTTTTTTGCCCGTTAACCCTATTCTATGATTTCAAAGAAAACTGTAATTTATTCACTTTTATATAAAAGTTTAAAGTTTGCGATTGTGGAAGTTGGAAACATGCATTGTAGAGCGCAATTCTAAGTCACATACGAAAATATATACATTATTCTTTTTTTACTATTTTATTTCTTTTTAAAGGGACTTTTGATTAAAACTTTTGTTATTAAATTTGAAATATTACAACTTTTTCAAATGTAACGCTGATTAAAATAACTTCTTTTGATGCTTAGGACCTTTTATCGTAGCTATAAGTTTTATAAATAATTCACAACCCATCGAAACTATCAATTAAAGTAGTAATGGTACAACACGTTAGTTTTTATTCGTGTTTATGTACACGATACGTACTTTATAGGAACAAACACTATCATTTGAATCTGCATAACAGGTTGCATGTTTCACTGTAATTTAATATACCATTTTAAACCCATTACAATAACAATCGTTTTGCTCCTAGTAGTTGCAATAAAAGCTACTTTGTTACGGACCCTTGTATTGTAATTTAACTCATCGTGATTGATTCAACGAGAAGAGGCATTTTTTAAGGTTCTAAATTTAACATAATGTACCTCTAAAATGAAAGTAAATAATGCTTTCGTGTATGTTGTAGCAGTTGTAGTGGTTAACAAGTACACAAGTGCAGCAACAAACAAAGGCTCACCAATAAACAGTGTACAACTTTGTAATTAAATCAAAATTGTCTCACAACAGACATTGTAAAGTACCAATGTACCTAGCCTTTGCAGGAGTTTTGTGTTTTAGGGACAAATGAATTACCTACAAACTTGTGTAGTTGGCCGACCACTTCTCTAACCATTGCTAAAAGTTTACCAAATAATTATGCTCTTTCCGAGCACACTCAACCTCTGTCCAAGTTTGCCAATCCTTTTGCTAATGAGTGTCCTTTTTAGACTCTTTGCAAAACGAAGCGCAAGCACTCAATACAGGGTGTTACCAAATAACTAGGAAAAAATCAGAGGGTAATTTCTGAACCTATTTTAAGAAAAAAAGTTCATATAAACATGTGTCCGAAAATCCTTCGTTTCTGAGATACAGGGTGTCAAAGTTTCTCAAAAAAATTTTAATCTTAAGATTACTAAAAAGCTAAACTAGATATTTATTTGATATAATAATAAAAAAAAGAAATTAATTAATCCTTCATTGTTAATTATGTTTTATTTTCATTAACATAAAAAAGCCAAACTTTAAAAGAAATTTTGTTGCCTTTGGGCAATGAATTTTTTTCTCGAAAATGGTAGTTTTATGAAAAAAGAACAAGACATTAATTTTAAAGATCATATTCTAGGGCTTCCAATTATTTTATGAAAATACCAAAAAAGTAACACAGAAAAAAGTTGAGGGTGAAGAACTCCCATGGTACCCCCAAATGTGCCCCTTCCAATTATAATTTTTATTTTTTTTTCTACCGCACTTTATGCCTAATGGTAAGAAAATTACCCGTGCTAAGTTTTAAATAAACATCTGGTTTAGTTTCTTGGTAATCTTAAAAAAAAATTTTTTTTTAGAAACTTTGGCACCCTGTATCTCAGAAAAGAAGGATTTTCGGACACATGTTTATATGAACTTTTTTACTTAAAATGTGTCCAGGAATTACCACCTAAATTTTTCTTAGTCATTTGGTAACACCCTGTATTAACTTGAAAATTATGTTTCTTCCTTTGAGGTCATAAAAAATGTTTGAGTTGCTTTAGGAGGAACATTTAATGTGTTATAACAAGATCCAAACTGCATTAAATGCCCTCTAGCGTATAATATAGTAGTTGAAGTCAAGTTTTATGAAATAAACATTTCAGTATCTGATCGTTGCTTACCGTATTTCTTTTTCGTGTAGAATTCCGAATTCCCTTAAAGGTATGTATTGAAAGAAGTGAATCTATTTAGTTTATTGCTTGAGCTTAATCTTCTTTCTATGCAAATTTATTCAAACAAGGTCAGTCTTATGTATGGAATTTAGATCTACATTTGTGTTTTCTGCAAACAAGATTTTAAATTTGCAAGAAAACTCAAGTTGGTTTTGTTCGAATTGGGAGTATGCTTCGTTAACGAAGCTTATTAATATTCTGGACCTGTACTTTAACTGGTTTAGAAGCTTTTGTATATTTTAATTTTACTTAAAGATTGGTTAAAAGCTCAGATTCAAATTCAAAAGCTTCTTTCACATAAACATAAAAAATAAATTCGCGAAAAAATTAATTTGTCTGAAACTATGTTGCTATGCTTATTAAAAGACGTGGAAAGCAAATCTGCAATCGGATTTTTTCCAAGTGCTTTCGTTTTTTCGCTAGAGCTTTTTAAAATTTGAAAATTTTCTGAAAAGCTCTGCAACTTTTTTTTTTGCCTTCGATTTAAACAAAACTTATTTTTTACTACTGGTTGCTAGAAGCATTACAAAAAACCCCAGGTTATAAAAATGTAAGTTAATCAAAAACAAAACACATCAGCGGTTTAACTTTAAAACGCAAAGTTATGAATACAAAACCGCAACTTGGAGGTAAACCACAGTTTATATTTATAAATATACATTACAGAAACAATTTTAGTAAATAAAAGCGAGCACAGTCTTTGCATAATTAATGCGCCGCCTCATTACGCCACTTTTATGCTTTTGTGCAAACTCACCTTTAGTATACCTTATCTTTTATTTCACTGAAAATGATGCACAGTTAAGCTGATTAAATGTTAAGCCTAAACATCGAAGTTTTCTTTATCTCCGGCCCTTTTCAAACTATTCAGGTTCCTTTGAAATGGGTCTAATAAAAGACAATTTAGATATGTCTCGTATTAAATCATGGCAATAAAACCAAAGAAATACTAGCTGTTTAATATGAATGAGAACGAAAAGCCTGGTAAAACTTTTACCAATTTATTAAACCCACCATCAAACTAGAATGGGTAGAAGTCGAAACAAATAGAAGTTACTCTTCGCAAATGAGTAGCTCGAGTAGAATTCGAATTCGGTAAAAGTGCGATTTTATATTTTTTAAATCAAAGCTAAATCAATTTGTTATATAATTGCTACACATTCTATAGAATACTCTTCGCAAAAAACAATTATAAGATAATAGTTTTTAAAATAAAACATTTTTTTTATTTATCTGCGAAGAGTGCAAACTATTAACAGAAAACACGAAAAATTTCGTTAACGAAGAGGATAAATGTCAGTTTTGACGTTTAACATATTTGAGGTTATTTGTTTTGACAGCTGCTTTTGTTTCTTTGGTTAAAATATTTTTGGCATGGCCTTCTTGACCGAATCGTGACGCGATTTGGACTTAGAAGTGTTTTGCTGCTAAAATCATTAATTTTTTGTTTTTTTAACCTCACTGTCTACATTTACAAAAAAAACGAACAAACATTTTTGATAGAAAATTAAATTTTCATTAATTTTGTAAAGAATAATTTTTTTGTAGATTGAATAATAACGGAGATAGGAGGTTTTTTTGTGCTGGGGGGTAATTGGGGGGTCGGACAAAAAAATTAACGAATACTTTTTTGTAAAGAATTGAATTTTCTATGTTTTATGTCGAATAATTTTTTTTTTAAATTTAATAATAGTTGAGCTACAATTTTTTTTTTATTTGGGGGGCTTAAAAGGGGGCTTTGTAGTAATTAGATTCTTGCCAAAAACAATAGGGTTCTTCCTCTTATGGAGGTAGATTTTTCCTGAAAAATTGAGTTTGATATCGTTTTTGGTTTTTAAGATAGCGTGACCACAAGAAACGTGACAGACAGACAGACAGACAGACAGACGGACGGACAAAAAATGAAAATCTTAAAAAGTCATGAAACGCACGAATCTGCAAAAATTTTTGCTCTACGACGAAAATTGACGATTTTAGGATTTTCTGATCGATTGCAATATACTCTTCGGACCTAGTCTTGCGAAGAGTATAATAACGACATTTACTTTTTACCCCTAAAAGTTTCAGCACAGGACAAATTAATTTAAATTTCCTTTGCCGGGTCATCAGTCATTTTAATTAATTTGTTTATTTCATGCCCGATTCCCAAACATATTTTGGATGTAATTGAAAATTCAAGAGGCATTATTTTAGAACCGCGAAACGCAACGGCACAAAGAAGGCTATGGCAAAGACTTTGATATTTGGAAATGCTGTTTGTGGAATGAAAGGTCTAGATAACAAAAATTTATCAGACAGGCCGAGCGAGCAATGCCATGGCAGGATCAAAGCCATCGTGGAGCAGTGTGTTCCTGACACGTGTCTCCAGATAATGTGAAATCTGATCCTTTTTACAGATAAACAGGCTATTTAAAGTTTTAAGTTTCTTGTTAAATGCACACGTCCATTTTTGTCCTTTTTAAAAAGCAATCGAAGCAATAGTCCGAAGAAAGCAAAATTATTTAATATTTGATTAGAAGAAAAGAGTGCTTTTTATAGTGATTTCCAACTCCAATACTTATAGTTTAATAAAACACAAACACAAGCATTAAGTTAAGAGCTTAGGCCTCTGCACACACTTGAGTTTTCTTTTAAGACTTTTATCGGCTGCAGATCGCATTTGTATCAACTTATAATACCCAAATGGAACAGTACAAAAGACCGATATCGGCTTATATGTTTTCTTTGTTTATTCTGCATTGTTCCTCAGAGAGCATAATGACGTGGCCCAACCACCGCGCCGTGCTCTACAAGATTTACATCAGAAACGCCAAGATCAAAGAATACATTCTTTTATCTGCAAGAATATGCTACGTAAAGAACTCGATGTATACTTAACCCGAAATTTGTTTATTTGAGAGCTATTCTATTAGATTCTAACTCAACGCAGGCCCGGACGCAATACGTTATGAAATAGATCGTGTTGGCGTATTTTCAGGTGACGTGTTTCCGCTATTAGTTTTGCTACTTCTACCGATCTATAACAAGACAAAAATGACGTTATTTCTATTTTGTCCAAGGACGCAAATCGACACAATTTTGAAAGGGGCCTCATGACATATTTTGCAAAAACTAAACTAAGGCTCTGATGATAAAACTGATTGCGGATTTGTTTTTAATCCATTTTAATAAGCGCAAAAACAAATTTTGGTATAAATGGAACGATTTTGAATTTTTTGATTTTTTTCCATACCTACCCCTTAGAAAAATTGCCAAAAATGCCGATTTTCAGGAAAAATATTTTTGAAGCTAATTTTATGTATAACAACTTTAATTAAATTATATTAATGTTATTTTGTAGGAATTAAAACATATTTGCACGTTATCGCATCTGCAAAAGAAAAAATGCGAAAATAGGGCAAATATTCCAAAATTTTTCATGTAGGTATCACCCAAAATTTGACATTATTTAAAAACTCTCTTATTGCAAAACTGATTGTAGATTTGTTCTTAAATTTATTTAATAAGCTTCGAAACAAAATCTGGTGTAACTCGAGCGAGTTTGACTTTTTTAGATTTTTTTCCATTTTTGTCCAAGGACGCAAATCGACATAATTTTGAAGAGGAAATCATGACATATTTTGCAAAAACTAAACTAAGGCTCTTGGGATAAAACTGATTACGGATTTGTTTTTAATCATATTTAATAATCTCAGAAACAAATTTTGGTATAAATGTTGCGACTTTGACTTTTTTGATTTTTTTTCATACCTACCCCTTAGAAAAATTGCCAAAAATGCCGATTTTTAGGAAAATTATTTTTTAAGCTAATTTCATGTGGAACTTCTCCAATTAAATTATATCAATGTTATTTTGTAGGAATTAAAAAATATTTGCACGTTATCGCATCTGCAAATGGAAAAATGCGAAAATAGGGGAAATATTCCAAAATTTTTCATGTAGGTATCACCCAAAAATTTGACATTATTTAAAAACTCTCTTATGCAAAACTGATTGTGGATTTGTTCTTAAATTTATTTAATAAGCTCCGAAACAAAATCTGGTGTAACTCGAGCGACTTTTTTAGATTTTTTTCCATTTTTGTCCAAGGACGCAAATCGACATAATTTTGAAGAGGACCTCATGACATATTTTGCAAAAACTAAACTAAGGCTCTTAGGATAAAACTGATTACGGATTTGTTTTTAATCATATTTAATAATCTCATAAACAAATTTTGGTATAAATGTTACGACTTTGACTTTTTGATTTTTTTTCATACCTACCCCTTAGAAAAATTGCCAAAAATGCCGATTTTCAGGAAAAATATTTTTGAAGCTAATTTTATGTATAACAACTTTAATTAAATTATATTAATGTTATTTTGTAGGAATTAAAACATATTTGCACGTTATCGCATCTGCAAATGTGGAAATCGCAAATTTAGTTATAGCTTTATATATAAAATCGTTGTTACAAAAAGTGTCTGGCCATATCAGTTTTTATACTACTAAGGTGGTACAACTCTTACCCCTCTTAGCGGTAACACCACCATTTATTATTCGTATTTTTGTCAAATAAAATACTCTTAGCTTCCTTAAAAGGATAATCTTAGAAACTCACTGTTTTTGTCGTCATTTATTTGATTAAATTTCGCAAAGGAATTGTTTTAGTGAATCAAACCACGTACTAGTTTGTTTATAAATAAAAGCTTAATACAAGCCTATTTAAAATGAAGTGTCAAGACGCATTTCACAGGTTGGTGAAGGAATTATGAAGCATCGTTGTCCTTGTCTGTCTCAAGTGAGAGTTAGGTAAGCTAATTTAATTTGGTGGTAGCGTGATGGATTCGATATTGGTGTTTAGTATTCAAGATGTAGAATCACCTTCCTCAGCTAGAGATGCTTTTATAAAGTAGGTTCACGTTTATGTAAGGTAAACGGACCTGCTTCCTCGCCTACCTACACGCACCGACGAGAAAATATTATTAGTTTTCCTACACTGAGAGAATTGAACTTTTGAAATAAATCATAAATGGTTTTGGCAACACATAAGGTTTTTGAGCATTTTAAAAGCCTTTAAAGTTGAACAATTATTATACTTTTGATAGCACAAAAATTGGCATGACTGAAAAACCTAAATGTGTAAATTTGTATCTTACTGTTTTTCGTGAGCCCAATTATTCTAATTAAAATTTGTAGGTTCCTTAGAAAAAAATCCCAACCAAGATCTGCTTATGCAGGTTTGTAGACACCCCATGAATTTAAAAGTGAAAAATTCCCACAAAATTTCCGTGACGTTTAGCCCCCATCTTGCAAAGAAGTGAGAAGTTAGTTTTTTGTTAATACCTAAACTATTCGTCACTTTTGCAAAAAGTTTTAAAAATTTTTAGGAACATTATTTTAATAAAAATTTAATCATTTTTAAAAAAATAATAAATCACCAATATTAACGATTCTATAGCTCTTTGAAAATCACCTTATTTTATCATAATCGTCTATCTTAGTCATAGAGTCCTGAAGCATAGATTGCAGCGTTCTCTGTAGGACCAAATTAGCACATTTTCAAAGTGCTATAAAATCGTTCATATTGGTGATTTATTATTTTTTTTAAAAATAATTGTATTCTTACTAAAATAATGTTTCTAAAAATGTTTAAACCTTTTTTCAAAAGTGCCAAATAGTTTAGGTATTAACAATAAACTAACTCCTCACTTCTATGCAAGATGCGGGCTAAACGACACGGAAATTTTGTGGGAATTTTCCACTTTTATGTTCCTGGGGGTAGTGGCTACAAACCTGCATAAGCAGATCTTGTTTGGGATTTTTTTCTGGGGGCATTATTAGAATGATTGGGCTATGAAGATTTGACACCAAACTGTTTTTTGGGTGTGTTTTCTGGTTCGTCGATGGCGCGATATTTACTGTACTTTATCATTTCAATTTATATTTTGAGCCCGCTGTGTTGCCGGGAAAATAATGTAAACAGTATCGAGAACAATACTTATAGCAAAATAAATAAATAAAATACCGAACTGTAGAATGCATTGGGTATTTACTGCTGGGAGCTCTATTGAACGAGTGACATTTCCATCAGATTATTTTATTCCTTTATTTTGCTTTTCGTATGATATACCTGGTGCTTTTTTTATAATAAGCACTGTAAAGGACAAAGAGTATTGCTTATTAAAAAGCCTTAAATTCTTCGTAAAAAAAGAATTAAAAACATGCAAAGGCTTTATAATTTTTTTACTTTTCGGCGCATCCACCATTTTCTGTAATAACTCTAGTAAATAATGTGAAAATGTCAAAGGGCGCAAAAATCAATTTCACTAGCCGTGTTTAAAGTTCCTAATTGAGTTTTAACTCACCCTAAATGTGGACAAACAACTACAAAATGTATTATCTTGACCGTGTACGTATGTGAGTTCTGTAATCTATAAACTTTCGATATAGACAAGTTTCAAACTCTAATGTTTTTGGGTCAGAAACCCTTTTATGAAGTCTGTCTGCAGTTCTATACAACTTAATTAGTGTCTCCATCTTGATAAACCACGATTCTATACAGGGTGTCCAAAAAATGGCGCATAAACGCAATGGTACGCTCTTGGGGCATTCTCAGGGATCCCTAGAAAATTGTCAAAAAAAATCGATTTGTTATATTCATCGAGAAAAATGCGAACAAACTTGCATAAATTCGGCAACACAGTCTAGGAAAATACATCTAAAAATCCCATCTATAAGTCTAAAAATCCCATTTATGAGTCTTGATCATACACTTTTGCACTAGATTTTATTGACGTTGTTGTCAGCTTCATTTCATGAAAATTTTATAAAATTAAATTGATTATAAAAATGTAATTCGACCATTTAATAATTAAACAAATGGTTGAATGGTTTAAGATATACTGTAGCTTTGTATTAAACCATTTGTTTCGTTAATATGTGCTGTTATATTCAAGATATAAGCATTTAAAGTTTCGCACTTTGGGGCAACATATCTACGAGGGTATATGAGATAGATTTTTTTTAACAATTTTCTGGGGCTCCCTAGACATGCCCCAACAACTTACCATCGCGTTTATGCGCCATTTTTTGGACACCCTGTAGTTCAAGAGCTTTAACGTTTTAAATATCGTTAAATCGTCTAACTGAAAAGTGGTTGTAATGAGATTTGAATTTGCTTATTTTCTGGGTGAAAACCCTTGCGAGGCCAGATAGAAAAAAAATGAGCAAGAACTTAGAAACGCCGATCCGTCTAACTTATTCCGCATGATTTATCTTGGCAGTAGGACGTTTTTGTAACGTTGATCTGATTTATTTATTTTTGCAAAGCCAATTTGATATTGAGAACGGGAGGCATCGATAACAACTTGTAAAAAACACGTTAAAGGTAGCAAATAAGGTAAACAAAAAATTTCCAGAAGCAGAATTTATTGTTGTTTTTAATATGATCCAATGGTGTTTATCTTTTTGCGACCATTTCGACATGTATAACGTTGTCAAAGGAAATATTTGCATTATAATGAAATTAATTAATAAACGATGGTATGTTTATAGTTTCTCGGTCGACAGAATTATTCTAGACATGACGTTTCATTTGCATTTACGGTCAGAAGATAAATTAATATTTGGGTTACCAAGAATGATTTTCGTTTAAGGTTCTACATACCTTTGAATTTAATTAAATGTTTACTTGTGCTGTGTAATAGTTACGATTCTACATGTAATTCAATCTCTGTGGGTGTAAAAAAAAGTAAATTTGCTCTTACAAAATGCATTAAATGCGAATCCAGCGCATTCGCCATAATATAAAGCGTTAGTGCTAGCCCGGCGCATTCGCCATTTTTTTAATTTAATTTAAATGTGCATATTAGCACTTAACGTCGTTGTTTTTTGCAAAACTGTTTTCATAAATAATTAAATCATAAAGAAAAGCATCTTAAAAATTGTTTATTTAGTCTGTACATCCTATACAACATAGCTTATTTTAGTAAAACGTCTGAAAAGTCAACAATGGCAGTAAAATAGTAAAATAAAGCGACTTCTATATAGCAGCTTTATTAAATAATTTTCAAACAATAAAATGGATCGGAAGCCTAAGTAAACATCATTTTATATTAAATTTAACAAAGACGTAGCTGGAACGACTGTATAAACAAGATCAAATGGGCAAACAGACAAATATTTCCGCGCATACAATGAAGATTATATCGGACATCATAATGAGATTTAATCGAAAAGTGTATAATTTTCAGGGTCGCCTGAAAAAATAATGAAAACGGTACATGCAAGGACACATTTTCAAATCATAGCAAGTCCAAGAACCTTCAAAAAAGCCCGCTGTAAAACTTTTTTTCTATTTTTTTAAATCTTAATAGTACATTATTAACCAAGGTAGAGAAGAGGGTCATTATTGACCTAGCGCAAAGATTGTGTCCCGAGCCGCGCAGCGGCAAGGGACACAATTGCGCGTAGTCAATAATGACCTTCTCTACCGTGGTTTATATACTATTTTTTTCACTACTAGCATTTTCTTGTAAAATGTTAATTTAAAAATATGTTCAATTTTTATCAAAACCCTGTATATGATTTTTACAAAAAATTAATCGAAGTTTCCATGGAAACGACAATGACGTTACATCAATCAAAACAATAAAAATTCTTCAAATGGGTGTTTTTTCCAAAATAACTCATAATTTGCATGTAAATGGCGTAAATGATTTAAATAATATGATGGTCACTGATAAGGAATTTGTAAATATAATGATAATGATAGAACACTGACACAGCTAAAGAAAAAAGTGCGACATGTTTACAACTGTACAATTTTTTTTTTTCGTTAAAATATTTGTGCAATAAAATGTTTTCAAGTATTTTAAAGTAGTTATGTTTTTAAAATAAAAAAATCTTCGTAAAAAACTCACATAAACTGCTGTAAGTACCGTTCTATTTATGATAAAACCTTGACATATGTTTTGACATTTCATTATTGTACAGTGTACATAGACATGGAAACTATTATTGACCAAGGGAGAGAAATGTGATTTCTCTGGTAGAAAATCGGTCAAAAATTGCCTTTTCTATAAGTAGTAGTGAAAAAAATAAATTAATTAATATATGTAGTTTAAAAAGCTTGTCCTTGAACACAAATAAATAATTTATTCCACTTTAAAGCTGCTTTTGTTTAAAAATCAATTTTAATCCGCATTTAAAAATGCAGAATAAAAGTTTCTCTAACGTTTGCTAAGTTTCTGGAAAAGTGGTGATTTTTTCGCAATTAATGGCCTGTTGAAAACTCGTTCTCTACAAAAGTCCTGACAGCCCACTAATCCTAGTTTTTATCCCAAAGGAGAGTTAAAAATGTACAATTTATTTTGAAACTTAAGCTGGCCAACTTAAATAGGCGCATTGAGGTTGGTCGGTGAAGAGACTCTCGCGGCGCGGTACTACTTAAATGTTTAAAAAGCTATAAATCATTCTGTGTCGCCTTCGGAGATGGAAAAGTTTAAGCAAATATCTCAAACTGTCACGGTAACTCCACGTAATCACTTAAAACTCTTTTATTTAAGTTTTCTTGATACACGTCGCGCGGTTATCTTTCTTGTTTTAATCTTGTGTCACCAAAACAATGTTTTATATTTTTTTAAGGCTATAGATTCAAATTCATAAATGGGATGTTCTGTGCACTCAAAAGTTCGCAATTGCCATCTTCTTGAATGTGAGTTATTTTCAAAATTTTAACAAAATATGTAATGAGTAATACAACAATAACTATGATTAAAAATATTTAGGATAATGTTTGTGATACATAGAAGTGGTACTGAATGCAAGAAATAATAAAAATATGGTAAAATAGTACTTTTGGTGTTTTTCTTTCTACATTGAAATCTTTGAACAAGCACATCTATATTTAGGAGAAACGTAAGTTGCAATTTTAATCATTTACAAGCTTAAAACTATGGTTAATTAACGTATTATGATTTGGCATAGACCACGTAATGTATATAAACCAAAAAATGTATCCGCGGTAGTCGAAAAAAACAAACAAAAATAGTGTTATGATTTTTGAAGTCAGATTTTCGACACAAAGAAATAACCGATTTAAATGAAACCATAATACGTTGGTAGCCCTATTTTTGTAGTTTTCAAAACTACATTTAGTTTCAATATGCGATGTGGTCCTTATGTAGATGTGCTATTAAGTAGAATTGGCGGAAGCTCAACGAGCTTTCAGGAGCACAAATTAGAAGATCTGTGAATTCAAAACCCTAGTTTTAACAATAAAAAAAATATTTTCTGGTTTAAATTAATCATGGCAACTGCAGACGGCAAAAATCAACCCCAAGAGTGTTAGATTTTAACGCGATGAGCAAAAATTGCAAGTCATCATACGACCCTTAAAAAAAAATGATAAATTACCAACCCTGTTTGATTTTTAAAGTGACTTATCATAAGTCCTGATGTATAAAGGTTAAAAGAAAATGTTCTTCCATCACTCATAAGAACGTGTATGATATAAACTCAAGTAAGAAGCTGAATGCGAATAAAATAGAACAATTTATACGGATTATATCCAGAACATTAGCTTACTTCAGAAATGTATTTCGTATAGCTAGAGGTGCTAACAGATGACAAAATTTGGGCTGTGATCTCTTTTAAAAAGTCAAGCTTTATAAAAAAAATATTTTTAGGTCAATGCGGTAGGTCAGAAAATAAAATAACTCGTAGCCATTCTTCGCTATAACACATTTGGCATTTCTTCGGTCGCTTTAATAGTCCGAGAAAATCTTACATTTGGTCAAGAAATTTTCCGGGCAGCACAATTTTTATGGGAATTTGTAGTATATGATATCTAGAAACATAATTACCATGTGCGCACTCATGCGCATATTAGCATTTTGTGCTAGAGCCCTCCAAAGAGCCCCCTTTAATTGATAATACTAAATCATGAAGGATTTACACCAAATTTTTGAAATAGACACAAATAGAACAAGGTTCTAAAATGATTTTCGTAAACATTTTTTTCGCAAACAAATTTCTTCACCCCCCAAATGAGTAATATTTATCACGTTGGATTTACACCAAATTTTGAAAATAGGTTCATAATAAGGTTCTAAAGAACATTTTTAAAAAACTTTTTCTGTAATAAATTTTCTTCACCCCCCATAAAAAATAGCCCCCAGAAGGGGCAAAATTTTTTTTTTTTTAATACTTTTTTTAAAAGGGTTTTAAGAACTTAATTTTGCATCTGTTCGTAAAATTTGGTGTAAAATGAACGTGGTAAATATTACCCATTTTGGGGCCATTTAGGGGGTGAAGGAATTTTTTGGAATAATTTTTTGTATGAATATTACTTTAGAACCTTATTTGGTGTCTATTTGCAAAATTTGGTGAAGATCCACCATGATGTAGTATTCCGAATTAAGGGGGCTCTTTGGGGGGCTCTAGCACAAAATGCTAATATGCGCATGAGTGCGCACATGGTTATTATGATTCTGGATATAAAATACTACACTTTTCCACAAAAATTGTGCTGCCCGAAAAATTTCTGAGAAATGGGGATTTTTTGTAAGATTTTCTCGGACTATAAGTGTTCTATATTTTACTTTAAGTACGAAACTTATTATTTTCGTCTGCTCTAAAACTAAAATACTTTAGACATTCAAATATTGAACGGTTATTACCACTATATCAATAAAGTTTGAATAAGTGGGTACTTATCTCTTTTTCTAGCTGCTTTTCTTTGGTATTAATAAAGGAAATTTACAATTAGAGATGCGACAATACGAGAAAAATGATTTTCTGTTGGCAACAAAAAATTCCCTGCTTTTACGCGCGGCTAACGTATATGAAACAATAAATTATTATTGGTTGACCACGGATGACTCGACGAAGGAGCCACAGATTGTTTTTATTTACTTTCTTTTCTTTCTGGCTTGTTGCCTTTGCTTTTCCACAAAGTAACTCGAAGATTCCAATACTGAACACGTTCACGAAAATTTCATCAATGTCCTTTGTGTGCAGGACTCAATAACTTCATAAAATAAACCTTGGTTTTGCTGAAGGATTCTGTAATAAAAGAGGAGAGCTTCACATTTTGTTAGTGAACAATTGTCAAATAAAATTGCGGAAGGTCTTTGATTGAGCCTTTGTACAGAAGGGCGCATCCGCCACAAATAATACATAGTATTCCCTTGGCGCATTCGCCATAATTTAACACTATGTGGTTACCCGGCGCATTCACCATATTCTACATTAAATAGCGTATAAGCGTATAAAACAAAGAACTAAAGTTTTAGCATTATTCCAGGGTTATCACTGATCAACAAATAGGTCAATTCAGTTTACATAGGCGCAGGTACCACGTACTATAAATAGGTATATTTAACTTGACCACATTCTTCTGCACGAGTGAATTTAATGGTTCGATGTTTATTGAAGTAATATTATACGATTTTAAATTACATTCAATGTATACTCGATTCAATTCCATGATAGTATATAAATTTCGCAATATCATTTAATTCGATTTGGTATAAAATACTTCTGTTTTATTTTTAATCTCGTTTTTGTTGTTTGGGTAAAGGCCGATTTATAGAAAGATACTTTCACTTTACTTCGGCGTAATTTCACTTCCGCGTAACTTAACAAATTTTTTTAATTTATAGATTGTAAAGTTACGTGAAATTGGGAACATGAGCATGTGTCTGAACTCGCGACTTGACTATTTACACCTGAGCGATAATTACGGAATATCGCTTCGTACGAAACCTACATAAGAAGACCAGCAGGTTTCGTACGAAGCGATATTCCGTAATCACTACCCTTGACAATAAGGGTGAATATCTCATTTTTGCAAATTTTGCGCATGATCGGCCAAGCTCGGCTTTTGACAGTACTACTTACAGCTAAATGAATCAGCAAAGTAGCGCTAAAGTGAAGTATAAATTTGCTAATACATTCCCATGTATTTTATTTCATTTTCTGTTAAGTTACTCCGAAGTAAAGTGAAAGTAACGTTTTATAAATCGACCTTAAGCGAACGCACAGTGGTTTTTTACGAAGGCCTAGTTGACCAAACACTGCAAGAATTATCGCAAACCATTTAGAATAGCCCACAAAATATTCTTGTTTTTTTAGTTTTGTTAATAATTAAAATTAGTTTAAATTGGTTTTTGGAGCCTTTTAAATTCCGGTAATAAAACACTGTGTGGTGGTTATTTACATGAATATTTTATTGTATCAGCGTGTAATAAATAACCATGGTGCGTGTGGCCACCTTTTCGATTCGAAACTCAAAGTATCAATATTACCCTCGGATTACGAGCATCTGTGATACACCCCTTGCTTCGTACGAAATTAATTTTATATGAAGCTACCTCCTGATTCATGTGAATTACCCGGTGACCACGCACTAACTCGGCTACAAAAGGGATTCTCACACGTGCATTTAATGATCTTGTTATATGGACAAAACATGCTTTTTAGAATCTGGTTGAAAATACACATAAAAAGTTGAACCAAATACAGTTGTCCCTGAATTAATACACAACTTGTATGCTACTTTGTTGGGGCATGCCTAGGACTCTTTAGAAAATAATGAAACAAAATCTATCTCACACTTAGAAATATGAGGCTCCAAAGTGAGAAACTTTAAACGCCTATATCTTGAAGATAACAGCACACATTAACGAAAAAAATGGCTAAATACAAAGGCACAATCTATACACAATTATTTCACCATTTGTTTATCTTTTATATGGTCAAATAATTTTTTTATAATAAATTTAATTTTGCAAAAATTGTATGAAATGAAGCTGATAACAATGTTAATAAAATCTAATGCAAAAATGTTTGAACAAGAATGTAATTTTGGTACTTTGGTTTTCTTTGATATTTTTCCATACCCCTTTAAAAAAATTTCAAAAATGGCGATTTTTAAGAAAGTAATTTTTTGAGATACTTTTTTCCATTTTTGTCAAAGGACGCAAATCAATAAATTTTGTAGGGGACCTCATAAAATATTTTTTTTAAACTAAATTAAAGCCCTTACAAGAAAACTGACTGCGGATTTGTTTTTTACCCTGTTTAATAAGTCCAGAAACAAATTTTGGTATAAATTGAGCGACTTTAATTTTTTTGGTTTTTTTCCATACCTACCCCTTAGAAAAATGTTCAAAAATGCCGATTTTTAGGGAAAAAAAATGTTAAGCTTATTTAACGTGGGACTGCTTGAATCAAATAATATTAACGTTATTTTGTAGGAATTAAAAAATATTTGCACGTTATCGCTTTTGCAAATGTGGAAAACGCAAAAATAGAAGAAATACTCCAAAATTTGTCATGTATTTATGACCCAAAATTAAACATTATTTAAAAAACACTTTTATGATAAAACTGATTGCGGATTTGTTTTTAAATCTATGTTTAAAGCCCGAAAACAAAATTTGGGGTAAATGGAACAAGTTTGACTTTTTTGTTGTTTTTCCATTTTTGTCCAAGGACGAAAATCAATAAATTTTGTAGGGGACCTCATAAAATATTTTTTAAAAACAAAATTAAAGCCCTCATCAGAAAACTGATTGCGGATTTGTTTTTTACTCTGTTTAATAAGTCCATAAACAAATTTTGGTATAAATTGAGCGACTTTAATTTTTTTGGTTTTTTTCCATACCTACCCCTTAGAAAAATGTTCAAAAATGCCGATTTTTAGGAAAAAAAATTTAAAAGCTAATTTTACGTGGAACTGGTTTAATCGAATTATATTAACGTTATTTTGTAGAAATTAAAAATTGTTTGGACGTTATCGCATCAGCAAATGTGAAAAACGCAAAAATAGGTGAAATACTCCAAAATTTCTTATGTATTTATGACCCAAAATTAAACATTATTTAAAAAACACTTTTATAATAAAACTGATTGCGAATTTGTTTTCAAATCAATGTGTAATGTACGAAAACAAAATTTGGAATAACTGGAGCAAGTTTGATTTTTTTTCCATTTTTGTCCAAGGACGCAAATCAATAAATTTCGTAAGGGACCTCATGAAATATTTTTTTAAAACTAAATTAAAACCCTTACAAGAAAACTGATTGCGGATTTGTTTTTTACTCTGTTTAATAAGTCTAGAAACGAATTTTGGTATAAATGGAGTGACTTTAATTTTTTTGGTTTTTTTCCATACTACCCCTTAGAAAAATGTTCAAAAATGCCGATTTTTAGGAAAAAAAAATTTAAAGCTAATTTTATGTGGGACTGGTTTAATCGAATTATATTAACGTTATTTTGTACGAATTAAAAAATATTTGGACGTAATTGCATCTAGAAATGTGAAAAACGCAAAAATAGGTGAAATTTTCAAAATTTTTTTATGCTTTATTCTAGTGCTTTATTTCTAAGTTTAACATTATTTAGAATTGGTTGAAAATATCAAAACCGAGGTTCTTTTTGAGATCAGATCTCCTCGCGCAGCTCCTTAAATAATTCGGGACATTCTTGAAGGTGTTTTGCATCTATAATTTTTTTTGTAAGCTATTTTTAACCAAAGTTGCAAGGCTCAATTGTTTTTATGCAGTCTGCTTTACAATTAGTTATTTTTTGTGTGTAATTTTCTTTGTTAAACCACTGAGAAGTAAATTCCAGCTAAAGAACTGAGTTCTGCTCCGGAAAAATAAGCTCCAGTCTTATAAACGATGTGTGCTGCATCGCAATGACAAAAGCTCCCTATTGTTATACCTGAGAAATCCTTAATCGCGTTTCATCAGGAATATAATTCACTGTCAATTCCGAGTGTATTGTTGGTATTGTGAGAATCGTACGGTTAAGCTCGTTAGGCTTTTCATTGTTTCAAACGTAACTAGGATCGTGTTTTGCGTTTTTGCTGCTTGAAATTGTATTGTTTATTATAATGGGCTGGTCTTTA
Source organism: Cartodere bifasciata (assembly GCA_963920755.1). NCBI lineage: Eukaryota > Metazoa > Arthropoda > Insecta > Coleoptera > Latridiidae > Cartodere > Cartodere bifasciata. The sequence goes on along the minus strand of OY987197.1, from coordinate 481,129 downwards.
GCAGTCAGCCCCATCATTTTCGAATATACAAATTTAGATATTTTGGATGGCATTGTTTGGACTAATACTCGTATGGAGGCTGAACAAATGCGACCCTGTCAAACTACGTTTCTAAACCCATTAATTTAGCACTGTTTTAAAGAAATAAAGAGCGAAAAACAAGTTGAATTACCATGCTACTAGAAACTAGCTGAGTCGAGGTCGGTAGATCCGACTCTTGAGTTCATTTCTTACGTATACATTTATTTGTTTGTTAGAATTAAAGCGTTTCCTGATGATAGTGCAGTAGATACAAAACATAAAAACAACCTTTTATGTTTTTAAAGAAATGTCCAACATTTACATTGCATTTAACTTAATATAATTTTTTAATAATAAAAATGCTATTGACCTTACAAACAATATGACCTTGACATGACCTTGAAGTCCTGTCTTTTGGTTATCCATCCTTTAAGTTTAAAACTTTTAATTATTGTTATATTTGAGATACTCGAAGTCAAACTATAAATCGCTTCCTGAAGATGGCCTACTACTAAGTCTGAAACATAAGAACAGCCTTGTGTGTATTCAATAACATGTCCAACATTTACCTTGCATTTAACTTAACATAGATTTTTAATAATAAAAATCCTATTGACCATTAAAAAGGTATAACCTTAACATGACCTTGAACCCCTGTGTCTTGTGTATCTATTCTCCAAGTTTTAGATTTCTAACTATTGTAGTATTGGAGCTATGTTCATGCAAACATTGACATTTAAAAACGTCATAGCTTTTTTCCTAGACATAAATTTTTTTTTAAAAAGTTTCAACATAAAGGGCTCTGTGAAAGAATATTTTTAAGCCAAAAAATACACAATATTTTGGGCTAGATTTTTTTTTGCATGCAATATCTTCTAACCTTGACCAGTGGTCAGTTTGACCTTTAGGTCACCTTGACCACAAGATTTTGTTATTTACTTATGTCAAGTTTGAACCTTCTAAATAGTACCATAGTTGAGTAAATTACTGTTAAAAAAATACACAAAAGTGATATTTTTTAATAACAACCTAGTGGATGATCCTATCGATATGATTCTAGTATCAGAATATCGGGAATTTTTTGTAGCATCTTTCCAACAGCATAAAGTATTCAAGTATCTTGCTTCGTTTAGGCGCAATTGCCAAAAAACATCGATTTTCAGAAATTGCAATTACAATAGTACATTTCCTTTAGAGAAATGAACTAAAACGTTTATTTAAAAAACTGTCCTAAAAAAACATGTAGTTTAAACAAGCATCATTTTTTGAAATAAAGTAATGTATTATAGAGATGGTGTACATTTATTCAGTTGAAGTTTTGTCGCTTCAACACTTTAGGAAATAAAGCTTTTGCTTGAATTTACTAATAAAAACAAACGAGGCACTTTTCCTCCCACTCTTTTATTTTATGGAATTTAATAAATATTAAATTAACTCTACTCAGTCGTAAACATTACTCCTTTTGGTCTGTAAGCCATTTTTCATGTTTTTTAGAAAATGGCGAATGCGCCGGGCGGGCAGCCAATGCTATTTAAAATGGTGGATGCGCCCGCGTTAAAAAAGCTAATAAACATGTAGTTATTTACATAGTAGCGCTATAAAAATAGTCGTTTATTTATAGGCGTTTGACTGTCACCAGTGCCATATTGCGGTTATAAACTGCAGTTGGTAAATAATACACTCATCCTAAGTCAACATGAAACATGAGAGTTTGAAGTTTTATATAAAAGCATATTTTGCTAAAGTTTCATTACCAAAATACCACAGTAACATCCTGTTAGCTGCTCACTTTTAGAGAGTCGCGACGCGGTAGTAGGATTCCCCTCTAGTAAAAGTAATATTTCATATTGGTCCCAAGACACCAGATGAAAATTTTAGCCGCATTGTTTTAGGATAAAATACACTCCTCCTTCGAAAAGCTTAATTAACCAAATTGGTATTTTCTCAGTCTGCTAAACATGCTTTCTTATCGCCCTGAAAGTTGTCCTCTATAACGTATTGTTCGCGCCTCACTGGTTCGAAAATATAGAGCGATTTTCTTTCGAATTAAAAAGGATTCGGTGAATCCTTAAAGAATTTTATCTCAGCCGGAAAACAAGCAGCGATATTAAATTCAAATTCATTAATAGCCCAATTATTCTAATAATGCCCCCAGAAAAAAATCCCAACCAAGATCTGCTTATGCAGGTTTGTAGCCACTACCCTCAGGAACATAAAAGTGAAAAATTCGCACAAAATTTCCGTGACATTTGGCCCCCATCTTGCATAGAAGTGAGGAGTTAGTTTTTTGATAATACCTAAACTATTCGATACTTTTAAAAAAAGTTTTAAACATTTTTAGGAACATTATTTTAATAAGAATACAATCATTTTTGAAAAAATAATAAATCACCAATATGAGCGATTTTATAGCACTTTGAAAATGTGCTAATTTGGTCCTACAGAGAACGCTGCAATCTATGCTTCAGGACTCTATGACTAAGATAGACGATCATGATGAAATAAGGTGATTTTCAAAGAGCTATAGAATCGTTAATATTGGGGATTTATTATTTTTTAAAAATGATTGTATTCTTATTAAAATAATGTTCCTAAAAATTTTTAAAACTTTTTTTAAAAGTGTCGAATAGTTTAGGTATTAACAAAAAAGCAACTCCTCACTTCTATGCAAGATGGGGGCTAAACGTCACGGAAATTTTGTGGGAATTTTTTACTTTTATATTCCTGGGGATAGTACCTACAATCCTGCATAAGCAGATCTTGGTTGAGATTTTTTTCTATGGAACCTAGAAATTTTAAATAGAATGATTGGGCTATAAGTTTACATGTTATTCATTTAAAAAACAACTTTGTTTGCAATAAATTTTAATCTAAGTCTTTTTGGAATGTTAAACAAAAACCTTATTATTGGCAATAAATTAGTTTGCCCTTAAGCCGCATTTTCTGAAAAGTATAATCTTGATCACATTTTAAAGTTAATAAGGCAAGACTTAGTTATTGTACGTACAAGCATAATGAAAAATGTGCTGCTTTACGGTACAATAATAAAGAAATTCCTCTGGTTTTTAAAAAATTTAATTAAGGTATGCTTCTAACATCTTTTATTTTCTAAAAACTAACCGTACGAAAGTATATCTTATCTTAGACGAAATCAATACTTAACTTTAGAGTTAATTTTGTCTACATGCATCCTGAAGTAAATCGTGTCATTAACGCTATGCAATCCCATTCTAAAAAGAACATTTGAATCCCGTCTGAGGTTTTTAGCTGCATTGCGGTAGGACTACAGTCCCGAGATTCCTGTCTGAATATTTCTGCCAGCCAAAGTGAAATTTTGTCAATAACACAGCGGTGAGGCATTTTTCCAGTTACGACACCAATCTCTTTCATTCCACGTCATTTATTTTGTTCTCTAATTGTTAAGGAATTTCGAATCTTAAATTGGATCCTAGCAGCTTATATCGGCCAAATTAATAACGCTAGCTTAAGGATTTTTTTCTTTGGGAAACAAATAAAAAACCAAGTCTTTTAAAACAATTTTGTTAACTATTTGAGCATTTTTCGAGGCACTTTCAAAGCATACGGTTTGTGCGCAAAAACTTGGGTAAAAATTTTTCGCAACCGCGCGCGTTAAGCTTTTTGCCCTGCTTTTGGATATTGCATCGCAAAGTAGGTAAGCGTTCTTTATTAAATTTACTTTGTTAAAATATGTATGAAACATAAAACGTAGACACCAAGGTTTTTATCGACGTGTCTTAAGGGCACGTAGCGCTCCAAAATGATATTTAAATATTCGGGCTCACACACGATAAAAAGACGATATCTAATACACTATTTTATAAAACTTTTACCTATTTTAGGGCACCGTTTTACATTTATGGACGTTTTATGTTGTACGGAAATGAGGAATTATGTAAATGCAACTGGCTACTTTTAAAACGGTAAAAACCAGACGAAAAGTAACCTTTATAAACAAGATTTGCCAATTTATATTGGTAAATTGGCACAAAAAAATATTAAGAGTATAATTTGGTGGATGCGCCGGGTTAGGAACATATGCTTACAGAATGGCGAAGGAGCCGGGCAAATTTAATTTCAAATTAAAACGAATTCTAATAATAAACAAATCCAACTAATAGGCTTTAAATTGATAGGCATGCACAAATGTATACCTATTATTATAAAACACAATTACACATTTAATTAAATGCCAACTAAACAAATTAATTTCTTTACCACTGCAGCATTAACAAAGGTATCAATATTTAATTTAACATACTATACTATTTTTGCATCAAAAACTTTTCGCCGTTGCGTCAAATTACCTCTTTTCTAATTTATATTCCAGATTATATGTTTAATAATAAATGTCTTAATTAATCCAATGACATCGTCTATCCACCAAACTTGTCCTGTAAGTAAAGTCTTTATAAGTTTTAACGACCGCACACTTAAAAGTTAAAGGATTTTAAATGGTTTCTGCATACGTAAGTAGCTCATCGGGCTACGCCAGAAGCAATAACGCCAAAGAGAATGCTAAAATGAAGTTGTTTTTTTTGTAAGGCATAGACAAGAGTTTATAATTTATATGTCATAACCAAGACTGCCTATTCAAGGACATGTATCCTTAAAACGTTGACCCCGCTTACCGCCTAAATAGTTTTTAAGGCTATAGATTCAAATTCATAAATGGGATGTTCTGTGCACTCAAAAGTTCGTAAAAGTCATCTCCCTGAATGTTAGTTATTTTCGAAATTTCAACAAAATATGCAAGGAGTAATACATCAATAACTATGATTAAAAATAGTTAGGATAATGTTTGTGATACATAGAAGTGGTACTGAGTGCAAGAAATAATAAAAATATGGTAAAATAGTACTTTTGGTGTTTTTCCTTCTACATTGAAATCTTTGAACGGGCACGTCTATATTAGGAAAAACGTAAGTTGCAATTTTAATCATTTACTAGTTTAAAAAACCATGGTAAATTAACGCATTATGGTTTGGCATAGACCACGTAATGGATATAAACCAAGAAATGTATCCGTAGTCAAAAAACAAATAAAGTATAATGATTTTTAAAGTCAGATTTTCGACACAAAGAAATAAACGATTTAAATGAAACCATAATACGTTGGTAGCCCAAATTTTTTAGTTTTTGAAACTACGCTTAGTTTTAATATAGGATGGGGCCCTAATGGAGCTCAACGAAGATGAATATACGAGCTTTTAGGAGCACAAATTAGAAGATCTGTGAATTTAAATCCCTAGTCTTAAAAACGTATACAGGATGTCCAAAAAATGGCGCATAAACGCGATGGTACGCTCTTGGAGCATTTTCAGGGATCCCTAGAAAATTGTCAAAAAAAATCCATCTGTTATATTCATCGAGAAAAATGCGAACAAAGTTACATAAATTTGGCACATTCTAGGAAAATACATCTTAAAATCCCATCTATAAGTCTAAAAATCCCATTTATGAGTCTTGATCATGCACTTTTGCACTAGATTTTATTGACGTTGTTGTCAGCTTCATTTCATGAAAATTTTGTAAAATTAAATTGATTATTAAAATGTAATTCGACCATTTAATAAATAAACAAATGGTTGAATGGTTTAAGATATACTGTAGCTTTGTATTAAACCATTTGTTTCGTTAATATGTGCTGTTATATTCAAGATATAAGCATTTAAAGTTTCGCACTTTGGGGCAACATATCTACGAGGGTATGTGAGATAGATTTTTTTTAACAATTTTCTGGTGCACCCTAGACATGCCCCAACAACGTACCATCGCGTTTATGCGATTTTTTGGACACCCTGTAGAGACAGCTAACAATATACTTACCCACACCGTCCTCGCCAAGTTATAAAAAATGTAATATTGCGGAAACCCGTAGTATCTGTAATAAATATCATTCTCTAATCCTGGTAATGTTTTTTGTGAGTATAAAAAGATTGAATATGTGTCAGTATTCACGTTGATAATACTTCGTATAATTTATGGCAATATGTCGTAATGATATAGTGCTTCGTCTGCCTTATTTCAGAACCCCGGTGGAGGCTTACCTACGTACTTATACTTGTTGCTGATGCACTACGATTATTATACACATACCATTTGCCTGCATTCTAAATTTCCTGCCCACTTCCTGTGACCGACTCCGTAAATTATGTTTCATGCTTTCATCACATAATGTTGGTTTAACTATGCGGCAAATTTTATTTAATAATGCTTAAAAAATGTACCTAAACAAAAAAGGCTTGTTATAAAAAATAAAGATTAGGATAAAAAAAAGCTTGGTGCAAACATAAAGCTCATGGCAAAAAATAAAGCTTATGATAAAATAAAGCCTTAAGATAAAAGTAAAGGTTATGATAAAAAATAAAGCAAATGATAAAAAATGATAAAAAGAACCCTTGTTAGACATTTTTTAATCGAGGGGTTGGCCAAAAAATAAAGTGATATCGAAGGGGCGCGAAATCCTCACCCTAAAGCAACTTAATCGTCATACTTGAATACAAAACTTTAGAAATGCTTACTAAGATAATTTAACGACTAGGAAAAAAATCCAGTTATTTTCAAAACACGGAAACTACTCTTTAAGGTGTAACAAAATTTAAAGTTAGTGTAATATTCTTAGTAATTTTTTTTATACCGGATCTTTATTTTGAATGTTTTTAGTCTACCTGCTTAAAGGCCATTATTTCCGAAAGGGGGCACTTTTTTAAAAAACTGTTTTTACCGAATGTCATGGTTTTTTTCCAGCTATTTCCCTTAAAAAAAGCACATTGATCGTGGACACCCTGTATTTTAAAGAACACTTTATTTATTTTTCCACATTTTCATTAATTTAATTTATTTTACTGTGTTTTAAAATCAACTCAAAGGGCCTTTGTTTAAATTAGGGTAGATTTGTTTTTATTGCTGTTTTTATAAAACAAGGGCTTTTTTATAAAAACGACCAACTTTTTCTTTAATTAAATTATTTATTGATCATGAGAAATCATCAATCTTAACTTTTCTTAATTAAATTGTGTTCAAATTGATAAATGGTAATGAAGTTTTTGTTCTTTAGGTTAGGCAAGAATTTATGTTTTTAGTTTTGTGCTTTTAAAAACTTGGTAAAAGGGACCAATAAAGCTCCTTCAAGTAATGTAAATAACGTAAGAGACCCTTGTATACTTATATCTTAAAATAATAATTCTGCGCTAGCAGCAAACGTGCATTTTGTTTCTCTTATTTACCAAACTGGGGGAAGTTAAATGAAACATATATTTCTTATTACAGTTTGTTTATTTTTATACTTTTCCTGGTGAACGTTTATTACATTTTATGATTTTTAATATAGAGTATTAGGTTTTATTCTGTCGCTTTTATAAAAATAAATGTCTTACTTTTGGGGTATCTACTTTTCGCTTGAAAGTTTCTGCATTTACGAATTAGGTTTGTTAAGCTTACAAAAGGATCATAATTCCGGGATTTATATGTCAACTTTATAAATTAGGGTTTCTCAAATGATAAAAACGAATTCGGTTTTTCAGGACGTGTCAAAAATCGTCCTTGAAAAGCAATATTTCTCTTTTATTAGTTGTCGCAAAAAAGATAACTTAAAACGATTATAAATCATCAAGGTTAGCGCGCAAAGAAATTGTAAGATTACTTAAAACAAACATAACATAAAGAAAAACAATTATTGCGGATAATATAAATCTTTTGTGTGCAATAAATCCGTGCTGCGGAATGGAAAATTCATTGTGAGAAAGGAACATTCAGGAAGGATCGGAAGTAATTCCAGGTGTAAAACTGCTAGGTTAGACTGAATTTTCAGTAGTAAAGATTGCTGCTTTTGTTTGAGGAGGAATTACAATGTTAAACGCATTTAATAAAGACAAAAAAAAAACACTCATACCATCTGAAACTTAAGTTAAATAAATCTAAAGATATCGTGAAAGTTATTTTCAAGAATGTTGCCTAAAGTTTACCAGATTTCAGAACAAGATCATGTCAAAATAAAAAAGAAAACGAGAATGTTCGGACCTTTTTTATAAACTAATCTTTGTATCCATCAGTTACTCAAACAGATTTCATTTCTAAAATTTCTGTAGGTCACGCAGTCACTAAATAAAATCGATAAGTTAAGAAAAGTTTTGGTTCAGCAATTTACACGTAGCGTCAGCAATAAAATAAGAAAACTAGGATTCATTAGACTTTCAGACAAACGAAAAAGTTTTATTGCAGACAAAAACTTATTAAAATTTTTCTAGGGTATACTCCATAAAAACACTCTTAGTTTTGTCCACATCTGTTAAAAGGGAATGTCGCGAAGCATAGAAACTGTGGTTTTGTAATGTTGGTTGCCACAAATCAGTCATTGCTCAGTGGGTTTATAGGAGTTAATTTTAATTAAAAATTGTGCTTATCAGCAACATTAATAAACAAAGCACAAGTTGACATATTCAAAAGGTCCATTAATAAGCGTTTAAACACAGAATTTTGGCAATTTAAAATGCAAAAAAAATAGTGCTTCTAAATTGCCAAAATTTTGCATTTAAACGTCTATTGGTGGATTTTTCGAATATGTCAACTTGTGCTTTGTTTATTTATGTTGCTGGTAAGCACAATTTTTAATTAAAATTAACTCTTATAAACCCACTAAACAATGAAAAAAAATTGCTGTTTTTTGTTAATTTTAGGCAACCAACATTACATAATTAAAGTTTCTATGCTTTGCCACATCTCTCTTTTAACAACTTAATTTTGTGTCAGAAACTTTAATTAAACAAAGAATAAATAAAAGGTTTTGTTCAATAGATCTAAACTCATGCAAACGTAATAATTTTGCACAAAAATATCTTGAAAAAAATTTAAATTTGCTGCAAAAACTAAAAGCAAATTTATTATCATTCCATCCAACAAAAAAATGCTAAAGTGTTAATGCCAGCGCGCAAATGACCCGTAGAAAGAAAATTAGTCTGCTTCTCATAAAAACGTACGTAATGCGTTTATGTACCCTAAACTTTCGCACAGAGTATTTACGAGCCATAAACTCATGGAAAATTCCTTCGTACTCTGGAGTATTTTATGAAAGTTCCTGCATGCACCTTCAAAGATAATTTCGTTAAAGAGAACATTGGGAAACAATGACCCAGTAAAGAAGGTAGGAACCCTAATAATACGCAACCCCGAGTTATATATGATCCTACAAAAGGCTATTTAGCTCTGCGTTTATACTTCATTTTGAGATGTACACAAATTAGATCAATATTCCTTGTAAAATAAATAATCTTCTTATTATACTCTTCACAAGAGTATATTGCAATCGATCAGAAAATCCTAAAATCGTCAATTTTCGTCGTAGAGCAAAAATTTTTGCAGATTCGTGCGTTTCATGACTTTTTAAGATTTTCATTTTTTGTCCGTCCGTCTGTCGGTCGGTCGGTCGGTAGGGTGTATGTCACGTTTCTTGTAAACACGCTATCTCAAAAACCAAAAGGGATATCAAACTCAAATTTTAAGGAAAAATCAACCTTTATAAGAGGAAGAACCCTATTGTTTTTGACAAGAATCCCATCACTACAAAGCCCCCTTCTGGGCCCCCCAAATGAAAAAAAAATCGTAGCTCAACTATTATTAAATTTACAAAAAAAATTATTTGATATAAAACATAGGAAATTGAATTCTCTACAGAAAAGTATTCGTTGGTTTTTTTGTCAGACCCACCTTTTACCCCCCATCACAAAAAAACCTCCTATCTCCGTTATTATTCAATTTACAAAAAAAATCTTTTTCACAAAATTAATGGAAATTTAATTTTTTATTAAAAATCTTGGTTTGTTTTTTGTAAAGTTAGCCAGTAAGGTTAAAAATACAAAAACTAAAAGATTTCAGTAACAAAAAACTTCTAAGTCCAACAAATAGCGTCCCGCGTCGGTCAAGGAGGCCATGCCAAAAATATTTCAAACAAAGAAACAAAGCCAGCTGTCAGAACAAATAACCTCAAATATCTTAAAGTTCAGAACTGACGTTTATCCTCTTCGTTAACTAAATTCTTCGTGTTTTCTGTTAATAGTTTGCACTCTTCACAGATTTTTTTTACATAATTTTTTTTTATAAGAGACTATTAATTATCCTGTAATAGTTTTCTTGCGAAGAGTATACCATAGAATGTGTAGCAATTATATAAAAAATTGATTTAGCTTTGATTAACAAAGTTTAAAATTACACTTCTACCGATTCCGAATTCTACTCGAGCTACTTATCTGTGAAGAGTAACTACTACGCGTTTCGACTTCTACTTATTTCTTGTTTTAATACAAATGCTATCCCGGCGCATTCGCCATTTTCTATATTTTTACTCTTTCACCTAAATATCATATTCTAATTCGTTTTTTTTTGTAGCAGTGGAAATCGTTGACGTCGAAGCCATCATAGGTGACCAAGTGTACCTTCCATGTGATCTCAGCAGTCCAGATCCAGACGACCAAGTGCTCCTGGTACTCTGGTTTCGTGAAGACGTTGGTACACCAATTTACACGTAAGTTTTGTACTTGAGCATTTTTATTAAACTTAAACTCGTCTCTAATTAGGTACGAAAACGATTAATTTGCGTTGAAGTAGAGGCGCTTATAAATGAAATATGGGTAGCAGGTGCCTTCGTTTAATTAAATTAGCAACTCGGAACAGAAAATCTGAATAAATAGTAATATGTAGCTTATAATTTATGTAATGTAATACATGTTGACATAAAGTTTACGTATAAGATCCGGGTGAAAGTTTGCTAATTTAATACAGTTAATGATTAGGAAAGTTGTGTCTAAATACTGGAACTGTTAAAACTTATAGCGCATACTTTTATTACAATTAAATTATTTATTTGACTGACTAAATTTTATAGTCTATTTAAAATTTGTAGGTTCCTTAGAAAAAAATCCCAACCAAGATCTGCTTAAACAGGATTGTAGGCACTATCCCCAGGAATATAAAAGTAAAAAATTCCCACAAAATTTCCGTGACGTTTAGCCCCCATCTTGCATAGAAGTGAGGAGTTAGATTTTTGTTAATACCTAAACTATTCGGCACTTTTAAAAAAAGTTTTAAAAATTTTTAGGAACATTATTTTAATAAGAATACAATCATTCTTAAAAAAATAATGTATCACTAATATTAACGATTTTATTGCTCTTTGAAAATCACCTTATTTCATCATAATCGTCTATCTTAGTCATAGAGTCCTGAAGCATAGATTGCAGCGTTCTCTGTAGAACCAAATTAGCACATTTTCAAAGTGTTATAAAATCGTTCACATTGGTGATTTATTATTTTTTTAAAAATGATTGTATGCAAGATGGGGGCTAAACGTCACGGAAATTTTGTGGAAATTTTTCACTTTTATGTTCCTGGGGGTAGTGCCTACAAACCTGCATAAGCAGATCTTGGTTGGAATTTTTTTCTGGGGGCATTATTAGAATGATTGGGCTAGTACTTTTATTAAAATTAAATTATTCATTTGACTGACTAAATGTTACCCCATTTTTAGACATTTTTTACAAATTCTTATAGAACCCAATTCCATTTTATTCGTAGGTGACAAATCGAACTATTTCTATTAAACAAAGTATTTTTCCCAAAGTGTTCTGACATTAGAGCTATCTATTTCTAACTAATCTAATTTCTTGCAAGCGGAAGATTGCAAGAAAAAGAAAACAGAAACAGTTCGGATAATTTGCTATTTGTTTCCCATAAAAATTGATTGAATTACTTCGACTTTTTAAATTTTCTTCACGAAGGCTAATGCATTGCTACAACGATGTTGATTTTTATAATACAAAATAAATACTTCCACAAATTGCTATACGTCCTGTGTACTCATCGAATTGTAATCGAATTTAATACACACATATTGGTAAAAAAAAATACATACATCGATTAAATTTTTGCCAATTTAATGAAGGGTAAAAATGGTTGCTTTAGATGCTTTTTATTTCCAAAATTAAGAAGAAAAAATGGCGCATAAACGCGATGGTACTCTCTTGGGGCATTTTCAGAGATCCCTAGAAAATTGTAAAAAAAAATCCATCTGTTATATTCATGGAGAAAAATGAGAACAAAGTTGCATAAGTTCGGCAACACAGTTTGTAAAATACATCTTAAAAGCTCATCTAGATTCTTGAGCATGCATTTTTGCATTTAGATCAAGACATTGTTGTCAGTTTCATTTCATAAATTTTTTGTAAAATTAAATTGGTTACAAAAATGTAATTTGACCATTTAAAAGACAAACAAATGGTAAAATAATTTTAGATAGATTGTGCCTTTGTATTAGCTATTTCTCTCGTTAAATATGCAGTTATCTTTAAGATATCAGCGTTTAAAGTTTCACACTTTAAAGCTTCATATTTCCAAGTGTATATGAGATTTTTTTTAGCAATTTTCTAGGGTAAATGCTCCAAGAACGTACCATAGAGTTTATGCGCTAATTTTAATGACACTCTGTATTTAGTCAACAGTTTCTGCAAAAGTTAACTAATTACATCTTAGTCAATTATTCTGTTGGGTCTAACCAACTAAAGATCAATCGTTACCCTAACATCCTTTGTGATAGGACCTAACTTGAAAGTCATCTTACGATATTGCGACACAATCAACTACTACCGGAAGTTAACAGTGTTTCCTATGTTTGCAGTGTCGACTGGCGCGAGAAGGACTTCACCCAACCTGAGCAGTGGTCCGATGAGAACTTCTTTGCGAATAGGGCTTACTTCATGCCAGAGAAACAGCCTGCAGAGCTGGGGGTCGACCACATCCGAGTAACCGACCAGGGGATCTACCGGTGTCGAGTGGACTTCAAAGTAGCACAGACGAGAAACTCGAGGGTTAACCTCACTGTTATTGGTATGTACTGATTTAAATATTGTTTAAGCTCAAAAAAAAAAAGATTTTGGGATCTTAAATTAGGAAAAAACACCACTGTGCGTTGCTCGATTAAGCCAGTCGCTTTTTGTATATTTTTAAATCGGGGTGTTGCGTGACGCGATTTTGAAAGCTTTTTACGTTAACTCAAGTCTTTTTAAACATGCCAACTTGTCATTAGTCTAAAATCCTGCACCCCTAAAACAATTATTCGGCAATATATGCTTTACCCACCACTTAAGGTGCCTAATAAGTGAGTATAAAGGGCGATTTATAGAACGTTACTTTCACTTTACTTCGGCGTAACTTCACTTCCGCGTAACTTAAAAATTTGCTTAATTTATAGATTGTAAAGTTACGTGAAATTGGGAACAGGTATGCGCATGTGTCTGAACTCGCGACTTCTGACTATTTACACCTGGGCCGTAATTACGGAATATCGCTTCGTACGAAACCTACATAAGAAGACCAGCAGGTTTCGTACGAAGCGATATTCCGTAATCACCACCCTTGACAATAAGGGTGAATATCTCATTTTTGCAGATTTTGCGCATGATCGGGCAAGCTCGGGTTTTGACAGTACTACTTACAGCTAAATGAATCAGCAAAGTAGCGCTAAAGTGAAGTATAAATTTGCTAATACATTCCCATGTATTTTATTTAACTTTCTGTAAAGTTACGCCGAAGTAAAGCCGAAGTAAAGTGAAAGTAACGTTCTATAAATCGGCCTTTAATATCACTATTTCTTAAGCAACAATGTCCTTCGAATTGTCTTTTCAGGTTGTCCTTAGACTTGTCCTGAAACTTGTCGTGAAACTCATCCTTAAAGTTCAGGACCATAAATAAATGCATATTCACAGTTGCTCAAGACATCTTTTGTGTTCGTAATTCCGGGTGGTTTAGAATCGCTTTATCAAGGAGTTTATATGCAATAATTCCTTAAACAATATATTGTAAGGGTGACGCATTTGTCCTTTGAATTCATAGTACTTATTTGGGGTTACTGACACCCTTAACAAAAAAATTGTTGGCTGTTTTTTTTTAGAAAAGGACAATTTTTGCTCACTTTTTAGGTCCTGAAAAAGATACCTAAAGTTTCTTTGAGGATAATTGTCCTTATTTGCAAAAAAATTTTCTTTTCTTGGCAAAATAAATTCTTCCATGATATGATTAAACAAAATTATAACTCCTGTTGCACTACCAGTTTAATTAAGGATTTCAGGATAACGTCCTGAATCCTTTGAGTCCAATAAACAATGCAAAGCCAATCCTGACCTGTCTATATGACTTGGAATTTACCAAATCATACTCTATACAGAAAATGGTTATCCTTTCCGGAAATTATCCTTTTGGAATATAAAAACTGTATATTTTTCAGAAAGATTGTTTTGTAAACTTTTATTAAATAACCAGTATCAAAGTGTCCAAAAAATGGCGCATAAATGCGATGGTACGTTGTTGGGGCATGTCTAGGAAGCCCCAGAAAATTGTTAAAAAAAATCTCTCATATAGCCTCGTAGATGTTGCCCCAAAGTGCGAAACTGTAAATGCTTATATCTTGAATATAACAGTACGTATTAACGAAACAAACGGTTCAATTCAAAGCTATGGTATATCTTAAACCATTCAACCATTTGTTTATTTATTAAATGGTCGAATTACATTTTTATAATCAATTTAATTTTACAAAATTTTCATGAAATGAAGCTGACAACAACGTCAATAAAATCTAGTGCAAAAGTGTATGACCAAGACTCATATATGGGATTTTTAGACTTATAGATTGGATTTTTAGATGTATTTTCCTAGACTGTGTTGCCGAATTTATGCAACTTTGTTCGCATTTTTCTCGATTAATATAACAGATGGATTTTTTTTGACAATTTTCTAGGAATCCCTGAGAATGCCCCAAGAGCGTATCATCGCGTTTATGCGCCATTTTTAGGACACCCTGTATTTGCAGTGTCCTCATTAAGGACCTTATTATCCTTACCGATAGAAATGTGCCTTACGGCGTTAATTTTCCTGTTCACTATACCTAAATGAAGTAGTTGTTGGTATAAGGGTCGTACAAAGTTTTGATCTTCTCTGCGGTTCCCTTGCTATGCAAAGGTATCTTTTGATAATGAGTTTTTATACCGAAGCCCTGCTTTGGATATTGTAATTATTCTCTATCGACTATAGCGCCGAGACGGCCGCCTTGTAATTGGCATACGTTTAATAACGTTTACTTTAGATCAAGCTTGGTGGAGTTGTTGTTTTTTGTTCACGTCAGAACCAGTTTAATATTAACCTAGAATGAGAAGTCAGACTTGGGTTAACTGACATAGATTCTACGAAAATAGGGATTTATTTATATAAAATCAGGAGTATAAATGGATTTTATAATATGGCGAATGCGCCGGGAGATTGCAATTATCCTGGGTTAACAACATACAGGGTGTTTCCAAATAACTAGGAAAAAATTCAGGGGGTAATTCCTGGACCCATTTTAAGAAAAAAAGTTCCCATAAACATATGTCCGATTTTGACTTTTTTTTTTCTTACAGCCTCCTAAGGATTTCCGCTATAAGCACGTTTTTTTAAATTTTACAAAGGGGATAATATTTCTTGTATTTAGATAAAGCAAAAAGGTCCTATAAAATTTTTTGAGAAAAAATTATTTTCAAAATTACAGCGAAAAAATTGATTTTTTAGGGATTTTTTGAGAGGCTGTAACTCAGTAACGACGCAAAATCGAACACCTATTTATATGAACTTTTATTCTTAAAATTAGGTCAGGAATAACCCCTTGAATTATTTCCACGACATTAGGGAACACCCTGTATTTGTGCCTCAAGTAAGATATTAGCCCAATTATTTTAATTAAAATTTGTAGGTTCCTTAGAAAAAAATCCCAACCAAGATCTGCTTATGCAGGATTGTAGGCACTACCCCTAGGAATATAAAAGTGAAAAATTCCCACAAAATTTCCGTGACGTTTAGCCCCCATCTTGCATAGAAGTGAGGAGTTAGTTTTTTGTTAATACCTGAACTATTCGGCACTTTTGAAAAAAGATTTAAATTTTTAGAAACATTATTTTAATAAGTATACAATCATTTTTAAAAAAATAATAAATCACCAATATTAACAATTCTATAGCACTTTAAAAATCACCTTATTTCATCATAATCGTCAATCTTAGTCATAGTCCTGAAGCATAGATTGCAGCGTTCTCTGTAGGACCAAATATGCACATTTTCAAAGTGCTATAAAATCGTTCATATTGGTGATTTATTATTTTTTTTTAAATGATTGTATTCTTATTAAAATAATGTTCCTAAAAATTTTTAAAACTTTTTTCAAAAGTGCTAAATAGTTTAGGTACTAACAAAAAACTAACTCCTCACTTCTATGCAAGATGGGGGCTAAACGTCACGGAAATTTAGTGGGTATTTTTCACTTTTATGTTCCTTGGGGTAGTAGCTACAAACCTGCATAAGCAGATCTTGGTTGGGATTTTTTTCTGGGGGCATTATTAGAATGATTGGGCTAATTGCCTCAAGTAAGTTATTTAGAAACTGTTTTGTTTTTCCGAGAAGACAAGCGTTATTTTCAAAACGATTGGTTGCAACATGAATAGTCTAATTTTAAAATGGGCTTACAGTGATTTAGTTAGTTAATAACAGTGTTGTTGTGCAAATTATATTCCGCGTTGAAAGTACAACGTATAATTAATAGAGTGGTTAATCCTACAGCAATTAATAAATGCAAATCATATTTAATTGGAGTATTGTATGTGCGTCATTGCTTTGGTCTTTATAATAAGCGCTCTATTCGACAGATTTAATTTAATAAAGCTCAAAAATTTATTTTAGAGTTTGAAAACCACAGGTTTCAAATTAAAACATGCCGCGGTGGGATTGATAATAAATATTTATATTTTATTACAGTATTTGGATTTTAGTAGGTATTACCATGTTTGTAAATTGTGTTTGTATAGTTCTTGATGTATTTAACCACAAAATTATACATACATTGGAGCCATTATTCATGGTTTTAAGTCAAAGATCATAATTATCCTTGGTGTAAAATTAAATTTTCACATCCTTTTTATTTAAAATGGGTCGGTAAAAGGTTTTATAACGCTTATTTTTAAAGTTTTACTTAGTTATCATACAGTTTTTGCTTGCGCAAAATCAATTTCCCGGTCGTGGAAGAGGTATCCTTTTAATCCTTCATGAAAGTTTTCAATTATTATTCCCATAGGAAAGGCCTTAACATAATCCAAATTCAAATAAATTTAATCAAAACATGTTAGACTCTCAGGAATAAGAAAGCTTGAGTTTACAAACTTTAGCATGCATCTTTTCAGCATACTGAGTAAGTTTAGTCAACTTTGATTAATATCTCTCCCAATCCAGTGCAGCTAGAAAGCACTAAGATGATATCAAATTGGAGAAAACGACATTCAGACCAAAATAACTTTTAGCGATGTTCATTCCAAATTGCAGTCGTTTCCGTACACTTCAAAAGTCATTGCAGGTGCAAATTAAAGTTCCTTAAAGAGTTAGTCCTTAAATGCATAGCCCAATCATTCTAATAATGCCCCCAGAAAAACATCCCAACCAAGATCTGCTTATGCAGGTTTGTAGCCACCACCCCCAGGAACATAAAAGTGAAATATTCCCACAAAATTTCCGTGACGTTTAGCCCCCATCTTGCATAGAAGTGAGCAGTTAGTTTTTTGTTAATACCTAAACTATTTAGCACTTTTGAAAAAAGTTTTAAAAATTTTTAGGAACATTATTTTAATTAGAATACAATCATTTTTTAAAAAAATAATAATTTACCAATATGAACGATTTTATAGCACTTTGAAAATGTGCTAATTTGGTCCTACAGAGAAAGCTAAAATCTATGCTTCAGGACTCTATGACTAAGATAGACGATTATGATGAAATAAGATGATTTTCAAAGAGCTATAAAATGGTTAATATTGGTGATTTTTTATTTTTTTAAAAATGATTGTATTCTTATTAAAATAATTTTCCTAAAAATTTTTAAAACTTTTTTCAAAAGTGCCGAATAGTTTAGGCATTAACAAAAAATTAACTCCTCACTTCTATGCAAGATGGGGGCTAAACGTCACGGAAATTTTGTGGGAATTTTTTACTTTTATATTTGTGGGGGTAGTGCCTACAATCCTGCATAAGCAGATCTTGGATGGGATTTTTTTCTAAGGAACCTACAAATTTTAATTAGAATAATTGGGCTAGCTTAAATGTTTCAAATAGTGTTTACAAAAAACCTTTATTTTTACCTTTTGTTGGTTCAGCTTATAAAAGCTCCAAAGGTCAACTTTTCCAAAATTGGGTTTAAATAATTGAATAACACACGAGGACTATATAAAAACCCTTGTTTATTTTTGTTTGAATCGAAAAGCATTGGCGCGAGATTGATTACTTTTGGTTTGGTACGCAAACATAAAATATTTTCCATTACCTCACAAATTGAATAATAAATTTGTAGAAATGCGAAATTTAATAATAAAACATGAGGGTTCAGTGAAAGGTAGAAGAATGTTTTTTGGAATTCATAATACGTCGTTGCAAAGGTGCAAAATGTAAGCACTCATATTTCATCGGGCGTAAACAAATTTTAGGAAATCACAACGCTATACAGCACATTTCCTGGTTTAAATTAGATTTCCGGGTCAGGCGACGAAGTATTGAATTTAGACGTCCCTTAGGAAGCCTACTGCCTGTCCACCTGTATTTTCTACTTTCTTTGAGCTCATATTCTCTGCTCTTCATTTAACCCCTTCTAAAGACTTTCTTGTCCGTACCCAAGAAAAATACAGGATGTTTTCAAATAACTAGGAAAAAATTCAGGGGGTAATTTCTGGACACATTTTAAGTAAAAAAGTTCATATAAACATGTGTCCGAAAATCCTTCTTTTCTGAGATACAGGGTGCCAACGTTTCTAAAAAAAAACTATTTTTTTAAGATTACCAAGAAACTAAACCAGATATTTATTTAAAATTTAGCACGGGTAATTTTCTTACCATTAGGCATAAAGTGCGGTAGAAAAAAAACAAAAATTATAATTGGAAGGGGCACATTTGGGGGTACCGTGGGCGTTGTTTACCTCCAACTTTTTTGTGTGTTACTGTTTCGGTATTTTCATAAAATAATTAGAAGCCCTAGAATATGATTTTTAAAGGTAATGTATTGTTTTTTTTTATAAAACTAACCGTTTTCGAGAAAAAAATTCATTGCCCAAGGGCAACAAAATTTCTTTTTTAAGTTTGGCTTTTTTATGTTAATGAAAATAAAACATAGTTAACAATTAATGATTAATTAATTTTTTTTTATTATTATTTCAAATAAATATATGGTTTAGCTTTTTAGTAATCTTAAGATTAAAAATTTTTTTGAGAAACTTTGACACTCTGTATCTCAGAAACGAAGGATTTTTGGACACATGTTTATATGAACTTTCTTAAAATGGGTTCAGGAATTAGCCCCTGAATTTTTTCCTAGTTATTTGGTAACACCCTGTACAACTAAAAAAATACATACTTAAATCTCTGTTTTTTTTTGGTCGAAAAAAGACCGATTAACTCCTAACAGAAACTAAAGCCTAACTGGTAACTTAGTGAGATATGAATACCTAATTCAATGGAAATGTCAAAGTGGCCAACATAAGTTTAAAGTATCCACTTCCAGCTCTCCAGGCTTTCACAAAAGCTTTTATCTATACCCTGTTGACAATAATAGTTTCTATAACTTACATGGCAAATCATTTGGAGGATAACATTAAAAGGTGAGAGCCTATAAGGTTTAAAAGGGGGATAATGGCTATGAACCATCGATGTATCAATCATGGACGTGTAACTTAACATAGAATTGTTAGAGAGGTCTTGAGGAAGCAAAAAATCATGTTGATGTATAAAATATTTGAATGTTAAGCCTTTTTTTTATGCCGTTTGTTTCTGAACCTTTTTTAAACTTGTTATAACACGTGGTTATTAATCCATGATTTTTTAAGTCAATGGCAGGAGTAATGACTACCTTTTTAGCTCTCGAGTCAAGACTACAAATAGTTTCAATGCAAATAAAACTAACTTTAGTTTTAACGACATTTTAATTGACAAAACGCACCTATCTACAGGGTGTTCAAAAAATGGCACATAAACGCCATGGTACGCTCTTGAGACATTCTCAGGAATCCCTAGAAAATTATCAAAAAAAATCCATTTGTTGTATTCATCGAAAAAAATGCGAACAAAGTTGCATAAGTTCGACAACACAGTTTGTAAAATGCATCTCAAAAACTCGTCTAGAATCTTGAGCATACAATTTTTGCATTAGATTTTATTGACATTGTTGTTTCATTTCATAATTTTTTTGTAAAATTAAATTGGTTATAAAAATGTAACTTGACCATTTAAAAAATAAACAAGTGGTGAAATACTTTGAGATAGATTGTGCCTTTGTATTTAGCCATTTTGGTTCGTTAATATGTGCTGTTATTATACTCCTCGCAGACAAAGTCAAAAACGAGGAGTATATTGTGATTGTTTTGAAAATTCTAAAATCGTTAAAAATCGTCGTAGAGCAAAAATTCTTGCAGATTCGTGCATTTCATCGAATTTTGAACAACTTTCAAAAAATCCGTCCGTCCGTCTGTCTGTCCGTCCGTCTGTCCGTCCGTCTGTCCGTCCGTCTGTCCGTCTGTCACGTTTTTTGTAGACACTCTAACTTGAGTACTAAAGATCCCATCAAGTTCAAATTTTCAGGAAAAATCGTTCTCATTAAAATCTAGATCCCTATTGTTTTTGAAAGAAATCGGAAAATAATAAAGGGGGCTGCGGCACCCCCCAAGTGAGAAAAAATTCATATTTCAGTTATCATAAAAATTACAGAATTTTTTTTCTGCTAACCTTAAAGCCATTTAAATTCTATACTGAAAGTATTTTGAAGTTTTTTTTGTCCGGCCCCACATAAGCCCCCCAATTTAAAAAAAAGCCGTATCTTTGTTATTTTTCAATTTACAAAAAAAACGTAGGTAATAAAAATGATAGGAAATTAAATTCTGTATCAAAATATATTTTTTGTTTTTTTTTTGTGGTGTTTTTAAGACAAAATGGTAAAAAAAATAGGTTTTTAGTGATAAAAAAGCTCTAAGTCACTTAAGTCTAGGCTCGGTCAAGGTGGCTTTGCAAAAAAAAATTGAAACAAAAGCACCTTTCTAAGACAAATTAAATCTTAAACGTCAGTGTCAGAATTAATACGCATTTATGCTTTTCGCTAATAATTCTTTTTTTTTATAGAAAAGTTAATAGTATAACCTCTTCGCAGATTTTTTTTTGTAATTTTAAAAAATTATTGTTTATATAAATTTTATGTTTTCTGATTACTGCGAGGAGTATCCTATTTAATGTCAGCATTTTATAAAAAAAACTCTAACAGGCTCACTTATCTAACCAATTCACTGACCTAACCCACCCACTGATCTAACCCATTTCTAGTTTTCAAGATATAAGCGTTTAAAGTTTCGCACTTTGGGCCCTTATATCTCCGAGGGTATTTGAGATTTTTTTTTTAGCAATTTTCTGGGGATGCCCCAACAACGTACCATCGCGGTAATTCGCCATTTTTTGAACACTCTGTATAATGTTTAATTATTGCTTCATGGTTTTTAAAAATTTATAAAAAAGCGGTGCTTACACATATCTTAAATTTTTCATCGATCATAAGAGAGTATTCAAACTTTTAGAAGCAAATCTCATGCAGTTTAAGTGCCATTTTGCTAACCTTTTAAAAGTAAGTAGACTCAAGAGTTCAAGTTCAGAGGTACTTATCTTTTGTTCTTTTTTTTTCCCGACAAGCAAAAGGGCTTAGTGGAAATGATCTTCTTAAATTTTTTAATTTTAAAGCAAGAATGTGTTCTGTATAAATTCCTTAATTAAAATAAAAATATGGTTTTAAATTTTGTGATTAGAATCGAATAATAAAAGTTCGAATCGCGATTTGTGACTTCAGCGTAAGAACCGTCGTAAAGCAAATTATAAAGAACGGCAATATTATAAAAGCAAGCTTTTTATTACGCGACTTCAATATCCTGTCTGATGTAGCAAAAGTAATTCTGATATGTATGCAGAACTGGATACGCTTTATTCAGTTTGAAAGCACGAATTTTTTCTATTAAACGAACAAAAAAAGTACGGGAAATGATTAAAAGCGCGCTGTGCGATGTGAGACGAACTCGAAATTAGAGAGTATGTGCACCAATATTAGTGTTATTTCTCTTCCAATAATACATTATTTTTCATTAACGTACAAAAATAAACAAGCTTTTTTTTATCTCTGGGCATTCGTTATATGAGTGCAGAATAGCAAAAGCGCATCATAAGCTATAAAACTCACTGAACTACAGAAATATTAAAAATTTTCGTGCGTCCAAGAGTAAAAAAAAATAAATGCTGTTTTTTAATAAAAACCATCCTTCGTATTATTTTAATAATTCTTCTAGAAAAGATGACACCGTCAAGTCCTACGTCACAGTTCACAGAAGTGCATTAAAATACTATCTGTGAAATTTTTTTAGGCAACCAACATTACGGACCAAAGAAAATGGGCATTTTTTTTCTTATTCTGTGTTTACAACATTGGTCTTTTTAAAACATTATTTAAAGAAAAATAAGAGAGTTTCTTAGGTCCCATTGGTGTAAAAATGTTCCTTTTATATCTTATTTACGATATTTTAATTTAAAATTACCCGAGAATCTACCACAAGAATTTAAAAATCCCTTATTAATCTGATGATGATGATCACCCACCAAGATGTCAGCTTTAAACGCGAATTGCTTGAGAAAGCAACCATATCAAGGGGTATGTCTTGTTCTAGGTGAGACAAAAATGTTAATTTTACAATTCTTGATATAGTTGCTTTCTCAAGCAATTTGCGTTTAAAATTCACATCTTGGAGGGTGCACAACATTAACACAAAAACTGTATATTATAGAATTTTACAATGAACTAAACTTGAAATATCGAATTTAAGACATTATAGCATATTTTTATACCAAGGGTTCCCTAAGAAAGTCCTTTATTTTCACAAAATATTGTTCTTAAAAAGTGGCTAAATCTGACCAGAATCAAAATTATACTTCACAGACAGTTTTTTAATGTGGATCTGTGATCTGTGACGTAGAAGTTGACCCTGTGTATTTGCCTTTACCCCAGAACAACTTAAATTATGAGGCGTTAAAAAACATGATTACTCATAGCATTAGTTTCAAAAAAAATCCAAAAACATGTTGAATCTAAGTAATCAATTTTCCTACCCGGGTTTACCTGCGGAAAATCCAAACCAATTTGTTATTTGAAGGCGCGGTACATTGGCTCATTGGCATTTTTGAAACGGCCAATTTATCTATATCTTTGAAAGGTTACTAGTTCTATTTGAAGTAGGCGGGAACAAATGAGTCTGCTTTTCATGGCGTCCATTGTTAAATAAACGAAAAGACAAATGACAATCGTATATCTAACATTGAATTCCATGTTGGTCCACATTTGTTGGTTTTATGTGTGAATATTTGAAATACACACAGTCAACTCCTACGTCACAGATCACAGATCCACATTAAAAAACCGTCTGTGAAGTAGAATTTTGATTCTGTCAGATTTAGCCACTTTTTTAGAACAATATTTAGTGGAAATAAAAGGCTTTCTTAAGGAACCTTTGGAATAAAAATGTGCTATAATGTCTTAAATTCGATATTTCAAGTTTAGTTCATTGTAAAACTCTATAATATACAGTTTATGTGTTAATGTTGTGCACCCTCCAAGATGCGAATTTTACACGCAAATTGCTTGAGAAAGCAACCATATCAAGAGGTCTGGTATGTACCATTGTAAAATTAACATTTTTTTCTTTTATCTTGAACAAACCATACCCCTTGATATGGTTGCTTTCTCAAGCAATTCGCGTTTAAATCTGACATATTGGTGGGTGATCATCATCTTCAGATAATTAAAAAGGGATTTTTTAATTCTTGCCGTAGATTCTCGGGTAATTTAAATTAAAATATTGTAAATAAGATATAAAGGAACATTTTAACACCAATGGGACCTAAAAAACTCTCTTATTTTTCTTTAAATAATGTTTTAAAAAGACCAATGTAGGAAACACAGAATAAAAAAAAATTACCATTTTCTTTGGTTTGTAATGTTGGTTGCCTAAAAAAATTTCAAAGATAGTATTTTAATGCACTTCTGTGAACTGTGACGTAGGACTTGACGGTGTCTATTATGCGTTGAATAAAATTTATTATGCGCTTATTTTCCTTAAAAAATACGTAGTTGTGTTTAAGCAGCTATAACTTTAACTTTTCGTTGAAACTAAATAGTAAAACCATCATTTAAAATAGGTATATCTAAAATGTGAAACATACATAATGCTTCGGCTTAGTGTCGGTACATTATGCAGAAACTTCTAAGTCTATATGCTCAATTTCCACTCAAGTTATTAATTCTTAAGCCAGATGCGGAAAACTTGAGTAACCAATACATAAATGTCTCTGTAGTAGCTTAATTTTCAGAAGGGGATAGATGACTGTACTAGCAACTGTCCAACTAAAATATTTCCAAAACTAAACTGATAAGTCTCTACAAAAGTATGAGCTTATTTAGTTCGAGATGCGTTGCCGAAATATTCTAAAGGATTATGAGTTATTTCGAGTTTCCTAAACTATACTATACAAACAGGTTTAGTTATGGATTCTAAAGTTAAAATAACTACTAGAAACAAGAACATTTTTTGTGGGCGAAACAATAAAAAAAGTGCAAATATTTGTACTCTTACCCCTTAGTTAAAAATTAGATAAATTTTGAAAAAATAAATTTGCTTTAAACTGTCTTTTAAGCTTAATTAAATGGCACAGAAAACAAATCTGCAGACAGCTTTTTTCTTAGTGCTTTTGTTTTTTAATAAAGCTTTTTAAAACTGGTCACATTTTTTACAAATACCTACTTTTTTATATTTATTTCTATAAAGAGTATTGGTCGCCATACTTAACAAGATGGCCGATTTATAGAACGTTACTTTCACTTTACTTCCGCTTTACTTCGGCGTAACTTTACAGAAAATTAAATTAAATACATGGGAATGTATTAGCAAATTTATACTTCACTTTAGCGCTACTTTGCTGATTCATTTAGCTGTAAGTCGTACTGTCAAAAGCCGAGCTTGGCCGATCATGCGCAAAATTTGCAAAAATGGGATATTCACCCTTATTGTCAAGGGGGGTGATTACGGAATATCGCTTCGTACGAAACCTGTTGATCTTCTTATGTAGGTTTCGTGCGAAGCGATATTCCGTAATTACCGCCCAGGTGTAAATAGTCAGAAGTCGCGAGTTCAGACACATGCGCATACCTGTTTCCAATTTCACGTAACTTTACAATCTATAAATTAAGCAAATTTGTTAAGTTAGGCGGAAGTGAAGTTACGCCGAAGTAAAGTGAAAGTAACGTTCTATAAATCGGCCTCAAACTTGAGCTTCTTTCTCGTAAGATTATAAATTTATTATTCTGTCTATATCGCAAGTTGAAAGTTTGTGGATTTAGTAGTATTTTAGAAGCATCTGCCATAATAAGGACAAGCAAAGTGTTTTTGCTTTTCTGAACTTTAAATCATCATAGTTAATTTAAAAAAAACTTAGTTGTGAAGTTGTAGAGTTTTTTTATTTGGGGATGCACTTTGCGTTATCTTGTGTTGTCCAAAACTTTATTTGCACAATCCAAAAAAGTTTGCTTATGTTCGAAAAATGTACAGAAAACACTCCTTGCCTAATATAAATGGGTAGTTGAAAAATGGCGAATGCGCCATTTCGCTATGTACATTTTTTTTAATGCCCTGTTCTCCTGTTAGGTGAATCTACTTAAAATGTCTAAAAGGCACTTTTTGCAAGTTGAAGTTTTGTTTTTTGCATCTCTGTCATTTTTGTTTTCATCAGAGGTGGAATAAATTGCGGTTACTCATGAATATAATTTCTTTATAAAATATGCATAAAACGAAATCCTCGCCAATGCTAAGTTGTTCATTATATTCTTGCAGCAGACGTAATTAAGACATTTTCTGCTTGGTTAAACGAGTATTTCGTTAAATCAGGTGAAAAACAAGTTGTCATTTTCAGTTATAAATTTGGCATGGAATATAAATTTCATTATGCACTAGTTACAACTTTTTAATTAAATTACGTGAACACTGCCACAACTATTATTGCTGAAACAACTTTTAACCAGACTTTGTTTATTTTGCGGAAAAATCCACGAGAAAAAGCCTTAAGCTATGAGAAATGTTAGATTTTTTTTTGCTTTTGTTTAAAAAAAAGAAATACTCAAGTTATGGATTTGTTGAAATTAATTTAGAAAATGGCGAATGCGCCGGGCAAGCTTTTTAAACAAGTACTCCTGTTACTACGATTTACGGAAAAATGGTGTTGAATATTTTTCTTAAAAAGGGTTTATCTCACGGGCATACATTAGAGTATAGTTTATTCTAAGCTACAAATAGCCAAAATAAGAGCATCGCATAGGGAAAATCGTTAAATCTTGGGTAAATACCCAGTAAAGTTGGTCATAAATCCATCAGCTCTATCCATAGATTCCAAATAAACCTAAATGGTCGAGTTCTAATACATTTTGTTGCGGAGCTTTTATTCAACGGTTTTTGACCATTGCAGCATCGAGATTTATGACGACATTTATTCTAACATAACATAAACGAAGTTTAATGAATGATTGGACAATACTTTGGATGATATAGGGCCAGAATCTCATCTTTTGGCATAAAAGAAAGCCCATCTTTAATGTTAAATGCGATAGGCAATTTTACGAGGGATGTTTTTAAAAAAAGGCACTCGAAATGCGTCTAAAAACCAGTCTATATACAGGGTGTTACCAAATAACTAGGAAATTGAGAGAGTAATTCCTGAACCCATTTTAAGAAAAAAAGTTCATGTGTCCGAAAATCCTTCGTTTCTGAGATACAGGGTGTCAAAGTTTCTCAAAAAAAATTTTAATCTTAAGATTACTAAAAAGCTACACCAGATATTTATTCGAAATAATAATAAAAGAAAGAAATTAATTAACTCTTCATTGTTAACTATGTTTTATTTTCATTAACATAAAAAAGCCAAACTTAAAAACGAAATTTTGTTGCCTTTGACCAATGAATTTTTTTCTCGAAAACGGTTAGTTTTATGAAAAAAGAACAAGATATTAATTTTAAAGATCATATTCTAGGGCTTCTAATTATTTTATGAAAATACCAAAAAAGTAACACACAAAAAAGTTGGGGGTGAACAACCCACATGGTACCCCCAAATGTGCCCCTTCCAATTATAATTATTATTTTTTTTCTACCGCACTTTATGCCTAATGGTAAGAAAATTACCAGTGCTAAGTTTTAAATAAATAGCTGGTTTAGTTTCTTGGTAATCTTAAAAAATAAGTTTTTTTTAGAAACTTTGGCACCCTATATCTCAGAAAAGAAGGATTTTCGGACACATGTTTATATAAACTTTTTTAACTTAAAATGTGTCCAGGAAGTACCCCCTGAATTTTTTCCTAGTTATTTGGTAACACCCTGTAGTTTTAATGCATCGTAAAAGCAGATGGCTTATGTTAGTGATGTTTCGACCTCGGTCGAAACCACAAAACCATGCCCCTGCTGTCTGTTGGCTCGGTCGTCCATGCACTCTGATATGCTGGCTATTATGCTTATGGCTAAAGCCCATGTACACATACGATACGAGTGCAATATTGTTTGATTTGGTTTAAACAGAAACATTACACTGACTCGTAATTATACACACTGTTGTTATTGCCAGCGATAAAATAATGCTCGAATAAACACATTGTTGATGAATTATGCGCCTATTGCTTTTTCTGACTAACTCCTGTTTCAACTGATGAATTGCTGATTTTCTAGACTCTAGAGTAGAATTAGCGATAAATAACATTGGATACAATAAAACAAAAAGTTCCTTGTAGGCAAAGCGAAACAGATTTTTACCTAGCAAAAAATAAATACAACAGCTAATTATACTCTTCGCAAAAGAGTATTTTGCGATTACTCGGACCTTCTCTAAAATCGTTAATATTCATCCTAGAGCAAACATTTTTGCAGATTCGTTCGTTTCATGACTTTTTAAGACTTTGTATTTTTTGTCCGTCTGTCTGTAACGAAATTTGTGACCACCATAACTCAAGAACGGTTTATCGGATAGACTTGAGATTTAACACAAAAATCAATCCCATTTAGAGGAAGAGCCCTATTGTTTTTGAAAAAAATAAAGTAATAAATAGAGGGTTAAAAACATCACCAAAGTAGAAAAACATTCATATTTTCGTTAATATCAATTTTACGAAAAAAAATATTCCTAATAAAATTAAAGATTGTAATTTTCCTTATAAAAAAGCATGTTGTAATTTTTTTGTATACCCACCCGTTTACAAAAAAAATAAATTTTACGTTGTTTTTAATAAAATTAAAAATGCACCTTTTTAATCATCTACTGCAAAGAGTATTATATAGAATGTATAACAATTATATAAAAATAAAAAAATAGTCATAAAAAGTGAGCTATCTGCGAATTTTAACTTTTTAAATGATCTATCCCACTCACTGATCTAACCCGCTCTTGTTTTTTATATGTTTTATTCAGGAAGTTGTTGTTTTTGCAAGGTAAGAATCTTAACCTAATACTGAAAAAAATTGTTTTAGCCACCAATAAACCCAATGACTAAAATTACTAAAATGACATCAATGTATGTAAATAATGTAATTTCTCAAAAACAAAGTGGCACTTAAACTTTTTATTTTGATGATGATAATGCGGCCCTATCTTTTCACGTATGTATATCGTTTCGGGGAGAATTTTCCAATTTTGCTAAAACTTAAATTTCACTTTAGCTTGTCGTAAAGTACTTTATAAAACTTTAACAATTTATTCTAGTCGACTTAATCCTTGTCAAAGTCCTTGCAAAACGTCATGTACCTCCTTCTCTAAGTTGCTATTTTCTTATTTGCTTTTTTAGGAATTGATGCAACAGAACTTAATACAGAAAAAAAAAACAGGACTTTGAATCATTTAATTTTCAACGTAAAAAACCTTTATTTTTCAGGTGCAAATTATGTAATTTTTATCTTATCCAACGGCAATATTTTTTATTAATTTTAAAGGGTCAAATGTTTGTCTGCTGTAAATAAAATATTTAAACAAGTTGCACTTGTACCTAAGTCCTCTTTTAAGGATTACAGAAGGTGCGAAATTGTCCAGAGACTCGCTAAAAACGTTTTTATTAAAAATGTAATCTTCCGAATTAGAACTGCTCTCCTAAGATAAGAGGTCACTCCAGAGTCCTTAGGGAATACCTATCCTTGCAATTCACTTTTTGCCACGTTAAGACGGCACAAATTTATTGCAAAAATACATGTTTAAACCAAGCACATCTAAATGTTAAAAATGTGATTTATTTTTGAACGTAGCTGTTATTGACCTTTCACTAAAACGAAGCAAGTAAGCCGGTTTTAATTTCGCTGATTAACCAAATTGGAGCCACGCCTCTTATGCAACGTATTATCGAAATGTAGACCATTTAAAATCATAATTTTTTTCGTTTACTGTCTTTTTTCATCGGGGATGTAGCTCATTTGGCAGAGTGCTCGCTTAGCATGCGAGAGGTACTGGGATCGAAACCCAGCTTCTCCATATTCTTTTTTATTTTTATTAATGAAATAAATATATCTACATTCCCAAAAAAAAAAGTGGGTACCAAAAAAATGTTGCTTTCTCGTTGGATTAAATATGGATTTAAAGAAAGGTAGCCATATCGGAGGGTAATTTATCTTTATGAAAGTGTTATAGGGGAGTTAAATAAACCATTGGTCGCTTATGACGGCTAAATTTTATTGCAGTAATTTTTTAACACGACATGAAACAGATCTGCAGATTATTTGCCTTCCACGAAGGCCCATAAAAAGGCTTACTGAAATTTCCTTTTACGGAACTCATAAAGGTAGTAGGCTTTAAAAATTACAATTATAATATTTTTTATATTTGCGTTCTTTAATATGCACATTATGAAAACCGAAATTTGGTTTTTTAAAGTTATTACAAAATTTTATTTTGGGTTTAATAATATTTTATTTTATTGGTTGGTTTTCCTGATGCAAAAAGATGAATTCTTTTCTTGCAAGGTACTTTTTATTTTAAAATTTTACTATTATAATCAATCGGGGGACATAGTTTTTTTGTAGAGGGAATAACTAGAAGAATTGGAGAAACGATATCAATGGTTACATTTTCTCAAAAACGCCTATTCATTCAGTATTTAATGAGTAAAGTTTACAAATGTCATTATTCAATATGTCTAACTTTAATTTATATTTTACTTCAAAATGTCAATGTTATGCTATAAGGTTGGTCATAAAAACAAAATTTCATCTTAAGTTTTTAATTCAAATTAAAAATGCTTTTTAATGAATTAAATGAAGCAAATATAAAAAATAGTATAAAAAACTCGTTTTATAAGGCGTTTTTTATCACTGTCCATTGGAAAACTCGCCGCTGCGCGGCTCTTTTTCCAAACCTGGACGCGTGCTAAAAAACGTTCCTTATAAGACTCTATGTTTTAATATACTATTATTAACATACAAAGAGTGCTCGCTTAGCATGCGAGAGGTACTGGGATCGAAACCCAGCTTCTCCACATTCTTTTTTATTTTCTGTTATAAAATACTACTTCAAAACTTTTTATTCTGAAACAATCCGTAGTAAAGACATGATTTTTTAATGATGTCTACTCAAAATCAAATAAATAAGCAACAATTTTTGATGCCATGGATTTTATTTTAAATAAAACTAATAAAAACTTTTTATCAAATAAGAAGCACCCCAAAAGATAAGTTCGTGCCTTTTATCGACAAACTAAAGTCTGGTAAAAAGCAGTTAGAGTATATATTTGGGGTGAGTGGTAAGATGAGAATATAAGGGGAAGAGCATTTGCGTAAATAGAGTAACAACTCGATTTGGAATCTTGTGACTTTAAATAGCCGCTCTATGGACTCATTTTAAAGTTTGTGAATGACATTTAAAGTTGAAAGTGGAAATATTCCTTCGACGAGTCAAATTCGACAAAAGTTATAAAACAAGTTTGAGGGAGCATTCACAGATGAGGACTGCTCTTTTGTCAATGTTGGGAATCACTTTGCGTTTGTGTTTCTATGAAAATATCATTCGCGTACTATTTACTTTTAGTTGGGGAAAGTTTCCTGATTCCAAAACTCAGCCGGTTGCTGTCACTTAGCACCCTTTCTGGGCTAATTCTAAAGACACTACAGGGTGTTACCAAATAACTAAGAAAAAATTCCGGGTAATTCCTGAACCCATTTTAAGAAAAAAAGTTCATATAAACATGTGTCCGAAAATCCTTCGTTTCTGAGATACAGAGTGTCAAAGTTTCTAAAAAAAACTTTATTTTTAAGATTACCAAGAAACTAAACCAGATATTTATTTAAAACTTAGCACAAGTAATTTTCTTACCATTAGGCATAAAGTGCGGTAGAAAAAAAAATAAAAATTATAATTGGAAGGGACACATTTGGGGGTACCAGGGGGGTTGTTCACCCCCAACTTTTTTGTGTGTTACTTTTTTGGTATTTTCATAAAATAATTAGAAGCCCTAGAATATGATCTTTAAAATTAATGTCTTGTTCTTTTTTCATAAAACTAACCGTTTTCGAGAAAAAAATTCATTGCCCAAAGGCAACAAAATGTCTTTTTTAAGTTTGGATTTTTTATGTTAATGAAAATAAAACATAGTTAACAATGAAGGGGTAATTAATTTCTTTTTTTAATATTATTTCAAATAAATATCTGGTTTAGCTTTTTAGTAATCTCAAGATTAAATTTTTTTTTGAGAAACTTTGGCACCCTGTATCTCAGAAAAGAAGGATTTTCGGACACATGTTTATTTGAACTTTTTTACTTGAAATGTGTCCAGGAATTACCCCCTGATTTTTTCCTAGTTATTTGGTAACACCCTGTATACCTAGTTTAAATTTCGCATCTAAATAAAAAAATGTCTTAATAAATCAAACGCAAACCAAACAAAATAATATTAGTCGCCGAGTCGGACCTGTATTATTATGTGCGAACGAGAAATACAAATTGTAGGTGGACTACGTTTCTGGCCGTTGCTTTTGCCGACGAGTTTTTGCGACAATTCCTGAGGGATATTAAGAAATGTCAACCAGGGCTCTAGTACAAATACAGCTACGATATTGGATGGACAAACGTAGGCCCACATTAAATGAAAATGCTTATAGCTTGAAATGAAATATGCGAACATTTAACTATAAGATAACTTTAATTTGTTTAACATATCAAAATAAAGCCCCAAAGTGAGCATAGGGATTTTCATTTATTTATTTTACGGTTTGACGCATCCCACATCGCGCCACGGAGGTGGTCGCTCGTAAAAGTAAATCCCAAGTGGTGTTTACAGGGTGATCCAACAAAGAGTTATTTAGAGCCACAGTCTTTTAATAAAGGGACAGGAACATTGTTTAAAGAAACTTTTTATATTTGCGTTCTATAATATGCACATTATGAAACCCAAAATTTGGTTTTTTAAAGTTTCTGAATTGCTTCATTATTAAACCCAAAATTTTATTTTATCGGTTGGTTTTCCTGATGCAAAAAGATGAATTTTTTTCTTGCAAGGTACTTTTTATTTACAAATTTTACTATTATAATCAATCGGGGGACATAGTTTTTTTGTAGAGGGAATAACTAGAAGAATTGGAGAAACGATATCAATGGTTACATTTTCTTAAAAACGCATATTCATTCAGTATTAAATGAGTAAAGTTTACAAATGTCATTATTCAATATGTCTAACTTTAATTTATTTTTTACTTCAAAATGTCAATGTTATGCTATAAGGTTGGTCATAAAAACAAAATTTCATCTTAAGTTTTTAATTCAAATTAAAAATGCTTTTTAATGAATTAAATGAAGCAAATATAAAAAATAGTATAAAAAACTTGTTTTATAAGGCGTTTTTTATCACTTGTCCATTGGAAAACTCGCCGCTGCGCGGCTCTTTTTCCAAACCTGGACGCGTGCTAAAAAACGTTCCTTATAAAACTCTATGTTTTAATATACTATTTTAGCATCCTTTGGAATGTTCACGGCTGTTTAATAAGACGTGTTGCTATCCCGCGTGTTTTCAAATTAAAACACAATGCCAAAACAAAATTTACAGCCTTTTGCACATAATGAAGAGAGATCCTTAATTTAACGATAAACGTTTTCCAAGCTATAACAAACGACATTTATCTTGTGTCTTACTTGTGTTTAAATTTACAACACGTCTTTGGTTTTCGTTTAAATTGTAAATAGAACCTTGTTAAAGAATTTAGCTATGGCAGTTTCTAAATTGAAGTAAACTTAACAGAACTCTTTTTATTCGTTTTTTAGGTTTTTATCTCAATTAGTCACAAGCGTTTAATTAGAGAAGAATTTGCCAGTGAGCTTTTTAACATGGTGTTTGAAAAATAACGTTTACCTAAAACAAATTACGGATACAAATATAGGAATGAAAAAAAACCGCAACTAGACCCATTAATTATTTGTTTTTATGTATTTTTGTGCCTTCAGTATTTTATTTACATGTATGTTAATAACATATTATAATTTTAATTTTTAAAGCCTACCTTTATGATTTCCGTAAAAGGAAATTTCAGTAAGCCTTTTTATGGGCCTTCGTGTAAGGCAAGTAATCTCCAGATCTGTTTCATGTCGTGTTAAAAAATTACTGCAATAAAATTTAGCCGTCATAAGCGACCAATGGTTTATTTAACTCCCCTATAACACTTTGATAAAGATAAATTACCCGCCGATATGGCTACCTTTCTTCAAATCGATATTTTATCCAACGGGGAAGCAAATTTTTTTTTGTAGCCAATTTATTTTTTTGGGAATGTGGATTTATTTATTAATAAAAATAAAAAAGAATGTGGAGAAGCTGGGTTTCGATCCCAGTACCTCTCGCATGCTAAGCGAGCACTCTTCCAAATGAGCTACATCCCCGATGAAAAAAGACAGTAAACGAAAAAAATTATGATTTTAAATGGTCTACATTTCGATAATACGTTGCATAAGAGGCGTGGCTCCAATTTGGTTAATAAGCGAAATTAAAACCGGCTTACTTGCTTCGTTTTAGTGAAAGGTCAATTACCGCGACGGACAAAAATATGCCGCATTCCTTACGTAAAGTGGAGCTTCAAAATTTTTTAAACCTAAAAATTAAACCCATCTTTTTTCTTAATTAAACAAAAACTAGATTAGATTCGGTGCCCTAAGATTTAATAGCTAAGGTAAAGCAAAAACAGAATTGAAAATTAGGTTTTGTTTGTTCTGCGGCATATCTGATCGAGTTAAAGGACATGTGGTTTATAAGGCAGCCTTAATTCAATGCATTTGGAAGCCCAATGTAAATCACATCATTTGCCTAAGTTATTAAGGAAACCTCTGATACATTATACAAGACCCTATGCTTGGAAATTGCTTGTCAAAAGCCAAGCTAAACCCCAGATTTAAACAAATACCTCATTAGTTTACATGGGACATGTTTCTGCCAAAAAAACATCGCCAAATTAAGTCTATTCTAAAGGACAATGATTCAAAAATATGTTTTAATTTTGGCACATATATTAAAGGGGAATGTCGTGAAGCATAGAAACTGTGGTTATGTAATGTTGGTTGCCTTAAATCAACAAAAAACAC
The DNA here is from genome assembly GCA_963920755.1 of Cartodere bifasciata. Taxonomy (NCBI): domain Eukaryota; kingdom Metazoa; phylum Arthropoda; class Insecta; order Coleoptera; family Latridiidae; genus Cartodere; species Cartodere bifasciata. Next base: position 446,344 of record OY987197.1, on the reverse strand, counting down.
CTCTTTCTGGTCATTGCTCAGTGCGTTTATAAGAGTTAATTTTAATTTAAAATTGTGCTTACCAGCAACATAAATAAACAAAGCACAAGTTGACATATTCTAAAGGTACATCAATAAGCGTTATATACAGAATTTTGGCAATTTAGAAGCACTATTTTTTTGCATTTTAAATTGCCAAAATTCTGTATTTAAACACTGATTAATGAACCTTTAGAATATGTCAACTTGTGCTTTGTTTAGTTATGTTGCTGGTAAGCACAATTTTTAATTAAAATTAACTCTTATAAACCCACTGAAAAATGACCAGAAAGTGCTGTTTTTTGTTGATTTAAGGCAACCAACATTACATAACCAGTTTCTATGCTTCGCGACATTCTGCGTTAATTTTGGTACACCATCAGATATCATTTTTAAATCGATTTGAGCGTGTTGTAAAAGTTTTTCATTGAAGCATCCTCCTACTTTCGAACGTGATATATTTTGTTAAGGGTGGATTTGCCTCTTAAAGGTGTTAAACAAAACATGCAAAAATTGTATAGCATAAGGTTGCAACAAAATTACAACGCTATCTAGATTAAATTATAATTGTTTCCTGGTATTATATTACTGCTGTTGCAATTTATAACTTTCGGAGCGTAATCCAATTTAAACAGTTTGTTATTCTTGTATTCTTTTCTAATTTATTTCATAATTCTACTGAAATCAGATTTGGTCCTGATTTTTAAGGGTCTAAAACTGCCTTTTTTACCCTTGCTATACAGGGTGTTACCAAATAACTAGGAAAAAATTCAGGGGGTAATTCCTGGACACATTATAAGTAAAAAAGTTCATATAAACATGTGTCCGAAAATCCTTCGTTTCTGAGATACAGGGTGCCAAAGTTTCTAAAAAATAACTTTTTCTTTAAGATTACCAAGAAACTAAACCAGATATTTATTTGAAACTTAGCACAGGGAATTCTTGCATTTAGGCATAAAGTGCGGTAGAAAAAAAATAAAAATTATAATTGGAAGGGGCACATTTGGGGGTACCATGGGGGTTGTTCACCCCCAACTTTTTGGTGTGTTACTTTTTTGGTATTTTCATAAAATAATTAGAAGCCCTAGAATATGATCTTTAAAATTAATGTCCTGTTCTTTTTTCATAAAACTAACCATTTTCGAGAATAAAATTCATATTGCCCAAAGGCAACAAAATTTCTTTTTTAAGTTTGGCTTTTTTATTTTAATGAAAATAAAACATAGTTAACAATGAAGAGTTAATTTAATTCTTTTTTTTATTAATATTTCAAATAAATATCTGGTTTAGTTTTTTAGTAATCTTAAGATTAAAATTTTTTTTGAGAAACTTTGACAGCCTGTATCTTGGAAACGAAGGATTTTTGGACACATGTTTATATCAACTTTTTTTCTTAAAATGGGTTCAGAAATTACCCCATGAATTTTTTCCTAGTTATTTGGTATGGATTCAGATACTAGGAAAACTCGAATTGTTCTTCGCAGAGTTTAATAAGCACTAACAAAATTAGGATGTAAATTCGCATGCATTTATGTCCAACAATAATAATATTGATGCATTCCCGATTGGAATATGTAAAATTAGCAGACTACCACCTAATCCTCACTAATATGGCTCGATTCGAATTGGAAATGAATAAAGCCGATCGGATTTATCAGACCGATTTATTATGCTCTGCTAGGAACTAGTATGGGGCGCAATCTTGTACGGTGATCTCATTAAACAGTGACGGTAAAAGGTAGCTAGTAGCAAGCACGATTCGTAGAAGCTACGATTAAAATCCGAAGCGTAAAAGCATACTCCTTAAGGCCTAATGGGGCAATTTGTTACAAGGAAATTTGTTTTTTGTTTCCACCTTCTAGCTACCTTAGCTAAAGTCTGTGTTTTTGTTGCTGCTATCAAGTTAATTACTGCCCTAGATTCTCCAGAAATTACACTTTAAAATAATGCATCTTAGATTTCTTAAAAATCACGTCCTTCAATATTAGCCCAATTATTCTAATTAAAATTTGTAGGTTTCTTAGAAAAAAATCCCAACCAAGATCTACTTATGCAGGATTGTAGGCACTACCCCCAGGAATATAAAAGTGAAAAATTCCAACAAAATTTCCGTGACGTTTAGCCCCCGTCTTGCATAGAAGTAAGGAGTTTTTTGTTAATACCTAAACTATTCGGCACTTTTAGAAAAAGTTTTAAAAATTTTTAGGATCATTATTATACTCTTCGCAAGACCAGGTCCGAAGAGTATATTGCAATCGATCAGAAAATCCTAAAATCGTCAATTTTCATCGTAGAGCAAAAATTCTTGCAGATTCGTGCGTTTCATGACTTTTTAAGATTTTCATTTTTTGTCCGTCCGTCGGTCGGTCGGTCGGTCTGGTGTATGTCACGTTTCTTGTAAACACGCTATCTTAAGAACCAAAACTCCTATCCAATTCAAATTTTAGGGAAAAATCGATCCCTATAAGAGGAAGAACCCTATTGTTTTTGACGAGAATCCGGATACTTCAAAGCCCCCTTTTCAGCCCCCCAAATGAAAAAAAAATCGTAGCTCGACTATTATTAAATTTACAAAAAAAATTATTCGACATATAATATAGACAATTTAATTCTTCACCAAAAAGTATTCTTTAGTTTTTTTGTCCGACCCCCCAATTACCCCCCAGCACAAAAAAACCTCCTATCTCCGTTATTGTTCAATCTACAAAAAAAAATATTTTTTACAAAATTAATAATGATTTAATTTTCTATTAAAAATGTTAGGTTAGGTTCTATTTTTGTAAAGTTAGCTAGTAAGGTTAAAAAAACAAAAATTAAAAGATTTTAGCAGCAAAAAACTTCTAAGTCCAAAACGCGTTACGCATCCGTCAAGAAGGCCATGCCAAAAATATTTCAAACAAAGAAACCAAGCCAGCTGTCAGAACAAATAACCTCAAATATCTTAAACGTCCGAACTGACGTTTATCCTCTTCGTTAACACAATTCTTCGTGTTTTCATGTTAGTAGTTTGCACTCTTCGCAGATTTTATTTACATAATTTTTTTTTTATAAGAAACTATTAATTATCCTATAATGGTTTTCTTGCGAAGAGTATACCATAGAATGTGTAGCAATTATATAAAAAATTGATTTAGCTTTGATTTACAAAATATAAAACTACACTTCTACACATTACGAATTCTACTCGAGCTACTTATTTGCGAAGAGTAACTTCTACGCGTTTCGACTTCTGCCCATTCCGACTTCTACCCATTCTAGTTTTATTAAGAAGACAATTATTTTTAAAAAAATAATAAATCACCAATATTACCGATTGTATAGTTCTTTGAAAATACCTTATTTCATCATAATCGTCTATCTTAGTCATAGAGTCCTGAAGCATAGATTGCAGCGTTCTCTGTAGGACCAAATTAGCACATTTTCAAAGTGCAATAAAATTGTTCATATTGGTGATTTATTATTTTTTTTAAAATGATTGTATTCTTATAAAAATAATGTTCCTAAAAATTTTTAAAACTTTTTTTAAAAGTACCAAATAGTTTAGGTATTAACAAAAAACTAACTCCTTACTTCTATACAAGTTGGGGGCTAAACGTCACGGAAATTTTCTGGGAATTTTTCACTTTTATGTTCCTGGGGGTAGTGGCTACAAACCTGCATAAGCAGATCTTGGTTGGGATTTTTTTCTGGGGGCATTATTAGAATGATTGTGCAGTGTGCTATATGTTTATCTACTAAATAAAATAGGTAGTTCTTTGTTATTTTTGGACAATCCTGTATATGAAAAGGACAACATGTTTTTTTGAATTTAAAATATGATTGCTATTTTAAATGTGCTATTTTTAAAGTGAGAATCAATACCGCGCGTTTGAATTATCATCATTTTTACGGTTTTGAAAACACAGTAAATCAAAATGTAACAATGCCAAAATGCGATTTTAATAACAAGGCAAAATGTTATGAATGCGCCCTAAAAAGCACATTATTAACCAACGTGACATCGATCGTGTTGTGGTCGAGCTTTGCTCGATTAAAATCCAGGCCAAGTCCTTAAGGCCCTAAACGGCGGTGCAGTTTGCAGACGTAGATTGCTTTTGTTTTACATTCTTGAATTTTACTTCTGCCAACAGGGAAATGATTATTAAGATATCTACTACAAGAAACTAGTTTCTTAAGGCATTTCTTTGAACGATTTTTTAATTCTCAAGCTCGTTTTAACTAGAGTGCCTTGATGTCATATTGACAGATATTGTCGCCTTATAGAGTGACGACATGCATCATTCTTTCTCTGTCATACAGATAACGTCATTAATTGTGATTGTAAGTTGTAATTGTTGTCACTTTGGCTATAACGTTGATGACGTTATCTGTATGACAGAGAAAGAATGATGCATGTCGTCACTCTATAAGGCGACAATAATTGTCAAAATCATCAAGGCACTCTAGTTTTAACGAGCATCACAAAACATTTAAAGAAAATTCTTCCAGCAACAATGTCCAGCCGAGTTAATTTTTAGTTTTGGCGACAATGCACCATATTAATAGACTATTTCCTGCTGTTTCTTAAAATTCAAACATGGACCGCCCATCAGTCTTAGCGCCCATTCTAAGACAGTTCTACCAAAAACAGGCGGAGTGTCCCGGAAATACATGGATGCTTTGCGCCAGTTAAAACCCGCGGAAAATGCACAAGTGACACACCGCAAGATTAAGACACTCAAAGGCAATTAAATGACTCCAATACAAAGAATCTTACTTAAACATTTAAATGTCAAAAAAATTATTTTCTGTTGGACAGCCCAATTTTTTAGGGAGGCACAAAAGTAGATTAGTGACCCAGAATTTTGAGTCTGTTTGGCAGTGAAATTTTATAAATCGCGTTTAAAACCGAAAATGATAAACAATCAGGAATTTACAGTAAAAAAATAAAAATAACCAACAACAAGCTTTTGTAGGGGGTTTTATTTAAAGAATAAGCCAAAAAGAGGTTTCTTGCAACTGGCGAGGATAACTAAAAAATTTACTGTGGCGAAACCACTTTGTCGTATCTTAACAAAACTTTCGGTATAGTCCTAATAAACTTGAAGGTTTTGTTTGGCACTTGTGGTGCCGTTGGTGGCGCCCATTATTTGTCTATAGTATGCAAAATTAAAAGACTACCCTGTAGAGGGCCAAATCAGTTTCGTAGTGATTGAAATCAAATTCCATTTTGATTAAGTGTTTCATGCAAACAAAGGTGTTGCTGCAAGGATCATGCCACAAGAGCAAAATAACAAAACAAATAGTTGTTAGTTTGTTACGAATACCTGTGCTATGGTAAATTGATCCAAAATACCTCCTGGATAACGCGGCGACGCATTCCCTAAACAGTAAACAAACTTGTTCTCCATCAGTATGACGAGAGTCCTCTCGAATTTAAACTAATTATCCTACCTGACTTGCCAACAAAGGATGTCTAAGATCCTAGGATTCCAAAGGCAGGACGCTAAAGAGGTCCTTTGAGTTTCCAGGACAGTGATAGCGTTACGCTGGCCTGCAGGACTAGCGGGTGGAAGGGAGGGTCAAGCGAAGTCCTTTCTCATTGCTTCCTTTGGTCCTTTTAGAACCTCTTTAAGGGCTGCTTTTACGCTTCCTTATACCACTAAATCAAATGACCGCGGCCGGCAACAACCTCCTTTGTCTTTTACATGGTCGTTATTAACTCCGTCTAAGTAGGCGGAAAAATCAAAGTTGTTTTTGTACGAGGGGCTAAATTGGATTTTATAAAGGACGTTAAAGGATGTAGGTATGCGAAATTGCATCGCCTTAAAAAAATGCGATTTTCATTTTTCCAAATGAACCCATTTTAAGAAAAAAAGTTCATATAAACATGTGTCCGAAAATCCTTCGTTTCTGAAATACAGGGTGTCAAAGTTTCTCAAAAAAAATTTTAATCTTAAGATTACTAAAAAGCTAAACCAGATATTTATTTGAAATAATAATAAAAAAAAGAAATTAATTAACCCTTCATTGTTAACTATGTTTTATTTTCATTAACACAAAAAAGCCAAACTTAAAAAAGAAATTTTGTTGCCTTTGGGCAATGAATTTTTTTCTCGAAAATGATTAGTTTTATGAAAAAAGAACAAGACATTAATTTTAAACATCATATTCTAGGACTAATTATTTTATGAAAATACCAATAAAGTAACACAGAAAAAAGTTGGGGGTGAACAACCCCCATGGTACCCCCAAATGTGCCCCTTCCAATTATAATTTTTATTTTTTTTCTACCGCACTTTATGTCTAATGGTAAGAAAATTACTCGTGCTAAGTTTTAAATGAATATCTGGTGTAATTTCATGGTAATCTTAAAAAAACAGTTTTTTTTAGAAACTTTGGCAACCTGCATCTCAGAAAAGAAGGATTTTCGGACACATGTTTATATGAACTATTTTACTTAAAATGGGTTCAGGAATTACCCTCTGAATTTTTTCCTAGTTATTTGGTAACACCCTGTATTTCTGTCCTAATTTAAAATTATTTTTAGTCTGGTCTGTTACTTAAAGAAGACAGTTTAAATAATATAATTTAAGAAAAAGAAAGTAAGCAAGTTATTAAAGGCCTGTCGCAACTTTCAAAAGTTTGCTTAATTATACGTAAAGCAATTATTTGCACAAAAGAAATTCAGTTAAAGTGTTAACGTAGACAATTATAAAATTAGAAGAACTGTCCCAAAGTAAGGATATTTTTTAACCTGCTGTTTTCAAATAGCAACATTTTCCTTTACTGGGTAAATTAGGCATCAAAAACAATCCTTTTTACTTACAACATATGTTAGGGTTAAAAATTAACAACATAATTCAATACGAATCTTTTGAGATGCATCAAAAGCTAGCGTATACTAAATGTGTCCTAATTAGGAAATAATGTAACAGCAACAGCGAATAAAATGTTGGTTGACAGCAGCCTTGGTACGATTGAAAGCAATTTAATTGGCTAACGAACCGCCAAGTGTGGTTTGGGCCCGCAGCACTATCTAGCGGCGCGTGATGCGAATGCAGACTGCATGACGACCCCTGCTTTGTGCTTTTGGGTGATACTATACTTAACACCTACATATTTAGATAATGGCGAATGCGCCGGGCGAGAATTTGATATTTTACGTTCTCCTAGTACTTTAACCACTTAGCGTTTTAAATTTTACGTTCTCCTAGTAGCTCAACCACTTAACACCGTTAATTTATGCCTCGTTTGGTACAAAAAAAAAACTAGAGCAACATGTGTTATTGAATGTCTCTAAACCACATTAAATGACACTAAATAGTCGCTGCTTTTCCAAGAATGTACCTTAAGTATATCTCCAGAAATATTTATCATTCTTTTGAATTAAGAATGAGGCTAAAAGCAACTAGGGAAAGAACCTCAGTCGTGTTAAGCAGCCGCATTTTTATTTTTATGGAATTGATATAAATACGGGCACATATAGTGCACCTCGGTGTATCTAATGGATTCTATGTCAGCAAATAACTTATGTGTGGTCAATGCCCAAGTTACTGCAGCAATTTTACTATTTTCACTCCAGCACAATGATGCTCAGGCGAGCATGATACCAAATTTAACGCCAATATAAGTATCACATTTTAGGAGATTTTATATTCTACATACAGACAAATAGGAGGCGCCACCAACGTCACCACAAGTGCCAAACAAACCCTTCAAGTTTATTAAAACTATACCTAAAGTTTTGTTAGGATCCGACAAGTATTTTAGCCACAATAATTTTTTTAAGTTGGAGAGTTTTCGAAAATTTTTGACTACTTTTAAAGAAAATTATCTCAACAACATTGTCTTGCCGAGTTGATTTTTACTTTCGGAGACGATGCACCACATCAATAGACTATTTCCTGCCAACTATTAAAATTCAAACATGGACCCACCAGTATTAGCGCCCATCCTAAGACAGCTCTACCAAAAACAGGCGGAGTGTCCCGGAAATACATGGATGCTTTGCGCCAGTTAAAACCCGCGGAAAATGCACAAGTGACACACCGCAAGATTAAGACATTCTAAGGCAATTAAATGATTCCAATTTAAAGAATCTTGCGTATACAGTTAGATGTGAAAAAAAATATTTTTAGTTGGACAGCACAATTTTTTAGGGAGGCACAAAAGTTGACTTACTGACCCAGAATTTTAAGTCTGTTTAACAGTGGAGTTTCATAAATCGCATACGAAACCGCAAATGATGACCAATCATAAATTTACATAAACATTTTTTAAAATAAAAGACAATAAGCTTCTAGGGGGTTTCATGTAAAGAATAAGCCAAAAAGAGGTATACCCCGTTTCCTTGCAGCTCGCGAGGTTACCTTAAAAAATGTACTGTGGCGAAAGCACTTGTCGTATCTTAACAAAACTTTCGGTATGATGACCAATCATGAATTTACGAAGAAAATTCGAAAATATCCGACAATAAGCTTGTAGGAGCCTATACTGGATTTACATTTTGCAGCAAACTATATTTCGGTATCTGTTCATCCTTACAGTGCTTTACTAGCTTACATATTGAGCAAACTTCAGGAATAGGAAACGGTGGCCAAATGCCCAAAAACAGTTTTTAAACCGTCATAAAGTTAGCATGAAGAAGCCGTAAATATTTGAGGTGCTTTGTGTTGAATAATAAAACCGCCTTCTAGATCTAACGTTGCATCAAACATTGAATCAAATGTGCTATGCCAATGCTTGGATGTCACATCTTTTCATGTCCATTACACGACCGTTAAAGTTGCCTTACAATTTCACTACTTTTTTTTATTTTTAGTACATGACACCACTCTTAACTTATGAGTTTTTAACGATAAAAATGGAAACCAAAACGAATGGTATCATATTATAACAAAAATGACGATAAAGGCTATATTTTAGTTTCATTGGTTATAAAATAGTCTTTAGTCATCATAATAAAAATCGTAAACTATCGTAAAACTTCATTTTTAAATTAACACTATGTACTATCGTGGACATGGAATATAAAACGATTTTTTATCAGCCACCTTTGATTTTTTGAATTGTACTCTATTGTGAATGAGTTTTTTTATGTTAGTTTTCGAATGTTATTTTGACAACAAAGCGTCAAATGTATTTTATTAAAATAAATTATGTAAAATGTGCTGCCGGCGAGAAAAATAGTAACAATTTCCTTTTTTAAATAATTTTGTTTAAGGATAACAATAAGGCTCTAATTTTCGTAAAACATCAGAGAAATGTTTCTTGTTAATGTTCACTTCGCATAAAACTTGAGATGTTTAAGCCACTATTTTGAACATAATTTACAATGCAAAAATTGATCGTTTTAAATTCCATGTCCACGATAGTACATTAAAGCAGAAAAACATTTTTCTTGCAATCACCGCATTTAAAAAAACAATATTAAAGTTCTATTTTCGATAGCTTGCAGATTAGACAAATAAACCCATGGACGAAGTTGCTACAACTTTTAACGCACAAAAACTTAAGGGATTTGAAAAAAACTAGCTTTTTTTGATGAAAAATGCCACTAATAGGCACAAAATTATTCATGTGTGTCTAGGCAAAAATTTTGCCAATGCAGCGATTTAATTCTGCTTTTACCAGTTTAAAGGGGAATGTCGCGAAGCATAGAAACTGTGGTTATGTAATGTTGGTTGCCTAAAATCAATAAAAAGCAACACCTTCTGGTCATTGCTCAGTTGGTTTATAAGAGTTAATTTTAATTAAAAATTGTACTTACCAGCAACATAAATAAACAAAGCACAAGTTGACATATTCTAAAGGTCCATCTATAAGCGTTTAAATACATAATTTTGACAATTTAGAAGCACTATTTTTTTGCCAAAATTCTGTATTTAAATGCTTATTCATGGTCCTTTAGAATAAGTAAACTTGTGTTTTGTTTATTTATGTTGCTGGTAAGCACAATTTTTAATTAAAATTAACTCTAATAAACCCACTGAGCAATGACCAGAAAGTGGTGTTTTTTGTTGATTTTAGGCAACCAACATAACATAACCACAGTTTCTATGCTTCGCGAAATTCTCCGTTTATTCAGCAATCAGTTTTTGTTAAAGGCATTGAATATTGTGCCGGTCAGTTAGATATTGGGGCAAAGGCAACAAAGAGGTTAATTGAACTTTGAAACTTTATACTCTATTTTCGTACCTGCCTAAGTTTATGAATTAATTTTTACCGGGGCATGTTCGAAAACACTGGCTATTTAATATTGATTTTTTTGCAGTGTTATAACTCATAATTTTATCTGGCCTTGAGCATTGTAACAATTTTTCTAACTTAAGAAACCTTTTCGTAGAAATTAGTTGGGTCATAAATATAAAAACTAGATTTCCTGATTATTCCCTACCTTGCGAGCAATAAAGTTTCCATGTAGGTAAAAAGGTCCATAAATTTAAAAAGAATTACCTTTGGTCGACTAGCACGTTTTAACATTAAGATTTCAAAATCGTTAAGTTAATCCGCGTGCAATTAGGAGGAAGTATTTATTTTTCACAAGCCATTTAATTCTTTTCAAGCTTGAAATATGCTCGGCTTACAATATTACAAAAAAAAAAACGAAATTTTCATTTTGTTCTTTTTACTCTGTTAGTTATACAAATGATTTATGAGTCATGCGCTTGATGCTGTTGAATTTATAACAAAATTGTATTTTCTGCCTCGAAAAATTACAAAATAACTCATTAGTAATTGAAACAGATGTAGTTCGAGTTAAGGATCGCCTAAAAACTCTGTTTAAGAACATAAAACATAAGAATAATCTCAAAAAAGGGTTTTTCTTACATATTTAGAGAATGGCGAATGCGCCGGGCAAGAATTTGGTATTTTACGTTTTCCTTATACCTTAATCCACTTAGCAAGGCTATTTTTGGGTGCTTTATGCAGCCAGTCCTCATTTCTTTATTGTAGCTATTATTTTAGGGTGTCTAATACTTAAAAACCAAACGCAAATGCCCATTTTTAATTCTATTTCTAACGGTCACGTAACAATCAACTTTAACATGAAGTGAAAATTACCTTGATAATAAAACCATGCATGATGAAATTTGATAATAGATCTACAAAAACGCCCTACTTCAAGTGTACATTTAAAGAAAATGTAAAACATTTTTTATATCTACTCGAATAAAATTACCATTTTTTTTTATGTGTGAAAATTAATTTTTATTTTCTTTGTTACAGTTCCTCCAAAGAAAATAGTTATCACCAATGAGTCAGGGGCTCCTTTGACGTCAGTGGTGGGTCCCTTTCCAGAGGGGGCCTCTTTTTTATTAAAATGTGACGTTTATGGTGGTAAGTACACCCCTCAAAAAAAATTAAATATTTTTTTATTGTTTTAAAAATGCTTTATAATGTTAGTTAAAATTGCTGTGTCGGAATAATAGTAGGAATTCTTATCGCGTTGAATTTATTTCGGTGAAAGTAAATCAAGGCACACCTTGACCTCAGGGTATATTTAGTTTGATTACTTTTAAAACTTGTTTATTAAGACTAAATTGTACTGCTCGTCAAAATTGTGTGTGCAGTAAGTAAGCTTTACCAACGGGGATGTAGCTCATTTGGAAGAGTGCTCGCTTAGCATGCGAGAGGTACTGGGATCGAAACCCAGCTTCTCCAAATCCTTTTTTATTTTATTTTTGCAATTTAAAATTATAGGAATGTTTCTGCGCCAAAAAAAAACCTTTTTTTATTTTTTGGGCTTAAACATTTTTTAAGGTTTTTTCGAGGTTTTTTTAAGCTTTTTTTCTGTCAGAATTTTTTTTATTTTTATTTGTTAATTTTTAGTAATAATTATCTTTTAAGATTTAAATGTTTGAAAAGAATAAATGAACAACATAAAACTATTTATTTAAAAAGATGTAGTGAAAAAAAACCCAAAAAAGGTACCTTAAACAAAATATGTTTAAAAAAGTGTATTGAAGGATTTTAGTCCTGGCAAGTCCTTACTTGAATCCTTGCATACCCCGAAGCGACCATCATTCAAGTAACTTGAAAAGTAGACCCGAAAGTTTTCTATTAAATGCCTTTTAAGAGACATGCTTGCCCTAAGGCTTTAAAGTTTAACTTTAACATTTATGATTTGTTACTGTGATTTGCAAATCAGGAATCAGGTTTTTTATTATCCTTTTTTAAGACAAATTACAAATTAAAGATATTTTAAAAAAATTCAAAAATTCCCATTTTAATTAGTCAGATTTTCTATATACAGGGTGTTACCAAATAACTAGAAAAAAAAAGCAGGGGACACATTTTCAGTAAAAAAGTTTATATAAACATGTGTCCGAAAATCCTTCTTTTCTGAGATACAGGGTGCCAAAGTTGTTCTAAAAAACAACTTTTTTTTTAAGATTACCAAGAAACTAAACCAGATATTTATTTAAAACTTAGCACGGGTAATTTTCTTACCATTAGGCATAAAGTGCGGTAGAAAAAAAATAAAAATTATAATTGTAAAGGGGCACATTTGGGGGTACCATGTGGGTTGTTCACCTCCAACTTTTTTGTGTGTTACTTTTTTGGTATTTTCATAAAATAATTAGAAGCCCTAGAATATGATCATTAACATTAATGTCTTGTTCTTTTTTCATAGAACTAACCGTTTCGAGAAAAAAATTCATTGCCCAAAGGCAACAAAATTTCTTTTTTAAGTTTGGCTTTTTTATGTTAATGAAAATAAAACATAATTAACAATAAAGGGTTAATTAATTTCTTTTTTTTATTATTATTTCAAATAAATATCCGGTTTAGCTTTTTAGTAATCTTAAGATTCAAATTTTTTTGAGAAAACTTTGACACCCTGTATCTCAGAAACGAAGGATTTTCGGACACATGTTTATGTGAACTTTTTTTATTAAAACGGTTTTAGGAATTACCCCCTGAATTTTTTTGTTGTTATTTGGTAACACGCTGTATTTTGTCATTTATAAGAATCTGTATTTCCTTTAAATAACTCCTTGCAAAGTTTTCTAGATTGTAAGTAAAGTTGGTAGGTACCTATTGCAAAACGGAGCTGTCTTTAATTATTAATAATGTCTTAAGCTTTCCTGCTTTTCTCGTCTTAACATCCTAGGTGGCAATGATATGAAATTTAGGGGCAATAACTTCCACACATGCTGGTGCCTCTCGTAAAATATTATATTTGACTTTATTCGCCTGTTTATAGTCTTCTATAGACTTTACTATTTCTGGTCTAGCAGAAACTTTGCTATCAAGTCTTCTTTAAGGAATTTTCGATAGGGTAATTAATTTTTAATGGCACAGCTTAAGTTTTACTTTGGGTTTCATTTACCTTAAATTAAATTAAAGGACAATTTATTCGACATTTTATATTTAGAAGTAAAAATAACTTAAATACAGGATTTCCAAAAAATGGGGCATAAACGCGATGGTACGTTGTTGGGGCATGTCTTGGGAGCCCCAGAAAATTGTTAAAAAAAATCTATCTCATATACCCTCGGAGATATGTTGCCCCAAAGTGCGAAACTTTAAATGTTTATATCTTGAATATAACAGCACATATTAACGAAACAAATAGTTTAATACAAAGCTACAGCATATCTTAAACCATTCAGCCATTTGTTTATTTATTAAATGGTCGAATTACATTTTTATAATCAATTTAATTTTACAAAATTTTCATGAAATGAAGCTGACAACAACGTCAATAAAATCTAGTGCAAAAGTGTATGAGCAAGACTCATAAATGGGATTTTTAGACTTATAGATTTGATTTTTAGAAGTATTTTCCTAGACTGTGTTGCCGAATTTATGCAACTTTGTTCGCATTTTTCTTGATGAATATAACAGATGGTTTTTTTTTGACAATTTTCTAGGGATCCCTGAGAATTCCCCAAGAGCGTACCATCGCGTTTATGCGCCATTTTTTGGACACCCTGTATTTTTTCTGTGTTATTTTTATTTCTTTAACGTATTCTTGTTTATGAATTGAGTCCTTCGACAGGACATTTGGATGTTTTCCATTATTTTAGGTTGTTGCTCTAATCAAAACAAAACAAAAACAAATTCAATTTAAATTTAAAAAGTCCATATCAAAATAAAATCAATTTTTCACATACATACATGAAATTTTTTGTGTTATTTCAATAAAATAAATATTTTATATGAATAATTTATAAAGTAATAATCTGATAAACAAGGTAAATCGTTAAAAATGTTTATATTAAATTCATTTTAGCAAAATATTGGGTTGAAATATTTAATTATTTTATTTCATATATTTTATTGAAATTTTTGTCGTTGTCGCCAATAAAATGGTGTAAATTCTGTGTTAAAAAGTGTATTGTTGTCTATTCGATAAAAATAGAAACCGTGTTCAAACTAGGTTATATTAAAGTGTCTTATTTTGCAGCAAGCTGAGATTAAATTGTAATAACAGTGCTACGTGCTGTAAGTTCAATGTTTGGAAGAATTTGCAACAAAATAAGTAAATGAGGTGCTTGCAGAATTCACAGTATGCACTAAAATCTCGGGTCGGATCGCTGATTTTATACAACTTGCATTTATTTTGTGATTTAATACTTTACCAACTTGCATTTTGCACAAATGTTGGTCTTATTAATTTCTCTTTAAATTAAAGTAAAATTCTAATAACTTTTCATGAAATAAATTCAATAAATAAATTTAATAAGTTACTTAATTTTCATTACAGTTTATACTGATTCATGATTCCACTTTCGAGTGACTTTTTTCATGACAAAAGGACGCTAATTGAAAGTCGGCACTCTCAGCACCTTTTCGATGTCGAAACGTTGCTAAAAACTCTTTTAAACATAGAAAGGCTCGTATTTTAATTATATGGTGCTTGTCATTTCCTTCCAGCAATTTTAAAACGGAAATTCCCTCTTTGCATTTAACTTCTGTATTTGGCACTATTGCCAAAATCCATAATATAAGACCTGCAAATATTAAAGGGCGATTTATAGAACGTTACTTTCACTTTACTTCGGCGTAACTTCACTTCCGCGTAACTGAACAAATTTGCTTAATTTATAGATTGTAAAGTTACGTGAAATTGGGAACAGGTATGCGCATGTGTCTGAACTCGCGACTTCTGACTATTTACACCTGGGCGGTAATTACGGAATATCGCTTCGTACGAAACTTACGTAAGATGACCAGCAGGTTTCGTACGAAGCGATATTCCGTAATCACCACCCTTGACAATAAGGGTAAATATTCCATTTTTGCAAATTTAGCGCATGATCGGCCAAGCTCGGCTTTTGACAGTACTACTTACAGCTAAATGAATCAGCAAAGTAGCGCTAAAGTGAAGTATAAGTTTGCTAATACATTCCTATGTATTTTATTTAATTTTCTGTAAAGTTACGCCGAAGTAAAGTGGAAGTAAAGTGAAAGTAACGTTCTATACATCGGCCTTTAAGCGTCGAAACTTTATTGAAAATATGCTTTATAGTTGTTTAGTTTTAGACGCAAGTATTTAAACTTTGCAAACATTTGAAGTATTTTTTAATAATTTTATGGAATATAATTTCTTTCCGGATAGGAATTAATAAGGCACAGTCTAAAAATGAACTTTAACAAACATAAGTTAAACAAATAAAATACGTTACGAGTTTTTTAATCACGATAATTAAAAAATCGGCCATAAGCATTCTAATGAATATTCCTATTGATAAAATTTCAATTTCAACAGAATGAACTTTAATGAAAAACTTTTTAGCAAAGCAAAAATTCGTCAAATAACTCTACATTAAGAAAAAGGTTTTTTTTTGTTAAGTAATGAACTTTTAAATAAATTAGTTTATGGTATTTTATAAAAATTACAAATACAGGATGTCTCACACATTTGAGTAAACAAAAATTTTACCTAATTTTTAAAGGCTAGAGATTTAAATCCACAGTTTTGAAGATATGTGCTTCTAGTATAAGTATAAGTCATGAGCTCCCGTCAATTCTACTAAATAGCACATCTACATGAGGGCCCATCGTAACGAGCGAGCATTTAAATTCTACCTCGACTCTTGCCATGGAAAACAAAAGCTGCTTTTCCGTAGATCTTTGATAGTTTCTACTAATGTTATTTTTGATGTTGTCATCTTTTTTTGACGTTTAAACAAACTATCAAAGACATACGGAAAAGCAGCTTTTGTTTTCCATGGCAAGAGTCGAGGTAGAATTTAAATGCTCGCTCGTTATTTAGAACTAAATGTAGTTTTGAAAACTAGAAAAATAGGGCTACAAACGTATTATGGTTTCATTTAAATAAGTTATTTCTTTGTGTCTAAAATCTGACTTTAAAAATCGTTTTTTGAAGTCAGATTTTCGATCCAAAAAAATATGCGATTTAAATAAATCCGTAATATATTTGTAGCCCTATTTTTTTAGTTTGGAATATAAGATGGGGTCCTCATGTAGATGTGATATTTAGTAGAATTGACAGGAGCTCAACTGAGATGACTTATACTAGCTTCTAGGAGCACATATCTTCGAAACTGTGAATTTAAGTCTCTAGCCTTAAGAATGCCGATTTTTTTTTCTGGGACGCCCTGTACAAGTCTCAGATGCGTCCAACACCAACGATGACATATTTTATCCCCCAGCGTTAATACGTTATCTTTTTTGCAGCGTCTCCGTTGCCGACAGTCTTGTGGTTCCGCAACGAAGAACTAGTGAGTAACAGTAGTGTGGCGCTCCCTACCGTCGACAAGACAACACACGTACGTAGCGAGCTCCGGATCACCGGACTAGGGCGCCGCGACGTCCACTCTGAGCTCACTTGTCAAGCGAACAACAACGAGCGGATGAATCCTCTAGCGGCCACCTTACATGTTGACATGAATTGTAAGTGAGGATGCAAAAAATTGTGACTTGACGTCTTGATAAAAGACGTCGTTGGATTTTGTACAAAAAAAGAGTTTTCTTTTTAAGGACATAAGTTTAACTTTTCACACATTTGTACAGCTTTACAATAAGACCAATTATAAAGACAACAATTAACATACACTAAATTTGGTACTTTAGCCTTAGTGGAGTTCCCAATGTAATAATTTCTGATAACGGTACTAAAAACGTTGGATTTTCAAAAATTGGCACATAAACGCGATGGTACGTTTTTGGGGCATGTAAAGGAATTCCTGGAAATTTTTTCAAAATCCATGTGTTATATTCATTGAGAAAAATGCAAAAAAAGTTGCATAAATTCAGCAACACAGTCTAGGAAAATACATTTAAAAATCCCATCTATGAGTCTTCATTATACACTTTTGCATTAGATTTTATTCCCATTTTTATGAAAATTTTGTAAAATTAAATTGATTATAAAAATGTAATTCGATTATTTAAAAAATAAACAAATGGTGAACTGGTTTAAGATATACTGCAGCTTTGTATTAAACCATTTTTTTGCTAATATGTGCTGTTATCTTCAAGGTATAAGCGTTCAATGTTTTGCACTTTGGGACCTCATATCTCCAAGGGTATATGAGATGGATTTTTTTTTAACATTTTACTAGGGATCGCTAGAAATGCCTTAAAAACATATTGTATTTTTTTTTATTGATGTGCTTAAAAATGATAAGAAAGCTCCAAAAAAAGCTTGTCTAAGAAGCTATTTAAAAATACATTAATCTTGTCAGACAATTAATGAATTTTTAAACAACTTTTAATCCAAGTTAAAGGATTACGTTTTAATTTTTAAACGGAATCACAAATACTTGCTCTTTGTTGTTTTACTTTAAAATAAAATGTCAGTTCATTTCATTCTTTTAAATTTTTAAAGCAAAATATAAACAAGGCCAAAAAAAAACAATTAAATTTCTGAGTTTATAAATACCAACCCTTTTAGTTTTGGTGCTTACAAATGTCTTGTTTTTTCTGTTATACCTTACAAAAATAAAAACGTAATCCATAATACTAAAATTCGTAAGCCTCTAGCACAAATAAATAAAAAAAATACATCTATTTTTTCACTTAGAGAAGTAAGTAAAAAATCGATCATTTTAGTTCTAATTCAGCCGCAAAAGCTTTAACATATGTTAATCCAACAAACAGTTAACTACCCCATTTTTCACAAGAGAAAACACTGCAAATAGGCGGTGCTCTTACTCATATTTTACCTGAACAAATAAAGGTAAACGGGTTACCTCCGTAATTTGATTTACCCAACTTATTAGGTATTAGAATGCTCTTTTGTGTGCTATATAATACGCAATATTTAATTAAGGCTTTTGAAAAGGGACAAACAAAATATAGTAACGTATAAAGAACGCGGAATAATGAAATTTTAGCTAGTTTGGGGCAAAGGAAAATTACTTCAAAAGAATGTGTTTGCAAGCGTGCAGTATGTACAAATATTTTATCCATTTTTTTGCCAAACACATTGTGTCAGGGGTGAGTATAAAACCTCTTAACTTTTTATTCAACAAAAAACGCCTTATATTAAATTGTTTTTGTCAAGTTTAGGAGATCCATGTTATGTTTTTCCTAAGCAAACACACGAGTTTTTGACAGCATTACCTTAAAAAGAAAAACACTACCTATACCTACATCAAAAGAGCCCGTTAAAAAAACAAACTCAAACAAATAATGTATGTCCAAGAGGTAGAATAAATCTCCCCTAAAAAGCCATTTAGTTAGGTGAAACTACGACGTATTATTTTTATTGCAGTTGGCCCTTACGACGTGAAAATCTTGGGGGCGAACCAACCCCTTTCTGCAGGAAGGAAATACGACCTTTTGTGTCAGAGTTCAGGCTCTCGACCGCCAGCTAGCATAACGTGGTGGAAGAATGGACAAAGACTCGAGAGAAGCAAAGACACGGTAAGTTAAAGTAGTCATTCTGAATTTAACATGAAGAAAAAATAAATTTGGAGTTATTAAAACAGCTTGGGGCGTTTTAGGAGACTTTTAAGCTTTAGCGCCATCTACTGGGAACAAGTTAAAGCACTTAGTAATGTAGTGTTCCGTAAGATGGCAGCACTAATGCATATCGCGTAAGATGTTCTAAATCAAAACAGTTAAGAGTTAATTTAGAATAAACATGTTAAATGATACACAAGTGAAACGAAATGAAGCTGTTTCAAATCTTTTAATTTACTTGGACTACTGTTTTTGCTCTATTAATTAGACCCTCTTCTAATTTCTAGAAATGATGTAGGAAAACATAGCGCAACACTTTAATTAAAGATGTTTTTTTGTAATCATCATGTTTCGTGTGCCACAATTGTGTAATTACATGCAATTTTTATTTAATTGAAAACCACATTTGACTACAAAGGCTACAAACAAAGGCCCTGAATGCATTTGCTTTTCTCTGGAAGCAACGATTTAAAAACAAAGAGCAAATAAAAACACAAAAAAAAATTCTCTAATTTGAGAGTGCTTTGGCATAGTGTTGACATTATTTTAAAATCATTGAATGGAATTGTACCGATATTTACCCATTTTGCGTTTTCCATTATTGAAAGCAAGCACAATTAAATTTAACGGGTAAATTGTATTTTTCATATTGATTATTAAGTGTATTGTTGGGTATCATTCGATGGAATAAAATTAATTCGCGAATTTAATTCACAGAAAGCGTTTGCGGTAGCTACGAATTAAATTTTCATGACTTAATTTATATTCAATAATAGAAAATTACACCAATACTAAGATATGACAATTTGGAAAAAATCATTCTACTAAATATCCCGGCGCATCCACCATTTTCTAACAAAATTAAGACTATTTATTTACTTGATATGCAAATCGATAGTGCATGCATTAAGTTAATTTAAATACCTATTTGTTATGCGACTTTTTTCTACAATTTAAATTGAAAATTCCCCAACATTTCAGTATGGAATAAAAATAATTTCTTCACGAATTTTTCTCATTTTCGATTGAAGTTATTTGAGTTGTTTCCAGCATCATTTTCATTCTACTGGCTTGCAGATAACTGTCAGCTTTACGGATTGAAAACTGAAGTTTGCAGCAATTTTAGAAGTAATTTCTTTAGATACCTTGCTAAAGCTGGAGCAATCACATTCGGACAAATTTTCCATGCCAGTTAAGATTTTAACCTATTTAAAGTGTTCACATACAGGATGTTCATATAAAGTGTGTTAAAAAAATGAGACAACAGCTTTTTGATGTTTGTTAAAAGATATGTAACTTTGGCCGATATTTTTAACCCAATTTAAATAATAAATGATAAAAAACAGACAGCAAAATTTATTTAACGTCACTGACATTGCTGATGTATCCCATTAGCAAGCTAGCGTAATACTCAAGTGCATCCAAGTGAAAAATTAATTTAAATATTTATATATGCTAATATAAAATACATGAAAAATGCATTTTAATCCATTATGTCATATATTTTCCATAAAAGTGCCACTATGAATATCAGAAACGAAACTTAATAAGTGTCTTTATGTGCGTTTTCTTTACTTTGAGCTTTACTCCAAGAAGGATTGTTTTGAAATTTAAAATGACATATTTTTTACAGAAATATACTTAGATTTCACTACAACAAAATTTTGAAGGTTTTGTTAAAAGCTGATTTTAATTAGGCAAAAAAACCCAAGAATTATCTTACTACCAAACTTTTCTTCTAGTTTAACTTTTTAGTGGTTCTTAGTCGTAAACAAAATTATATTATTTGTCCCAAGCAACATCAGCAAAATAATAAAACTAAAGCCCAACAGATACAAAATTAAATTCTCTTTAACCATACATGGGAAAAAATAAACTGACACGACACTCATCGCATAAAGTAATAAAACTAACTCTAAAAGCTCTTGGTATTCCACAGAATCTGTGCTTTTAAATATAAAATCGCCACATAAAAAAAAATAATGGAGTTTTTTGTGATTTTTTGATTTCACTGCAATAAAATTTAAATTTAAACAAAGGCCTGTGTGAAACATTATTTAATATCGACTAAAACTAATGACAATAAATAACTAAATAAATAAGTAGCTAGGACAGATTCATCCTTATTAAAAACTAATTAAGATGACATTTCAAAACCCAGTGAGATATAATAGTATATTACTACCGTGGGTGGAAAGGGTTTCATTTCTGTCGAGAGAACCATTTCTCGAGACAGAAAGGAAATTTCCACCGAGGTTAGTATACTATTTTATTTACAACTGCTTACATTTATGTTTAATTTTAAAAAGCTTTAATTTTGCAAATTAATATTATTCATTTTTAACATCTTAGTTAACATGATTATTTTTTTTTAAGTTATTACCTAGGTTACATTACAATTGCTTGACATTAAAGTAAAAAAAATAATTATTTTTAATTTTCAAAAAACGTCATTTCTCGCATTATTTTAAAGTCTTAATCCAACTAATATTAAAAAAAAACATAATGCCGGATAGTGATGACGAATGTACAGAATTGAAAGAGTGTGCGTAAAAGGCCGAAGATGATTTGCTCCCTCAAAAGAGTTAAATCCGACTTGTTTTCAGTACCCAGGCGGAAAGTAGTTACTTTCCGCCCGGGTGGAAAGTGACAGCTTAATAAAACCAATAAAGTGACATTTTCTAACTTTTAAAGAGTCAGAAATGTCATCATTTCATATGCAGTTGTAAATAAAATTAGTTATTTATGTCAAAACTATAGGTACAAAGAAATTTAATTCAAATGCTAATTTCCATTAATTATTTAAAAGGTTCTTTGTCCGCCATTCAGCATTATTATACTCTTCGCAAAAGAGTATATTGCGATTACTCGGACCTTCTCTAAAATCGTTAATATTCATCCTAGAGCAAACATTTGCAGATTCGTTCGTTTCATGATTTTTTAAGACTTTTATTTTTTGTCCGTCTGTCTGTAACGAAATTTGTGACCACCATAACTCAAGAACGGTTTATCGGATCAACTTGAGATTTAACACAAAAATCAATCCCATTTAGAGGAAGAGCCCTATTGTTTTTGGAAAAAAATCAACTAATAAATAGAAGGTTAAAAACACCCCCAAAGTAGAAAAAAATTCATATTTTCGTTAATATCAACTTTACGAAAAAAAATATTCTTAATAAAATTAAAGATTGTATTTTTGTCTAAATAAAAAAGCATCTGGTAATTTTTTTGTATCCCCACCCGTTTACAAAAAAATAAGTTTTACGTTCTTTTCATTAAAATATAAAATGCACCTTTTTAATCATCTACTGCGAAGAGTATCATATAAAATGTATAACAATTATATAAAATAAGCTATCTGCGAAGTTTAACTTTTTAAATGATCTATCCCAGTCACTGATCTAACCCGCTCTTGTTTTATTTTATCTAGAAAAGTTTCATACATTTTAAATTGTTGGTGTTATCCGTTTTCTGTTGCATAACTAAATTCGGAATTGTATAATCTATTTGGTTTTTTGTGTCGTTTTAGTAAAGAATTGGTATTAATTCGAGCACAGTTCCCCTGGGTGTTAAAAATTCTTCATTATCCCACCGATGCGAGCCACCGACGCAGCGATATGATGCAGAACCTTCATTTGTATGCATAGGATATTTTCTGTAACTGTATTTCAGAGTGCGGTTTTAATGGGAAAAGCCTTTTATATTAATATTCTGACACATAAGGGCGGTTTGAGATTTACGGCGAGGTGCTCTATTGATTGATTTCAATTTTAGTGGGGTTGTTAGCACCACTAGAAACATACATAATTCACATTGAAAATAAAACTTACTTCAAAAAAGAGTTCTGCATTTTCAGGAATTTAAATTTTTTGCCATTCTCTCAAAAAAAGGGTTTTAATGAAACTTATCATTGTAGACTATTTTATGCTGAAGATAACGAATCAGCTTTTTGTTTTTTTCCTAAGAAACTTTTTTGTAGATTAGAGCACTTTAAATAAAATCGGGTGTCGCGCTTGAAGTTGTCTTTAAAAGCTCATAGCATTAAAACTAAAAGCACTGTAAATATTTCAGTGCCAGATTCGGATTCAGCAGCTCGTTTTACATAAGCATTGATAACATTTATTGGTTACAAAAATTATCTGTGGCCATGACAATTAAAAAACTAGAAATATTTGAACCCTTACCCCTTAGTTAAAAATTAGATAAATTTCGAAAAAATAAAATTGCCTGAAACTGTATTTTTATATTCATTAAAAGCCATAGAAAACAGATCTGTAATTGGATTTTTTCCATGTGCTTTCGTTTTTTTGTTAGAAGTTGGCCAAATTTTAAAAATTTCCAAGAAAGCTCTCAAAAAATAATTTCTGTCACCGCTCAAAAAAAACATATTTTGTAGGCTATTGTTTGCTGTAGAATAAGAATCTGCATTTAGATTTTTTCTTAGAAAAATACTGGGAAAAATATTTTGAAAATTAAAGCATTTTGAAAAAAATGTTGCGTTCGAAGTTGCATTTGAAAGCTCATAGCAATTAAACCAAAAGCGTTGGAACTTTTTAAGCGCCAGATTCAAATTCAGCAGCTCATTTTCCATAGCATTAATTGGTGACAAAAATAACTTGTATTTGTGATAATTAAAAAACTGAAAAACTTTGTACCCCTTGCTCCAAAATGAGGTGAATTAAAAACTATATTTTTTTTTTAATTTAAATCTATTATAGCACTTTGTTTGGAGGGTTAAAATTAGAAATGATTGTTTCATTTATTCGTGCTCGTGAACCTAAATAGAAATAGCCATCACTCGGTATAAAAATAAACAAAATGGAGTGCTTCTTCCAAGGAAAATATTTATCCAGAGGCAACAGTAGCGATACCTTATGTGTGCCGTTCTCTCAAAGATGTATGTTTTCATTTCAGACGTCCAATGACGGCAATACTACAACGAGCACACTGTCATTTATACCGAAAAAGGAGGACGATGGAAAATATTTGTCGTGCCGTGCTGAAAACAAGATGATGAATGTTGAGGGACTGGAAGATAAATGGAAACTGGAAATACACTGTAAGTATGCTCCACTCTAATGTACGTACATAACGAACAATTTTATAATCTTTTGTTATTTCTTATACAATATAACAATGCGTCTGTGAGCATATAATGCAAAAGAACATTTCTAAAGGTGTGCTAAATTAGACCAATCTTCTACCCAATTTAAAAAACACGAATTATCTGTCAGGCTTCCAAAAAGGTGTTTTCAGTTGCTCTGACAACAATGGTATCACTTAAGCATTCCATATTAAGCGGTAGACTAACAAAATCATTAAAAAAATTAAAAGCTATTTTTAGAATTTTCGCCCGGGCCAACTTTCAAGCAAAAAAAAACTTAAAAAAAGTTTAATACAAAACCGCACACAATCAAAGCAATTATGCAGAGTTTTTCATTAAATAGCAGTTTTAAAAACATTTCCTTGCGCCATCCAGGTTTCTAAAGAACACATCGTTAACGGTTTGAGTAAAGTTAACTTAATTAGCGGTGAATGTTTGAAGTTTAATTAAAACAAAAACAGAGATACTCCTAGGTAACTAGTGCAGGGAATTGCTGTACTTTATCCACACGTTTAGATAAAGAGATTTTTTATATAGGATTTTCTAGGGCTGACCCGTCAAAACACGCTGCGAGCGTCAACGAGCGCAGTCATATAGTCCAACCTTGTAATAACCTTGAATTAAGACAGTTCAGCTATATCAACATATCTTAGTCTAGGCCCCTAGATTATGCTAAAACAGACAATAGTTTGGCAAATGACGATTTCTTAATCTTCCAACTATTCACCAGACTAATTAGGGTTGTTTCAGATACTCCTGAAGCCACGATAATCCTGGGCGCTTCTCTAAATCCTGATACTATACGGGAGGGCACTGACGTTTACTTTGACTGCATTGTGAATGCCCATCCGCAGGCTTACAAGGTCGAGTGGAGACATAACGTAAGTTTTAATAGAGAAACTGTGGTTTTGTAATGTTGGTTGCCTGAAATCAACAAAAAACAGCACATTCTGGTCATTGCTCAGTGGGTTTATAAGATTTAATTTTAATTAAAAATTGCGCTTACCAGCAACATTAATAAACAAAGCACAAGTTGACATATTCTAAAAGTCCTTCAATAAGCGTTTAAATACAGAATTTTGACAATTTAGAAGCATTTTTTTGCATTTTAAATTGTCAAAATTCTGTATTTAAACGCTTATTGATGGACCTTCAGAATATGTCAACTTGTGCTTTGTTTATTTATGTTGCTGGTGAGCACAATTTTTAATTAAAATTAACTCTCATAAAACCACTGAGCAATGACCAGAAAGTGCTGTTTTTTGATGATTTTAGGCAACCAACTTTACATAACCATAGTAGTGATTTGGGGGGCTTGTATGTAAAAAAAAAGTCAAAATTGGACACAAGTTTACTCAGACATTTTTTCCTAAAATTGATCCAGGAATAATGCCTTGAATTTTTTCTAGGACATTAAAAAATCCATTTTCCAGAAAAATGGTTAGTTTTTCGATTTAAAAAAAAAATCACTCGATGCTTTCTAATTTTTAGTTTGACCACTTTATAAATGGCCAGGTGAATTGTGAACTTTACACAGAAAAGTTTTTCAATGCACAAAACATTTGGAAATAATGTAAATTGAGTCAAAAAAACACAAAAACAAATTTTACAAAGTTTTTATTGTTGTAAAAATGAAGTTGAATGGTTGTTTCCAGATTGAGCACATCTAAAATCGGTTTATATGGCTGCATATTCCCACGTGTAAAGTTTTAAAATAACATTTTTTAACCTCGTTTACAATGGTGTACCATCAATGTTCATAAAATGAATAATAGCAAACGGTAGTCTAAATTTTTAAGGCCGATTTATACAACGTAACTTTCACTTTATTTCCGCTTTACTTCGGCGTAACTTTACAGAAAATTGAATAAAATACATGGGAATGTATTAGCAAATTTATACTTCACTTTAACGCTACTTTGCTGATTCATTTAGCTGTAAGTAGTACTGTCAAAAGCCGAGCTTGGCCGATCATGCGCAAAATTTGCAAAAATGAGATATTCACGCTTATTGTCAAGGGTGGTGATTACGGAGTATGGCTTCGTACGAAACCTGCTGGTCTTCTTATGTAGGTTTCGTACGAAGCGATATTCTGTAATTACGGCCCAGGTGTAAATAGTCAGAAGTCGCGAGTTCAGACACATGTGCATACCTATTCACAATTTCACGTAACTTTACAATCTATAAATTAAGCAAATTTGTTAAGTTACGCGGAAGTGAAGTTACGCTGAAGTAAAGTGAAAGTAACGTTCTATAAATCGCCCTTTTGACTGTCTGGTTAAGTTTGAATTTCATTTGTATCTTGCTATTTCCCGTTAAATGTTAAGGTGTACGGTAAACCACGATATAAACGTCTGCATTTACAGGGTAAACTGCTAAACATCAACGTAGGTGCTGGCATAATTGTCAGTAACCAGAGTCTGGTTCTCCAAGGCGTATCTAGATCCACCGCAGGAAATTACACTTGCGTTGGATACAACACCGAGGGAGATGGACAGAGTAATGCTTTTTACCTCAATGTTATGTGTAAGTATCTATTTTAATTCATACCACTTTAGCTAATAAGCAGAGGAGAAGGTAAACCTTTGTGAATAATTTAAAGCACCTTTTTGTATAGCGTTAAATGGATGGAGTTGTCCAAAAACTTAAAATGACATAAATGACCTAAAGAATACATATGGCCAAGAAATTTTTCGGGCAGCATCATTTTTATGGAAAAGTGTAATATTTAATAATATGGCGAATGCGCCGGGCGATCATTTCTATAAAAATGAGAATTCACTTTTATTTCTGACTAAAGCGATACCGTTAGTAAGTAGCCAAACTAATTTTTGTGACGTCACAAAACTGGACCTTCTAGAAAGTAAGGCCTCCAGGATTCAAGAAAATAAACATGAGAGTGCGCCGGCCTGATAAAATGAAGTATTCCTTGCTACGAATAACTTTTTGTCTGCAAAAAAATGTAACATTTCTCTTGTTGGAATTGTCAATAGTCCGAGAAAATCCTACATTCGGCCAAGAAATTTTTCGTTCAGCACAATTTTTGTGGAAAATTGTAGTATTTGATACCTAGAAACATAATTACCATGTGCTCACTCATGCGCATATTAACATTTTGTACTAGAGCCCCCCAAAGAACCCCCTTTCATTCGTAATACTAGATCATGATGGATCTAGACCAAATTTTGAAAATAGACACTAAACAAGGTTCTAAAATGATTTTTGCAAAAAATTTCTCCTTAAAAAATCCTTTGTCTTCTAAATAGCCCCAAAATGAGAAACATTTATCATGTTTGATTTAGACCAAATGCAAGCAGATGCAAAATTAGATTTTAAAAAACCTCTTTCTAAGATTTTTCCCAAAAAAATTGTTTGCTCCTTTTGAAAACTATTTTTATAAAGGATGAACAAATCTTTTTTAAGAAATTTTCTTTCTAAAATGTCCTTTAAAACATTATTATGAATCATTTGCAAAATTTATTACGAATGAAAGGGGGCACTTTGAGGGGCTCTAGTACAAAATGCTAATATGCGCATGAGTGCGCACATGGTAATTATGTTTCTAAGTATCAAATTCTACATTTTCCCACAGAAATTGTGCTGCCCAAAGAATTTCTGTAAAACAAGGATTTTTTGTGATATTTTCTCGGACAAACTTCCTAAAACTTTATATATTTCTATCATTTATTCAAAGAGCACCTCGTGGCCGTTTAATTAAATGAGTGCACACTTAAAATTTAAAACAACACGATGACAAAATAGAGTGCCCAATAAAATAGAGTAATTGGAGCAGCTTTCCTATTTTGTGTCTGTAAATAAATACCCTTGAAGTTTACAATGCCCATGCAATGAAATATGCATTTGGAATACGAATAGAGTTCGTTGCAGTTGTAAAAAAGTTGCTTCAATCTGTGCAGCTAGGATAAGCTAGTCCTGACCTGGGTAATCGCACTTCGGGTCCTAACGGGAATACAAATATGAAATAATGCATTTGGCATTGCGAGTAACATTAATATCGCGTTGGATATGATACTAAGCCACGTGAAGGTATTGAAAACTGACGTGAAAATTACAACATTTTCAAGAAGGTAATTCTTTGTTAATGATCAAATTTATAAATGGGATGTTCTGTGCACTCAAAAGTTCGTAAAAGTCATCTCCCTGAATGTCAGTTATTTTCGAAATTTTAACAAAATATGCAAGGAGTAATTCATCAATAACTATGATTAAAAATATTTAGGATAATGTTTGTGATACATAGAAGTGGTACTGAGTGCAAGAATAATAAAAATATGGTACAATAGTACTTTTGGTGTTTTTCTTTCAACATTGAAATCTTTGAACGAACAGGGAAACACGTAAGTTGCAATTTTAATCATTTACAAGCTAAAAACCTTGGTAAATTAACGTAATATAATTTGGCACAGACCACCTAATGTATATAAACCAAAAAATGTATCCGTGGTCGAAAAAAAAAAAACAAAAATAGTATTATGATTTTTGAAGTCAGATTTGCGACACCAAGAAATAACCGATTTAAATGAAAGCATAATACGTTTGTAGCCCTATTTTTGCAGTTTTTAAAACTACATTTAGTTGTAATATACGATGGGGCCCTCATGTAGATGTGCTATTTAGTACATAGAATTGGTATGGAGATGACTTATACGAGCTTCTAGGAGCACATTTAAAACCCTGGTTTTCGTCCACTGTTAAAAAAAATGTATATAGGGTTTTATTAAAAATAGCTTTTTTTTTGGTTTCATACGAATTGTATTATGTAACGCCACGTGCCCAGAAGCAATAATGCACTTTTAGAGTCTGCAATTTCTATTCCAAGCAAAGAAGCTTCATTGTTTAACTTAGACGCGACCTCTTTTAAAAGCAAACATCCATTATGAGTTATGAAAATTGTATATTATTGTTCTTTGTTTGGTTGGTTTTATTCAAGATATATTTCTGTTCAACAACATACTACAAAGCACAAAGAATTTGATTGAACGATTTCTAATAATTTGAGATGTTCCTATAAAGCATTTTTGTTCTTCCAATATCAATAAGTATTCTTTTTTATATAGGGTAAATGCGAAAATTTAGGCCATGTTATTTTTTGGCCTAGGGTACATTTGGACATTTATGCCACTTGAAATTTTGGCCACACCTTATTTTATTTCTATTTTTACAGACGCACCAACATGTAAGCCAAATCAAACCCGCATCTACGGCGTAGCTAAGCAGGAAAAGGCCCAAATAGCTTGTCAAGTCGAGGCGAATCCTCAAGATGTGAATTTTAAGTGGACTTTCAACAATACTGCTGATTCTGTCGACGTGGCACAAGCACATGTTTCCAGAAAAGGCACATCAAGTCTTTTGTCTTACACCCCTGTTACTGAAATGGACTATGGGACACTTTTGTGCTATGCCTCGAACAAAATTGGGGGGCAAAAAACACCATGTGTGTTCCATATCATTGCAGCAGGTAAGTTTGTGGAAAAAAAATGTTGTTCCCGATTTTAAACAAAAATTACTTTGTATAGACTACTTTAATGCTTATACTTTTTGGCCTTTATCTAAAATAGTATATTAAAACAAAGAGTTTTATAAGGAACGTTTTTTAGCACGCGTCCAGGTTTGGAAAAAGAGCCGCGCAGCGGCGAGTTTTCCAATGGACAAGTGATAAAAAACGCCTTATAAAACGAGTTTTTTATACTATTTTTTATATTTGCTTCATTTAATTCATTAAAAAGCATTTTTAATTTGAATTAAAAACTTAAGATGAAATTTTGTTTTTATGACCAACCTTATAGCATAACATTGACATTTTGAAGTAAAAAGTAAATTAAAGTTAGACATATTAAATAATGACATTTGTAAACTTTACTCATTTAATACTGAATGGATAGGCGTTTTTGAGAAAATGTAACCATTGATATCGTTTCTTCAATTCTTTTAGTTATTCCCTCTACAAAAAAAACTATGTCCCCCGATTAATTATAATAGTAAAATTTGTAAATAAAAAGTACCTTGCAAGGAAAGAATTCATCTTTTTGCCTCAGGATAACCAACCAATAAAATAAAATTTTGGGTTTAATAATGAAGCAATTCAGAAACTTTAAAAAACCAAATATCGGGTTTCATTATGTGCATATTATAGAACGCAAATATAAAAAAAACGTTTTTGCGATTAGAAAATTAAGAAAATTGGGTGTCGCGCGCAAAGTTACCTTAAAAAGCTCATAGCATTAAAACCAAAAGCGCTGTAAATATTTAAGTGACATATTCGGATTCAGCAGCTCGTTTTACATAAGCAATCATGGCATTCGTTAATGACAAAAATTATTTGTGCTTATGCCAATTAAAAAACTGAAAATATTTGTACCCTTACCCCTTAGTTAAAAATGAGGTGAATTTTGTAAAAATAAAATTGTCTGAAACTGTGTTTTTATATTCATTAAAAGCCATAGAAAGCAAATCTGCAATTGGATTTTTTCCATGTGCATTCGTTTTTTTGTGAAAGTTTTTCAAAGTTGACCAAATTTTAAAAGTTTTCAAAAAAGCTCATTAAAAATAATTTTTATCTACGCCTTAAATAAAACTTATTTTGTAAGGTATTTTTTTTCTGCAGAATACAAATCTGCATTTAGATTTTTTTAAAAAAAATATTCTGAAAATTAGAGCATTTTAAAAAAAATTGAGTGTCGCGTTCGAAGTTGCCTTTAAAAGCTAACAGCAATTAAACCAAAAGCGTTGGAATTTTTTAAGTGCAAGATTTGGATTCAGCAGCTCGTTTTACCTAAGCATTGATGACATTTATTGCTGAAAAAAATTACTTCTGTGTGTGATAATTAAAAACTGAGAAAATTTGGACCCTTACCCCTTAGTTAAAAATGAGGTGAATTTTTAAAAAAATAGAATTGCCTGAAACTGTGCCTATAAGCTAATTAAAAGCAGTAGAAAACAAATAAGCAATCTGATTTTTTTCAAGTGCTTTGGTTTTTTTGTAAGAGCTTTTCAAAGTTGGCCAAATTTAAAAAAATTCCAAAAAAGCTCATCAAAAATAATTTTTGTCTTCGCTTTAAAAAACCTTTTTGTAGACTATTTTTTTTATTGTAAAAAGCAAACCAGCATTTAATTTTTTTTTTAAAACATATTTTGGAAATTAGAACTTTAAAAAAAATCGGGTGTTGCGTTCGAAATTGTCTTCAAAAGCTCATAGCAACTAAACCAAAAGCGTTGGAACCTTTTATATGGCAGATTCGGATTTAGCAGCTCGTTTTACATAAGCATTGATGGCATTTATTGGAGAAAAAAATTATTTATGGCTGTGGCAATAAAAAAACTGAAAATATTTGGACCCTTAGCCCCTAGTTAAAAATGAGGTGAATTTTTGAAAAAATAAATTGCCAGAAACTATGTTTTTATTTTCATTGAACACCATTGAAAACAAATCTGTAATTGAATTTTTTCTATGTGCTTTCATTTTTTTGTAAGAATTTTTTAAAGTTGACTTAATTTAAAAAAATTTCAAAAAAGCTCATCAAACATAATTTTTGTATTCGCTTTAAAAAAAACCTTCTTGTAGACTATTTCTTTTGTGGTAATAAGCAAATCTGCATTTAATTTTTTTCTTAAAAACATATTTTGGAAATTAGAGCATTAAAAAAAATGGGTATCGCGTTCGAAGTTACCTTCGAAAGCTCATAGCAATTTAACCAAATGCGTTGAAACTTTTTAAGTGCCAGATTCGGATTTAGCAGCTCGTTTTACATAAGCATTGATGGCATTTATTGGAGACAAAAATTATTTGTGGCTGTGACAATAAAAAAAAACTAAATTTATTTTGGCCCCTACCCCTTATGGGTCTTATATGCTTCATTTATAAATAAAGCAGATACCTCAAAGAGAATATCTAGTTTCTTAGCTAACTAGTATAGTGCTTGCTTATTTGTGTAAAGTACGAAGTTATAGGGATGCACACATTTTGTAAATAATTTGTCGTCTTACGACTAACATAGTGGTGGTCCTAGCTGCTTTTATAGCCGGTGGCAACATCTTGTACCAGGTATGATTAAACACGAACTTTAACTTAGCCTAACATGTCATTTACAAGGACAATAGTTGTAAGTAAAACTCGGTATCTTGGCAAATGGTATAATCATCAAATTACTTAAAACGATACAGTTTCAAAAGCAGGTTGCTTTCTTCCTCAGTCTGGAATAGCACAGAAAACAGACTTATAGTAGGGAAATCTATGATAATTACAGGGAATAGCAAAAATAGATGACAAAAATATCTTATCTCTAGGTTAAAAATCTTACCTTATAAGTTACTTGCGTTAAACATAATAAAAAGTTAAAAGGACATCACAGATGTGTTATTTGGAGGAAGCTACATTTTTAATTTAAATACGGACTTATTAATAATTAATAAAAACATTGTTATAGTGTTTAAAAGAGTGCAAACTTTAGCATTTTGTGAGAAATAATGCCAGATTACAGAACGACGCTAGCAGAGAAGCTGCTGCGCATGAGCAGAAAAAACCAATCGGAAAAGATTACACACAATGCCAAGGTTGCCGCTGTTTTATGAAAACTATTTTAAAAAATTGAAAAAAACAATGGGAATGAATTACAAAGTTATACCTATGGTACGAAAAAGGATTTTCACTAAATTAATACAAATGAAAAACTATTTTATTTTATTAATTAGTCCATGGTAAATTTTACTCAACCCTTGAACGTCATTTTTGAAATTAATTGATGTGGAATTTTTTTGAATAAAAACCATCTCTGAAAAGAGTCTTTTTTTGTAGCAACCTTCAATGTCTAGGATCTCGACATTTTCTAGCTCAAAATCAAAGTGGTGACCACTGGCTAAATGGTGCTCAACAAGTGCTGTTTTATTATTACTTATGTGCCTGCATGAAGTAATATGGCTAGAAATGCGGGTTTTTAGATAAGACTTAGTGGTACCTACATAGCAAGAGTCGCAACCTGAACAATTAATTTTGTAAACCACATTTGATTTTGAAGCTTTTGTTGTTTTATCTTTTAGATTGCTAAAAACCAAGTTATTAAGTGAATTTTTAGAGTACAGAGCGATTTTTAAGTTTTCTTTTTTCAAAGTATTCATTAGACTACTAGAAAGTTGAGGTATTAAGGGTAGTTTAGAATAAGTAAAAACTTGCGGGTTATTAATTTCATTTTCATTGACATTATTAATATTGTTATTAGGGGGTGGGAGCGTGTTAATCACAGAATTTACCAAAGACGTGGGATAGCCATTTTGCTTTAAATCTACACGGAGTTGATTGAAATTTTTGTTCCAAAAATTAGGGCTACTTAAAGATGTTATTCTTTTCGCTCCTTGTCTAATAATGTTGACTTTATTATGAAGGGGGTGAAGCGATTTAAAATTAATTGTTCGGTTGTTACTAGTTGGTTTTTTATATAAATCTGTAGATAGCGAGCCATCGTTAACATTTCTGATTATTAGTACGTCTAAGAAAGGTAGAGAGCCGTCTTTCTCTTTTTCAAACGTGAAATTTAGTTTAGGGTGAATGGAGTTAAAAGTTTCCAGGACGTAATCAACTTTATTACGAGCTACAGTCGTAAGTATATCATCAACATATATAAATAAAAAATCCAATTCGAAATCTAAAAGGGTTTTTACCTTGTTTAGTACAAAGTCCATGACTATGTTAGCGAAAATTCCTGAGGCAGGCCCGCCCATTGGACAGCCTGAGATTTGCTTATAAAACCGATTTTCAAAAATTACATAGCTACTATCGAAACAGAAATTTATTAGTTCTAAAAACGTTTCATGATCGATACTTGTGAAGTTTTCGATTAGTGGCCATTTTTCTTCAATTAAATGTATTACAAGGTCCTTATCTACATTGGTAAAAAGGCTTTCCACGTCAAAAGATATAAGAATGTTGTTTTGTGGGATTCTTTTGTTCTTAATTTTATTAATCAGCTCTAAAGAATTTTTTAAGTTAAAAGCAAAACTAGGGATAAGGTTATTCAGAATGTTAGCAACCATTTTTTGAATATTGTAACCCGGAGACCCTATGCTTGAAGCTATCGGTCTAAAAGGAAGCTGTTCTTTGTGAATTTTGCACAGGCCGTAGAGTTTTGGAGGGATACAATTAAATTTACTAAGGTCTTTCTTTTGAAACGGCGAAATATAATCCTTGTCCAATAGTAGTTTAATTAAAAAATTAGCCCTATTTTGTAGAGATGAAGTTGGATCCGAATTGAGTTTTTTATAGGTGGAAACGTCGCTGACTAATTCGTTCATTTTCTCCGAATAGACATGTTTGTCCAATATGACCGTTACGTTACCTTTATCTGCCCTTGATACTAACAAGTTGGGGTTTCCTTTTAGAAACGTCTTGGTGTAACTAAGTGACTGGTTAATTATCTTATCTATAGGTTTTTCAGTTTTTGTGAAGGTGGATTTGTTTGTACATATTTACAAGGACCTTTCTCCTTCAAACGGGATGGAATGTTGGATTATTATCCATTACCCTCAAAGTTAGAAACATTGAGATACCCAAGACACAAAAGAGACCTAGAGGATGCTTAATTAGTACAAGACAAGTTAAATAAAACTACAAAGGACATTTTTAAACGCGCGGTTTATTATCATCAAGGTCCTTGCGCTGATATAAGGGCACGCGTCGCAAAAAACGTGAACAGTCCCAACAAATAAGCGCTCACAACAAACGGAGGTATATCCAAGTTAAAAAGAACTTCGTCAACGTCTTCACGAAGAATGGCTTTCCCGATTTGACACGTGTACATATAAAACGAAGCAGCATAACACTGAGCAGCTAAAACCCCCCATAAGTTCCCGTACCACAGGCATGCGCATTGAGTTAGAACGGTGCAAAAGCACACGTGAAAGTTTTCTAACACCCCAAACAAACGTGTACTCTTCTTCCAACAGTTGATCCAGAAAAACGCGCTTAAAGCCGAGTACGCGTACATGAATACCCCAAAATACCACCAAAGGTTGTTCTTGTACAACTGCCAGCGCCCAAGAGCAATTGCCGCAATCAAGTTGCTCAAACCAAAGACATAAATCAACATGGTAAACATCTCGTAGCCTCGTTCAATAAGGAAACTTGGCTCGCCAAAACTGTCCCAGTACAACCCTCCTAGAAGCGCTTTTATCACCAAGAACTCAAATGTAGATAATTCTAAATGTGTGAATCTTTGCTGCCTCTTTGGGCACATACACACCGATGAGAAGTAGCACAACACGAAGACGTTCAGTGAGGCCAGAGCTATGTAAGAGTATGGGGTGCAAAATCGTTGTCTTGTTGGTGAATTTGATAACGATGCCCGCGGTCCATTAAAAGAGGTTCTACCATTAACAGATTGATGCGATGTACTTCGGTCTATGACGGGCTCCATAAAGGAGAACCTTTGGCGTGATGGTTCGGACATATTTCTTGGTTTGGGGTTGCATTATTTTATGTCAGTTTATAATGACGTATGTTTCAGACAGTCCCGAACGAAAATAAAACTCAGCATCTCTAATTCCAAAATAAACAGTAAAACGAGTCTGACCACAATTTAAGAGAGTTGTTAAACCCCGGTCCTAACTTAAAGGGCGGTCTACACTTGAAAAATAAATGTATGCAAGAAAGTTGCCTCTGTTGCGTTTAGCTGACTCGCTGAAATTTTCCAGATAAAAACTTTCTTGGACAAACTGTCTCAGATCGTCGGTCACCAGCGCTAGATCTATCGGATATATGTTCTGCAGGAAATCGGAGAAACTCAACGGACTG
Organism: Cartodere bifasciata; assembly: GCA_963920755.1. NCBI lineage: Eukaryota > Metazoa > Arthropoda > Insecta > Coleoptera > Latridiidae > Cartodere > Cartodere bifasciata. The sequence goes on along the minus strand of OY987197.1, from coordinate 410,555 downwards.
TGAACTAGAATAAACGGTTTTAAGGAGCAGTGGTGCATTAGCGAACCGGGCGCGACGGGGGGAGTTGTGAAAATTTTATTATCCCAAGTTTGCTTCCACTAGCCGATAGGTGTGAAACTTTGTACTTTCGAGATTTACGAGTCACTCTCTTGAAGTTTGTTCTTTTCCCTCACAAATTAATAACTTAGTCTTTCATGACTTTGAGCTCTGACAAATCTAGCTCTTTTAGAGGAATAAAACTTTTATACTCGCCAAGTTAGACGCTCTAATTTTAGGAACGAGTGCGGCAACACGTATCGTCCTAATCGTTTCTATTTTATGTTTTGGAGAACCTAATTAAGTCATTTTGTTTTATGCATTGCCACAGTGCGTCATAAAGTTTTCATGATTTGTATCAGACATAGTTAAGTTTTTTTAATTTGTTTTAAATAGAGAAGCATGCCTTGGGTAATTCTAACTGAAATGCGGAATTGGCGTGTTGCATAAAAATGTTTATTTTTTAATTGCATGATAGCCAACTTATGTTCGTGTTCGTGCTCTTTTTCTTTGCTTTGTTTCTTAAAGCGTTTAATTATTTGGACAACTTATAAAAGTTGGTTGCTCAAAATCAACAAAAAACAGCACTTTCTGATCATTGCTCAGTGGGTTTATAAGAGTTAATTTTAATTAAAAATTATGCTTACCAGCAACATAAATAAACAAAGCACAAGTTGACATATTTTAAATAACCATAGTTTCAATGCTTTGCGACATTCCCCTTTAAGTTTAAAAATTGTCTATCTTGGCTTATAATACGACCTTTAATTATAATTAAGTCAACTCAGGTGTCCTGATTTCCTGATATCATGTTTCATGGAGTTTCCTAATTGGCCGTATTCAAGTTTCGTCCTACCATCAAGGATTCTACCTACATGACAACGATTTTCTTATATAATATAAAGGATTCTTACGAATTCCCCTTTCAGTCCTTACTTACCCTCTTGTATCAAAATGACAGAGACAATATTTCTAAAATCCTTTACTTCTACTTTTGTGAAGTCTTACCGAGAGTGCTTCTAAATATATGGGTCTCAAGATATTACTTTTTTATGAGTTGTCTTCCGAAACAAAAGGAGTTTATTTTACTTTCATCATGGAGTTTTGTGCAAAAGTACGTACGCATAAACAATTTTCCCGTCGTGTAATGCACGGGATTTTAAGCATTTTTGTAAGCTTAAAAAACAACAAAGTATAAGCCCCAAATAAAAAATTTAAACTCATTTTCTTTGGACTAAATACGAGGTAATAAAATGTTATATTTTTTTGGGAAAAGTCGTAAACTAAGAAGCTTGCTTTTAATTTGATATTATAGGGTATTTTGTGCTTTAAAAACCTCATTTTTTTTTCAGGTTTCCTCGAAGGATTTTCATTAACAATGTTTTTTTTTGCAGGGCGTCCAGACCAAGTGCACAACTGCTCAATTTCCAATATTTCCATGACTTCCTTCTCAATAAGATGTTCAGAAGGTTTTAACGGTGGACTGCGTCAACATTTTTTACTAGAGGTATGTCTTTTTTAAAGTTTTCAATACTCAAGGCCGATTTATAGAACGTTACTTTCACTTTACTTCCGCTTTACTTCGGCGTAACTTTACAGAAAATTAAATATAATACATGGGAATGTATTAGCAAATTTATACTTCACTTTAGCGCTACTTTGCTGATTCATTCAGCTGTAAGTAGTACTGTCAAAAGCCGAGCTTGGCCGAAAATTTGCAAAAATGAGATATTCACCCTTATTATCAAGGGTGGTAATTACGGAATATCGCTTCGTACGAAACCTGCTGGTCTTCTTATGTAGGTTTCGTACAAAGCGATATTCCGTAATTACGGCCCACGTGTAAATAGTCAGAAGTCGAGAGTTCAGACACATGCGCATACCTGTTCCCCATTTCACGTAACTTTACAATCTATAAATTAAGCAAATTTGTTAAGTTACGCGGAAGTGAAGTTACGCCGAAGTAAAGTGAAAGTAACGTTCTATAAATCGCCCTTCAAAGGTTAAAAAAATTTAATTAAATTCCTGCTCTCAGTCGTAATGTTCAACTGGTCATGAAGTCAGAATTAATAAAAACATAATTAAGAAGCATAGGAAGTACATAAAGAGTTTAATTAAGTGAAATTGGCAGATAAGATTGCAGTAAGAAATTACGCAATTACACGAAATCGTCTCTAATTTGCAGGATTCTGAAATCCTGAAATAACTCCTTGTTTTATTAATCCGAGACATTTGGACAAGAAATTTTTCGGGCAGCACAATTTTTGTGGAAAAATGTAGTATTTGATACCTAGAAACATAATTACCATTTTTGCGCACTCATGCGCATATTAGCATTTTGTGCTAGAGCCCCCCAAAGAGCCCCCTTTTATTCGTAATACTAGATCATGGTGGATCTAGACCAAATTTTGGAAATAGACACTAAACAAGGTTCTAAAAAGATTTTTGCAAACATTTTTCTCCTAAAAAAAATTCTTCACCCCTTAAACAGCTTCAAAAGGAGAAGTATTTATCATGTTTGATTTAGACCAAATTTTGCAAGCAGATGCAAAATTAGATTTTAAAAAACCTTTTTTTTAAGTTTTTCCCAAAAAAAATTGTTTACCTCTTTTGGAAGCTATTTTATGAAGAATGAACAAAAATTTTTGAAAAAATTTTCTTTCTAAAATGTCCTTTAGAACATTATTATGAATCTATTTGCAAAATTTGGTGTAAATCCAACATGATAAATATTACTCTTTTTGGGCCATTTAGGGGGTGAAGACATTTTTTTAAAAGAAAATGTTTGCAAAAATATTTTAAGAACCTTGTTTAGTATCGATTTCCAAAATTTGGTCTAGATCCACCATGATCTAGTATTACGAATGAAAGGGGGCTCTTTGGGGGCCCTAGCACAAATTGCTAATATGCGCATGAGTGCGCATATGGTAATTATGTTTCTAGGTATCAAATACTACATTTTCCCATTACAAAAATTTTGCTGCCCGATGAATTTGTGAAAAACAGGATTTTTTTGCGAAATTTGTGAGATTTTCTCAGACTAAAACGTGAACCTGAATTTTTTACTTAAAAAACTGTAAGACTTTTTTTCAAATTCATAAATGGGATGACTTAAGTGGGATTCACAATGAAAATTAGCTTGCATGCGGTAAGAATTAAGGTAGCTTGTAAGAGCTTAAAATATGTATTTGGGATATATCATTCACAACGAATTAGCTTGTATGAGCTCTTACAAGCTAATTCATTGTGAATGGTATATCCCAAATACATATTTTAAGCTCTTACAAGCTACCTTAATTCTTACCGCATGCAAGCTAATTTTCATTGTGCATGAAGCACGAGTTTCTAGTAGCACAGATTCGAAGATTTGTGAATTTGAAACCCAAGTCTTAACATTTTCTATTTTTAAGGTACGAGAAAGTCAAAGTCAGGAGCTAAAAAGCAATCTCTCTTCCCCGTTGGCAAGTTTCGCAGTGACAGGACTGGATGCAGGATCTCAATACCAGGCCGCCTTGTATTCCTGCAATGACAAGGGCAGAAGCGAGCCTGCAATCCTGCAAACTGCCACGCTAAGACAGCCAGAAAAACAACACACAGACGCCAAAGGTAACTTTGATCCTCCTCGACTTTTCATGTGTGCTAAGTGTATTTGGGAAACTTTTCCGGAAACTCCTAAATAAATAATTTTTTAATAAAAAAGTTATTATATCAGTTTTGAGTTAAAAGTTTTCATTATAAACATTTTCAACTCAGCATAAAACACTTTATAGAACCAACAGAACTACTTAAAAAGTTTTTATTTGAAACTAAGTTCTTTCAAGTTTTTCTTTCATTTGAGTGACTTTCAGCGCAAATCCTGTAATACCTTTTTAATTGCTATTTTAATTTTTATTTATATTAATTATTTTTATGAAAAATAAATGCAGCATTTTTAATACGGCATTAAACTTTCATAAACAAGCTACTTTTATATAAAAACATGCATTTCAGAGCTAAAACTCTTAAAATGTAAAATGGCGAATGCGCCGGATTAGCATTTCTTTGATTCACGTGCTCCTGATACCTGACTTTTTTAAATTTTTAATAACGTGAGCCAGAATAAATTCCAAGATTAATTTTATCAAAATAGTGAAAAATAATTCTCTTTGTTGTGTACCTACAGCCATGAACGAGTGTTAACAGCGTAAAAATATGCATTTTAATATTTTTTAGCATTATTTTTGTTTTGCTTGCTTTCTCGTCGTTCGGTCTGTAAATGACCTGACAAAATGTTTGCATACATTTTTAATATTAACGTTTTTTTTTTGTTTGTTTTCATATGACATCAAAAATGTTTTTATTTAAATTAAAGTTCTGTTGCAGTATAGATACGCCAGTTTTTAAAAAAGTGCAATTTACAAGACACACATTTTAACGTAACGTTAATTTTTTTTTTGTTACGGTTATAAATAAAGAAAAAATATTGTTTTTCTTTTCAGAAAACCGTCGTTTGGGCTTTAAATTCACCCCAACAATGAGTGTATTAATAGGAATCACCTCAGCACTTATAATCGTAGCAGCCGTTGTATTTTTGGTTCTTCGAGTCCAATGTAACCATGGCGAAGGGCGCCGAAAACGTCACAAAAACGTCATAGTGACAGGTGGTAGCGTGGAACACCGAGGAAGCATAAGTGGGCCCACACTTAGTGACAAAGGGGGTAAGTAAATTAAAATCAATTATTTTTTACTTGTGTCCAATTTTTGTGTAGTGCCATGTTGACCCACCATCCCCTATAATTTTTAAATAAAACTATGTTTTTCCTTTATTTTTTGCAATTTGTTAAATAAGGATAATCGCCAGCTACCGTCATCAATTATAAAAAGATAAATTAGGTCATATTAAGGCTTAACTTTTTACTAGCTGACAAAAAGGACTTACACGACCCGTATTAAAAATAAATTGAGAAACTTTTTAAAAAACAAAACGAAAAGTAAATTAAGCTCGAGATTTGAAGTTCTTTCCCTGGAGTATTGTAATAAAATTTTAAATAATTCCTTTCAAGTAACGGAGATTAACTGCAGTTTAGAAACATAGATGTTTTTCCCCATAGAATTTTCGTATAAAAAAACCATTGTCACTAAAAGGCTTTTTTTTTATTCTTAAAAAAAACATATAGGGTTGTTTTTAGAGACTGAAGCTTATTCAAATAATACAGGGTGTTTCCTAAGTCGTTAAAAAAATCAGGGGGTGACTCCTAAAACCATTTTAAGAAAAAAAAGTTCAATTTTTACTTATTTTTTTAGGTATTTGTTTAGAGGGCTGTAACTAACTAAGGGGGCAAAATAGAACACATGTTTATATGAACTTTTTTTCTTAAAACATATCCAAGAATCATTCCTTAAATTTTTTTTCACGTCATAAAAAAAACACCCTTTAAAAAAATCAAAACTAATTTTTTTTTTTTGTTAAAAGGAGGCAGCCCCATTTCGAAGCACGACTCGAGTGCAGGGGAATGCGACAGCGATGAGAAAAACCCCGACATAATCCCCCAACCCATAGATGGGTCCGAAATGGGAGATACCATAGATTACGCCAGAAAACGACAGCACGTCTCCACTATAGAAACCTCCCCAAGCAGGGGGCTACTCCAAGCCAGTAATTCTGGGTACATGGGGTACTGCACCTTGCGAAACGGGTTGCCTATGCATGAGCTTTCTGCTCAAAACAAAATGGTATGTTTTAATTTATGCTAAGTGTATTAAGGTACTAGAAGAACACAAAATTTTCTGGCACGTTTTTAAAATAATGCTATAGTCAATTTTTATAGCTATATTCATGAAAAATGTTGGCCAGTTTACCCTGTTTGGGAAGGTGATAGAAATCTACGGAAATCCATAACGCCTTATACGTTTTCCCAGGCAATAGCTCGTATCAATATTTGATAAATCTGGATAAGTTACGAAATATAAAACGTTCTAGAAGGTGTATTTTCGGGTTTAGCTATCGATATTCGCATATGTGGGTTTTATACGTTCGGATTTTTATATACCCTGTTGCTTGCATTTTCGACAAAAGAAGTATTTTTATACTCTTCGCAGACAAAGTCGAAGAATATATTCTCTAAAATTTAATATTCGTCCTAAAGCAAAAATTTTTACATATTCGTTCGTTTCATGACTTTTTAAAACTTTGATTTTTTGTCCGTCTGTCTGTCTGTAACGAAATTTGTGACCACCATAACTCAAGAACGGTTTATTGGATCGACTTGAGATTTAACAAAAAAATCAATCCCATTTAGAGGAAAAGCCCCATTGTTTTTGGAAAAAATCAAGTAATAAATAGAGGGTTAAAAACATCCCCAAAGTAGAAAAAAATTCATATTTTCGTTAATTTCAACTTTACGAAAAGAAATATTCCTAATGAAATTAAAGATTGTATTTTTCCCTATAAAAAAGCATCTAGTAATTTTTTCGTATCTCCATCCGTTTACAAAAAAAATAAGTTTTACGTTTCTTTTAATAAAATAAAAAATGCACCTTTTTTATCATCTACTGCGAAGAGTATCCTATAGAATGTGTAACAACTATATAAAAGTAAAAAAATGAGCTATCTGCGAAGTTTAATTTTTTAAATGATCTAACCCACTCACTGATCTAACCCGCTCTTGTTTATACATACATCTAGGACTATAAAAAGTTATGTTTTTTCACTAGCTAGACAGTGTTGGCTTAAATGACGTAACTGCTTAGGATGGCACTATTTTTTCTCTTTTGCCTATTTATTTAAAAAGCAAATTTAGCACTTTTAACTCACCTTTAAGTTTCATGTCTAGTTTCAGCAACAGTTTTAGACTCCAGGGACTTTAAAAAGAACTAAAAGGTAAAAAAGGTTTTACGGCGTGTCATTATAAATGATGCCTTTCAAGAACTGAAACTAAAATAATGTTCTTTAACGATTTCTTAACAACGAAAATTTATCCACAGTATGTCCGCGATCAATGTGCTTTTTTTTTAATGGAAGATAGCTGAGAAAAATCCAAGACATTTGGTAAAAACAGTTTTTTGAAAAAGAGCCCCCCTTCGGAAATAACGGCCTTCAAACATGTAGACTAAAAACCCTTAATCGTAAATATTTACCAAACAATTTCACCAACCATCATGAAAGTTGTACTATCAATAAAGGTAATAAAAAGGGTCATTTTGAACCCATTTTGAAATTTGGGGCCCCCTTTAAAATGGATTAAACACTAGTAGTGTTGATAAAAACTGCATGTAATTTCTTTACCTTTGAGAATTTTGTAATTTTATTTATTTTTTTAAATACCCCAAATTAAGTAAAAACTTTTTTTCCACTTGAAATTTCTGGGAAAATGTACCTTTTACGAATAAACTACCAAAAACACCTTTGATGTACCCCATATTTTTGCATAAGACTAGACTTTCTTTTGACATTTGTATGTCACTTACCACTGTCACTACATTGAAGTAAGTTTTTTGTCAAATCAACGCAAATATGGGGTACATCAAAGGTGTTTTTGGTAGTTTATTCATAAACGGTACAGTTTCTCAGAAATTTCAAGTGGAAAAAATGTTTTTACTTAAATTGGGGTATTTAAAAAAATTCATAAAATTACAAAATTCTCAGAGGTAAAGAAATTACATGCAGTTTTTATCAACACTTCTAGTGTTTAACCCATTTTAAAGGGGGCCCCAAATTTCAAAATGGGTTTAAAATGGCCCTTTTTATTACATTTATTGATAGTACAACTTTCATGATGGTTGGTGAAATCGTTTGGTAAATATTTACGATTAAGGGTTTTTAGTCTACCTGTTTGAAGGCCGTTATTTCCGAAAGGGGGCACTTTTTCAAAAAAATGTTTTTACCAAATGTCTTAGATTTTTCCCAGCTATCTCCTATTAAAAAAAAAGCACATTGATCGCGGACACCCTGTATATTTTTTTCTTAGAACCTACCCTATTTGGTGTCAAAACGAAATGTGAAAAAAATAATTTCCATAAGTGTAGTACGCAGTTTTTTAAAGAAAATATGAAAATAGCATGTATATTTTATCCTTTAAAGATGACAGTTATGCATTCAAGAATATGCGCCATGTGCGGATTAGGGGTAAACTCGGGGTTAAAGAAACATCTTTTCTAGAGTGGTTATTATTATGAAAATAAATAATTTAGTGGAACTGGGGTGAATAATTTAACCCTAAAATCGAATGCTTTGACGCGACAATCATTTTAAATCGTGGTTAAGTTAAAAACACTTAAAAGTAATTTTTACAAATTTTAACTTGCTTTTGAAAATTGCTTTTGAACACAGTTAAGGGGTTGTAACTAAATAATTTAAATGAGCTTTTTTTCTGTCCAAGCTTTTTTTCTGATGTTTGGAAAATCCAAACCATTTTCAGTTTTATTTTTATTTGAAAACCATCTAGTGTAAATTTCTGCATTAGACTCCAAATAAATAACACTTCTTTATGCATTTTCCATTGAATAAATGTGTTTTGCTTTATGCAGCGTTAACAAAACTGTATAACGAATGTTCAAGATAGTTACACATTTTAATGCTTACAAAAAGTGGTCTGATTTAATAAGTTGCAACTGAAACATTTTAAATGCAAACATTTATATTCGACCTCAGATTAGATAAAGTCCGAGGAAATCTTACCAAAAATCCTTGTTTTTTTAGAAATTTTTCGGGCAGCACAATTTTTGTGGGAAAATGTAGTATTTGATACCTAGAAACATAATTACCATGTGCGCACTCATGCGCATATTAGCATTTTATGCTAGAGCCCCCCAAAGAGCCCCCTTTCATTCGTAATACTAGATTATGGTGGATCTAGACCAAATGTTGGAATACGAATGAAAGGGGGCTTTTTGGGGGGCACTAGCATAAAAAGCTAATATGCGCATGAGTGCGCACATGGTAATTATGTTTCTAGAAATCAAATACTACATTTTACCAAAATAGTTTATATAAACATGTGTCCAATTTTGCCCCCTTGGTTACAGCCCTCCAAAAAAAACCCTAACAAATTATTTTTTTCACTTTATTTCCAAAACGAATAATTTTTTCAAAAAATGTTATAGGACCTTTTTGATGCATGTAAATACTAGAAATATTTCTTTATTTGTTAAATTTTGAAAAAAGTTTTCATAGTGGTGATCCTTGGGGGGCCTGTCAGTTAAAAAAAAACAAAATTAAACACTAGTTTATATGAACTTTTTTTCTTAAAATGAACCATCTGATTTTTTCACGACATTGTATGTATAAATTATTATATTTTTGTTTGTAGCATGGTCCAGCTCAACTAATGACCCCCTACACCCAGTGCACCCTTCCCCGACAGCCCCCACAATGGGGGTACGGTCCAGTGGGGCACATGCCCCCCAATACTGCAATGTATCCAATGGCGTACAGAAACGCAATGCCCACTTTACAGAGGCCACGGCCCCAGGCTAGAGAGCCCCCCATTCAAATGCAGCCCTTAATGCACCCCAATGATGACGAGGCTACTGTTGATACCCCATTAATGGTGGCCAATAAAAGAGAGAGTACTGTTTGACAGGTGACGCCACTGTAAACTGTCCAAGAGTTTACAGTTTAATTTTAGAATTTTGGTTTTTTAAACTGGGTTTGGTTTATTAAAGCTTTCGCAGGATAAGCAAAAAATTGGCCCCCTTAAAAAAATAATTGTTGTAGATTTTAATAAAACATATTCTGTAGACTACTTTTTTATGTCAAAGATCACAAATTTGTCTTGGTTTTTTTCTTAAAAAATTATTTTGCAAATCAGAGCACTTTGAAAAAAATCAACATTTAAAGTTGCATTTAAAAGCTCATAGCACTAAAACCAAAAAAGATCCAAATATTTAAGTGTTAGATTCGGATTCAGCAGCTTGTTTTACATAAGCATGCAAGTTTTCATAGTTGGCAAAAATTATTTGTGGCTGTGGCAATTAAAAAACTGCAAATATTTGGACATTTACCCCTTGAAAAATGCGAAAAATTTTGGAAAAATTAATTTGTCCTAAAATATGTTTTAAGGCTCATTAAAAAGCGTAAAAAACAAAACCGTTAACAGATTTTTTCCAAGTCGTTTGGTTTTTGTGGAGCGCTCATCAAAATCGCCAAAATTCAAAAATATTTCAAACATTTCTAAAAAAAAAGATTGCTTGATAAAATTTATTTTTTAAGCTACTTTAAAGCCTAATCCAGTTTAAATAACCAAAAAAATAGATAGATTTTTTACATTTACCTTAATTTTTTTGTAAATACTGTACAAACTGACTTTTATAATAAAACATTATAATATAAAATATTTAGAAAAAATTTTGTTACCTATTTACTATAACTTACTATGTAGATAATTTTGTATAAAAAATACTCTATTTCGATTATATAAATACCTTTCAAGAAAGGTACCTAAATGTGATATAATACTAATTTATTTAAAAAAAAATGTACATGTAAGATGGATGCTATATTGTATGATATACAGGGTGTTTTGCTGTTGCTAAATATTTTAATAGTTAATAGTAGAAAGCCACCATTAAAGAATAGGTTGTGCTAGCTGTCTAAAATTATTTCTCAAGCCTCAAGGCTTTACAAAAATATCGTAGCTTAATAAAATGCAAGTTATATCAATTGGAAAATGTATAAATGTAAAAAAAATGTACAAATTATTTATCTTTATCATTATAAGCTATTCAAATTCTTTACTAAGCTATAAGGCATCGATTGTTCATATCTTTTTATTTGTATAAAAATTAACTGTCGTATATAAATTTTATTCAATCAAATTTATCTGTGAATGAAATAAAATAAATGTATTTAAATTAATTGCGTTTATTTTAACTCCCTATAACACACTTTTAAACTTTTAAAAGTTTCAAAAACCCCGCGCATTACAAACTTCACTGCAAAGTAGGCAACCCCAAAAACAAGCGCACAATGTTGGTTGCCTATCTAGTTGCACCTCCCACTAGCAGATGTCGCCACCAGTTGCGCAAAACAACTAAGTCCTACGTTCTGCGATTTAGCCCACAGCGTCCTTGTATAAAAAAGCTAGGTTATGTAAATGTTTTCTTTTGATGAAAGTTGTCTCCACATAACATTTATTCCAAACCAGCTTGTACCGTGGTGTTTTAGCAAAAAAGACTTGCTTTTAGTTTTTGTGGGGTGCTTTTGATTGCGTCATGTCGTCGGGTCGTAAGTGTAAAAATTGCGGGTCTTCGGACATTGAAGTAGATCCAGCCCGTGGAGATGCTGTCTGCACAAATTGTGGTTCAGTTCTTGAGGACAACATTATCGTTGCTGAGATACAGTTCGAGGAAGGCGCACATGGGTCCAGCAGCGCGATTGGGCAATTCGTTTCAGCGGACTCGAAAGGAGGCGCTACAAAATTTGGCGCCTGTAAGTAGCCACAAATTAAGGCTTTTTGAGGGCTGTAAAGGCGTTGTTTTGCAGCATTTCACGTGGGAATGGGGGTGGAAAGCCGCGAGCTCACCTTACGAAAGGCAAGACATGGAATACAAAACTTGGGAAACCAATTAATGCTTAATCAACATTGTATCGACACAGCATGTAGTTTCTTTAAAATGGCTCTGTCTAGAAACTTGACACGGGGTAGAAAAAACACACATGTCCACGCGGCATGCGTTTATTTGACCTGCAGAACGGAAGGAACAGCACGTATCCTTTTTAAACACTTTATTTACTTAAAAACTACGTTAAAAAGAGACAAATAGGACTCAAACGCTGCATTTGTAACCCCACCTGCTATAAAAGCCCTATAGGAATGCGCCAAAACCCCACTGTAATACCCCTTAAACCCCCATTTAGTATAAATCTCCCTTATTACGCTTAAGTTGTCATAAATCGTACCAGGTGGATGGGCGTATATCGAATACTTTATAACTAAAAGCGGGTGTAAAATAAACGATGAGGCTACAAATAAGGCTCCACCTCCTATAAAATCACCGAAAAATTTAGTGCTTTTGCTTTTTCCTGAAGTATATTCGTCCAGCTTTGATTTGACTAGGAAAAGAATGTAATAAGTCGCCATATTTCGGGTAAATACGATCGGAAGCCCGCGGTATAATTCAAAAAGTCCGTGATCCTTGTACACTTGTTTGAAAGCATCAAAGGTGTTTTTGTATTGGTTGTGAAACTCTTTTTGCAGCAGAATTGCTTGAATTCGCTCCAATGGGGTTGTAGCTGATTGCAAAATCGCTGCCATTCCAGCTCCGGCAAAAACCTAATACAAAAAAGGTTCTAAAAAACAAATTAAAAAATTTTCACTTAAAAAAAAACACTTTGAAACATTAATTTGTTTCATTGGATATTTTTTTCTAATTTAAAAGCGAAAACCACAAAGCAGTTATCGGTTTTTGTCGTTGTTTGTTTTTTTTTGCTAAAGCTAATTAAAATTATCCAAATTTTAAAAAATTTCAGTTGTTACAGCAAAAATCTCTTTTAGTTATTTTATTAAAACTAATTTTGTAGGCTACTTTTATGCTGTAGATTACAAAACTGCATTTAGTTTTCTTTAAAAAAATTGTTTGCCAATTAGAGCACTTTAAAAAATCGAGTGTCGCGTTTGAAGTTGCCTTTAAAAGCTCATAGCATTAAAAATAAAAACGCTGTAATATTTAAGTGCCAGATTCGGATTAGGCAGCTCGTTTTGCATAATCTAAGTTTTATTAGTGATAAAAAATATTTGTGGCTGTGCCAATAAAAAAACTTAAAAAATTTGACCCTTACCCCTTAGAAAAAAAAAATTAAAAAAAAATTAATTTGCAATGTTTTTAGACTAATTAAAAGGCAAACTAAGCAAAACTGTGATAGGTTTTTCTCCAAGTCATTTGGTTTTTTTGCCAAAACTCATCAAAATTGACCAAATTTTAAAAATTTTCAAAAATTCTGTAAAATTAAAAAACAAATTTTCTTTCGGTTTGAAATTTAAATAAAAGTTATTTTGCAGTTAAATTTTATGCTGTAGAAAACAAATCTGCATTTAAATTTCTTCTTAAAATATGTACATTTTTTCAATATTTAAAATTTCTAAAAATTTCGCTAAATCATGGGAAAATTTCGAAAAAATTAATTTGCTTTAAACTTTGTTTACCAAATTTCGGCTAATTAAAAGTCGTAAAAAATAAAAGTGTAATAGGATTTTTTCCAAGCAATTTGGTTCTTTTATTAAAATTGTCCAAATTTAAAAAAAAATGGAAAATTCCGTGATAAACTAATTTCTTTTCAATTTGAATAAAACTTATTTTGCAGTCTACTTTTATGCTGTAAAAAACAAATCTGCATTTAAATTTCCTCTTAAAATAAATTTTTGTCAAACAATATTTAAAAAATTAAAAAAATTCTACTTGGCTTAAAAAAAAATTCACTTACCGCCAAATCGTGCGAATACCCCTTTTCTTTAATAAAATAAATCGTCTCCTTGTATGACCCATATAACATCGTGATTCCAATGCTTTTTTGGAACAAAGGAGGTAAAACTCCGCGATACAAATAAAAAAATCCCTCATGTCTAAGCTGTTTCACGGCATTCGTAAACGATATTTGATATAATATTTGTCGAAGGGTTATTTTTTGCAAGGGAAATGAAATGTAAATTCCAGTTAAAGCTGCTGCCCAACCAGCACCAAAAATTTTCCAGTGTTGACTTGCGTTTTTGGGTTTATCCATAACATTTTGAATGTATTTTTTTTATTAGGTTGACGTTTATTTTTGACATTATTGACAAGGGTGTAAAAATACAGGTGGTTGCGAAATTTTGGGAATTTTGCGGGGTTAAAATAAAAAAAAAAAGTTTTTGAAATTTGGTGTATAATTTTGCCTCTTTTCTAAGTTACAGTCCTTTAAAAAAAAACCCCAAAAAATGTTATTTTTCCAAATGAAATATTTTTTTAAAAAATGTTATGACAACTTCTTGGTACAAGAAACACAGGGTGTTACCAAATAACTAGGGAAAAATTCAGGGGGTAATTCCTGGACACATTTTAAGTAAAAAAGTTCATATAAACATGTGTCCGAAAATCCTTCTTTTCTGAGATACAGGGTGCCAAAGTATCTAAAAAAAAACTTTTTTTTTAAGATTACCAAGAAACTAAACCAGATATTTATTTAAAACTTAGCACGGGTAATTTTCTTGCCTTAAGGCATAAAGTGCGGTAGAATACAAATAAAAATTATAATTGGAAGGGGCACATTTGGGGGTAACGTGGGGGGTTGATCACTCCAACTTTTATGTGTCTTACTTTTTTGGTATTTTCATAAAATAATTAGAAGCCCTAGAATATAATCTTTAAAATTAATGTCTTGTTTTTTTTTCATAAAACTAACCGTTTTCGAGAAAAAAATTCATTGCCCAAAGGCAACAAAATTTCTTTTTTAAGTTTGGATTTTTTATGTTAATGAAAATAAAACATAGTTAACAATAAAGGGTTAATTAATTTCTATTTTTTATTATTATTTTAAATAAATATCTGGTTTAGCTTTTTAGTAATCTTAAGATTAACATTTTTTTTTTAAACTTTGACATCCTGTATCTCAGAAACGAAGGATTTTTGGACACATGTTTATATGAACTTCTTTTCTTAAAATGGGTTCAGAAATTACCCCCTGAATTTTTTTCTAGTTATTTGGTAACACCCTGTATGTCTATTTGTAAAATTGTATAAGGTATTAAAAAAAGAGTATTTTATTGTTAGTTGTATACAGAGTAAAAAAAATATTGTTATTTTCCTTAACCAGTTTTTAGATTTGTTAATTGACATAAGCGATATTTTGCAAATTTGTTGCTACGAACTAGGACGGACGTATTTGAAATTATCGCAAGCTTTATGTATAAATGTTCCGGCTGTTGGTAAGTAATTTTTTGCTCAAAAAGAAAAAAAAACATTTTTTACGCCATTAACACTCATTAATTTTTTTAAAAGCAAAAAATAGTGGGTAAAAAAATTAGGTAAAAAAGCTAGTTATAAAAGTAATATTTTATTAAATAATTAATAGTCATATCAAGTTAGAATTCATATATCACAAAATAATAATAATTTTAACAACAAAACTAAACATTTTAAAACATTATTATTGCTACCACTATTCGTAAAGTACGATACATCTTTAAGGGAATTTTACCCCGCTAAAAGTTTCAAACATATTCGAAAAATATTTTTTTTTTTACACAGTTGTAATAGTATGTACAGAATGTTATTGAACACAATTAAATAGGAGATATCCAGCTAGAAATTATTAATAATAAAAAAGTATTAAATAATAGTAAATAACCAAAGAGTCACAGCACATAACTAAACAAAAAAACTAGTTCTTTTTATGCTCTTCAATAGAAGGTCCGTAAAAAATCAACTCAGGTATTTGCCCACCTTGAACTCCGGTACCGTTAGTACTTTCAGACGAACACTGAAACTGAAAAGTAACCTGTCCAACCGACACTTCACTCATGCCCTCTTGTCCAAAATAACTCAGTTCGCCCCCGTCCAAAATTGCCGAAGCAGTGTAAAAAGACTCAGGTTCAATTTGAATCGGATTATCGAAGTAAACATGAAAAGTGTTACTCGAACCGTCGGAAAAGAACTTTGTGTTGTTTTCCGCTAGTACCCGTCCTAAGCGCTTGAGTTCTATTTTCACAACATAGTCTGCGGCACCGTTAGACGAACCGTAAAGTCCAAAACCGACAACGAAGATCCGTCGGTCGACTGAGAATTGAATGCTGTCGCAGCGGCCTCGGTACCGCCATTGGTTGGAGCGGTACGCGCAGGATTGAAACCGATGACACACCTGCAAAAAAAACACATTTAAAAACCTACGTTTTTAATTTTGAGCGGTTCTGCACAAAAAGAGCCGTCCAGCGGAGCGAAAAACACTTCCTTATTTTTTTTTGCTTCCTTGTGTTTTGTGATAATTACCTGTGATTTTAATCCAGCTCGCGCTTTGATTGGGTACTGCAAACTAGGTTTATTGTTCGCAGTAAAGTGAAAAAAAATATCGATAGTTTCTTGTTGTGTTAAAATTCCTTTTTGTGCCGCGCCGTTGGCGAATTCTTCCAACGACATTGTAGGGATTCGGATTAGGTATAAAGCGCTTCCTAAAACAGCTCTTTTGTTTTGTGGGTTCGGTTCGACTTCTCTTCGGCAACATTCAGCGTTCGCCCAATTTAGAGCGGCTTCTAATAGGTTCATTTCTTTGCAGTTTAATGTTTCACGGGCTAAGACTGATTCCAGAGTTGACATGTCTATGTCTACGAAGCCTTCTGAGCGTAAAGCCATTTCTGCCTGAAATTTGGGGTTTTTTAGGTTATTTTGTAAAATAAGAAAAAAGATACTTTTTGCAAGGGTTTTGAGTATTTTTTTTTGTAAAAGTAAACATTTTGAATATTATCTGAAATATGATTTATTTCTCAACTTTGGGGGTGCTTTTTACCCCCTATTTATTGTTCAATTAATTCCAAAAACAATAGGGTTTTTCCCCTAAACGAGATTGATTTTTGTATGAAATTTCAAGTCGATCCGATAAACCATTCTTTAGTTATTGTGATAACAAATTTCGTGACAGACAGGCGGATAAAAAAATGTCTTAAAAAATCATGAAACTAACGAATCTGCAATGATTTTTGTTCTGGGATGAATATTAACGATTTTAGAGAATGTCCAACCAAATGTACTCTTTTACAGAGAAGATTTTTTTGCTTTTAATTAATTTGTTTATTTGCATTTTTTACTGTTTTTTGTTGAAAAACGAATGTAATTAATTATTTTTAACAGCAGGATAGGATTTTTTAGGTTATGTTAAAAATGAACGCTTTAAATTAAATTTATCCATATATTAATAATTTTTACATTAATTACATTGATTTGACAACATCTATGCAAATTATTTTAAATAAAAAAAAGTTTATACAAAAGTTATTGTCTCTCAACTAAGTTAAAAAATTACAAAAAATGAGTATTCGTCCTAAATTATTTACATTAAAAACAAATCGATATGTAGCTACAAAACATTGAGCATTTTTCACGCAAATATTTCATTTTAGGCAAAAAGAACAAGTGATCACATTTCGTTTCACGTTTAATTAAAAAAAGTCCAAATGGCACGTAAAGCAATTTTTATTACATTAAAACATGTAACATTAATTTCGCAACGTGTAAAAAATTAAAAAAGCCTTATCTTGGTCGGGGTTTGAACCAGCTTAGGTCGGAATGTGAACACTTAGACTCAAATGCCGTCTATGCGCCGCCGCTGCAGCGACAGAATCTCTTTTTGAGGTTAATTCAAGGCAAGACAGGGAGTGGCTCATGCTTACCTGAGCATCTATAACCTCCCAGCACCGCTGCATCAGTTCCGGTTCCTCAAATAACCGTGATTGGCTAAGCAACAGACAGGCGTTTTTGGCAGTTAGACTAGTTTCTAAGTAGTTAACGCATGCGCGCGCTAAATGTGGGACTATGTATTTTTTGGCAACATATAACGTGGCTAAGACGGTATCGGCTTCTAGCTGGATTTCGTCACAATACAGGTACCTTCAGGGAAAAAAAATATTTTAGTTTAGAGCTCAAAAAGTTGACTTAACTTAACGCCGCTTAGAATTAACGTATCGCGAATTAACACAAAATTAAATTAATTGTACCAAGGTTGAATCTCATTTAAAGATCAAATTAACGTCGCTTATTGGTTATATTTGTTAATTTTAACTAATTTAGGGTAAAGTAGGCATCTTTTTTACTAGAGCCATCTATCGGCTACTAGACCAAATTTTTAAAATTAGACAGAAAACTGCAAAATGGAAATAAAATCAGTAAAACAATAAGACTCTAAGATTTAACGATAGATGGCGGTTACTGCTTTAAATTAGTAAAATTAAGGAATCTATAAATGCACTAATTTGGTAGCGTTAATTTAAATGGAGTTAATTTAATTATGTATAAATCAAGCTTTAAGCATGATTTAGAGATGAATTAGCGTAACTTCACTTATAATTAACGTATCGCGACTGAAATAATTATACGAAAGATGAAATCGCATTTACACATCCAATTTTTAGGGAGCGAGCGGCCAGGCCGCTTGGACAGTGATCACACGATCACTGAAGTCAAGTACTTGGATGGGTGACCATCCAAGTACTAGTCGAAAGGCTCGCAACCTCGTGGTTCGGAACCCACGTTAAGCTATAGGTCCCCCTTGTTCTTAATCCAGACAGCCTTAGGCTTTGGAGTAGCCTGGCTACTTGAATATAGGGTTACAAACATTATTATTAATTAACTTAACTTGACGTTTACTTAAGGTTCTATTTCTTAATTTTGGTTAATTTCAGCTAATTCAATGCAAAGTAAGCCTCTCATTAGAGCCATCTATCGGCTATTAGACCAAATTTTTAAAATTACAAAGATAATCGAAGAATTTCAGATGAATTTCTGTAAATAAGACGATTCTAACATTTACTGATAGATGGCGTTTACTAAATTAGCTTGTTGTAAACTAACGTGTAAATTTATACTATAAATGCCTTAATTTAGTCGCGTCAAGTTAAGTGGAGTAAAGTAGCTTTGAGTGGCGTTGAGTTAATTTAATTTAACTCTAAATCACACTTTATTTTGCAAAATACGTACTTAAGTAAAGTTAAGAAAGCCGACGGCTCAACATCAGGCACTTCAATTTCCTCGGCACATTCGGCCAATCCACCGAAAAACATGGCGTAGAAAACCGAACTTCCGGTTGCTAGGACGTATTTATGAGCTGGTATAACCTAAAAACCAATTTAAAAAAATCAATATTGACTGTTAAAAAACGTTAACCATAAAAAAACATCTTATTAAGATTTTTTTATATTTAAGGGGGGCAGATACTAACCTGAGTAGCTCCAGGGTTCCCCACAAGAAACCGGATGTCAGCCATTAGATCATTATTAAACATGGCGGCATTCCTTTCTCGTACTGTGGGCTTAGTAGCTTGCCAGTTAGGGTCTAGTGTAGTAGGGGGGGTGTTATTAACTGGGGAGACGCAAGGGGAGGTCGATGGGGAGCCTGGCGCACTGGCGGGTTGCATTATCTCGCGCAAGCTTTCGCGTTGCGAGATTGTGTGCGGGGAGGTGGCCAGTTGGCCGCCATTGTTGTGCAGCGTTTCTGCTATAAAAAAAACAGAAAAAAATGTAGGTTTTGTAAAATAGTAGCGGTTCTGTGAATTTGGTCCGTCGGACGTGTCCGAAGACACTTCCTTAAGTTGGCGGTAATGCAAAATGTATTAGGATACGTTCGACGTGCCCGAAGACACTTTCTTAAGTTGGCGTTAGTGCAAAATGTATGAGGATACGTTCGACGTGCCCGAAGACACTTTCTTAAGTTGGCGTTAGTGCAAAATGTATGAGGATACGTTTGACGTGTCCGAATGCACTTCCTTTATTGTTATGGCAGAAAAACACCTAGTTTTTTTGGATTAAAAAGTTAAATTGGCGGATTAGCATTTTTTATTGTGTTTTATGCTAAATTATAGTGTTTTATGTTAAATTATTCTAATTATTAATCGCATAATTTTTGGAACGAGGAATCTTGGACTTTGCGCTTTTTATTTTATAGTTAAATAAAATATATTGTTGTAGTAATTAGCGTCTAAATCAAAATAAACAAATAGTCTGTATTTTATTGTACGATTCTGCGCGTTTTGAAGTCTAGGCCGCCCAGATCAATTTCTCAAATTTTAGTAAACAAAAAGACTTATTTTCTTAATTACCATTCATCCATGTTGAGGTTTGGGATACGTTTAAGTTTTCTTGTGGCCGTTTTACTGGTTTTGTAGCAATTTTCGAATAGAGATTGGACATTGCCATTTTTTTAACAAAGTTGCACACACTTTAATGTACTAGTGTTTCACGCCATTTTTATTATGTTGATGTCGATCATATACGAAAGATAAATCGTAAAAGTTCGTAATTTCAATTACAAAGTATGCTGGTGCGTCGATAATTTTTAACGCGACTTGCACCCATGAAAATACTTAGTCGGTGCGATTTTTGCACCCGAAAAATACAATTTTAGTCCTGTTTGCAATCAAAAACGTTTTTAATCCCATTTTTTGACTAATTTAACGTACCTTGTCGAAGTATAAAGTTCTCGTAGTCCACTTGCGTGTTGGAAATGTCGTCTTCTACAGTAAATAAATCATCCAGTATAGAAACGCTGCTTTGTTGCACTGAGATATGTTGTTTTTTGCCCACGATGTCTGCCCAACGATAAAGTAAATACCAGACGTTAGTTTGGCTTAAAACCCAGGTTATAGCGTGTTTTCCAGCGCTAAGGCCGGCGTGGTCCGCCCCTAACATTATATTAAGGCCACATTAGCTCTGAAGAAGGCCACTTTAGGAGCGAAACGTTGGGACACTTCCTAGATGTGCTGTAAAATATCAAATTAGTATATTAAAACATAGAGTTTTATAAGAAACGTTTTTTAGCACGCGTCCAGATTTGGAAAAAGAGCCGCACAGCGGCGAGTTTTCCAATGGACAAGTGATAAAAAACGCCTTATAAAACGAGTTTTTTATACTATTTTTTATATTTGCTTCATTTAATTCATTAAAAAGCATTTTTAATTTGAATTAAAAACTTAAGATAAAATTTTTTTTTTATGACCAACCTTATAGCATAACATTGACATTTTAAAGTAAAAAATAAATTTAAGTTAGACATACTGAATAATGACATTTGTAAACTTTACTCATTAAATACTGAATGAATAGGCGTTTTTGAGAAAATGTAACCATTGATATCGTTTCTCCAATTCTTCTAGTTATTCCCTCTACAAGAAAACTATGTCCCTCGATTGATTATAATAGTAAAATTTTTAAATAAAAAGTACCTTGCATGAAAAGAATTTATCTTTTTGCATCAGGAAAACCAACCAATAAAATAAAATTTTGGGTTTAATAATGAAACAATTCAGAAACTTTAAAAAACCAAATTTCGGGTTTCATAATGTGCATATTATAGAACGCAAATATAAAAAATAGTTTATTGTACAGTAAAAGCATTCAGATTTGTTCACTTTTATGACCCAAAATTAAACATTATTTAAAAAACACTTTTATAATAAAACTAATTGCGGATTTGTTTTTAAATCTATGTTTAAAGCCCAAAAACAAAATTTGGAGTAAATGGGGCAATTTTGACTTTTTTAATTTTTTTTGTCCAAGGACGCAAATCAATAAATTTTGTAGAGGACCTCATTTAATATTTTTTAAAAACTAAATTAAAACTCTTTTAAGAAAACTGATTGCGGATTTGTTTTTTACTCTCTTTAATAAGGCTAGGAACGAATTTTGGTATAAATGGAGCGACTTTAATATTTTTGGTTTTTTTCCATACCTACCCCTTAGAAAAATGTTCAAAAATGCCGATTTTTAGAAAAAAAAAATTTAAAGCTAATTTTACGTGGGACTGCTCCAATTGAATTATATTAACGTTATTTTGTAGAAATTAAGAAATATTTGCACGTTATTGCATCTGCAAATGTAGAAAACGCAAAAATAGGTGAAATATTCCAAAATTTTTCATGCTATATCCTGAATTTTAACATTATTTAGAATCGGTTGGAAATATCAAAACCGAGGTTCTTTCCAAGATTAGAACTATTTTTTTGTAACAGATCTTCCAATCTGTGCTCCTAGAAGTTCGTATAAGTCATGAGCTCCCGTCAATTCTACTAAATAGCACATCTACATGAGGGCCCCATCCTATATTAAAACTAAATATAGTTTTGAAATCTACAAAAATAGGGCAACAAACGTATTATGGCTTCATTTAAATCGGTTATTTCTTTGCGTCGAAAATCTGACTTCAAAAATCATTATACTGTTTTTTTTTTTTTTTCGACTACCGCGGACATTTTTTGGTTTATATACATTACGTGGTCTATGCCAAACCATAATACGTTAATTTACCATGGTTTTTTTAAGCTTGTACATGATTAAAATTGCAACTTACGCTTTTCCCTAATATAGATGTGCTTGTTCAAAGATTTCAATGCAGATAGAAAAACACCAAAAGTACTATTTTAACATATTTTTATTATTTCTTGCACTCAGTGTCACTTCTATGTATCACAAACACTATCCTAAATATTTTCAATCATAGTTATTGATGTATTACTCCTTGCATATTTTGTTGAAATTTCAAAAATAACTGACATTTAGGGAGATGACTTTTACGAACTTTTGAGTGCAGTGAACATCCCATTTATGAATTTGAAACACAAGTCTTAAGGGAACTTTTTAAAACTTTATTTTTATTCAAAAAAGCCCTCTAAACATACAGATAGTATTTCCTAATCTGCAAGGCTAATTTTTAAGGTAAAGAAATCATTTTATAAAGCATTGACCCCGGAAAAACCTTCAAGTATTAAGATAGTTGCTTGAGTTGCTTAATTTTTATTTCCCTGTTCACTGATCGTCCACTCTGCATAGGAAATTTCTGCAAGGTTACCCTGTAATTTATCTAAAAGAATTATTCTTTCTTTTAAATCCAAGCATAAGCACAACAACAAACTAAAAACGTGGGTTTAATAATTTAATAAATTAAAGTATAATTATGTTAGTAACAGAATTTTTTATCTATATTCAAACGGGAATCCTCTTGTTTTCGACGGAAAGTTCTTAAAGCCGGTTTGTAGTAAATATTTAGCCATGATATAAAATGTTGCTTTTAATTTGAAACAAAAAAAAACGCATTATACAATAAGGAATATAACATGATAAACTGTTTACAATTATTAATACTCTTCGGAATTTGTTATTTTATTTACTTTATGTCGCATATTGTACAATATGAATTTTAAATACATTATTTCCGTATAAATAAAATGTTATCTTGTGTCTAACCTTGAATATCTTGCTGCAAAATGCATCTTTGTATGGTCAAAACATAAGTTTCTTAAATACAAATAAAACTTACAGCTTAAAAATATACGAAACAAACAATAATAATTTTGTAGTGCACTTGTGTTATTACTACTGATAATTTTGATAAATTTTTAGAAAATAATAATTTTTGTTTATTTTTTAAATGGTCGAATTACATTTTTATAATCAATTTAATTTTACAAAAATTTTGCGAAATGAAGTGATCAAGACTCATAAATGGGATTTCTAGACTTATAGATGGGATTTTAAGATGTATTTTTCTAGACTATGTTGCCAAATTTATGCAACTTTGTTCGCATTTTTCTCGATGAATATAACAGATGGATTTTTTATTTTTTTTTTACAATTTTCTAGGGATCGCTGAGAATGCCCCAACAACGTACCATCGCGTTTATGCGCCATTTTTTGGACATCCTGTATATTAGAAATTAAAAAAATAGTAAAAAAACCCATTTGAGATCATTATTGTTTTTATTGTTTAGGTCATAAAAACGTACCTAAATATTGGATTTATAATAGAATCAGAATTTCCAAACGTCTTGATTTTAAAAGTTAATTATCTAAGTACATAGGTGATGACAAGCCTATTAACTATAAAATAATGCTTATTTTAATTGTTGTTAACAATTTGGTAAAATCCGAGGTAAAATTCTTAAGCCTAATTACTTAAAAAATAATACCTAATTATTTTTATCAACGATCTTTAAGACTCATTAAGAATTGGATATTAAATGACTCATTCTAGTTCCCAAATATTTTGGTCTCTTGCCATTTTTTATATTTCAGCCCTTGTTTATAAGTATACTATTTTCTAAAACATCTTTCTGTGTAAACAAAAATTTTGTAGCACCACTTCAGAAGATTTAAACGCAAGCAAAATTGTCTTTTATAATAATTTCAAGATTTTTAGCATACATTTAAATTTGTTTTATTTTCTTATGAAATTCTCATAAAAACATTTTATGCAACACATTTTTAGGAGTTTTTGTCCTTACAAAGGTCAAGTTTCGTGAGAAAAAAAGCTTATAATTAAATATTTTTAATTAAACACCCAATTATTTGTTAGAATTCATTATAACCAAAAATTGTTTGTTTAACACTAAAAAACGTTCAGTGCAATTTTTTACAGTGTTTTAAATAAAAATACAGTATTTTTGACGGTTTTAAAAAAAAAAAGTAGTACCACTTTTTTAAAAAAGTAGTACCCAAGCTAGTACCATATTTTGGTTTTAATTAAAAGTGCAAAAATCTTATATTTTCAAGTTCAAGAACATTATACTGATTCATCTAAAACTTACTTTAAATTGAGGGCACAGCTTCTTCCAACTTTCAATTAACAAAACAATTCAGGTTTTTAGTACTATTGACATACAAACTATCTGAATAGTACCACCTGTCTCATGAAGAACTTAAACGGACTAATATCAACGCACGGTCTGTCTAGAAGACTTTAGTAGCACGCCGGTTATCTGCGACGGGCAAGATAGTACTAGGTACTCAGGTACCGTTTGTATACCTATGGTACCATGTTTGGAAAAAGTAGGTGTAGTCCTACCTAAGTTACCATTAATATTCACAGTCATCATTTTTTATTTTATGCTTTCTTTTATTTTGTTGAGTACCGAGTACTATGTAGTATTGTAATTAGGATGGTACTGGTTTTAAGGTCAAATGTTGACGAATTTGCGTGCGATTTTAAGAAATATGGCAATTAAGTTGCAACAGATGATTTTTCAAAGTGGTACCATTGATGATTTAGCAGTACTGATGCGTTTCTTTTTGAAGTACTACTAGGGAATGAAAGCCAATTTGATCATTTTTCCGTGTGTTTCAATGTTTTAAATTTGGCAGTACCTATAAAGGGCAGAATTGGTACTTTTTCGACAGGAACTGTCGTATTTTTGACTTGTATCATCTTTCTGTGATACCGTTTAGTACTTTTTTATACAGACTACGCTTAAACTTAAACCAGAAAGTTCCATGTGCCAAGAACCATTCTTAGGTACTATTTTTAGAAACCGGTTGTACGAATTTGAATAATAGACAGATTTTGCTGAAATAAATTAAAAAGTTTAAAATCTAAGCTGGCAGGAGACATACATAATTCATTCTTAATTACAACTCAGTAAGAGGTACTTTGAAAGGTACTACTAGACATAGTGCACAGAAATGTTTATTTTTACAGTTTGTATTGCAGAATGTAAACAAATTAGGAAAACCTAAACATATTTTGTAGCTTTTAGTGTTTCAATTTTTCCATTATCGTCAGAAGCAAAATATTTATTAAATTAGAGGTTCCTTTCCACAATAATAGCTGCAAAAAAATTGTTTATTATTATAGGTAGACAAAATCATGACGGTGAATATAATTGATTTCTGGAGGGCTCCTTAGGGGGCAATAACAGCAACACTGTTAATTAAAAAAAAAAAATTTAGTCATTATAAACTTGGCCCCCTTAAGGGGGCTTAAATAGAGATTTGCTCTGAATGTTTTCAGGTCATAAAACGCACAAATACAACAAATAAAGAGTTAACATTGACACGGGCATTGACATTTCCACAATAAATACCCATTCTTTACATTGTAGAGGTAGTACCTATTTGCCAATTAAGATTCATTTATTGGTTCTTGCTTCATCGTTTCCTCAAGGTTTCCAAAGATGTTAGATGAGATTCCTTTTCTACATTTTACAAGAAATGATGATTGGTATACGAAATATAGGAAGTTAAAAATATTGCTTAATTGTTAGTATTACATTTAACAATATAACTGAGTTATGTTTTATGAAACAAATTATTGTTTTTATGGATGTTAATGACAACTTTCCCCATCTTAAAATAATTACTAATTAACACATTACATATTATTATACTATTCGCAAAAGAGTATATTGCGATTATTCGGACCTTCTTTAAAATCGTTAATATTCATCCTACAGCAAACATTTTTACAGATTCGTCCGTTTCATGACTTTCATTTTTTGTCCGTCTGTAACGAAACTTGTGACCACGATAACTGAAAAACGGTTTATTCAATTAACTTGAGATTTGGTGCAAAAATCAATCTCGTTTGGGGGAAGAACCCTATTGTTTTTGAAAGAAATAAAATAATAAATAGAGGGTTGAAATCACCCTCAAAGTTGAAAAAAATTCATATTTTCGTTAATATCAACTTTACAAAAAAAAATATTCTTTATAAAATTGAAGATTGTATTTTTCCCTATAAAAAAGCATCTGGTAATTTTTTTGTATCCCCACCCGTTTACAAAAAAAAATAAGTTTTACGTTGTTTTCAATGAAATAAAAAAGGCACCTTTTTAATCATCTACTGCGAAGAGTATCACATAGAATGTGTAACAATTATATAAAAATAAAAAAAAATAGTCATAAAAAATGAGCTATCTGCGAAGTTTAACTTTTTAAATGATCTATCCCACTCACTGATCTAACCCGCTCTTGTTTTTTAATGCTCACGAAATTTTATTTGTTTATTTATAAAATCTTCAAATTTTGATAAAAGGGTCAAGGACCAAATTAATTTAAAACAGAAAAGCTTCCTTTTAAAAAAATGCATTTTTTTCTAATTGCAACTTTTAATTGCAAAAAACCTTAAAAATGGGAAGTCAAGTTTTACGAACTTGAACCGGTTTAGAATATATGTAAATGTGTTCAATCCGGATTAAAAACTAACAAAAAAATAAATTAACATTCGTTCACAGAACGAAACAAATTTTTTTTTAACGTTATTGTAATTTGTGCCAAATTTCTTAAGCATTTTTTATAGGTAATAATAATCAGTAATAACATTTCCTTTAATTTAATAACAGTTGTGAAATTTCAAATATTCAATTTGGTTATTGGTAGAAATTGCGGTTAATTGAATACCTGCTACTAATTGGAAGCTACAACATATTTCATGTATAATTTGGTTATACACCAAAGCAGGGCTTAATTAAGGAATAATAATATCAAAGAAACATATACAGTGAGAGGCAAAAGTCCACCCCCCTGGCCTTAACTTTTGAACGGTTCGAGATATTGATTTCCAGAAAATTTTAGGTTAATTTACACAAAAAAAACTACCTTTTGACGAAATTGGTTTTTCAAAAAATAATAAGCCCAACATAGGGGGACTATCTACTTAATTTTTTTAAATGTAAAGGGGGGTCAAGTGACCCCTCATTTGAAAGCTATTTTTATTTCTAACACAATGGTGTTTACCAATTTAAGATATATTTATTATTTTTTTTGCTAGGAGCTTCTCAATAAAAAGAACGATTTCCTTAATAAATGCAACAGTGAAAAAATAAAACTATTTGAAATTAGGTAAGGGTGCATGTTTTTCTTTAATTAAAAAAAATATGCAATATTTTTTTGTTAAAATGTGTTATACCCTGTGTCCCAACATAAAATACAAAAAAACAAAACCTTATGCTTCTTAATAATTTTTTTTTAATTAATTTTATTTTTTTTAACCCTATTTTACTTTGTTTTTTTGAAAAAAAATAATTTTGGTAGGTTATTTTAAAAAATTTGTTATAAAACATACTAACAAAAAAAAAATTATTAATATTTTTAAATAAAAAGAAAACATACACCCCTACTTAGTTTGGATTCACTTAAGTCTTTTATTGTTGCATTTATTACGTAAAACAGGATTTTTGTGCTTTATTTTAAAACACACAGTACAATAGAACTACTGAATCAATCTAAAATTCGTAAACGTCATTGTCTTGGAAATAAAAATAGCTTTCAAATGAGGGGTCACTTGACCCCCCTTTACATTTAAAAAAATTAAGTAGATAGTCCCCCTATGTGGGGGTTATTATTTTTTGAAAAACAAATTTCGTCAAAAGGTAGTTTTTTTAGTGCTAATTTGCCAAGAATTTTTTTTAAATCAATATCTTAAACCGTTCAAAAGTTAAGATGGGGGGGGGGGACTTTTGCCTCGCACTGTAGAATAATTTACCCTATTGTTTTTTCCCTATTTGTTAGTAATGGAGCGTATTCGTACAAAAATTGGTTGGGTTTACCTAGGAGATCTGTCATACCGCCCGTCGTTCCAGATGCTACCTGACATTACTTCTGAATTTTATATTTAATCAAATATAACGATAATATACCAAAAAACAACAAACTGCCGGTTTAAAACATTCTACGTACCATATAAAAGGTTTGTATAACATTTACGGAGTGATTTACAACTTCAATTCTTTATAATTAGGTAAAAAAAGGGCATAATTTACAATGGTACTTTTAATGCAAAATCCGTGCATCCAAAAAAATGCGGATTATTTTAAACATTCACGGAAATCCTTTTGTAAATAGTTATAATTTTATTTTTTACCTTATTATAAAGAAATAAAGATGTAAAACACGCTCTATGTTATACAAATCTTTTAGATGGTACGTTGAATGTTTTAAACCGGCAGTTTGTTGTTTTTTGGTATATAACCTTTCTACAGGGTGTCCAAAAAATGGCGCATAAACGCTATGATACGTTGTTGGGGCATGTTTAGGGAGCCCCAGAAAATTGTTAAAAAAAATCTCATATACCCTCGTAGATATGCTGCCCCAAAGTGCGAAACTTTAAATGCTTATGTCTTGAATATAACAGCACATATTAACGAAACAAATGGTATAATACAAAGCTTTAGTCTATCTTAAACCATTCCACCATTTGTTTATTTTTTCCATGGTCGAATTACATTTTTATAATCAATTTAATTTTACAAAATTTTGATGAAATGAAGCTGACAACAACGTCAATAAAATCTAGTGCAAAAGTGTATGATCAAGACTGATAAATGGGATTTTTAGACTTATAGATGGGATTTTTAGATGTATTTTCCTAGACTGTGTTGCCGAATTTATGCAACTTTGTTCGCATTTTTCTCGATGAATAGAACAGATGGATTTTTTTTGACAATTTTCTAGGGATCGCTGAGAATACCCCAAGAGCGTACCATCGCGTTTATGCGCCATTATTTGGACACCCTGTTTAAAATCGCGTATAAAATTGTATTAGATTTTAGATAAAAGTGGACTTGCGACTAGCGAACATTTACTTTTGATATTTTTGTATGTACCTTAACAAAATAAGTGCAATGGCACTTGCTGTAAGCAGTGTAAGCTCTACTTTCAAGAGAAATATTTAATCAAGGCCGACTGACTATCGAAATGACCCACTTGCGCCACCACAACTAATCATTTTAAGACATTAAATCTTTATTACTTGCAATACTTGTTACATTATTCAAATGCCAAATTTTCTTTATTGGTGCTTAACGATCGTAAAAATATTAACATATGTTAAGGTACTAAAATAAAACTGAATTTTATTATCCTTGATAAGCATATTTTTTTAACAAGTTTTAAAACCTTTTTTGGGACCTATTACTCCCATTTATTATCTGGTATTTTTTATTGATTGCTAAAAAATATGTTGGCAAAAAATAAATTATAACACTTAAGATTTTTGGCATTTTTGTGGTGTTACTGTTGACCTTGCTCGTTTCCGCATTTTAGAATAAATTTACAACAAATTTAGCATAAAAAGCGATGCAAAAAAGTACTAAAAACATTTTTTAAAAATTGCTGTAGGTATTTAAAAATAATACAGGTTGTCCCAGAATTGGCGCACCATCTGTATGGTACGCTGTTAGGGCATGCCTGGGGATTCCAGCAAAATTGTTAAAAAAAATCCATCGGTTATATTCATTGAGGAAAATGCGAACAAAGTTGCATAAATTTGGCAACACAGTCTAGGAAAATACTACACAGTCTAGGTAAATAAATCTAAAAATCCCATCTATGACTCTTAATTATACACTTTTGCCTAAAATTTTATTGACATTGTTGTCAGCTTATTTCAAGAAAATTTTGTAAAATTAAATTGATTATAAAAATGTTATTTGACCATTTAAAAGAAGAAAAATTGGTGAAATGGTTTAAGATAGACTGCAGCTTTGTATTCAACCATATTTTTCGTTAATACGTGCTGTTGTTTTTAAGGTATATGCGTTTAAAGTTTTGCACTTTGGGGCCTCATATCTTCGAGGGTGTATGAGATGGATTTTTTTTGACAATTTTCTGGGGATCCCTGGGCATGCCCTAACAACGTATCATACAGGTGGTGCGCCAATTCTGGAACACCCATTACATAAAATTTGCACATAAAAGTGAAAATAGTTTTCACATTAAAAAACTTAAATGTTTCTAATTTTAATGCGCTTTACTAAAGTTACACAATTTGTGTGCATTTTATGATTAATTTTAATATTTTAAACACATCGAGAATTTCGTCACATGCCAATTTAGTAGTTCGTAGCAAACCATGTGATATTTTAATTTTATTTACATAAGAATAAAAGTAATCGGCAAATACATGTGATTAATATTAATTCTTCAAGTACGGAGCACACCCACGCTTGAAATAGATCTCTAGTAATACACTTTTCGCAAAAAAAATTAATCTTTAAAATAAAAAAAACACATATTTATTTTTAAGTTATGTTATTGGTAAGACGCCATTGCAATAATATCTAAAATCGATCCTATTTTACATAATCCGCTATGAAATGGGTGCAAAAACTCTATAATTTAAACTGAATAGCATGTTACAACATTGGAAATAAATGCATCTAAAATTGCAGAATTTACAATTGAAATTGTGCAAGTTACAAACCAGTTCACAAATTGATATCATAATTATTTAAAACTTAAATTACCCGACAAAAAAATAACAAAAGTCTACAAAAATAAGACAAATGTCTACCCAAGAATATTTATTTTTTTGTCTCTAAAGGAGGCTAAAATCTAATAAAGCGTATTCATACAAAAATTGGTTGGGGTAACCTAGTAGATCTGTCATACCACCCGTCGTTCCAGATGCTAACTGACATTACTTCTGAATTTTATATTTTTATCAAATATAAAGCTTATATACCAAAAAACAACAAACATTTAAAACATTCTATGTACCATCTAAAAGGTTTGTAAAACATTTAGAGAGTGCTTTACATTTTTAATTCTTTATAATTAGGTAAAAAAAGAAAATTATAACTGATTTACAAAAGGATTTCCGTGAATGTTTAAAATAATCTGCATTTTTTGAATGCACGGACTTTGCATTAAAAGTACTTTTGTAAATGAGTCATTATGCCCTTTTTTACCTAATTATGAAGAATTGAAGTTGTAAAACACTTCGTAAATGTTATACAAACCTTTTAGCTGGTACGTAGAATGTTTTAAACCGGTGGCAGTTTGTAGTTTTTTGGTATATTAGCGTTATATTTGATAAAAATATAAAATACTTAAGTAATGTCAGTTAGCATCTGGAACGACGGGTGGTATGACAGATTTCCTAGGTAACCCCAACCAATTTTTGTACGAACACGCTCCATTGTCTTAATTATATTTCAGATCCGTGTTTGTACATCTTACGTTTTGCTGCAAAGCTTGAATTTGGCACAAAGACGCAACAAGTTGCCCAAACGGCGTTGAGGCTTGTTCAAAGGATGAAGAGAGATTCTATTCATTCAGGAAGACGTCCTGCAGGACTCTGCGGTGCAGGTAAATATTTACTTACAGTTTGTAGGATGCTTGACAGAGACGAGACATTTCAAAAATCCCAGCGAAATTTTTAAGATCTTAATATTTTCATTTTGATCATTTGTTCTTTAAATCATTCTTAAGGCCGATTTATAGAACCTTACTTTCACTTTACTTCCGCTTTACTTCGGCGTAACTTTACAGAAATTAAATAAAATACATGGGAATGTATTAGCAAATGTATACTTCACTTTAGCGCTACTTTGCTGATTCATTTAGCTGTAAGTAGTACTGTCAAAACCCGAGCTTGGCCGATCATGCGCAAAATTTGCAAAAATGAGATATTCACCCTTATTGTCAAGGGTGGTGATTACGGAATATCGCTTCGTACGAAACCTGCTGGTCTTCTTATGTAGGTTTCGTACGAAGCGATATTCCGTAAATACCGCCCAGGTGTAAATAGTCAGAAGTCGCGAGTTCAGACACATGCGCATACCTGTTCCCAATTTCAAGTAACTTTAAAATCTATAAATTAAGCAAATTTGTTAAGTTAATCGGAAGTGAAGTTACGACGAAGTAAAGTGAAATTAACGTTCTATAAATCGCCCTTTATAATATCGCAGCTTAAGTTACTGTTTTGTTTGTTTTATTTTATTTCTTCTTGTTTTAAATATTAAGCAATTTAAAATTTGTCTCATTTACTCAAATACACCAAGGTAGAATGAATAAGTAAATAAAACCATGTATTAGAATGTGCTAGTATTACACAAAAAACAATGATTTAATTAATGGTTTGCCGTTTGCAAATATTTACTTTTTAAGTACGTTTAAAATCCAATTTTCCCGCAGAGTAACAATATGATTTTCATTCATAAAATCCACATTTTGGTATTTGTTTTCCTCCCTTTTTGTCTAGACTAATCGATACTTTGTATCAACAAGTACACATAATGTAATTTAATTTTAGTCAAAATGTTTAAAAGCGAGAAAAACTACTATCATTTTTAAAGTTTAAATTTACTCAATATGAAAAATGGTACCTTAGTGGTCGCATTATTAAGTTTTCAAAAAGTTCGCAAGTAAGAGAAATTTTTCATTTAATAAGAAGGATTTGAGCCCCTTCATTCATTTAGATAAATGATCTAAACTGTATACCTTACAAGGTATTTTTATACTCTTCACAAGAGTATATTGCAATCGATCAGAAAATCCTAAAATCGTCAATTTTCGTCGTAGAGCAAAAATTTGCAGATTCGTGCGTTTCATGACTTTTTAAGATTTTCATTTTTTGTCCGTCCGTAGGTATGTCGGTCGGTCGGTCTGTGGGATGTCACGTTTCTTGTAAACACGCTATCTTAAGAACCAAACTTCCAATCCTATTCAAATTTTAAGGAAAAATCGATCCCTATAACAGGAAAAACCCTATTGTTTTTGACAAAAATCTGAGTACTATAAAGCCCCCTTTTCGGTCCCCCAAGTGAAAAAAAAATCGTAACTCAATTATTATTAAATTTACAAAAAAAATTATTCGACATAAAACATAGGAAATTTAATTCTCTATAAAAAAGTATTCGTTGGTTTTTTTGTCAGACCCCCCCGTTACCCCCCACCGCAAAAAAACCTCCTATCTCCGTTATTATTCAATTAACAAAAAAAATCTTTTTTACAAAATTAATGAAAATTTAATTTTCTATTAAAAATGTTGGTTCATTCTTTGTAAAGTTAGCCAGTAAGGTTAAAAAAACAAAAAAACAACTTTTTTAATAGCAAAAAATTTCTAAGTCCAAATCACGTTACGTGTCGGTCAAGAAGGCCATGCCAAAAATATTTTAAACAAAGAAACAAAACCGCTTGTCAGAACAAATAACCTCAAATATTTTAAATGTCAGAACTGACGTTTATCCTCTTCGTTAACTAAATTCTTCGTGTTTTCTGTTAATAGTTTGCACTCTTCGCAGATTTTCTTTACATAATTTTTTTTTATATTAGACTATTAATTATCCTATAACAGCTTTCTTGCGAAGAGTATACCATAGAATGTGTAGCAATTATATAAAAAATAGACTAAGCTTTGATTTACAAAATTACACTTCTACCGATTCCGAATTCTACTCGAGCTACTTATCTGTGAAGAGTAATTTCTACGCGTTTCGACTACCCATTTCTAGTTTTACTTTAAAAATTCATTAAGGCGAACATCTATAAAATATGGATTTAATGTGACGTTTTTTTTAGTCCAACTAAAATAAAACCTTTTAGAATTAAATGGAGTAAAAAAAAACGCTTGACTGCTTCACATTTTCTTTGTTTTCAGCACTTCTTATCGCTGCCCGTTTGCACGAATTTGGACGGTCTGCCAGCGATATTGTAAAAATAGTTAAAGTACACGAATCGACACTTAGAAAGAGGTAAGTATCGTTTACAAGCAGTAAACTCAAAAAATAAATAAAACCTGTGTAAATAATAAAAATAGGTCACTTAAAATGTGCGTTGTTTAAAATTAAGGACACTTTTCTTTGCTCTTAGTAAACAAAAGCTATTGCAAAATAAAAAAATCTTTATTCTTTATAAAAGGCCTCTTGGCAATGGTTGACACAAAACAATAATTAAAAATTAAATGACTCGTAAAGAAGTGTTTGATGATGGTAAAATTTTAGCATTGTCATTTAAGGCTAGAGATTCTAATTTACAGTTTCGAAGATCTGTGCTCCTAGAAGCTCGTATAAGTCATGAGGTCCCGTCAATTTTACTAAATAGCACATCTACATGAGGGCCCCATCCTATATTAAAACTAAATGTAGTTTTGAAAACTAATAATAATTAACTAACGTTAATATAATTCGATTAAACCAGTCCCACATAAAATTAGCTTTAACATTTTTTTTTCCTAAAAATCGTCATTTTTGAACATTTTTCTAAGGGGTAGGTATGGAAAAAAACCAAAAAAATTAAAGTCGCTCTATTTATAGCAAAATTCGTTTCTAGACTTATTAAACAGAGTAAAAAACAAATCCGCCACCAGTTTTCTTAAAAGGGCTTTAATTTGGTTTTTAAAAAATATTTTATGAGGTCCCCTACAATATTTATTAATTTGCGTCCTTGGACAAAAATGAAAAAAAAAATCAAAATAGTTACTCCATTTACTCCAAATTTTGTTTTCAGGCTTTAAACATAGATTTTAAAACAAATTCGCAATTAGTTTTATCATAAACGTGTTTTTTAAATAATGTTTAATTTTGGGTCATAAAAACATGAGAAATTTTGGAGTATTTCACCTACTTTTGCGTTTTTTACATTTGCAGATGCGTTTACGTGCAAATATTTTTTAATTCCTACAAAATAACGTTAATTTAATTCGATTCAAGCAGTCCCACGTTAAATTAGCTTAACATTTTTTTTCCCTGAAAATCGACATTTTTGAACATTTTTCTAAGGGGTAGGTATGGAAAAAAACCAAAAAAATTAAAGTCGCTCCATTTATACCAAAATTTGTTTCTAGACTTATTAAACAGAGTAAAAAACAAAGCCGCTATCAGTTTTCTTGCAAGGGCTTTAATTTAGTTTTAAAAAAACTAATGTAGATGTGCTATTTAGTAGAATTGACAGGAGCTCATGACTTATACGAGCTTCTAAGAGCACAGATCTTCAAACTGTGAATTTGAATCTCTAGCCTTAAATACATAATAAAAGAATTTCAAAACCGACTCAATGAATCTGCAAATATTTATTTAATAATACAGCAATTTAAATGTCTTTTTGCATAATATTATTTTTAAGGGGCAAGTTCAATGCTATTTGTTATATAATCCATTATTTTTTAATCATTATTCTTAGGTTGATAGAATTCGGCGATACTCCAAGTAGCTCTTTAACTTTAGAAGAATTCATGACGGTTGACCTTGAAGAGGATCAGGACCCACCGTCCTTTAAAGCTGCTCGAAAAAAGGATAAAGAACGACTTCAAAGAGTAAGGATATTACACGCTTAAATAAGGAGTATTTAAATTCATTGTTTTTTGTATATACAGGGTGTTACCAAATAACTAGGAAAAAAATCAGGGCGTAATTCCTGGACACATTTTAAGTAAAAAAAGTTCCTATAAACATGTGTCCGAAAATCCTTCGTTTCTGAGATACAGGGTGTCAAAATATCTCAAAAAAAATTTAATCTTAAGATTACTAAAAAACTAAACCAGATATTTATTTGAAATAATAATAAAAGAAAGAAATTAATTAACCCTTCATTATGTTTTATTTTCATTAAAATAAAAAAGCCAAACTTAAAAAAGAAATTTTGTTGTCTTTGGGCAATGAATTTTTTTCTCGAAAACGGTTAGTTCTATGAAAAAAGAACAAGACATTAATTTTAAAGATCATATTCTAGGGCTTCTAATTATTCTATGAAAATACCAAAAAAGTAACACACAAAAAAGTTGTGGGTGAACAACTCCCATGGTACCCCCAAAAAACATGTTAATATGAACTTTTTTACTTAAAATGTGTCCAGGAATTACTCCATGAATTTTTTCCTAGTTATTTGGTAACACCCTGTATAATAAAAAAATACACGAGTTGACCTTTTAACGACTAAAGTTTTTTTTATCCTTTTTTTAGCTGATGGAGGAAGAAGCGGATAGTATTTCAGAACTTCAGAAACAAATAGATAATGAGCTTAAGAAAAATAAAGAAAAAACGCGTAGATTAAAAGAACGTAAGTATTTAAAAAAAATCGCGAGAGAAAGAAATTAATTGGAAGTTTTGTACAAAACAATTTTAATTAAATTATTGATAGAAATCACTAACGAATGTCCCAAAAAAGGTCTCTTATTAATTAATTTTAGGCTAGGGGGGAGTGGTCTACAACAACAATAAAAAAAATGTGTTTTTTTTTTTATTTTTGGCAATATAAAAATACTTACTTTGATACATTTAAAACCGAAAAGAATCATTGTCAAAAAAGTGAAAAAAGCCAATTTGTAAAGAGTCTCATAATGCCCTAGCTTTCCCTACAATTTTCCAAATATCTCGTTTGTTCGAAAAAAAAAACTGCTATATTTAGGTAATGTTAAACATGTGCTTTTGGAAAATCTATAACACATCATTTGCGCTAACAAAGACATTTAATTACCCCAATATTTCAATAATTAGAAACCTCTTACAATAGACACATTAAATTTAAATTAATCGATTAATTGACATACGAGGGTTGTTCTGTTTATAAAAAATACTTTCAACGAAAATTATCTCAACAACAATGTCTTACCGAGTTGATTTTTCCTTTCGGCTACGATGCACCACATTAATAGACCATTTCCTGCTGATTCTTGAGTATCAAACATGGACGCACCAGTCTTAGCGCCCATCCTAAAACAGCTCTACCAAAAACAGGCAGAGTGTCCCGGAAATACATGGATGCTTTGCGCCAGTTAAAACCCGCGGAAAATGCACAAGTGACACATCGCAAGATTAAGACATTCTAAAGCAATTAAATGACTCCAATTTAAAAAATCTTACATAAACAGTTGAATGTAAAAAAATTATTTTCTGTTGGACAGTCCAATTTTTTAGGTAGGCACAAAAGTAGACTTAGTGACCCAGAATTTTGAGTCTGTTTGACAGTGGAATTTTATGAATCGCATACAAAACCGTGAATGATGAACAATCATGAATTTACATAAAAAAATTTAAAATAACCAACAATAAGCTTCTAGGGGGTTTTATGTAAACTGCAGCTCGCGAGGTTAACTAAAAAATGTACTGTGGCGAAACCACTAGTCGTATCTTAACAAAACTTTCGGTATAGCTCTAATAACATGTGTTATAATAAAATAAATCATGTAGAATTTCTATTAAGTTCCCTGCTTTAATATTTTTTTAAGGAGTGAACGAAACCTCAGAAGAAAGTCGCTTTATAAAAGAATCGACAATAGGCACGATACGAAACATAATCGATGAAAACGTCGATAATCCAGAACAAATAATTGAACCAATGAAAGAATTAGGTCCCGATATTGAAAGTATGGGTCTTGCCAATTCATTAGA
Source organism: Cartodere bifasciata (assembly GCA_963920755.1). NCBI lineage: Eukaryota > Metazoa > Arthropoda > Insecta > Coleoptera > Latridiidae > Cartodere > Cartodere bifasciata. The sequence continues at coordinate 372,994 of OY987197.1, read as the reverse complement.
AGATAATTCCAACATTTATGCGGCAACAGCTAACGACGCGATTGACGTTGATTTAAATTTTGATGATTTAGACGATGCCGAATTAGACACTTATATTATGTCGGTGGACGAATCTGAGCATAAAAATGGTCTGTGGCATAAGAGAAATGCTTCATATTTGCAAGAACAAAAAGGTAAGTTCTTTAAAAAATGTTTTTAGGGCACTAAATAAAGATTCTTGATTTGTCGCTACTTTAATTACAGGTACCTTAGCCTTTTTTAAATTCTAAATTTTCGGGCTTCTGTATTTTTTATGTCTCTGATTTTAACTTTTATTAAATAAGTCATTTTTATTAATTTAGAAAAATGTCAATGTGTGCTGTAGGCAACGAATTTCACAGGGATTATATGAAAATTAATGGTCGCGATCAATTTTCCTACCATATTTTTAACAAAAGCTTACATAACATTTTGACGCGTCGACTTTTTTTCTTTTTCTCTTTTTATTGATATTCACAAATGAATTCATAAACTTTTTTCAACTGGTGGAAAAAGATCAGTTTTCGTAAAACAATACTTTGTAAAGTTTTAATAAAAAAAATTACAAAGATTGATTATACTCAGTTCAACACAATAAGTTGTTTTGTTTTATAAGAAACAAAGTTAAAATATTATGTTTCAATCCTTTGGGGTCTGCATTTCTAGAAAATAAGTTCAGATTAAAATCTCTTCGCAAAAAGATTGCAATATGAAACATTTTACAGTTTTTTCAAAGCTAAAAAGTTTAACCTGAAAGGTTAAAGTTGCATCTTAAATTTCACTTAAAGGGAATAAGATTTGCGAAGAGAAACTTCTGTTTATTTGGACTTTTAGTTCCGCTTTTTATGGAGCAATTTTAAAAAGCACTATTTTAAATTACACGCAGTAGGATATAGCCCAATAATTCTAATTAAAATTTGCAGGTACCTTAGAAAAAAATCCCAACCAAAATCTGCTTATGCAGGATTGTAGGCACTACCCCCAGGAATATAAAAGTAAAAAATTCCAACAAAATTTCCGTGACGTTTAGCCCGCATCTTGCATAGAAGTGAGGAGTTAGTTTTTTGTTAATACCTACACTATTCGGCACTTTTGAAAAAAGTTTAAAAAATTTGTAGGAACATTATTTTAAACCGAATACAATCATTTTAAAAAAAAAATAATAAATCACCAATGTGAACGATTTTATAGCACTTTGAAAATGTGCTAATTTGGTCCTACAGAGAACGCTGCAATCTATGCTTCAGGACTCTATGACTAAGATAGACGATTATGATGCAATAAGGTGATTTTCAAAGAGCTATAGAATCGTTAATATTAGTTATACATTATTTTTTTAAAAATGATTGTATTCTTATTAAAATAATGTTCTTAAACATTTTTAAAACTTTTTTCAAAAGTGCCAAATAGTTTAGGTATTAACAGGAAACTAACTCCTCACTTCGATGCAAGATGGGGGCTAAACGTCACGAAAATTTTGTGGGAATTTTTCACTTTTATGTTCCTGGGGGTAGTGGCTACAAACCTGCATAAGCAGATCTTGGTTAGGATTTTTTTCTGGGGGCATTATTAGAATGATTGGGCTAATAAAAATTCTTTATTTAAAAATTTCGCGTCAATATTTAACAAAATAAAAGAACATACAACATGACAAGTTCCAAAATGAAAAACCATTGTTAAATTTAATTTTAATTAATTTAAATGATTATCTACCTAAATATAAACTAAAAGTATTTTTTCATTAAATCTAAAAAATGTCACAGCGTTAACATAGTTTAAATGTTTTTTGTAGAGCAATGAAAAAAGTAATAATAAAAGCTTTTTGGCAGAGTTAGAATCTGTAATGTGCTTTATCTGTGATAATATTTTATTTTGTGACAATTTCTTTTCTAAATTATTGCGTTAGTGATAATGGCACAAATACGTTTGTGGTTTTTATTGAGGCTTTAGGTTCTAATTTGCACTAAACTTATACCTTAATTGAAGACGAGCTTTTAGTGTAACCAGATTATCTTTACAAATTGAAACGTGAGCGTAATTAACGTGGAAAACCTTGCCTAGAGAACAAAATCGGTAGTTAATGCGTGATTTTAACACGACATTAAGTTTCCAGATTTACCAAACATTTGTTTGGAGTTTAAATCCTAAATATTCGAAGTGAGATTTTTTTTTATTTTGCAGAGCGCGAAGAAAAACTAAAAAAAGAAAAAGAAGAAGGCAAACCTGACCGCAAAAAGCGTCGAATAACCAAGAAAAAACAAATAGGCCCCACTAACTCTGCGGGCGAAGCCATAGAAAAAATTCTCCAAGAAAAAAAAATTTCCACAAAAATTAATTATGATGTCCTTAAAACTTTAAGTGTTTCTAAAGCTGAGCCAGTCGTTGTCGTCAAAAATGAAACGAATCCCAGTACCTCGGAATTAATAAAAAGGTAAGTTTACAAAGGATTCGTAAAATTAAATCTTGAATTAAATTTAAGAATTGTCGTTTTTAAAACAAAAAGACATTTCAAGAAATTTGTAATTAGGTAGGACATAAATGTTGAACAATAATTTAATCTTCTTTAATTTAAAAAAGCAAGGTAGACAGAGTTTTAAAACTTATCTTAGAAATAAAAAATATTATTCTGTCTGTCTTAAAAAACACATCGCGTTTTTGCGCCCATTTTTTGACACCCTGTATTTAAGTAAATTACTCTTCAAAAATAAGGAATATCGAGGTTTTCCAACTTTTGGAATATTTTAGACATAAAATTTTTCTTTTGAGATAACAAATAATAAAAAACAAATCTTTTGGTATGGATTTTTTTTAACATGGCAAGGAATTTGATATATCTTTGGACTTTAGTAAAACTGCGAATATCTTTAATTTTATTATCGGCCGAAAAACCTTTTAAATCATTAGTAAAAGTAGTGTTGTTTTATCGTTAAGAATCTCTAGCTGTCAATTAATCACTTGGATTAATTGAGACTCCTAACGTTTGGTTGATATGGTCATTTTCTTAAATTCTCCTCAGCAAAAGTTCCTGTTTCAAGTTGGAGGTTATTAAAACGGGATCAAACACTTTGACTTAAATTTAAGAAAATGACCATATCAACCAAACGTTAGGGGTCTTAAAGGGTGATTTATAGAATGTTACTTCCACTTTACTTCGGCGTAACTTCACTTCCGCGTAACTTAACAAATTTGCTTAATTTATAGATTGTAAAGTTACGTGAAATTGGGAACAGGTATGCGCATGTGTCTCAACTCGCGACTTCTGACTATTTACACCTGGGCGGTAATTACGGAATATCGCTTCGTACGAAACCTACATAAGAAGACCAGCAGGTTTCGTACGAAGCGATATTCCGTAATCACCACCCTTGACAATAAGAGTGAATATCCCATTTTTGCAAATTTTGCGCATGATCGGCCAAGCTCGGCTTTTGACAGTACTACTTACAGCTAAATGAATCAGCAAAGTAGCGCTAAAGTGAAGTATAAATTTGCTAATACATTCCCATGTATTTTATTTAATTTTTTGTAAAGTTACGCCGAAGTGAAGTGAAAGTAACGTTCTATAAATCGACCTTTAGGGGTCTTAATTATTCCGAGTGCTTAATTGGCAGCTAGACATTCTTAAATATGAAACAAAACAGATACCTCTACTTTTACAAGTAGATTTGAAAGGTTTTTCGGCCGAATATTCAAGATATCTGCATTTTTGTCCAAAAATTTATCAAATTTCTGGCAAAGTTACAAAAAATCCATAAGTACCAAGAGCTTTGTTGAAAAATCTTGATATCCCTTACTTTTGAAAAGCAGTTTATAATTTCAAAACATCTATTTTTTTTCTAGAAGACGACTTTCGTCCTTGTCCAGTTATGTGGAACAAACGCCAAGTCCAGCCAAAAAAAGAGGTCCAAACATTAAAAAAGAAGTTGGTCTACCTTTTGCCGAAGAAAAGAAAGATTTGCCTAGCAAAAAAGAAGAACCCTCAGGTAATTTTTTGCCATTTCTAATTTTTTTTTAAGTTTACCTAAAATTGTAATTTTAAATCTCGTTTTAATAATTTTTTTGCAGTTACTGACGAAGAACTAGATGAAGATTATTATGAAGATCCTCCTCACGATGAAACAGCAGATCAAATGGGCGTTTTGCAAATGTTAAAACAACATCGAGACGACGACGAAGAAGAAGAATATTTTGGGTACGACGAAGACTATTAGTTTTATTTTTTACCTTAACTTAGATTTGTATGTACATAGCTTATTTATTTTTTAATTATTTATTGCTTTTGTTACCGACGAATAAACTAAATCAAAACAATCTGTCTTTAATTATTTTATACCCTTTTTAAAACAGACAAGAGGGCTTCAAAGCAAATTGTGGATTTAATTAAAGGACTTTTTAGAGAATCCTAATTTTGTCAAGTTATTTTAATAATAGGTCCCTCGCGCAGATTTAACGTTTACTTTAAAAATCTCTTGATGTCCTTTTTGACCTTTAAATTTTCAAACGCGCGATGGTACGTAATTTTAAATAAACAAATCTTTAATTAGACGCTTGTAATTAGACTCAAGATTTGTCAAGACCCTTTAATAAGTCCAATCAAGTCTATTTAAACACCTACTCTTTTAATTATCGGATGAGTTTTAGTTTAACGCACAGTGGACTATACGAATTTTAAAAGCACAAAAAATGAAAAATGCAATCATATAAAATGGCTAGTTAGAAATGTCACTATTTTTTACTGGAAAAGTTACAGGGTCACAGTTACACAAAATATAATTTTAATTAGTTTTAGTGAATGCTGACGCTGCTACATAAATTAAAAGGATACTTTAATAGGGTAAAAAGGTTTTGGATTAAGGTTTTTACCCCAATCCTTATAATAAACATACAAATTTTACTTATACGTTACGTTATAAAAAAAATTTAAAGTAGATGCAAAATGTGACCCTTTTTTTATTTAAATATTGCATTTTCGTAAAATTAAAACCAGTCGTCTTCCTATTTATGTTTTAAATCAGTAAAATATTTATAGGACTTTTCTATAACATATCCAGTTTTATAAGTTTTGTGCTTAAAACAAGTTTAAGAAATGTAAAAGAAAAAACATACAGGGTGTTTCCGAAAGTCGTTTCAATAATTTAACCCGAGATTCCTGACCCAAAAATAGTTCGATTAAGCCCCATTTACCTGTATCCAAAAGTGCACCGTTTTCGAGATACAGGCTGTTTACCAAAACCAAAATTTTTATGTTTTTTTTTATTACTATTAAATGAAACAACATAGAAAAATAAAATTTGGTATAATTGTCTTACTTCTTATGATCGACACAATGGTCGTAAAGAGAAACCCATAGATTTATTACATAACCTCAAAATGGGACACCTGCGCCCCCTCTTGGGGCATAACTTTTTTTGTATTTGAATTTTCAAAAAATAAATTATTTTATCGGTAAGATACGTTTAATACGAAGAAAAAATTATACCACATTTTTTTTGAAAAAACTAACCCTTCTTCAAAATTATTTACATTTCATAATTTCATGTTGCATTCTACTTTTTGAAATATTTTTGCAATTTTTTTTTCTGGAAAACACAAAACTATTATAAACTAGCGTAAACAAAAAAAACTAGAATTGGTCCCACAATAGTACACTGGGCCCCCTTTTTGGAGCATCGGGCCCCCTTTTTGGGGCTTTTTAAAATATTATTGCAATTTTTTTTTCTTGAAAGCTTAAAACTATTATAAACTAGCGTAAACAAAAAAAAAATTAAATTTGCCCCACAAAGGGACACTGAGCCCCCTTTTGGGGCACCGGACTTTAAATGATGACAATGATGTACTTTTTCTGTAATAAAATCTTCAAACGCCTAGTATTCTTTTCTTTACAAAATAAAAAGATATGTGAGCCGCAAAAAGGGGTCAGGTGCCCCAAAAAGGGGGCCCAGTGTCCTATTGTGGGGCCAATTCTAGTTTTTTTTTGTCTACGCTAGTTTATAAGAGTCTTAAGTTTTCAAAAAAAAAAATTCCAAAAAGATTTCAATAAGCAGAATGCAACATGAAATTATAAAATGTGAATAATTTTGAAAACGGGTTGGTTTTTTCAAAAAAAATGTGGTATAATTTTTTCTTCGTATTAAACGTATCTTACCGATAAAATAATTTATTTTTTGAAAATTCAAATACAAAAAAAGTTATGCCCTAAGAGGGGGCGCAGGTGTCCCATTTTGAGGTTATGTAATAAATCTATGGGTTTCTCTTTACGATTATTGTGTCGATCATAAGAAGTAAGACAATTATACCAAATTTTATTTTTCTATGTTGTTTCATTTAATAGTAATGAAAAAAAACATAAAAATTTTGGTTTTGGTAAACAGCCTGTATCTCGAAAACGGTGCACTTTTGGATACAGGTAAATGGGGCTTAATCGAACTATTTTTGGGTAAGGAATCTCGGGTTAAATTATTGAAACGACTTTCGGAAACACCCTGTATAATTTGATTTTTGTCCCCTAGATTGGACAGATAAACCACTGTGCGCGACGCAGGCGTCTTTTAAAATTAATTTCTACATCAATAAAAATTACGTAAAATAAAAATAATTTCTTTATTATACATCAGAATTTAATTAACAACAATTTTATATTTTTATACAGTGTGAGTAGAAAGTAAGGCATATCGCTTCTAACGGCGTAAATACATTTCCTAGAGTCCTAATTTTTTTCAGGTCGATTCCTAACTTTTTCTTGCGCATTTGATGAAACTAAATTTAAATATACAGGTTGTCCCAGTTTTAACTAATGAAATGCAACTTTGTTATTTTAAATGGGACACCCCATTTTTTTATTTTTTTCCCAAATCTACGATGAATTTGGAGTTCAATGATACAGGTTTTGTTACTACCCCTTGTTCGCAAAAAGGTTCTCAAACATCAAAAAAACACTTAAATTATTTTAAGATATCCAAAGATTTTGTGCTTCTTTTTTGGTTGGATTTGATAGTTAAATAATATTTTTTGAAAGAAAAAAAATATACTCAAAATTTTACGAAAAACATCTCCACTTTCAAAAAAAAAAATGTCTTACACTTTTGAAAATGACTTAAAAATTTTTATTTTTTTTAATTACTTTTCATTTCTCAAAAATACTTTTAATTTTTCGAAAATACCTTCATTTCCCCAAAAATACTTTTAATTTCCCGAAAATCCCTTTAAATTCTTAAAAATATCTTTAATTTTCAAAAAATACCACTAATTTTTCGAAAATATCTTGGAATTCATGAAATAAATGCTTTGTGTCAAAACCAACAAAGAAAGTGGCCCATAAGTGTTGAATAATTAATGTCTATTTTTGCGGTTGACAACCTTCTTGCGAGTAAGGGGTAGTAGCATAACCTACATTATTAAACTTAAATTTATCATAGATTTGGAAAAAAAATTAAAAAATGGGGTGTTCCATTTAAAATAACAAAGTTGCGTTTTATTACTCATAACTGGCACAACCTGTATATTTAAATTTAGTTTTATTAAATGCGGAAGAAAAAGTTAGAAATCGACCCAAAAAAAATTAAGGCTCTAAGAAAAGTATTAACGGCGTTAGAAGCGATATGCGTTACTTTCTACTCACCCTGTATAATCATTTTTTTATAGAATTAGGTAAAAATTAAGCTGCTTCTTCAAACAACATAAAAAACATATAACGTAAGATCGTAAAAATTTAACACAACGTTTCTTACGTTGTTTACATTAGCTTCTTTAGTTAGTTTCCATAGGCAGCAACGTTTCATCATCGCCAATATCTTCAAGTTCAAAAGTTTTAGTTCCACGAAGCAAATCAAAATATTTCATTACTGCTCTTTCTTGCTCAGGAAGTTCTACTGAACCAGGTCGTAAAAGTCTAACATTGGTAACTGCTTTTTCAGGGGTGAGGTGCTGAAATTTGACTAAATAGCAGGCGGCCATGACCCCTGAGCGCCCTCTACCCATGCGACAATGCACCCCTACGGCCTGAAAAAAAAATAAAAATAGTTTTTTATATCAGAAAAAAAAACTGATAATAATTAGAACAACACAATTATAGTAATCAAATATTCAATAAAAGAAATATTTTTTTAATTTCAAAGCCTCGCATTTATTTTATAATTAAGCCTGACCAAATTTCCTTTGAAGAAATTATCAATTTAAGAATTTTCTATTGTGACAAAGCTAGTCATATGTTTAATAAAAGCATAAAAACTGCATGCATCACATTATAGCCCAACCATTCTAATAATGCCCCCAGAAAAAAATCCCAACCGAGATCTGCTTATGCAGGATTGTAGGCACTACCCCCAGGAATATAAAAGTGAAAAATTCCCACAAAATTTCCGTGACGTTTAGCCCCCATCTTGCATAGAAGTGAGGAGTTAGTTTTTTGTTAATACCTAAACTATTTGGCACTTTTGAAAAAAGTTTTAAAAATTTTTAGGAACATTATTTTAATAAGAATACAATCATTTTAAAAAAAATAATAAATCACCAATAGGAACGATTTTATAGCCCTTTGAAAATGTGCTAATTTGATCCTACAGAGAACGCTGCAATCTATGCTTCAGGACTCTATGACTAAGATAGACGATTATGATGAAATAAGGTGATTTTCAAAGAGCTATAGAATCGTTAATATTGGTGATTTTTTATTTTTTTTTAAATTATTGTATTCTTATTAAAATAATGTTCCTAAAAAATTTTAAAACTTTTTTCAAAAGTGCCGAATAGTTTAGGTATTAACAAAAAACTAACTCCTCACTTTTTTGCAAGATGGGGGCTAAACGTCACGGAAATTTTGTGGGAATTTTTCACTTTTATATTACTGGGAATAGTGCCTACAATCCTGCATAAGCAGATCTTGGTTGGGATTTTTTTCTAAGGAACCTACAAATTTTAATTAGAATTATTGGGCTATTAATTTGAAAACTTATTTTGTCAAAACATAAGTACATAATGATCTAATCGAGGGTAAACATATTCTATCTTTGGACGCAATGAAGCAAAATATTATGCCCCAATGATTTTCTGACATAGGTACGTTAGAAAACTTAAAGAAAATCCAAACATACAGACAATGACGTATGCATTACAGGCTCGCATTAAACTCAACTAAATCAGAAAAGACTTTAGACCAAGACAGTAAAAAAACAGCAATTCTTACAAAAAATATACAACATCCAGATTTTTTTATTATACTCTTCACAAGAGTATATTGCAATCGATCAGAAAATCCTAAAATCGTCAATTTTCGTCGTAGAGCAAAAATTTTTGCAGATTCGTGCGTTTCATGACTTTTTAAGATTTTCATTTTTTGTCCGTCCGTCGGTCGGTCGGTCGGTCGGTCGGTCTGTGGGATGTCACGTTTCTTGTAAACACGCTATCTTAAGAACCAAACTTCCAATCCTATTCAAATTTTAAGGAAAAATCGATCCCTATAAGAGGAAGAACCCTATTGTTTTTGACAAAAATCTGAGTACTATAAAGCCCCCTTTTTGGCCCCCCAAGTGAAAAAAAAATCGTAACTCAATTATTATTAAATTTACAAAAAAAATTATTTGACATAAAACATAGGAAATTTAATTCTCTATAAAAAAGTATTCGTTGGTTTTTTTGTCAGACCCCCCCGTTACCCCCCACCACAAAAAAACCTCCTATCTCCGTTATTATTCAATTAACAAAAAAAATCTTTTTTACAAAATTAATGAAAATTTAATTTTCTATTAAAAATGTTGGTTCATTCTTTGTAAAGTTAGCCAGTAAGGTTAAAAAAACAAAAAAACAATTTTTTCAATAGCAAAAAAACTTCTAAGTCCAAATCACGTTACGTGTCGGTCAAGAAGGCCATGCCAAAAATATTTTAAACAAAGAAACAAAACCACTTGTCAGAACAAATAACCTCAAATATTTTAAATGTCAGAACTGACGTTTATCCTCTTCGTTAACTAAATTCTTCGTGTTTTCTGTTAATAGTTTGCACTCTTCGCAGATTTTCTTTACATAATTTTTTTTTATATTAGACTGTTAATTATCCTATAATAGTTTTCTTGCGAAGAGTATACCATAGAATGTGTAGCAATTATATAAAAAATAGACTAAGCTTTGATTTACAAAATTACACTTCTACCGATTCCGAATTCTACCCGAGCTACTTATCTGTGAAGAGTAATTTCTACGCGTTTCGACTTCTACGCGTTTCGACTTCTACCCATTTCTAGTGTATGAACTTCTATTCAGGAAGCTAAATCCACAATTTGCACACAAATAAGAGTTTAGGGTTGCCGAGATAGCCCCCCAAAAAGCTCCCTTTAATTTGCAACATTAGATTACGATGGATCTGCACCTAATTCTACAAATAGGTGCAAAATAAGATTTTAAAAAGATTTGTAAAAAAATTATTTTTCTAAAAAAATTTCTTCTTCTTCTAAGTGGCCTCCGAAGAGTAATATTCAATTATGTTAAATTACAACAAACTTGGCAGATAGATGTAAAACAAGGCTCTAAAAAACTTAGATTTTTTTTTTTGGAAAAATGTCTCGGAAATTATTTGAAAAAAAAGTAATAAATATAATTTTTTCAAAACATTATTTTGAATCTGTTGCAAAGTTTGATGTTAATCCAATATGATTAAATATTACTCTTTATAGGCCATTTAGAAGGAGAAAACATTTTTTTACAGGTAGAATTATTCCAAAAATCTTTATAAAATCATATTTAGCACCCATTTGTAAAATTTGGAGCAGATCCATCGTTGCAAATTAAAGAGGCTTTTTGGGGGGGCTATCACGCCAATCCTAAACTTTTATTTTTGTGCATATTGTGGATTAAGGGCGACTTATAGAACGTTACTTTCACTTTACTTCGGCGTAACTTCACTTCCGCGTAACTTAACAAATTTGCTTAATTTATAGATTCTAAAGTTACGTGAAATTGGGAACAGGTATGCGCATGTGTCTGAACTCGCGACTTCTGACTATTTACACCTGGGCGGTAATTACGGAATATCGCTTCGTACGAAACCTACATGAGAAGACCAGCTGGTTTCGTACGAAGCGATATTCCGTAATCACCACCCTTGACAATAAGGGTGATTATTTCATTTTTGCAAATTTTGCGCGTGATCGGCCAAGCTCGGCTTTTGACAGTTCTACTTACAGCTAAATGAATCAGCAAAGAAGCGCTAAAGTGAAGTATAAATTTGCTAATACATTCCCATGTATTTTATTTTCTGTATAGTTACGTCGAAGTAAAGCGGAAGTAAAGTGAAAGTAACGTTCTATAAATCGGCCTTTGAGCTTCCTAAATAGATGATCTAACACATTTAAAAAGTCTGGATGTTGTATATTTTTTGCAAAGTAAAATTATCTATCGTGGTCTTGTATAAATTAGGTAAATTTAAATATTTTATTTAGGAAAAAAAAACCCTAAATTTGCAACAGAAATACTGTATTTTTTGCACATTTACCCCTAGTTTTACACAATGTTTTAATTTTTCTATTAACATACGTATTTTTTGCTGCGACTTCTTTCACAAACATCAATAAATTTAACAATTTCCTTGAGTGTCGGTGTTTCTAGGTCCTGAATAGGGATATTAGTCCAATCAAGCTGTGGAAAATCCTCAATCGGTGGTATTCTCTCCGCTGACACCGTGACAAGATGCCGTATACCTTCCTCGTGCAGAAACCGCAGATTTTCAACAGACCTCGGGCATCCCATTGCCGCTAATTCATTCTCAACAACCCAGGAATAGTTGAACGGAGGGTAGGATAAAGTATCATCTATCTCAATTTCACCCGACAGTAAATCCATTTAAAGAGGATAAAAGGTGTTTTTATTGAATATACGATCAGTGTAACTCGAGATGCGAATAGAAACTGCATTGGATCTTGGATCAATCTAGTTTTTGGCACAATAATAACATTGCGTAATAGATTGTAATTCCTTTATGTCCGAAAATAGGAGATCAAACTAACTATTGTCGTGCCTTCAAGATTGTAACAAAAACGTTACCCTCCTAGGTCATTCATTTAAAAAAAAAACAAGAAGAGCAAAAATAATTTTTTATATTTGCGTTCTATAATATGCACATTATGAAACCCGAAATTTGGTTTTTTAAAGTTTCTGAATTGCTTCATTATTAAACCCAAAATTTAATTTTATTGGTTGATTTTCCTGATGCAAAAAGATGAATTCTTTTCTTGCAAGGTACTTTTTATTTACAAATTTTACTATTATAATCGATCGGGGGACATATTTTTTTGTAGAGGGAATAACTAGAAGAATTGGAGAAACGATATTAATCGTTACATTTTCTCAAAAAGGCCTATTCAGTATTAAATAAGTAAAGTTTACAAATGCCATTATTCAATATGTCTAACTTGAATTTATTTTTTACTTCAAAATGTCAATGTTATGCTATAAGGTTGGTCATAAAAACAAAATTTCATCTTAAGTTTTTAATTCAAATTAAAAACGCTTTTTAATTAATTAAATGAAGCAAATATAAAAAAATGTATAAAAAACTCGTTTTATAAGGCGTTTTTTATCACTTGTCCATTGGAAAACTCGCCGCTGCGCGGTTTTTTTTCCAAACCTGGACGCCTGCTGAAAAACGCCGTTCCTTATAAAACTCTATGTTTTAATATACTATTATTTCTGAAATACGTAGTTTTCTCGAACAATTATTTTGTTTGTATACAAAACCGAAAATGTGCATTTTGAGATTTGGTTAAAACACTTAGCAATAATTATTATTCAATTATAAGGTAAATGTTTGCATTTAGAGTCTATTGTCTAATGCAAGTGTATTAATTTATTATTAATATCTAACTTTGAATACAACTCATTAAAAACAAATTTTCATAAAGTTATGGACAATTTTATTTGTCAAAGAGTTTTCGATAATCGTAAATAAAAATTGTAATTAATAGCACAAAACACGTGCCGGCGAGTATTGTTTTTTAACAACAAAAAGGAGCACAATTTCTATCCTTATTCGTTATTTTCGTTAATACATAAAGTCGTTTCTGAAAAACTAATTTAAGTTAAAGCTCTCTTTGGCACCTAATCATTAAAAAGCAAAGTCTTGTTTACAAGAGCGTATTTTAATTATTTTACGTAAAATTAGCCTAAAAAATTACGTTCTTCGTAAAAAGAACCTTAGAAAACAAAAAATTAATTTGGAATAAAAATGTCTTTTTTTTTCAAAAGGCATCCCATTTTTAAATGCTTATTCTGTGCTATACATTTTTTGCATAATTTTTTAACGAGTAATTTTTTGCACTTTTAAAAAGTTTTACTTTTCTGTTTTTTGTAAAAATGACTTAAATCACGTTTTCTGTTATTCCCCCGTTTTTCCTAATCTAATTGGATTTGCTAATAATTATAAAATAAAATCAAGACTTGATATTGCTTTGCAAGTCACTACAAATCTAACAGTTTCTTTTGTTGAGTAAATGATCTAATAACCAATGAAATTTGCATGGTCATTTTAGTTCAAATTGAACAATGTGATTTATAAATTGGCGAAAGCGCACCGACTTTTTGTAACTACGCCTAATTTAATGAAGCTTTTGTAAAAATATTTGCAAAAAATGCAAATATTTGCATCTACTTAGTTATCATTAATGCACTAGAGATATAATAACTAAAATTAGCGCCTAAAAATAAAATGATTGACACAAGAACTCAATGCAACTTGCTAATATGGAAGCAAATTGAAAAGGATTAATTTTTTTGTATTCCTCAATAATAAAAAAAAACATATGACTTTAAAATCAAAACTTAAGAAATTCCACTTCGCAAAAAATATTTTGACCATTTAGCAAGAAAGGTAAACTGCATTGTGCGACAGATTTTTTTAAACTTAATAAGAGAATAAGTCACACGATTTTTGGGTCGGTTTTTTATTCGGATGCATTTAAAATCTGTCGTCTTCGACTACGTCTATGAATTGTTAAACGTGTACTTAAAAAATTTGGAAAGCAGGACACATACTAACAAATAAATATAAACAAAATGTTTAGTGTAAATTATGTTCGCGCATGATGCTTGGCTAAAATTCCAATATGTTTACGCTTTTCCAGTTAGTTTTCTTGTGACCATCAAGTGAAAAACCGTCGAGGAAATCTGTTTTGTTGCGCGCATGTATTGTACGATAAATTACGAGTTTCATAAAATAAGCTTTCTTAAGTGAAGTTTAGAGGAAGTTTTTGTGTTTTAATAACGAGTTGGCAAATAGTTCAAATGCAATTTTTTCAAGATTAAAATTGGGATAAAGATGAGGTAACTAAAATACAATATTAAAAAGTCTATTTTATTTATTTTGTATTAAGTTACAAACTATGCGAGGAAAGGATTCTCCTATGGGATTTTTTTTGAGTTACCTAATAAAAATTTACTTTAGTTTTGTGCAACAAAAGTTTTTCAATTTTTATGTACTTTTCCGTTAAAATTTAATAATAAATCAGTTACTTAGTATGGTTTTAGTTAATAAATTAGCACATACTTGTAAAACCCTCTTCTGTAGTATACAGGATGTGAAGTTTTATAGGAAGTAAAAAAAAATATTCTGAACTTCTCCAAAGTTTTTTTAAAGCAAAAGTTTCATTTACAGAAAAAATATTATCTTAGGCTTCTATTCCAAATTCCAATAAGTTTCAGATAAATCCATTAATATGCAAGAAACTTACCAAGTTAGGTTCGTCTTGGATTATTAAATTACCTTAATATGGGCATTTAAATACCAAAGTGCATAGCTACAAAATATATTATTTCAATTCAAATTCCCCCATTAAATGCCTAGCCTTCGGCAATTATTAATTTGCATAAAGCTAAGACGAGAACAGTCAAATAAACTCCACAAGTAATCGAGGTTCTTCCGTAGGCTTTTAGAACAAAACAAAATAATTAAATAAAAGAGCAAGACACGTAGTATTTTTTTGGATTAAAAATATATTACCTTTCAAATTTTGAAGGAAAGAATAATAATTTAAAAAGCATAAAATTACGACATAGTAATGTTACCTTCTGAAAATAATGAGGAAATAACTTTTTAAATTTGCGTTTAAAATTATTCCTATTTAAATTCATAACGAAACGAGAGGATCCTTGCTTGAATTTTGATCAACAATCGTTTAAAATTATTACACTTCAAATTCTTTAGAGTTATTGCTTGAAGGAATCCTAAATCACTAAGAAAACGTATATCGTGTTTATTTACGATTTCTCTATACAGCTCTAAATTCTCACCCCTTAATATTGTACTAAATGGGGCCAGATATAAAATTTAAAAACCATTATTTAAGAGCAAACAAATTTTTTGAAATTTTTAAAACACCCTCTATGGAGACATTTAAATATGGTTGTTAATTTTTCAAAAATAAATAAGTTTTAAGATTTTATAACAGATAAGAAAAACCGTCAACTTTAATCTAACCTTTAACATGAATATTTATAAATGCCCCTTTCAAGTTAAGTTGAATAGATTTAAAAAAGCGTCAAATAAAAAAATAAAACTTATTTCTTAAACACTTTGTTTAGAACGTCGATCAAAGATAAATGTTTAAAAGCTTCATAAATTCCTTTTTGCCTATTTTGCGTTCAAAAGAAACCCGAAAGTGGCGTGACCATTTGACAAAATAAAAGATTCATAAGGAAACATTTAAGATTAAATATTATTTTGCTAAAACGCTTTTTTTTTCAAAGTGCAATTTGTGAAAAAAAGGTGTACAGATTTGTTGTACTAACAATGAAAAACACTTTATATAAACTCTTAAATTGGTCAAAAAATGCCTGTACCATTTATCATAGTAATCTTGAAAAGAAACTATTTCTCATAACCTATTTATCGGCTAAAATGTTTGACCAGTCCAGTTTTTAATAAGGAAACACATTTAGAAAATTCTTTACAATTTACAGACGATTTTCCGATGACCAAAAGTTAAAGATATTTGATTCTTTTCATTTGGTCAGTCAACTGTACATTTTTTAAGTCGGTATCAAAATGACGAAGGTTTTTTTTTGTTTCATAGCTTATTAAATTAAATTCTTTGCCATCAGCAAATATTTTAACTTTTCTTTTTCTTTTAATGAAAAAATAAAAAAGCAAACGTTTACCAAGGATTTGTAATAACACAACAAATAAGTAAAAAAAAAAGCATCCTAGAAATTTGAGTTGTTTAGGTTATATTATTGTATAAAATGTATGTTTTCCTAAAAACAGTTTAGATAAATCTTGAGTGCAAAAAGCTTATGAAAATATGCAATATTAGGTACTGAAAATGAAATTATTTGCATACAAAAAGGACAAAAAGGTTGTAAAACCTGGGATGTCCTTAACAAAAGAATTCTTTCTCATAAATTATAAAAAAACATTCCTTTTCTAGAATCGATGCCTAAATTTTGTGTTTTGCAATTTTAGGATTAAATTGGTATTTCAGTTTTCTTAAAAAAAACTAAAATAGATTTGTACTTTGAGCCCGAAAAAAAACCACTTTAGCCCTTTGGTAAATACGTTATTTTTTGCAAATTATTAAAACCAAAAATAAATACAAATACAACATATTTCATAAGTGAAAACAAATAAGGTTGTTTTCCAATTTTGTGTGATATTTTCCAGACAAAAACACAGAATCCTTAAAGTCCTGTTTTATCAGTTGTATTTCTTCTGTTTGTACATACCGTCGCTATGAATATATTACTTGTATAACTTATAAAATATGATAAAAATATACCTACATAAAAGTTTAAAAAGCTCTCGTAGTAAACGTTTAAAATTACTTTTATTTGTGGCGTTTTCTAATTTCATTTTCTCGTGTAGAAATTTAAAGTTAAAAGGGGATTAAGTAGACATCCTGTATATTCTTGCACCCCTGAGGCTATCAAATATAAATTCTTACAGAATTGTAAAACGCTTAGCCATATTTACAAAATAAATTATCACCTCGAAATATAATTCTAACTTTGGAATAAGAAATATTCACCTCAGTGGTTTTAATGTTAAAAAAATTCCTGATGAACTATTTTTTTGTTTTTCAGACGGTGGTTTTTAATCCTGTTTGGGGTTTTAAACAAATCGTCATGTCAAGAATTCTTACCAGTTTCTGAACTTTTCCCAGATACAAATGCTTGTATTTGTTGGCATTATGACTTAGAATATGAATGCCGATGTGTTGGACGGGCATTAATGGATGTCCCAGGGAATTTGACGCAAAATTTGACCACACTGTAAGTAGACTCAAAAAGAAGCTTAGAAAAAAAATTGAATTTAAATATGGGGATTAAAAATACTAAAACATGGGGCACAGGATATAAAATTAATTGTAGAGATAAGCTCTCTTTACATTCGTTCGTTTTATAATTTTTCAGGCAGGATTTTTTTATTTCAGATCCATTGAGGATGCAGGAATTGAAGTTTTAAAAAGTGTGTCTTTAGCCCCTTATGCAGAAACATTGAGGCAATTGTAAGTATTAAAATATCCTTTGAAAAAGTACTAAGTTTATTTAAAAAAAATAATAAAAAATTGTGCTCACATTTTTTTAAACAAAAGTCCAAAAAATGGCGCATAACCGCGATGGTACGTTGTTGTGGCATAACTAGGGATCCCCAGAAAATTGTTAAAAAAATCTATCTTAAATATCCTCGAAGATATGAGGCCTTAAAGTGCGAAACTTTAAACGCTTATATCTTGAAGGTAACAGCAAATATTAACGAAAGAAATGATTAAATACAAAGACACAATATATCTGAAATTATTTCACCATTTGTTTATCTTTAAATGATCAAATTACATTATTATAACCAATTTAATTTTACAAACATTTTATGAAATGAAGCTGACAACAATGTTAATATGATCTAATGCAAAAATGTATGCTCAAGAATCTAGATGAGTTTTTAAGATGTATTTTACAAACTGTGTAGCCAAACTTATGTAACTTTGCTCGCATTTTTCTCGATGTAGTAATGTAGCAGATTATTTTTTGACAATTTTCTAGGGATCCCTGAGAACGCCCCAAGAGCGTATCATCGCGTTTATAAGCCATTTATTGGACACCCTATAGAAAAAAAAAAACCCACCCTCAATTGACCTGTTGTTGGTCTAATTTATGCAACTAATTGTATTTTTAATTGCATGCTCTTCACTTTATTATCCTTTTTGTGCTGCTAAATTTTATTTTTATGTTTAAAATACCAGTCTGGTTGTGACACGGATATAAAATCAAAGTAATTAATTCTTAACAATGATTACATTGCAAAAGAATAATAGATTAGTAAAGAGGTAAATGTCATAGTCATAGATGGAGAGGAATGCAAATTTACTGGAACGTAGATACTTACTAAAAACAATTTATTTAAACCGAAGGATAAACCTTATACATGTGGTTTATTTAAAAAGAGATATGCTGGGTTTTGTTGGTCAAAAAATTGATAACAAAAAGTTTAATGAAACTGAAAAAATTATAAACGAATGAACGGTATAAAAGAAAAACTCGTAAAGATAAGATCTATTCCATCAGACCGAGTTTTGATTTGAACAATTTTTGTTTTACAACAACACAAAAGTAAAATTGATGGCCCAATGCAAAAAAAATATCAAGCATTAATAATTTTTCAAAATCCAATTATTTGGTTACAGGTAAAAACTATTCCTGTAAAAAAAAACTTTAATCTTATTAAGGGGTTTTAAACCTCATTTAAACGAATTAAATCGGAACTTGTTAAGGGCGTTAAATGTCTCAAACCCTAAACTAACTTTGGTTAAATGTCCTAACTTTAAAGTTAACTTGAATTTGCATTATTTTCTACAAATTGTCTACTCAATATCTTGGACAAATGGAGCTCTTAATCCGTTTAGTTAACCACGTATTTCCTGTTTCTGATAAGTTGAAACAACCCAAAGTTTTCAAAAGGTACATTAAGTTTTAGACAAATATTTTCAAAAAAAAATCATTTTTTATGTAGGATTTTTTATTCTTGGAAATATTAGGTGATAAGAAATCCTTTTTAAGTTTAAAAATATTGGTTTAA
Organism: Cartodere bifasciata; assembly: GCA_963920755.1. Taxonomy (NCBI): domain Eukaryota; kingdom Metazoa; phylum Arthropoda; class Insecta; order Coleoptera; family Latridiidae; genus Cartodere; species Cartodere bifasciata. The sequence continues at coordinate 353,925 of OY987197.1, read as the reverse complement.
GACAAAGGTAAAGAACTTTATGGGACCTTTTACGAGGCAATGCTTTTATTGTCTTATATAATTTTTGTGATCCATAAAAATACAGGGTGTTCCCCGAATTGGCGCACCACCTGTATGGTACGCTGTTAGGGCATGCCTGGGGATTCCAGGAAAATTGTTAAAAAAAATCCATCTGTTATATTCATTGAGGAAAATGCGAACAAAGTTGCATAAATTTGGCAACACAGTCTAGGAAAATACTACACAGTCTAGGTAAATAAACCTAAAAATCCCATCTATGAGTCTTGATTATACACTTTTGCCTAAAATTTTATTGACATTGTTGTCAGCTTATTTCAAAAAGATTTTGTAAAATTAAATTGATTATAAAAATGTTATTTGACCATTTAAAAGAAGAAAAATTGGTGAAATGGCTTAAGATAAACTGCAGCTTTGTATTAAACCATATTTTTCGTTAATACGTGCTGTTGTTTTTAAGGTATATGCGTTTAAAGTTTTGCACTTTGGGGCCTCATATCTTCGACGGTGTATGAGATGGATTTTTTTTGACAATTTTCTGGGGATCCCTGGGCATGCCCCAACAACGTACCATACAGGTGGTGCGCCAATTCTGGGACACCCTGTATAATGGGGTAATAAGCTAACTGGTCATGATTCTTCGGATTACTTTTAGATCTATAGCACAAAAGCACCTTCTATGTAGTAAAATATAAAAGTTTTAAAGCAAACAAAAGAACTCTAGATATGATAATATTATTGCATTTCATATTTAATTTCCAGAAGTATGGCAAATCTGGAGAACTTTTATTATTTCGAGTCTGAAGTATTCCAACAGTTGCGGCATTTAGAAACTATGTGAGTAAAACGTCAAAACCTTTAATATTAATAAATATTACGTTTTGTTCTCTTTTCCTGAACATTTGTGCTTTCAAATTAAATTTTAGATACATTCACCAAGCTCCGAAGTTACTTAAAATACAGCATGATGTTTTCAGCGCTTACTTGCCGAAACTTAAAATATTGTAAGTTTGTTCTTTACAAAAATAATAGCCCAATCATTCTATTTAAAATTTGTAGGTTCCTTAGAAAAAAATCGAAACCAAGATCTGCTTATGCAGGATTGTAGGCACTATCCCCAGAAATATAAAAATGAAAAATTCCCACAAAATTTCCGTGACGTTTAGCCCCCATCTTGCATAGAAGTGAGGAGTTAGTTTTTTGTTAATACCTAAACTATTCGGCACTTTAAAAAAAAGTTTTAAAAATTTTTAGGAACATTATTTTAATAAAAATACAATCATTTTTAAAAAAATAATATATATAATAAATAATATCCCTAATATTCACGATTCTATAGCTCTTTGAAAATCACCTTATTTCATCATAATCGTCTATCTTAGTCATAGAGTCCTGAAGCATAGATTGCAGCGTTCTCTGTAGGACCAAATTACCACATTTTCAAAGTGCTATAAAATCGTTCACATTGGTGATGCATTATTTTTTTAAAAATAATTGTATTCTTATTAAAATAATGTTCCTAAAAATTTTTAAAACATTTTTCAAAAGTGCCAAATAGTTTAGGTATTAAAACAAAAAACTAACTCCTCACTTCTATGCAAGATGGGGGCTAAACGTCACGAAAATATTGTGGGAATTTTTCACTTTTATGTTCCTTGGGATAGTGCCTACAATCCTGCATATGCAGATCTTGGTTGGGATTTTTCTCTGGGGGCATTATTAGAATGATTGGGCTATAAGCCCTTATGCAACCCTTTTAAAAATGCGACTTAATAACCTAAAATCACTGATTTATTTAAGTGTTTTTGGTGCGTTTTTAAGTGGGTTGCGAGTGGCCCTATTTTATTTAATTATTCCCATATTTCAGAAGAATAGTTTACACAGGATTATGTGAAATGCCAAATCTAAATAATTTAAACACTTCCTCGGTATTGCATATGATGTAAGTATAAAGGACTTTTGTTTAACTATTCCTAGTTTCCTGTCATAAACATTAGTTAGCGTGCGTGTCTCCCATCCCTTTAAGTTTTATGACAATTATTTATTGTTCCTAAAAGTTTAAAACTTTGTATTGGTATTGATTGCCTTGCCATTTTGCTGCATTCATATTTAAATAAAAAAATATTTTGATCAGGATAGACATAATATTTTTAAAGTGAAGCTACTTGATACAGGGTGTTACCAAATAACTAGGAAAAAATTCAAGGGGTAATTCCTGAACCCATTTTAAGAAAAAAAGTTCATATAAACATGTATCCGAAAATCCTTCGTTTCTGAGATACAGGGTGTCAAAGTTTCTCAAAAAAAATTTTAATCTTAAGATTACTAAAAAGGTAAACCAGTTATTTATTTAAAATAATAATAAAAAAAGAAATTAACTAACCCTTCATTGTTAACTATGTTTTATTTTCATTAACAAAAAAAAGCCAAACTTAAAAAAATAAATTTTGTTGCCTTTGGGCAATGAATTTTTTTCTCGAAAACGGTTAGTTTTATGAAAAAAAGAACAATACATTAATTTTAAAGATCATATTCTAGGGCTTCTGATTATTTTATGAAAATATCAAAAAAGTAACACAAAAAAAAGTTGGGGGTGAACAACCCCCATGGTACCCCCAAATGTGCCCCTTCCAATTATAATTTTTTTTTTTTTTCTACCGCACTTTATGCCTAATGGTAAGAAAATTACGCGTGCTAAGTTTTAAATAAATATCTGGTTTAATTTTTTGGCAATTTAAAAAAAAATGTTTTTTTTTAGAAACTTTGACACCCTGTATCTCAGAAAAGAAGGATTTTCGGACACATGTTTGTATGAACTTTTTTACTTAAAATGTGTCCAGGAATTACCCCCTGAATTTTTTCCTAGTTAGTTGGTAACACCCTGTATTTTTAAAGTGAAGCTACTTGATGTATCCGACACTTTATTAAATTGCTTTAAACTGAAAAAGAATATTTTACAAGAATATTAAGAAAATTTACATGTTTTTATAAATCTTGCTCCTATACTGAAATAAAATCCAGAAATAGGGTGAATATTTTTGGATATTTTATTAAAAATTAAAATCAGGAATATAAAAAATAGTTGCATTATTAATAAGTAATTATTTGGACAACTTATTTGCATTATAGCATAATTTTAAATAACTACTCAAAAGTTTAATTATAAAAACAGCAAAATCACATCAAATTTGGTTTTGATCTCCTAAAGTTATAGTACGAGAGCTGGCAACCAAAAACACACATCATCAAATGGCGTCATGATTTTTTGTGCATTACATTATATTTAATATTTCTTAACTTTTGTCCAATACACTTTCAGCGCTAACAGGGAGCGTTTTTTTTTAAACATCATAAGTGGGATATTTTTTTTTTTTAGACTTTTATGCGTAAAATAAGAAATTTTCAATACAGGGTTTTTTGTCCTTGGAAAGCACATTTGCAAAGCGATTAACCCATCATAAAGTGTCGGCAAGGTTATAGCTCGAAGGTGCAAGAATCAATTTTGTTGTACGAAGAAAACGATCTCACTTATGATGTTTTTACCTTTAAAAAAAAACGCTCCCTGTTTGGCCTGCCATTTTGTTGGATTAAGAAAAGTAATATTAAATATTATTTAATATTAAAAAATCATGACACCGTTAATAATGTGGATTTTCATGTTGATAGCTCCTATACTATTAATCATGTTATTATTATTGGTAATTTTTGTGCAGCACTTTTGTCAAACAATTTCATATTGTGGATAGAGCATATCAATACTTTTTCTGCAATTTGAATCCATCAGAATTTTGAAATATTATTAAACGTGTGTCCTTTCACAGGATTCTTCGTTTTATGTTTCCTTTTATTAACTGTTTTGTCCTGTTTATTTCGGTGATTTAAAATTACATTTACGGTTTTGTAATCTCGGTTTGTTTTCACTTTTCAGTGATTTAGAACATAATAACATTCAGAGAATAACCACCAGACAGGTCAGCAGAATAAAAGCAGAGCAAGTGTAAGTACCCGTTTTCTAATTTAATCTGTCAAACCTTATCTTTTGTAAGAGCTATTGTTAAATTAATCTTGAATGTACGTACATACTCGTAAAAAGGTACAATAAATGGACAATTCACTGTAGAGATCTTTTTTATTTAAACTTGTTTTATTTTTAACAAAAAATCAGGACGAAGGATGCACTCGATTTATCCTTGAACTTGCTGAAAATGTTTCTTCAAATGGCAATTTTAAAATTTTATAAAGTCATAGAGCAGGTAATGCACCTGAACCTGAAACTTTATGGAAGAATAAAAACAATGCCACATACAAATAAAAATTGATGTTTAGAGAGCTAAATGTTTAGCTGAATTATTTACAACACAATGATGTATACAGGGTGTTACCAAATAACTAGGAAAAAAGGGGGTAATTCCTGGACACACTTTAAGTAAAAAAGTTCATATAAACATGTGTCCGAAAATCCTTCTTTTATGAGATACAGGGTGCTAAAGTTTCTAAAAAAACTTTTTTTAAGACTAAACCAGATATTTATTTAAAACTTAGCACGGGTAATTTTCTTACCATTAGGCATAAAGTGCGGTAAAAAAATGAAACTTATAATTGGAAGGGGCACATTTGGGGGTATCATGGGGGTTGTTCACTCCCAACTTTTTTGTGTGTTACTTTTTTGGTATTTTCATAAAATAATTAGAAGCCTAGAATATGATCTTTAAAATTAATGTCTTGTTCTTTTTACATAAAACTAACCGTTTTCGAGAAAAAAATTTATTGCCCAAAGGCAACAATATTTCTCTTTTAAGTTTGGCTTTTTTATGCTAATGAAAATAAAACATAGTTAACTATGAAGGGTTAATTAATTTCTTTTTTTTATTATTATTTCAAATAAATATTTGGTTAGCTTTTTAGTAATCTTAAGATTAAATTTTTTTTTGAGAAACTTTGACACCCTGTATCTCAGAAACGAAGAATTTTCGGACACATGTTTATATGAACTTTTTTTATTAAAATGGGTTCAGGAACAGGAATTACCCCCTGAATTTCTTCCTAGTTATTTGGTAACACCCTGTATAATAAGTTTTGTTCAGAAGTTAAAAATTATTAAAAAAAAAGCTCTTTAGTCTTTTATTCGGGAAAATTTAAATTGGCAAAATTGGCCGCTTTCTTATATTAAAACTTTAATAAATATTCACAAACTTTTCAAAATCCTAACTGATTCCTAACTTTTTGTCCAACTGGCTTATGAATATTTATTTTGGTAATAACCGGATTCAGATTTAACGACTCGCGAAATTGTAAAATTATAAAAATAATTCTCTACCCCTCAGGAATTTAATTGGTATCGTAGAGTAAATTGAAGAAATGTTATTTCTAGGTTACTAGATTACAACGATTTACGAGTTGTGGAAGAGGCAGCTTTTCATGGATCTCAAATAGGAAAATTGTAAGTACCTTGGGAAAAGATTCTATTTATTATTAGGGCCATATTTTGTTGGGCTAGGATTACTAAAATCTTGCAACTCGATATTTTATTTGAAGGCACTTAGAGTATAACATATCCGCAAAATAGCTTCTCTTCTATAAAAAAATACAGAGTGTCCAAAAAATGGCGCATAAACGCGATGGTACGTTGTTGGGGCATGTCTAGGAAGCCCCAGAAAATTGTTAAAAAAAATCTATCTCATATACCCTCGGAGATTATGTTGCCCCAAACTGCAAAACTTTAAATGCTTATATCTTGAAGATAACAGCACATATTAACAAAACAAATGGTTTAATACAAAGCTACAGTATATTTTAAACCATTCAACTATTTGTTTATTTATTAAATGGTCGAATTAAATTTTTATAATCAATTTAATTTCACAAAATTTTCATGAAACGAAGCTGACAACAACGGCAATAAAATTTAATGCAAAAGTGTATGATCAAGACTCATAGATGAGATTTTTAGACTTATAGATGGGATTTTAAGATGTATTTTCCTAGACTGTGTTGCCGAATTTATGTAACTTTGTTCGCATTTTTCTCGATGAATATTACAGATGGATTTTTTTTGACAATTTTCTAGGGATCTCTTAGAATGCCCCAAGAGCGTACCATCGCGTTTATGTGCCATTTTTTGGACACCCTTTTCTTTAATTCGTAACAAAATTAAAAGCCCCAATAAAACAAAAAGACTGCGTATTTCAAACAGAATTAAAACACAACTGTAATTCAATACAAAGAAAACTTAAAGAACCCCGCTAAATAAATTTACATTAGCGTTTATAAAGAATCAATTTCGTTACGTACTTTTAAAGGGCGATTTATAGAACGTTACTTTCACTTTACTTCGGCGTTACTTCCCTTCCGCGTAACATAACAAATTTGCTTAATTTATAGATTGTAAAGTTACGTGAAATTGGGAACAGGTATGCGCATGTGTCTGAACTCGCGACTTCTGACTATTTACACCAGGGCGGTAATTACGGAATATCGCTTCGTACGAAACCTACATAAGAAGACTAGCAGGTTTCGTACGAAGCGATATTCCGTAATCACCACCCTTGACAATAAGGGTGAATATCTCATTTTTGCAAATTTTGCGCGTGATCGGCCAAGCTCGGCTTTTGACAGTACTACTTACAGCTAATGAATCAGCAAAGTAGCGCTTAAGTGAAGTATAAATTTGCTAATGCATTCCCATGTATTTTATTTAAGTTTCTGTAAAGTTACGCCGAAGTAGCGGAAGTAAAGTGAAAGTAACGTTCTATAAATCGGACTTTAAGTTATATTTTTTCACCAAACAGAAGTCTAAAAGGAAATACTGGATTGAGTAACTTGCACCTAAGAGCTTTTAAAGGATTGGAGAGCCTTAGATACATGTAAGTTTCAAAATATAACCACTTTAGGTACAAAAATATATTAATTTTTTGTTTGCAGAGATTTATCTGACACTGCAATAACGACTTTACCGGTTGAAGGACTTAGAGAAATTGATGTCCTTAAAGTACAAAATACCGAGTCCTTAAAAGTATTTCCTTCCGTTTACCACTTCCAGGTAAGCTCCATAAAACTACCAATTTTTATCAATTAAATAAATCTATTTTTCTGTCTTTCGACAGTTTATAAAAGAAGCATATTTAACTTATCCATATCATTGCTGCGCATTCAAATTCCCGAAATCCCATAACCCCTGGGAATTTGAAAAGCACAATTCGCTCGTCCAAAGAATCAATCAAACATGTCAAAACAAAAACGCAACGATACGGCATATGCTCCAAGGCCATCCAGATCCAGCAGTAAGAGCTTTATTCCAAGAAATTCAGACCAATGATACAGTGGATAATCAGATGCATCAAGCAGAAAGTTCTGACGAAATTTGGGAAAACGGAGACGAAGTGTTTCACAACAATAGTATGGTTGTTGGAAATAATATTCCGGTGACGACTACAGCTTTGTGTGGGAAAATTTACCGTGATTATCATCAGGTAACTAAGTCTTGATTGAAGTTAGTTTTGGTAAAGTTATCTCTTTGATAAAGCAATTTCTAGAGTCTAAGAAATATTAGAGAGACTGGAGACAGAAGACTTAATGAAACATAATTTTATGAATGTCTTAAGGGCGATTTATACAACGTAACTTTTACTTTACTTCGGCGTAACTTCACTTCCGCGTAACTTAACAAATTTGCTTAATTTATAGATTGTACAGTTACGTGAAATTGGGAACAGGTATGCGCATGTGTCTGAACTCGCGACTTTTGACTATTCACACCTAGGCGGTAATTACGGAAAATCGCTTCGTACGAAACCTACATAAGAAGACCAGCAGGTTTCGTACGAAGCGATATTCCGTAATCACCACCCTTGACAATAAGGGTGAATATCTCGGCTTTTGACAGTACTACTTACAGCTAAATAAATCAGCAAAGTAGCGCTAAAGTGAAGTATAAATTTGCTAATACATTCCCATGTATTTTATTTAATATACTGTAAAGTTACGCCGAAGTAAAGCGGAAGTAAAGTGAAAGTAACGTTCTATAAATCGGCCTATATGCTTACAAACTTGAGAAATAGTAAATTAAGTTTAGGGTATTAGTTTCTGAATATTATTCCTAGTTCATTATCAAGTTACATAAGATGGCACGTTTATAAAAGCGTATATGCAACCGAAATTAATACGCTTTTGATTTAAATTCATATACGATATCATATAATATGTTATGACCATTTTTAAAAATGGTTAAATTTTGCACAAAACTAGTTTGGTTATACAGAATGTTCCTAAAACTATGTCCGGTTATTTCATTTCAGAACATATGCTCCTAAAATGGACCCAAAATGTATGATTTTTTTTTTAAATAGGACAATTTTTTTTTTTAATTATTTAAATATCTTTTAAGCAAAAATAAATGTTGGTATCATGCTCTTGCACCCTCAGACATTTAGTTAAGCAAATATCTAGGCTCATTAATAATGCTAACATAATTAATCCATTAAAAGTTTCAAGTTTAATTACTTGATAAACTTTATCATAAACAAGAAATAAGTAGAAGTCGAAACGCGTAGTAGTTACTCTTCACAGATAAGTAGCTCGAGTAGAATTCGAAATCGGTAGAAGTGTAATTTTAAACTTTATTAATCAAAGCTAAATCAATTTTTTATATAATTGCTACACATTCTATGGTATACTCTTCGCAAGAAAACTATTACAGGATAATTAATAGTCTCTTATAAAAAAAAATCTGCGAAGAGTGCAAACTATTAACAGAAAACACGAAGAATTTAGTTAACGAAGAGGATAAACGTCAGTTCTGAACTTTAAGATATTTGAGGTTATTTGTTCTGACAGCTGGCTTTGTTTCTTTGTTTGAAATATTTTTGGCATGGCCTCCTTGACCGACGCGGGACGCTATTTGGACTTAGAAGTTTTTTGTTACTGAAATCTTTTAGTTTTTGTTTTTTTAACCTTACTGGCTAACTTTACAAAAAACAAACCAAGATTTTTAATAAAAAATTAAATTTCCATTAATTTTGTGAAAAAGATTTTTTTTGTAAACTGAATAATAACGGAGATAGGAGGTTTTTTTGTGATGGGGGGTAAAAGGGGGGTCTGACAAAAAAACCAACGAATACTTTTCTGTAGAGAATCCAATTCCCTATGTTTTATGTCGAATAATTTTTTTTGTAAATTTAATAATAGTTGAGCTACGATTTTTTTTTCATTTGGGGGGCCCAGAAGGGGGCTTTGTAGTGATGGGATTCTTGTCAAAAACAATAGGGTTCTTCCTCTTATAAAGGTTGATTTTTCCTTAAAATTTGAGTTTGATATCCCTTTTGGTTTTTGAGATAGCGTGTTTACAAGAAACGTGACATACACCCTACCGACCGACCGACCGACCGACCGACCGACCGACCGACCGACCGACCGACCGACAGACGGACGGACAAAAAATGAAAATCTTAAAAAGTCATGAAACGCACGAATCTGTAAAAATTTTTGCTCTACGACGAAAATTGACGATTTTAGGATTTTCTGATCGATTGCAATATACTCTTGTGAAGAGTATAAAAACGACATTTAGTGTCAGGTGTTTTAAAGGTATAGCCTGCAGACACTTTTGTAAAAGACCACATCTATATGAAAACTATATCGTATACAGGGTGTTTCCCAATGTCATAAAGAAATAGATTCCTGGACTTATTTTAAGAAAAAAAGTTTATATAAACTTGTGTCTAATTTTGACTTTTTTTTAACTTTAACAGCCCCCCAAGAATCACCACTATAAACACCATTTTCAAAATTTTAAAAATAAACAAATATTTCCAGTATTTAGATGTATCAAAAAGAACCTATAACATTTTTTAAAAAAATTATTCGTTTCGGAAATAAAGCAAAAAAAATAATTTTTTAGGGGTTTTTCAGAGGGCTGTAACTAACTAAGGGGGCAAAATCGAACTGATGTTTATATGAACTTTTTTTCTTAAAATGGATCCAGGAATCACCCCCTAAAATTAGAAAACACCCTAAATATAAACTAAAGCCATTTTTATAAACTAGAAAAATGGGTCTAAAAACCTAATTTTTTTTTGGTTTTTTCCCTAGGTAAAATGTTACCCATCTCCAGACGCTTTTAACCCTTGTGAAGATCTAATGGGAAACTGGTCCTTAAGAGTCCCAGTATGGTTTATAAGCGCTTCAGCAGTGATTGGAAACTTATTTGTTGTTATTGTGATAGCCACATCACATTTCAGACTTACTGTTTCTAAATTTTTGATGTGCAACTTAGCTATTGCGGACCTATGTATTGGGGTGCATCTTTTACTAATTGCCATTGTGGATGCTTGCAGTATTAAGTTTTATTTTAATTACGCCATTGATTGGCAAGAAGGTACTTAAGACTAGGGATTTAAATTCACAGATTTGATGATCTGTGCTCCTAGAAGCTCGTATAAGTCATGAGCTCCCGTCAATTCTACTAAATAGCACATCTACATGAGGGCCCCATTGTATATTAAAACTAAATGTAGTTTTGAAAACTGGAAAAATAGGGCTACAAACGTATTATGGTTTCATTTAAATCGGTTATTTCTTTGTGTCGAAAATCTGACTTCAAAAATCATTATTCTATTTTTTTTTTCGACTACGGATACATTTTACATTACGTAAACCATAATACGTGCACTTAGTTTCACAAGACACTGGGACACTGTCAAATTTCTTTTATAAAATTTGGCATTAATTTCCTGATTTTTGGAAAGTCTTTTATTGTATTCATAAAATATGGATAAGCAACGAAACAATCATTATGAATATGATTAAATTATGGCAAAATTAAGGTCACATTTCGCTAAAGAAATTTGACAGTGTCCCAGTGTCTTATGAAACCAAGGGTATATTTACCATGGTTTTTTAGGCTTGTAAATGATTAATATTGCAACTAACGTTTTTCCCTAATAGATGTGCTCGTTCAAAGATTTCAATGTTGAAAGAAAAACACCAAAAGTACTATTTTACCATATTTTTATTATTTCTTGCACTCAGTACCACTTCTATGTATCACAAACATTATCCTAAATATTTTTAATCATAGTTATTAATGTATTACTTCTTGCATATTTTGTTGAAATTTCGAAAAAAACCTGACATTTAGGGAGATGACTTTTACGAACTTTTGAGTGCACAGAACTTGCCATTTATGAATTTGAACCTATAGCCTTAAAATTTTGAGATTTAAGTGTGATTTATAGTTAAATTAAATTAACTCAACGCCACTCAAAGCTACTTTACTCCACTTAACTTGACGCTACTAAATTAAGGCATTTATAGTATAAATTTACACGATAATTTACAACAAGCTAATTTAGTAAACGCCATCTATCGGTAAATGTTAGTATCGTGTTATTTACAGAAATTCATATGAAATTCTTCGATTATCTTTGTAATTTTAAAAATTTGGTCTAGTAGCCGATAGATGGCTCTAGTGAAGAGGCTTACTTTACATTGAATTAGCTGAAATTAACCTAAATTAAGAAATATAACCTTAAGTAAACGTCAAGTTAAGTTAATTGGATGTGTAAATGCGATTTCATCTTTCGTATAATTTATTTCAGTCGCGATACGTTAATTATAAGTGAAGTTAAGTTAATTCATCTATAATTCAAGCTTTAGAGCTCTTATTACGTAATAATTACGTAGTTTAACTTTTTCATGTTTTGGTAGGTAATGGGTGTAGAGTAGCAGGATTTTTAACAGTTTTCGGAAATATTTTATCCGTGTATACTTTGGCGATTATAACAACAGAACGTTGGTACACCATAACATGGGCTATTCATCTAAACAGGCGGCTCAAATTACGTACAGCAGTACGCGTAATGATTGCTGGATGGGTGTGTGCTCTAATTATGGCTTTTCTACCCTTATTTGGCGTTTCCAGTTATTCCAAAACAAGCATCTGTTTACCGCTTGAGAATAAAGGAAAAGCTGATGCCATATATCTGTCAACACTTCTCGCATTTAATGCCGTTGCATTTACGCTCATTTGTGTTTGTTATGGGAGTATGTACCGCAGCATAAGAGAAGGTATTTTTTCATAAAATCTGTATACGAGGGTTGTCTTTTATATCTTGCATATAGACAAATAGGGGGCGCCATCAACGTCACCACAAGTGCCAAACAAACCCTTCAAGTTTATTACAACTATACCCAAAGTTTTGTTAAGATACAACGAGTATTTTAGCCACAATAATTTTTTTAAGTTGTGTCGAGAAATTTTTTAAGCAACAATTTTTGACTACTTTCAATGAAAATTATCTCAACAACAATGTCTAGCCGAGTTGATTTTTACTTCTGGCGACGCACCACCTATTGATTCTTGAAATGCAAACATGGACCGCCCATCAGTCTTAGCGCCCATCCTAAGACAGTTCTACCAAAAACAGGCGGAGTGTCCCGGAAATACATGGATGCTTTGCGCCAGTTAAAACCCGCGGAAAATGCACAAGTGACACACCGCAAGATTAACACATTCTAAAGCAATTAAATGACTCCTATTTAAAGAGTCTTACATAAACAGTTAGATGTGAAAAAAAATATTTTCAGTTGGACAGCCCAATTTTTTAAAGAGGCACAAAAGTAGACTAGTGACCCTGAATTTTGAGCCTGTTTAGCAGTGGAATTTTGTAAATCGCATACAAAACCGTAAATGATGACCAATCATGAATTTACATAAAAAAAAATACGACAACAAGCTTGTAGGGGGTTTTTCGTAAGGAATAAGCCACAAAGAGGTTTTCTTGCAGCTCGCGAGGTTAACTAAAAAATGTACTGTGGCGAAACCACTTGTCGTATCTTAATAAAACTTTTGATATAGTCTTAATAAACTTGAAGGGTTTGTTTGGCACTTGTGGTGCCGTTGGTGGCGCCGCCCCCTATTTGTCTATATGCAAAATATAAAAGACATGTTTTTTTTTAGGGGGTAGAATGGGCTCAACAACATCTGTCCGATCTGATCTTACAGTTGCAAAAAGAATGGCACTTTTGGTGTTTACTGACTTCGCTTGCTGGGCCCCCATTGCATTTTTTGGCCTGACAGCCCTTTTGGGGTACCCCTTGATTACAGTAACACAAACAAAAATACTATTGGTATTTTTTTACCCCTTGAATTCATGCGCAAACCCCTGCCTATACGCATTGCTTACGCAACAATATCGTCGTGATTTTTTTATTTTAATGGGGCGCTATGGATTCTGCAAAGACCGCGCCGAGAGACACAAAGGGGCTATTGGGGGGAAGCCCCTCCCCTATGGAACAGGGGCGCAGTACAAGAGGGCAGTAGGGGATACCAAAAAAATAAGTAATACAACTTCGAATTCGAATAGACATTCGTTGCTAACGACTGTCGTTTCAGTGGAACTGCCCATTTTTAGGACCAATTCCAGATATTCAAACAAGTCGGACACGAGAAGGGGGTCTTTAAATAGAGTGCCGGAGCAACCCTTTGAGGATTTTGAGAACCATTTGTGTGTTAGGAATTGTAAATTTAATGCGTCGACACAAGATTTGTAATTTGTTAATTTTAAGACGAAGAATTTTTAAGTCCTGTTTCTTTAAGGGTAGAAAAAACTACCCTTAGGGCGCTATATTTTTTTCTAAGAAAAGAGCACTAAAAGCTGTACGCAATTAAATTATTTTGATATTTAAAATATCACTTTTAAAAAAATATTAAATGTCGATTTTTAATGTATTTTGTAATAGGGTAGTGATTTATTTCTGTGAAATAAATAAACGTACTATTTTTATCAATACAATGCTTTTATTAACAAAAAACTTACCCTAAAGCAATCGGTCCGAAACAGCGTTTCCGTTCTCCTTAGAATTAGCAATTCTGGATCCAAATTGCAGTGCCCGTTTTTTCAAAAAAGCAGCGTTTTCCAACCCCATTTGGTACCCCACACAACGAAGCAATATTTTTTCCCCAACCCCCTGAGGTACATCTTCAGTTGGCCAAGTTCTACAAAAAAAAACTCAAAAAATAACAAACAAAAAATTATTTTATTTATTTTTAATATTTGGAAAAAAAACACCCCTACGTACTTTTTCCAGGGGGGCAACCCCCGTACGAAATCGAAAACTTTTTCATCCAAATAAGGCGTCCTAAGTTGTCTACCGTGGTCAGAAACAACTCGGTCATCCCTTGCTAAATTTCGATACGGTAAATTTTCCCAGTCGTTGTCCAATGCATTTTTTAATTCCAGCCAACCCCCTTTTTTGTACGCAGCCCTATGTTTCGTGTAGCCCCCGAAAAGCTCATCAGCCCCCATACCAACTAGCAAAATCTGAAAATTTTTATATGAGCAATAATAACGAATAAAAAAAAATTAAAAATTTACCCTGCAAGGCGATTCATATGTCAAAGTTTTCCCCCTTGAGGCAAACCAAAGAGCGCACCCTAAACTGTCATCTAACACCAAATTAAGAGGGTAAATTAAATCAGCTATGTGCCTGTTTCGTTCTTTATTTAGCTCATCAGTAGACACATCGATTTTTACAAAATTCCACTCACGATTAGGGCACAATTCTTTTAATTCTTCCAAACTGTGAAGCCCCGTTAAACGGTCAGGGGTGTTGTAATTACCCCCTTTATCAAATGCAACGTTTAATAAGTCGATTGGGGTGTTTTTTGGCACAAATTTGTCTGCTATAAGGGCTAAAATCGTGCAGTCAATTCCACCAGAAAATAAAACGCCTAAAGTAGGGTGGTTGCATTTAAGTTGCTCAGGGAGGCATTTTTGGCAGTGTTTGGGGTTGTTTGAGATGCGTACTTTCACAGACGCTTCTAATAAATTTGTTAAATAATCAATTTCTTTTTTGAAGGTTTTTGAAAAGCTTAACATGGGCTCATCATGAGAATTACCCGTTAAAAACCTTTCAGGGGGTGTGTGTACAGTTTCGCAATGAATTATAACATCATTTGAATTAATTTCCACAACTGGAGCCCCCAAAAACGCCTCTAACTCCCCTAATTTTGTTTTGTAGCCCCCGTTTTTAAACCAAGGTTGTAAAAATAATTGTCCGCTTCTTAGGTCTAAAGAAAAAAGCCCTAGTGAAGGCAGCTCAATAAAATCAAAACCTGATTTACGTTTTGCTACGCTTGTTAATATAATTGGCCCCCCTGCTAGCCCCCTTTGTATGCCTATTAGTAAACTGCGTCTACCAAACTTGTCCCGGCAAAAATACAACTTTTCACTGTTTTTGTCCAAGTACACAAATGCATGAGGCCCGCTTCCTACTTGAAAACACTCTTTTGCACCGACTTTTTGCTCTAACTCGTCCAGAAGTAGTTTTGTGTCGCCGTGAAGGGCTCTTTTATCAGTCGAGCTTTCGTCAAATATATCGCCATTGTAAACAAGCACTGAAGTACTGTTTTGTATTGGCTGTTTAACCAGTTTTGGTCCTTGTAACCATAATACGCTTGCACTAAATAAAAGGGCGTATTCTCCAGATGTTGCCACTTCAATACGCGTGTAGTTGGGCCCCCTTTTTTCAATGTTAAATGCATAATTTTGGTACTGCAACAGAAAAGTTAGTTTTTTGTTGTTGTAATTGTTAAAACGTACAATTTCTGATAGTTTTTCAACTATGTTATGTTCATTTTTGGCCAAAATACAAAAAATTCCACACATTTTTGTTTATTTTGAAAAATTTTAGGTTAGTAGTTCAGTTGTCTAAATCGCAGAACTGGCATCCAAGATTTTAAGCAAAATTACAGATTTCTACCATAGCAGTGTATTGCTTCTCGCTGATAGATGTCGCTTTATAGAAACCTGTAGTTAGTTCGCGGTAATAACAATAGATGACGCTACTAGTAATTTAAAAGTTTTAAAACTTTAAAAGCGTCCTTTATAGCGTCTATTTATGGTGTTTCCATGGAAACCATTGCACAAAACAATGCGGCATTTGTTTTGAACGCATAATATTTAAGCCTTCTACACGTTTATTAGCGAATTTTTTATAACGGTGTCATCACCACCATGCAGTGTCATTTTATTGATTAGTATGGTTTTATCAATAATTTTAAAGTGTAGAGTTTTAGAACTGTTTGAAAATGTCAACAAATACAATACCAATAAAACCACGAAGAAAAAAATGCGATGTGCCTGTACATAAACATGTTGCGAACCAAAATACAAAGAAAACTTTTAGTGCCAATTTTAACTCAAAAAGAATTCGGCCAAAACATGGTGAAAATTTTGAAATAGTTGCAGAAGACCATGAAAACACAAAGAGAAATATTTCCAAAGAAAATCAGCGTCTATGCCAGGAAAACAAAGAAATAATATCAAAGTTTAATGAACTAGAAGAACTATCAATGAAAAAGATTTTAAAACTCAAGGAAAAATTACAAAATGCTCAAAACATTAACGACGAATTTGCAAAAGAAAACCTAGAAATAAGAGATGCTTACCAAAAACTTTTTGAACAATATGACGACCTAAAAAATCAATTAGAGGCTTCTAAAATTTGCTACAGTTGTGAAGAATACAGAAATGCTTTAGAAAAACTAAACAATGAAAATATTGCTTTAAAAAAAAATAATTCAGAAGTCAATGTTGATTTGGATATGCTTAAAACTGTAGTTTTCAGGCAAGTAAATATGTTTCTCATTAATTTTATTTTAACTTGATTTTGTTTAGGTTAAATGTCCAATTAGAGAGGTACCAGGAAAAACTACGAAAATTGAACATTGACTGTTCAAGCAAAGAAAATTTAAAAAACTTGGAAACTAACCAAATTTTACATAATTCAAATTTATTAATCGAGGGCCATTCTGGACATGCGCATACCCCATTTTCTTGGGGAAAAGTCAACACTCATACTTTGGGGCCCCTTTTGGAAGCTTTCCAAGATACAATCAGTGAAAAAGAAAACATAATCGCGAGCTACGAAACGGAGATGTCTAAGTTTACAGGAAAATTAAAAGAAATCATTGACGAAAATGAATCTTTACACAAAAAGTTAACAGAAGATGATTGCTGTAGTGTAAAACTAAAAAGCGAATTGAATATTTTGAAAAAAGAGTTACAAAGTTCGAAAGAACAAAACGACATTCTAATTAAAAAATGCTCCACAAAGCAAGACAAAATTGACGAAATTTTAAAATTTTACGAAGCCAAAAGTACTTTTCTATTTTTTTCCATCTTAGAAAATGTTAAAATTTTTATTTTCAGTTGACCAAATGAAAAGAGACTTTTCTGTACTACATGAACAATACTGCAAATCAAGAAACGATATTTTAGGTCTCAAAGAAAAAAACAAAGCATTAGTAGAAACTTTGGATGACCTAAAAAACGATAAGCAGAATTTTATTCCTTTATCAATTCATACTTCCAGTGTGAACGAATGCAAAAAGTATTTTTTTTAAATAAAAATACAGGGTGATACCAAATAACTAGGAAAAACTTCAGGGGGTAATTCCTGGACCCATTTTAAGTAAAAAAGTTCATATAAACATGTGTCCAAAAATCCTTCTTTTCTGAGATACAGGGTGCCAAAGTTTCTAAAAAAAAACTTTTTTTTTAAGATTACCAAGAAACTAAACCAGATATTTATTTAAAACTTAGCACGGGTAATTTTCTAACCATTAGGCATAAAGTGCTGTAGAAAAAAATTAAAATTATAATTGGAAGGGGCACATTTGGGGGTACCATGGGGGTTGTTCACCCCCAACTTTTTTGTGTGTTACTTTTTTGGTATTTTCATAAAATAATTAAAAGCCCTAGAATATGATCTTTAAAATTAATGTCCTGTTCTTTTTTCATAAAACTAACCGTTTTCGAGAAAAAAATTCATTGCCCAAAGGCAACAAAATTTGTTTTTTAAGTTTGGCTTTTTTATGTTAATGAAAATAAAACATAGTTAACAATGAAGGGTTAATTAATTTCTTTTTTTTATTATTATTTTAAATAAATATCTGGTTTAGCTTTTTAGTAATCTTAAGATTAAAATTTTTTTTTAAAAACTTTGACACCCTGTAACTCAGAAACGAAGGATTTTCTGACACATATTTATATGAACTTTTTTTCTTAAAATGGGTTCAGGAATTACACCCTTTTTTTCTAGTTATTTGGTAACACCCTGTATATCGTTTCCAAAGTCATTTTGATTTTAATTTTAGGTGGTATGAAGAATTAAAAAATCAATTCGAAAACGAAAAAATCAAACTCAAAGAAAATCTAGAGGATCAAATAAAATTAGTCGAAAACCTAAACACAAAACTATCTACCATGTCAACTGATAAGGAAAAACTCGAAATAAAACTAAAGCAATCAGACAAAACAATAAAGCAGGTGTTTGATAAACTTTTAATTCATTTTTTTAAACGTTAATATTTTTAGAAAACACGAATCAAAATATTTAGAATTAGAGCACACACTTAACGAGGTACAATTATCAAGAAGCTCATGTAAAAAACAATTGAATAAAGCAATGAATTTTGCTAAGGATCTAGTTGCTGAGCAAGAACAATTGCTCAAGGCTTTAAACGAGAGACGCCTAGAAAATAAAGCCGTTAAAAAAATAGGAACAGAAATGGCTACTAGAATGGATGTGCTAAAAAATCAACTAAAAGTAATTTCTTACAAAATACAGGGTGTTACCAAATAACTAGGAAAAAATTCAGGGGATAATAATTCCTGGACACATTTTAGGTAAAAAAGTTCATATAAACATGTGTCCGAAAATCCTTCTTCTCTGAGATACAGGGTGCCAAAGTTTAAAAAAAAAACCTTTTTTTTTAAGATTACCAAGAAACTAAACCAGATATTTATTTAAAACTTAGCACGGGTAATTTTCTTACCATCAGGCATAAAGTGCGGTAGAAAAAAAATAAAAATTATAATTAGAAGGGGCACATTTGGGGGTACCATGGGGGTTGTTCACCCCCAACTTTTTTGTGTGTTACTTTTTTGGTATTTTCATAAAATAATTAGAAGCCCTAGAATATGATCTTTAAACTTAATGTCCTGCTCTTTTTTCATAAAACTAACCGTTTTCGAGAAAAAAATTCATTGCCCAAAGGCAACAAAATTTCTTTTTTAAGTTTGGCTTTTTTATGTTAATGAAAATAAAACATAGTTAACAATGAAGGGTTAATTAATTTCTTTTTTTTATTATTATTTCAAATAAATATCTGGTTTAGCTTTTTAGTAATCTTAAGATTATAATTTTTTTTGTGAAACTTTGACATCCTGTATCTCAGAAACGAAGGATTTTCGGACACATGTTTATATAAACTTTTTTTCTTAAAATGTTCCCAGTTATTTGGTAACACCCTGTATAATAAAAAAAAATTTGTACAAAAAAGGGTAAAATTTTGATTCTGTTGTTTTTAAGGATGTACAGCAGGGTGCTATCCAAGAATTAACAACAGTTGAGAATATTATCCAAGAGCAAAACGAAAAAATCGATTCGTTAAAAGAAGATCATGTAAAAGAAGTTACTCGTTTGCAAGAAATCATAAAAAATCAATCTGAAAGCACAATTCTTTTAAAAAGGCAAACAACCCTTCCAATGTCGCCATATTTACTATTCGCCCAACGAAATAAATTAAATTAAACCGTTTAAAACCGTAAAATATTAAGAAAAAAAAAATTATTTATTTTTAAGTTAGATTTTTTTTTAACTTACATTTCGAGTTAAAGTAAAAAAAAAATAAAAATCTTTTAAATATGTTTAATTTTATTTTTATAAAGAAGATGCATCAATTTTTGATTTTTTTTCGCAAAAAAAAAATAAAAAAGTTTGTAGCAGAGCGTGGTTTCGATCCACGGACCTCTGGGTTATGGGCCCAGCACGCTTCCACTGCGCCACTCTGCTCTTGTGTTATAAGAATATAAAGCGGTTCTTGAAGGGCACGTGCACGTAAATCGTGATGTCACTGAATAATTTTATTCGTGCGCGGTATTCAATTCAATTTTCACGTTTTCGTTTACCTAAATATGAATTTATAATTTATTTGTGTTATAATAACAATAATTTTATGCACGTAAAAAAAAAAGTTTAATAAAAAAAACAAAAAAAAAAATTATTATTATTATTATTAGATCTTTTGTGGAATAAAAATAAAAACAACTTTTAAATATATACAATGTAAAAAGATACCAGGTATTTTAAAATGTAAATCCTATAGATTTAATCAGCTAATAACCATGTTTTATTTTTTGTAATAGGTAAAATTATTTTTCATAAGGTAGGTACTTAAATTTGTGAATAATTTATAAGTACTCAGGTAGTAAAAAAAAAATAAAAATTAAAAGTAAATTACCCATTGTAAAACATCAGATTGCTTTTAACTAAATAACGATAAGTTACTAATAATAAACACATGTGCAAACATTACATTAAAAAATAAAAAAAAAACATTATTCGATGTTTTTAATAACCCAATTTTTCAAAATTAAAAAATTTAAAACAATCCAACAAAACTTTAATTAAAGTTTATTGTTCTTAGAGCAGTACTTGACAAATCATAATCTATCACAAAAAAATAGATAAAATCAAGTGCTTGATCGATAACACACAAAAAGTTTTAAAGTCCAAAAACATTACGTGAAATACCACTTTAAATTTCACCTCGCGTTTTCCACCTGTAATTTAACAGTACCCAAAATGGCAGACAATATTCCAGCTAGCACAAAAAGTGAAATAACCCACCTAGTGGAAAAACTATGCCTTAAAGAAAAACTCAAAAACTACACCATTCAAATAAGCAGCGGGTCAAAAAAGGGCGACAATTACTGTGGTGAGATATACTCTGTAAAAGTTCTGCAAGAAGCAAAAGTCGTACTAGACATTATAGCCAAGTTATCATTCCGAGGAGAAGAAGTACGTACAATAGCACCTTTTTTTGACCTCTACAACAACGAGGTACGTTTCTACAACGAAATACTACCCGCCCTGCAAAAACTACTCATTAAAAATGGTCTACAACCTTTGGACAACTTCGCAAAGTGCTACGCTGCCGACGCCACTGAAGGCTACGAATACCTCCTTTTGGAAAACCTAAAAACCCTAAACTTTGAGCTGTTTGACAAGGCAGGAGTTTTTGACGAAACCCACAACACGTTAATCCTCAAGACTTACGCAAAATTTCACGCTACGTCCTTTGCGCTAAAGTGTCAACAACCTGAGCTTTACGAAAGCGTTACCAGGAATATTAAGCTGGAAAACATCAAGTCATTTATGATAGGGTTAAAGGTCAATGAAAGTTTGACTCCGTTATGTCAAATGGTGTACAGTTTTCTTCCTGAAGGAGCTGAGGAAATAAAAGCGAAATTCGGGAAGTATGCAAAAGACGCTTGGAGTATTCATGAAAAACTTTTAACTGAAGATGGAGTTGGCGATTACAAAACTATAACGCATGGTGATTGTTGGAACAATAACTTCTTGTTCAGATACTTGGTAAGGCTCTCTTGAAAACCAAACATTCTATTTAAAATTTGTAGGTTCCTTAGAAACAAATCCCAACCAAGATCTGCTTATGCAGGATTGTAGCCACTACCCCCAGGAATATAAAAGTGAAAAATTCCCACAAAATTTCCGTGACGTTTAGCCCCCATCTTGCATAGAAGTGAGGAGTTAATTTTTTGTTAATACCTGCACTATTCGGCGCTTTTGAAAAAAGTTTTAAACATTTTTAGAAACATTATTTTAATAAGAATACAATCATTTTTAATAAAATAATGTATCACTAATATTAACGATTCTATAGCTCTTTGAAAATCACCTTATTTCATCATAATCTTAGTCATAGAGTCCTGAAGCATAGATTGCAGCGTTCTCTGTAGGACCAAATTAGCACATTTTCAAAGTGCTATAAAAACGTTCACATTGGTGATTTATTATTTTTTTTTTAAAATGATTGTATTCTTTTTAAAATAATGTTCCTAAAAATTTTTAAAACTTTTTTCAAAAGTGTCGAATAGTGTAGGTATTAACAAAAAATTAACTCCTCACTTCTATGCAAGATGGGGGCTAAACGTCACGGAAATTTTGTGGGAATTTTTCACTTTTATATTCCTGGGGGTAGTCGCTACAAAGTCAAACCTGCATAAGCAGATCTTGGTTGGGATTTTTTTCTGGGGGCATTATTAGAATGATTGGGCTATTTAGACCCAAACATTTTTTTGCTAACTATTATGTTTTTTCTTATTTTTCGTTTCTTTCTGCAGGATAACGGCACTGGAAAAACCCTACAGGACATGATGGCCCTTGACTTCCAAATGGTCACAATCGCAAGTCCGGTTCGTGACCTATCGTACTTTTTCTACACTTGCAACACAGGCGAAACCCTCAAAAAACTTGATTTTTACCTCGAGCTCTATCACAAGGAGTTTTCCTCCCATTTGCAAAAACTAGGGCACAATCCCGATGTAGTTTTCCCCTTTTCTGAACTTAAAAAGGCGTGGAAAAAATATGTGCCGTACGGCATGATTTTGGCAATTTTTATGCAAATGGTTAAACTTACAAAAACTGAAGACGCGATCGATTTAAAAGAGTATGAGGAAACTAGGGGGAAAAATGAGCTACCCAAATGCGATATGGGGGAATTTAAGAAAAGAATGCTTGCGTTATTGGAGCACATTAATGAAATTGATGGATTTTAATTTTTGTTTAAAAAAAATACTTAAAAATGCACATAAATAAAGTTATTATTATTCTCAGTTTTCATTTCGCTTTAGAGGAATATAAAACATTTTTTTCAACATCCTGTGTATTGAATAAACCTTTTAAATACAAATTAAGAAGTCATATTTTTCTGCCTCTTCCGCTTTTAAAATTATGAATCACTTTTTGTGTTCTATTCTTTTGTGAAATTGTGCAACGTTCCAGTCTAATTAAAAAAAAACCCAAATTGTATTTACGCAGGACGAACACATTTTCTATAATTGCGCTAAGTATTTAAGGTAGATAATTTTTGACAATCAAAACCAATTTAATCTATTCGATAACTATTTAAAAACACTTTTAATCAATATCTCGCTCATAAGTGCAGTTGGTTTTGTTTCATTATTATACTAAAAACAAAATAAAAATATGACAATCCCCGCAGAAGTGTATTCAAAAATAGAAGAATCCCTAAAAATAGTGGCGCAAAACCAAAACATACCAAACTACACCATAAACATAAAAACCTTGCCCCAATCCAAAAACGGTTTCATGGGCGACTTTTTCTTCGCCACCATTACCAACCAAGACACCTCCCACGTCCTACATTTCGCCATCAAACGCTCCTTCGACAAAGTAGACGAGAACATGAAAGACATGCTTAGAATGGCCTACGACAACGAAACCAGCTTCTACGGCGAAGTGTACCCCGCTTTGGACAAACTACAAAAAGCCGCTGGTGTGGAAAACCCCTTCAACAACATAGCACATTGTTACCTGGTGCAGAAGGACACCACACCCAAGTTGCTGGTGTTCGAGGACCTCACCAAACAAGGCTTCGTGTTGTTCGAGAAGTCGAAGCTGTTTCCACAAGATCATCTCGAGACCATCTTCAGGAGGTATGGGAAGTACCACGCTTTATCGTTTGTGCTTAAGAAACAAAACAAAGAACTGTTTAGTGAGTTAGCGGCAAAGGTATCAGTGCCAAAAGATGAAGCTACAGCGTTTGATAACTTATCTGATTTATTTACGCAAGGAGCAAAAGACGCTGTTTCGTGTTTTGACCCTGTGCAAGACAAAGAAGTGTACGAACGGTTGAAGAAAGTCATGGACAACGTCATGGAAGTCTTCAGGGAGGTTTACAACTATAAAGGCAAGTATCGTTGCCTTATTCATGGGGATTGTTGGTCCAATAACATGATGTTCAAGTTCGACGTAAGTTTACGAAAGTTCCTTGTGAAACACCAACTAAACTATTTATTTACAGCCGCAAGGTAAACTGCAAGACATGCGTATGTTGGACTTCCAGTTCTGGGCTGAAAACTCTCCAGCTCAGGACTTGTGCTACTTCTTTTACACCGGGTCTTCAACCGAGGACCAAAACAATCTAGACCATTATCTTAATGTGTACTACAAGGAGTTCTCAAAATTCGTACGGGAACTTGGCGAAGACCCTGAGGAACTGTACCCCTTTGAAGTATTAAAGGAGGATTGGAAATTACGCGGTAGATATGGATTAATCATGGCGTCATGTCTGACCAAGATGAAATTAATAAAAACGGAGGATATTGCCAACTTCTTTAAGGATAATACTGAAAGCGATATTTTGCCAAGTAAGGTTTTCGGCGAGTCTATCATGGAGTTTGATAAGGACGAGTACAGGAAGCGAATTAGGGGTTTGGTTAAACATTTAGTTGACATAGACGCATTGTAATTTTATCATAAAGGCCGATTTATAGAAGGTTATTTTCACTTTACTTCCGCTTAACTTCGGCTTAACTTTACAGAAAATTAAATAAAATACATGGGAATGTATTAGCAAATTTATACTTCACTTTAGCGCTACTTTGCTGATTCATTTAGCTGTAAGTAGTACTGTCAAAAGCCGAGCTTTGCCGATCATGCGCAAAATTTGCAAAAATGAGATATTTACCCTTATTGTCAAGGGTGGTGATTACGGAATATCGCTTCGTACGACACCTGCTAGTCTTCTTATGTAGGTTTCGTACGAAGCGATATTCCGAAATTACGGCCCAGGTGTAAATAGTCAGAAGTCGCGAGTTCAGACACATGCGCATACCTGTTCCCAATTTCACGTAACTTTACAATTTATAAATTAAGTAAATTTGTTAAGTTACGCCGAAGTAAAATAAAAGTAACGTTCTATAAATCGCCCTTTGTTTTATTAAAAAAAATAAATGTTATTTTTTTATTTAACATATTTTTTGGCTACCTAATCATAAAGCATCAATTTCGTAAACGTGAGCAAACAAATCACGTATCCTTTTGCTAAATATCTCTTCATTAAAATTACCAGTATTAATCAAATCAAGCGGCAGTTCTGTCTCCTCTTTATCTTTAAAAGAATCCGCTATTTCGCTCTTCTCTATCAGTTTCATTTTTCCAACTATAAAGGCCATAATCAGACCAAATTTGCTGTACTTCCTCCAATCTTTCCAAAGTGCTTCAAATGGATAAAGTTCTTCAGGGTTTTCACCAAGATCTAAAACGAATTTGGAGAATTGCGAATGGTAGAGTTTGAGGTAGTACTCCAATTTGTCTAGATTGTCTTTGGATGCGCCTGTGTAGAAAAAGTAAGACAGATCATGGACTGGGGTACCTTTCTTGGAGATTTGGAAGTCTATCATGCAAATGTCTTCTAGCTTACCACTTGGCTAAAAAGAAATGTTTAGTAATAATCATTTGACAAAGTAAAGGGCGATTTACAGAACGTTACTTTCACTTTACTTCGGCGTAACTTCACTTCCGCGTAACTTAACAAATTTGCTTAATTTATAGATTGTAAAGTTACGTGAAATTGGGAACAGGTATGCGCATGTGTCTGAACTCGCGACTTCTTACTATTTACACCTAGGTCGTAATTACGCAATATCGCATCGTACGAAACCTACATAAAAAGACCAGCAGGTTTCGTACGAAGCGATATTCCGTAATCACCACCCTTGACAATAAGGGTGAATATCTCACATTTGCAAATTTTGCGAATGATCGGCCAAGCTTGGCTTTTGACAGTACTACTTACAGCTAAATGAATCAGCAAAGTAGCGCGAAAGTGAAGTATAAATTTGCTAATACATTCCCATGTATTTCATTTAATTTTCTGTAAAGTTACGCCGAAGTAAAGCGGAAGTAAAGTGAAAGTAACGTTCTATAAATCGGCCTTAATGGGTAACTTACGTCATATTTGAACATCATGTTATTGGACCAACAATCACCATGCAAAATACACGAATACTCCCCGTTGTATTTCAAAACATCTTCAAACAGCTTCATAGAATTTTCCGAATATATTGCAGCCGCTTTTCTTAACTCCTTGTCTTCAGGAGCGATATACTTGTAGCAGGATTTTCCAGCATCCTTAATCATAAGGCTGAGTTTATCTATTTTAACAAAGTCATCAAAAACGTCGATTAGATTGGAGGCGAAATTGTCAAATTGTTTTCTGTTCCGTTTTTTTAACACGAAGGACAACGCGTGGAATTTTGCGTAACGCTTAAAGATCAACTCTAAATGGTCTTGTGGAAAGAGATTCTTTTTTTCGAAAAGGACGAAACCGCTTTTTGTAATGTCTTCAAACACTAGTAAATTTGGTTTAACGTCCTTTTGTGTAGCAAACTTTTTAGCTATGTTGTAAAATGGTTCTTTTACACCAGCGTCTTTTTGTAGCTTGTCCAAAGTTGGGTATATTTCATCGTAGAAGAATATTTCGTTTATGTAGGCGCTCTCTATTGTGTTTTCGTGCTCTTTTGTCACTTTTTCAAACGCGCGCTTAATGGCTAAGTGTAGAACTTGGTTAGGTTCTGCACTAGTAATGTCGGCGAAGAAAAAATCGCCCAAGAAACCATTTTTGGTTTGTTCTTCTACATGCACTTTGATGTGAGGGTTTTTGATTTTTTGTTCAACCGCTACTTTTTCAAGTACTTTTTCTAGTTTCGCGATGACTTGGCTGTTTATCATTTTATCTATGTCTAGGATGACATGCACTAAACGTTTTGTACTTGAATGATTTAGCTAAATATACATGCGGTATTTTATAAGCTATAGTAATTACTAACTATTGCGCAATGGTATATAAGTACATATAATTTCAGAGATATCAAACTATTAAATAAAACAAAGGATGTTGAATTAAAACGTATTTATTTTAAACAAATGTTTAACCAGACCTCTGATTCTTTTTCTATACTCGTTCGTATCAAATGTGGCATTTGCCAAAATCTCATTGGGCATTTCGGCTATCTCTTTGTCCTTGAAATAACTGGTGTACTCTTCTTTTTTAATTAGTTTAGTCTTTGTCATGATTGAAGCCATGACTAAACCATATTTGGCTTGAACTTTCCAGTCCGCTTTTAAAGCTGCAAATGGGTACAGTTCCTCAGGGTCTTCGCCAAGCTTGTGTACGAAGTTTGAGAACTCCGTGTAGTAGACTTTGAGATAATGGTCTAGATTATTTTGGTCCTCGGTTGATGACCCGGTGTAAAAGAAGTAGCACAAGTCCTCAGTTGGAGTGCCTTCCATGCAAAATTGGAAGTCCAACATGCGCATGTCTTGAAGTTTACCTTGCGACTGTAAATAACTTATTTAAGTTGGTGTTCCACAAGGAACGTTTTTACCGAGGGGGTATTCAGATACCCAAATAGTGTACACTACTTCCCCCAAGAGAAATTCTTTTCAATTCCTAAGAAATTCCCCCAATTCCTAAAAAAATTCCCCCAATTCCCAAAAAATTCCTCCAATTCTTAAAAAATTCCACCAATTACCCAAAAAAATTCCCAAGAATTTCTCTTAAAAAAACCGTTAAAAATGCATTACATTTTAAATTTTCAGAATTTTTGACGCAAAATTTAAAATTATGGTTATTTTTGGCGAAATTCAAAAACATTAAAAAGTTTTGGCGGGAAATTTCAAATTTATGGCGCAAAATTCAAAAAC
This sequence comes from Cartodere bifasciata, assembly GCA_963920755.1. NCBI lineage: Eukaryota > Metazoa > Arthropoda > Insecta > Coleoptera > Latridiidae > Cartodere > Cartodere bifasciata. The sequence goes on along the minus strand of OY987197.1, from coordinate 326,307 downwards.
ATTAAAAGTTTTGGCGGAAAATTTCAAATTTTTAAATAAAAAATAATCGATTACTGGAAACTATGATCACAATTACATTAAATATTTAAAAAAATGCAATCGATTACTTTTGGAAGTAATTATTCCCAATCTTGAATGTTGACCCTTCCCGTTGAGGTACATTTTCGCGGTCGTTTTACTTTGTTCTGAATTACTAACCGATCACTACTCGGGTATAAAAGACAAAAACAAATGGATTTTATTTCCAAGAGGAATAAAAATTATTTGAGTAGTGCCCGGGTAAAAAACTAGAATGGGCAGAAGTCGGAATGGGTAGAAGTCGAAACGCGTAGAAGTTACTCTTCGCAAATGAGTAGCGCGATTTTATATTTTTTAAATCAAAGCTTAATCAGTGTGTTATATAATTGCTACACATTCTATAGAATACTCTTCGCAAGAAGCAATTATAAGATAATAGTTTTTAAAATAAAACAATTTTTTTAATTTATCTGCGAAGAGTGCAAACTATTAACAGAAAACACGAAGAATTTTACTAACGAAGAGGATAAACGTCAGTTCTGACGTTTATCATATTTGAGGTTATTTGTTTTGACAGCTGCTTTTGTTTCTTTGGTTGAAATATTTTTGGCATGGCCTTCTTGACCGAATCGTGACGCGATTCGGACTTAGAAGTTTTTTGCTACTAAAATCATTAATTTTTTGTTTTTTTAACCTCACAGTCCACATTCAAAAAAAACGAAAAAACATTTTTAATAGAAAATTAAATTTTCAATAATTTTGTAAAGAATAATTTTTTTGTAGATTGAATAATAAAGAAGATAGGACGTTTTTTTGTGCTGGGGGGTAATTGGGGGGTCGGACAAAAAATACTAAAGAATACTTTTTGGTGAAGAATTAAATTGTCTATATTTTATGTCGAATAATTTTTTTTCTAAATTTAATAATAGTCGAGCTACGATTTTTTTTTCATTTGGGGGGTTGAAAAGGGCGCTTTGTAGTACTCGGATTCTCGTCAAAAACAATAGGGTTCTTCCTCTTATAGAGATCGATTTTTCCTTAAAATTTGAATTGGATAGAAGTTTCGGTTCTTGAGATAGCGTGTTTACAAGAAACGTGACATACATACAGACCGACCGACCGACCGACCGACAGACGGACGGATTTTTTCAAAGTTGTTCAAAATTCGATGAAAAACACGAATCTGCAAGAATTTTTGCTCTAGGATGAAAATTGATGATTTTAGATTTTTCGTATCGATTGCAATATACTCTTCGGACCTGGTCTTGCGAAGAGTATAAAAATATTGTAAAAATTATGTTTTTCAAAATTATTTGCTACCAATTTTTAAAAGTTTAATGAACTCGTTCATTGCCTAACTGGTGCTGCCACAATAGATTTAATTTGACCATAAGCTTTGTATATTACCTAGAAATTTCTTAAAAAAATAGCTTTTATTTTTCAAAAAATACCTCTAATTTCCCAAAAAATTCCTGCAATTCCTAAAAAATTCCTCCAATTCCCAAAAAATTCCCCCAATTCCCCAAAAATTCCTCCAATTAATAAAAAATGCCTCCAATTGTGTACACCAATTCCTCTAGTGAAACCCCCCTCGGTTTATACTTACGTCATATTTGAACATCATGTTATTTGACCAACAGTCACCGTGAACTAGACACTGATACTCTCCTTCGTAGTATGATGTTTTCCGAAACACGACCATGATGTTGTCCATGTCCTTTTTAACAGTTTCGTAAATGTCCACATCTTCCACAGGGTCGAAGCATTCGATTACGTCCTTCCCGCCTTGAATAATCATACCAACTAGTCCTTCATTGGTAAATATCTCCTCTCCTGCGTCTATTAACCTAGCGCTTAACTTGTCGTAGACTTCTTTGTGTTGTTTCTTAAGCACAAACGACAAAGCGTGGTACTTCCCATACCTCTTGAAGATGGTCTCGAGATGATCGCGTGGAAACAGCTTCGACTTCTCGAACAACTCGAAGCCTTGTTTGGTGAGGTCCTCGAACACCAGCAAGTTGGGTGTGGTGTCTTTTTGCACCAGGTAACAATGTGCTATGTTGTTGAAGGGGTTTTCCACACCTGCGGCTTTTTGTAGTTTGTCCAAAGCGGGGTACACTTCACCGTAGAAGGAGGTTTCGTTGTCGTAGGCCATTCTAAGCATGTCTTTCATGTTCTCGTCTACTTTGTCGAAGGAGCGTTTGATGGCGAAATGTAGGACGCGGGAGGTGTCTTGGTTTGTGATGGTGGCGAAGAAAAAGTCGCCCATGAAACCGTTTTTGGATTGGGGTGCGAGTTTTATGTTTATGTCGTAGTTTGGTATGTTTTGGTTTTGCGCGATTATTTTTAGGGTTTCTTCTATTATTGAGAGCACTTCTACGTTCGCCATTTTTTTATTTTGCTTTTTTGTATTTAAAACTATTGTTAATTTACAATGTTATAATTACCGGTATTAAAAAACATGTGTTCTGTTTGGGTTATATAAACAGATTAAATTTGTTTTCATTGTCATCAGTGGCTACTTGCCAAGTTTTTCTACGTAGCAGGAATAAATTTGTTAAAATATGCTAAATAAAAATTGGTCTACGTAATAATTTTGCAATCTTGTAAAAACAAGGTTGTTTTAATTATGTTTATCAATTTGTTTAACGTTTATGTGTTCTAATTTGTAGATTTTATTTCTGCCAATAAGAAAAGGTATAAGTATTGTAATATTACATCATTTTTGATGAATATCATTAATACTTTAATTCATATTTATTATAATAATTAGAAAACAAGAGCGGGTTAGATCAGTGACTGAGATAGATTATTTAAAAAGTTAAACTTCGCAGATAGCTCATTTTTTATGACTATTTTTTTTATTTTTGTATAATTGTTACACATTCTATATGATACTCTTCGCAGTAGATGATTAAACAGGTGCATTTTTTATTTTATTGAAAACAACGTAAAACTTATTTTTTTTATAAACGGGTGGGGATACAAAAAAATTACCAGATGCTTTTTTATAGGGAAAAATACAATCTTTAATTTTATTAGGAATATTTTTTTTCGTAAAGTTGATATTAACGAAAATATGAATTTTTTTCTACTTTGGTGGTGTTTTGAACCCTCTATTTATTACTTGATTTTTTCCAAAAGCAATAGGGCTCTTCCTCTAAATGGGATTGATTTTTGTGTTAAATCTCAAGTCGATCCGATAAACCGTTCTTGAGTTATGGTGATCACAAATTTCGTTACAGACAGACAGACGGACAAAAAATAAAAGTCTTAAAAAGTCATGATACGAACAAATCTGCTCTAGGATGAATATTAACGATTTTAGAGAAGGTCCGAGTAATCGCAATATACTCTTTTGCGAAGAGTATAACAACACCACTTGTAAAAAGAAACAAATTAACCATTGCAAAATAAATCATTTTTTAAACAAAACTGTATTTTTTATTTCAAAAAGCACCTACAAAAAATTGTTTCGTGTCATAAACAAAATAACATCTCTCAACCTTTGATTATACTCTTTCATGTACTTAGAATCAATATCCAGTGCTTGTAAAATATTTTTTCCACCGACTGCACTTTCCTGTAAATCTGGCGCATCGCTAGAATCGCTTAACATGATTTTTATAATCAAAATAGACATGAACATCCCATATTTCGAATAGATTTTCCACTGACTTTGTAACTCTTTAAATGGAAACAGTTCGTCTGGATTGCATCCTAATTGGAGGAGCATTTTGGAAAGAGAATTGTGGTAAATTTTAAGATTGGAATTTAGATCATCAATGACGGTTTTTGAACTACATGCGTAGAAAAAATAGGAAAGATCCAATACTGGAGAACCGCAGGTTGACAACTGCCAGTCTAAAAAGCACATTTTGCTTGGAGAATTTCCCCCCTAAAAAAAAAACAAAAAATGGACTTTTATTTTAAGTAAACATATTATTGTTTAAGGCTAATGTTTTAAATTCAGGGATCTTCTAGTCTGTGCTCCTAGAAGCTCGTATAAGTCATGAGCTCCCGTCATTTTACTAAATAGCACATCTACATAAGAGCCTCATCGTATATTAAAACTAAATGTAGTTTTGAAACTACAAAAATAGGGCGGCTACAAACGTATGGTTTCATTTAAATCGGTTATTTCTTTGTGTCGAAAATCTGACTTCAAAAATCATTATACTATTTTTTTTTTTCGCCTACCGCGGATACATTTGGTTTATACATTACGTGGTCTATGCCAAACCATAATACGTTAATTTACCATGGTTTTTTTGCTTGTAAATGATTAAAATTGCAACTTACGTTTTTCCCTAATATAGATGTGCTCGTTCAAAAATTTAAATGTAAATAGAAAATCACTAAAAGTACGATTTTACCTAATTTTTATTATTTCTTGCACTCAGTACCACTTCTATGTATCACAAACATTACCCTACATATTTTTAATCATGGTTATTGATGTATTACTCTGTATTTTTGCATATTTTGTTGAAATTTCGAAAATAACTAACATTCAGGGAGATGACTTTTACGAACTTTTGAGTGCACAGAAAATCCCATTTGTGAATTTGAATCTATAGCCTTAAAAATGTTTTTTTACCTCATATTTAAACATCATGTTATTACACCAACAATCGCCATGCGTTATTACCGAATATTTGTCCCTATTTGGTACCGTACCCTTAAAAAAAGCTCCAGCTGTGCCAAAAAACCTTCTTAAAGCTGAGGTAGCCTCTCGGTAACCTTCTACAGCTTTAAAAGCTCTTTGAAAGTTGGCGTACGTCGATTCGGCTAAAGCTTCGTCCGAAACTGACCCGTCGAAAACATTGCCTAAATTTTGCGTGAGCTCTGTCCATTTTTTTGGGTGGAGTTTCTTTAGAGCTAAAGACAAAGCGTGGAATTTTCCGTATTCAGCAAAAACCAAAGCGACGTGATCAGAATTCATTGGTTGCTTACGATCCCATAGTTTAAAGTTTAGTTCTTTTAAGTTTTCCAAAATAAGACATTCGTTATTTTCGAGTAAGGATGAGTTGTAAAATTTTGCAGTTGAAATGAATTTTTCTTGGATTTGTTTTTCATCTTGAAGCTCCTCAAATTGCTGTAAATTTATTTTTTATTAAGAGTTATTAAAAGACTTTCAAATAATACAGGGTGTTACCAAATAACTAGAAAAAAATTCAGTGGGTAATTCCTGGACACATTTTAAGTAAAAAATATAAACATGTGTACGAAAATCCTTCTTTTCTGAAATACAGGGTGCCAAAGTTTCTAAAAAAAAACTTTTTTTTTAAGATTACCAAGAAACTAAACCAGATATATATTTGAAACTTAGCACGGGCAATTTTCTTGCCTTTAGGCATAAAGTGCGGTAGAAAAAAATTAAAATTATAATTAGAAGGGGCACATTTGGGGGTACCATGGGGGTTATTCACCACCAACTTTTTTGTGTGTTACTTTTTTGGTATTTTCATAAAATAATTAAAAGCCCTAGAATATGATCTTTAAAATTAATGTCTTGTTCTTTTTTTATAAAACTAACCGTTTTCGAGATAAAAATTCATTGCCCAAAGGCAACAAAATTTCTTTTTTAAGTTTGGCTTTTTTATTCTGATGAAAATAAAACATAGTTAACAATGAAGGGTTAATTTATTTCTATTTTTTATTATTATTTTAAATAAATATCTGATTTAGTTTTTTAGTAATCTTAAGATTAAATTTTTTTTTGAGAAACTTTGACACCCTGTGTCTCAGAAACGAAGGATTTTCGGACACATGTTTATACAAACTTTTTTTCTTAAAATGGGTTCAGGAATTACCCCCTGAATTTTTTCTAGTTATTTGATAACACCCTGTAGAATATACTTACTTTAAAAACTTTTTCGTACAGAAATATTTCTCTTTCGTAGGCCTTACGAATCGGTGCATTTTTTCTAAGTTCGGACCCGTTTTGCGATGCCTTTAGAATAAGATTTAGTTTTTTGTTTGTACTATCACTTATGGTAACTGTAATAATATTTCCCATATAACCATCGCCTTTAATAGAACCAAAATTTGTACTTATTTCAAAGTTAGTAAAACCTTCATTTTCTGCGATTTTTCGAATTAATTTTTCTTGCTCTTCGGATAGCTTAGTCATTTTGAAAACACACGTAATCTGAATTGTGGTAAAGTAGTTTAAAAGATTTTAATTAATTTTGAAGCTATGTAAACTGCTAGTAATTACAAAATAAGCTTACAGTAAACATAAAAGTTTGTATTGATTGAACTTTTTGTTTGCAAAAAAATAATCTTTGTTTTCATATGCTGAAAAGACTGTACTTTCAAAGAAACGAATCTGAAAAGATTTTTGTTTCAGAATTAACATTTTTTAGTCTGACAAATTTTTAGTTTAGGTCCAACTTACAAGCGTTTTTATTTTAATTAAAAAAAAGTGCATAAGTCAAAAGACATTTTATTATCATTTTAAATACAATGGAGTTTTGAATAATTTGAATATTTTATAAGTACATTTTATACTTATTTCTACATTCTTAAAAAATAATTTAAAAAAAATTGCACAGCTAAAAATTAAAGCTTTCGTACAACAAATCTTAAAAATAGTTATTTTCCAAAGAAAATATTTTCTCAAGTTTAAAACTTTTAAGTTTTAAAACTTACCTTTTACAACTCTAGTACAACTTAAGGGCGATTTATAAAACGTTGCTTTCACTTTACTTCGGCGTAACATCACTTCCGCGTAACTTAACAAATTTGCTTAATTTATAGATTGTAAAGTTACGTGAAATTGGGAACAGGTATGCGCATGTGTCTGAACTCGCGACTTCTGACTATTTACACCTGGGCTGTAATTACGGAATATCGCTTCGTACGAAACCTACATAAGAAGACCAGCAGGTTTCGTACGAAGCGATATTCCGTAATCACCACCCTTCACAATAAGAGTGAATATCTAATTTTTGCAAATTTTGCGCATGATCGGCCAAGCTTGGCTTTTGACAGTAATACTTACAGCTAAATGAATCAGCAAAGTAGCGCTAAAGTGAAGTATAAATTTGCTAATACATTCCCATGTATTTTATTTAATTTTCTGTAAAGTTACGCCGAAGTAAAGCGGAAGTAAAGTAAAAGTAACGTTCTATAAATCGGCCTTTAGTTGTAAGTTTCAACAGTGGCATAAGTTGTATCAGGACTGCAAGAACAACTTTTTTTGAATTTTCCGTTAAGGAGGCCTAAATCCTTTTCCCATAATTTTCCACATTTAGAACAAATTTCCTGTTCCCGTTTTTTTATTCCAGAATCTTTTTTCCAAGAAACTACTCGAGCTTGCGTTGATTTTTTACTACCACCGTGTTCTGAATTGTATCCTGCTGAACGCTGAAAATATTCTAATTTTTTTACACGCATTATTTTGCAAAAAAAAAATTGTTAAAAAATAAAAAAAATATTTTAATATTTAAAAAAAATGTATTAAAAAAAATCGATGTTTTTTGTATGTATTTAAATAAAAAATATATCAATAATAACTAATTATTAAGGGGTGGGATTTTTTGTATCAAAAGGGGACAGCTGCACTTCCGTGGTTGGGGTTTCCACTGTTGTCGAATTTATTTTATTATTAAATGTAAATTTCCGAATTCTCACCTCTACTCTAGAGGATCTATTTCTTCTCCTAATGTTAAAAGCGCCATAAACGAGCGGGTTAAGACATGAATTAGTACAGGCGAACAAAAACAACCCTTTTTGTATTCGTTGGTCCACTACTAATGCTGATTGGTGGTCAAACCAATACCTTAAAAAATACAGTTATCTTTATTAATTTTTAATTTGAAAAAAAATTAAAATGTCGAAAAAACAAGAGCGGGTTAGATCAGTGAGTGGGATAGATCATTTATAAAGTTAAACTTCGCAAATAGCTCATTTTTTATAACAATTTTTTTATTTTTATATAATTGTTACACATTCTATATGATACTCTTCGCAGTAGATGATTAAAAAGGTGCATTTTTTATTTTATTGAAAACAAAGTAAAACTTTTTTTTTGTAAACGGGTGGGGATACAAAAAAATTACCAGTGCTTTTTTCATATGGAAAAATACAATCTTTAATTTTATTAAGAATATTTTTTTTCGTAAAGTTGATATTAACGAAAATATGAATTTTTTTCTACTTTGAGGGTGTTTTTAACCCTCTATTTATTACTTGATTTTTTCCAAAAACAATAGGGCTCTTCCTCAAAATGGGATTGATTTTTGTGTTAAATCTCAAGTCGATCCGTTAAACCGTTATTGAGTTATGGTGGTCACAAATTTCGTTACAGACAGACAGACAAAAAATAAAAGTCTTAAAAAGTCATGAAACGAACGAATATGTAATTTTTGCTCTAGGACAAATATTAACGATTTTAGAGAAGGTCCGACCAATCGCAATATACTCTTTGACTTTGTCTGCGAAGAGTATAATAATGACAAAAATTATCCATAAAAGAATCTCTTATAAATCATGTTTTTTGAAGTGACATATTTCTTGTTAAAAATGTGTTATTTGGCAGTAATTGGAAAGAAATACAAGACGCAAAAATAAAGAATAATTCAAGGTCTCATTAAAAGCAAAAATCAAATCCCTTTAGATATCGGGTGATAAAATCATTTATGATGTAATGTCAAATTCTAGTTTATATGGATTGATTTGAATAGCTTTATTGCAAAAAAAAACAACATTATTTTCATGCTGACAATTTTTATCTTGCTTTTGGAAAATTGTTTTAAAAAAATATTTAAAAATTGTTTTTTTTTTTAATATATTTAAATTACTGCAATCTGGGTTCATAATTTTTTTTTTAATTAAAACAGAGTTTATCCAAAAGAGGGGCACAATTTATGACACAAAAAACTTACCACAAACACATAACGTAGTAAGGTGTCCAACAAACGATAAAAACCAAAACTATAACAATATACATCTTAAGGGTGCGGATTTTTGCCTTTTCCCATGAACGGGTAATATGGTCTGCTGAAACTAATACAAAAAATGTTAAACCACAATTTTATTTAAAGACATCTTAGTCTAAAAATTAATTACAAAATTATTTGAAAAACTTTCTCATTTTTACAAATTTTTAACTTACCACCAACTGGGTTTCTTATGCGCTTAAATATCTCCATTAATATTGCAAAATAACAATAAATAATAATGACTAAAGGAGCTGCGTACATTAAAATCATACCCATCATTCTGTACGCTAGTTCATGAGAATCTGTTGGAAAAACGTGGTAAGTAACGCATTGCTTAAACCACGTTATGTTGGGGTGGGATTCTTCATGAAAAACATACGTCTGAAAAAAGCTTGTCTTAAAAAAAATTAAATACTTTGGTCTTGCAAAAAAATGGAAAATTGTATGTTTTTCATTTTTTTTCATTTGTCTAAATTGGTCTAAAAAAGAACACCCTGTAAACTAAGTAAAAAATAGAACTTACTTGTGGTGTACTGAAAATAATGGCTCCTACCCATGCACCTATTAGCATATATTTTTCCCGACGTTCCAATTGTGCTAAATGAAGTGGTTTCAGAATTGCATAATATCTGCAAGAGATAGAAAACTCATATTATCGATAAATTACCAAGTTCAATAAGACAAACTAAAAATAAAAATATATCGTCCTGAAAAATAATAATCCTCTTAAAAATTTAAGCAATTTTCTGATAAGATCAATTTAAAAAAAATGCATACAGGTTGTCCCAAGTTACTCCATTAAATACAGGAAAAAAGTGCGGAACTTCGAACGCATATACAGAGTGTCCCAGAATTAGCGCACCACCTGTATAGTACGCTGTTAGGGCATGCCTGGGGATTCCAGGAAAATTGTTAAAAAGAATCCATCTGTTATATTCATTGAGGAAAATGCGAACAAAGTTGCATAAATTTGGCAACACAGTCTAGGAAAATACTACACAGTCTAGGTAAATAAATCTAAAAATCCCATCTATGAGTCTTAATTATACACTTTTGCCTAAAATTTTATTGACATTGTTGTCAGCTTATTTCAAGAAAATTTTGTAAAATTAAATTGATTATAAAAATGTTATTTGACCATTTAAAAGAAGAAAAATTGGTGAAATGGTTTAAGATAGACTGCAGCTTTGTATTAAACCATATTTTTCGTTAAAACGTGCTGTTGTTTTTAAGGTATATGCGTTTAAAGATTTGCACTTTGGGGCCTCATATCTACGAGGGTGTATAAGATGGATTTTTTTTTAAATTTTCTGGGGATCCCTGGGCATGCTCCAACAACGTTCCATACAGGTGGTGCGCCAATTCTGGGACATCCTGTATTCCTTAAAGATAACAGCAAATATTTACGAAAAAATGGCTAAATACAAAGGCACAATCTATCTAAAATTGTTTTACCATTTGTTTATCTTTTGAATGATCAAATTACACTTTTATAATTAATTTAATTTTATACAAATTTTATAAAATGATGCTTACAAAAATTTCAATATGATCTAATGCAAAAATGTATGCTCAAAAATAGATAAGTTCTTAAGTTGTATTTTTTTTTTTAGTTTTTTCAGAATGTTCCATTTTTCAGAATGTTTTAACACCCTGTATAAGGCATCTAAATAAACTAAAATCCAATTAAAAGTTCAAATTTAAAGTCAAATACATGTGTTGAAATTATTTAGAATAATTCTCTCAATTCTGATTTAAAAAAGAACAAACAAAATTGTGTTGAAAATTTAAGAATTGTTTTAAATTTTCATTTTCCAACTAATTAAACTTTTATTTATTTAAAGCCACTGATTATTTTTTCCCAACATTTTTTTACCTTTTAAAATTGATAAATTAATTAATTTTTACCTGTTAACGCTAATGCAAACTAGAATAAAACTGGATAAAAAAAGACCAAAAATCCTGAAAAATGCCATTATTCTACACATTGCGTCACCAGCTTTCCATTCTACTGTGGAAGCCCAACCAATTTCCAATGGCATAAGGAAAAATGTTACCTGAAAAAAACGTTACTACAAACTTCGCAGATAGTCACAATTTTTTTTTTTTTTAATTACATTTAAAATACAAATTACAATATTTAGGTGAATGTTTTTTTTTTGCAAGTCAAAATACAGGGTGTTACCAAATAACTAGGAAAAAATTCAGGGGGTAATTCCGAAACCCATTTTAAGAAAAAAAGTTCATATAAACATGTGTCCGAAAATCCTTCGTTTCCGAGATACAGGGTGTCAAAGTTTCTCAAAAAAAATTTTAATCTTAAGATTACTAAAAAGCTAAATCAGATATTTATTTGAAATAATAATAAAAAAAAAGAAATTAATTAACCCTTCATTGTTAACTATGTTTTATTTTCATTAACAAAAAAAAGCCAAACTTAAAAAAGAAATTTTGTTGCCTTTAAGCAATGAATTTTTTTCTCGAAAACGGTTAGTTTTATGAAAAAAGAACAAGACATTAATATTAAAGATCATATTCTAGGGCTTCTAGTTATTTTATGAAAATACCAAAAAAGTAACACAAAAAAAAGTTGGGGGTGAAGAACCCCCATGGTACCCCCAAATGTGCCCCTTCCAATTATAATTTTTATTTTTTTTCTACCGCATTTTATGCCTAATGGTAAGAAAATTACCCGTGCTAAGTTTTAAATAAATATCTGGTTTAGTTTCTTGATAATCTTAAAAAAAAAGTTTTTTTTAGAAACTTTGGCACCCTGTATCTCAGAAAGGAAGTATTTTCGGACACATGTTTATATGAACTTTTTTACTTAAAGTGTGTCCAGGAATTACCCCCTGAATTTTTTCCTAGTTATTTGGTAACACCCTGTATATTACCCTTTTTTCTGTTTTTGTCCTTACCAAAAGATCTGCAATAGCAAGATGCATCAACATAGTGTTAATCCTTGAAGGATTCTTTCTTCTCCTTTTCATAATCATGACCAAAACTGTCGTATTGGCAACAGCAGAAAAAACTAACAAAATACTATAAACTGTAATAGATAATCTATGCCCATCATTAAATCTCATACTGATAGGCAGTAAATCAGTAAAAGAGTTGTTTTTAACTTTAGACCATTCTTCTAAGTTTCTGTGATCTTGGACCTTTTCGTCCAAGGGATCATCCACCAAAAGGTTCTTTAGTGTTGTCATTTTGTCTTTGTAATTTGGGATTAATTAGTTATTTAATCGAGTGGATTGTTTTAACATGATTAGAAACAACTGCAACAAAAAAAATTGTCTTTTTTAAACCATTTTATTATTGATGTAATTTTATCAGGATAGAAAAATAAACTAATATTGAAAATGGATAAGACATAACAAAAGTCAACAAGTCTGCTGCGTATTGAAAATATTCCCACGTGCTTTGATTTTTATTGATAATTTTATACATTGCAAAAGTAAAGATTTTTATGAAAATGAAAATTCAAGTTCACAAGAAAATATAGTTATAGCTACAATATTGACATCTAAAGATCATATTACTTCTTTCTTGGAATATCTTTAAGAAGCTTTACAAATTTTCTTAAGAAACCGAGTTCTTTGAAAATGTATGTTCTATTTAAAAATAAATAGCAGATCGTTTTTATTTTTTAATTAAACCTCACTAACTTCAAAGAATATAATACAGGGTGTCCAAAAAATGGCGCATAAACGCGATGGTACGTTGTTGGGGCATGTCTAGGGAGCCAGAAAATTGTTTAAAAAAATCTATCTCATATACCCTCGTAGATATGTTGCCCCAAAGTGCTAAACTTTAAATGCTTATATCTTGAATATAACAGCACATATTAACGAAACAAATGGTTTAATACAAAGCTACAGTATATCTTAAACCATTCAACCATTTGTTTATTTATTAAATGGTCGAATTACATTTTTATAATTAATTTAATTTTACAAAATTTTCATGAAATGAAGCTGACAACAACGTCAATAAAATCTAGTGCAAAAGTGTATGATCAAAACTCATAAATGGGATTTTTAGACTTATAGATGGGATTTTTAGATGTATTTTCCTAGACTGTGTTGCCGAATTTTTGCAACTTTGTTCGCATTTTTCTCGATGAATATAAGAAATGGATTTTTTTTGACAATTATCTAGGGATCTCTGAGAATGCTCCAAGAGCGTACCATCGCGTTTATGCGCCATTTTTTGGACACCTTGTATATTATTTGTTTCATATACACTACAAGTTTAAATATTTTTTTAATAGGCACTGTTTCATTTTCATTAAGATGAGTAACTCTTAAAAATGTCTTTTTTAAGCTTAATTGTTTAACAGCACCATAAAGTTGGTTAATTTTTAAATCAAAAAATCTAATGCCTTAGATAAATTTCCTAAAAGTAGGACAATCATATTTTTGGAAAAATAATATTTTACCTTGGATAAAACCTTAGTAGACGTCCTTCAAGCCCATTTTGATCACTCTGTTTACCAATAATTAAAACAATTATTAATAATTTAATTAATTCAGGAAAATACCCTCATCCACTTATTTATCAAACAATTGAACACTTTCTCAGTTGATTACAAGCAACAAGTGAAAATTCGAATGGAAAACAGCTCACAATAAATTTTCTTAACGCTTGCGCACAAATTGAATCATAAAATAACTTATAATTAAAAGACACTTTTCAAAACCACCCTCTGAAAACACTATTAAATTATGATTGGGTTTTCTTTAGTGGGACGTTTGAAAAAATTTTACACGCGTCCAAAAGTGATCTAAGGCCAACTAAACAAATAAACCAAGATAGAAAAACATTAATTAACTTGATATTATTTAATTTGTTATGATAACCTTTTTGGCCTTATGTACCTATCAAATCCTTTTAGCTCTAGACTAAGAACATTTACTTTAAAAAAGTTCCAATTTTTTTTTGTCTTCGATTTTAATAAAACCTAGGTATTTTAAATATTTCTTTTACTCCGTAGAACACAAATCTGCATTTAGATATTTTCTAATATTGTTTTTTTTAAACTACTTGAAAAAAAACAAGTGTCGCGTTTGAAGTTGGCTTTAAAAGCTCGTAGCACTAAAACTAAAAGCGCTGTTAATATTTAAGTGCGAGATTCGGATTCAGCAGCTTGTTCTACATAAGCATTTAATTGTGACAAAAATTATTTGTAGTCATGTCAATTAAAAAAGTGTAAATATTCGGACCCTTACCCCTTGCTACAAAATGGGACAAATTTTCACAAAATCGATTTGCATAAAACTGTGCTTTTATGCTTAATAAAAGGAGTAGAAAACAAATCATTAATCAGTTTTTTTGCAAGTGCTTTCGTTTATTTACTAGAGCAAACCAAATTTAAAATTTTGAATTAATTTGGAAAAACAAGAAATGTTTTTTTTTTATATTTACAGACAAAATTCTTGTTAAAATATCCAATTTAAAACAAAAAAGTGATAACTAATACTTATAAAGTGTAAATACTGTGAAAATAGAAAACTTACCTTTTTGGAATAGCCAAAAATGAAGGCATTATTTTTCCACCCACACAAAACACAAAGTGAAATATTTTCAACAAATAAACCCAAGAGTAATAAACAGTGATAGAATAAATCATATTGAAGCCTATTATCAGGACTTTAGGTATGCATCTTTTGAACTGGGGGTCATCTTGCATCTGTAGTAAACAAAATTTGTTTTTAACTAGGTAAAAGTTGTGGGCAAAATTCTAAAACGCTTCTAAGTCAAAATCTAATATGTAGTTTTTAACTTTGTTCAAGAAAATTTCCCTGCTAAAAATTACTTTGATAATATTTAAAGACTTTAAGTATTTATCTCGCATATGAAATTAATTTTACAAAATAATAAATTCTCTTTAAAGATCAAAAGAACTTTTGCAACTCAAATATTTAATAGTTAATTAATAAAACAGGTAATAAAACTATTAATTTGTTTATTTGATTCCCAAACTTTTAAAAACTTTAATCAATATTCCTTAAGCACCATTTGAACTACTGTACCTCCGACTGAATAGTTCATTTGCGCAAAAAGGCAAATCTAACCACACTTTTTTGTTTTCTTTAACCAAACGTGTTCGCGTGCATATTTTCGTGTAAAATGATTAAAAAACCAAACAAAAAAACGCTTTCGGATAAAATAGCAAGTATTCTAACTGCAGCACCAGATAATTTCATAGAAGACGATGCAATTGACCAAGAAACGAGTGCAAAAGTCTTAGAAATCGATGAACACGAAAACAACGACTTGGAACAAGAATTGTTAAGCAAATTTAGGAAACAAAACGTTAATCTGTTGGAGGATGTTGATGAAAAATACGCTGGAAGAAAAGGAAGCAGGAAAAACTTACGAAACAGCGAGAGCGACAGCGATTTTGAACAAGGTAAGCAAATTCAAATCAAGTAACCTTTATGGTGCTAAAAACAAATGAATTTTAGACGCATTTGAATCCGGAAAAGATGACGATGCCTCAGAAAATGATGACGCCTCAGAAGATGGTGACGATACCTCAGAAAATGGTGACGATACCTCAGAAAATGGTGACGATGCCTCAGAAAATGGTGACGATGCCTCAGAAAACGAAAACACATCAGAAATGGACCAAAAATCAGGTACAGACGAATCAGAATCAGATTATGACGACAGCAACCTAAATATCGACGAAGTTGACGACAATTTTAAGCATTTAGACCAATCAAACATACAAAAACAAGTTACAAAAGGCCTATGCGTCAGAAACCAAATGAACATATGGGAAAATTTGCTTGAAATCAGAATTCAGCTGCAAAAGTGTCTCATAACCTCAAATAAAATGCCGCAAGTTGAAAAATTCCAGGAAATTAAAGCTGCAAGCGGTGAAACGTTTCTAAACAAAGTTAACGAGTCAAAAACGTCGCTAGTTAAGGTTTTGGACAAGTTAATGCAACTGCAAGAGTTGTGTTTAAAAAAATATCCTGAGACGAAAAATTTAGACACGAAAAAAGATGAGAGTGATGAAGAAATACCTAGTGACACTGATGAAGAGCCCAGCGAAGGCGAAACACTCGAAGAACCGCCCAAAAAACGTAGAAAACTGCACGAATTTTCCGAAGACATAAAAAAAAATCATGAAAAATACAAACCATACAGAAATGAAGTAATTCAAAAGTGGAACGACAAAACTAGACTTGTTGTTGCGAAAAATAACACTGCACAACATAGCGTAACAAATCAAATAGACCACATCTTAAGCGATAGGTCCAAACTCATCAAAAGAACGCAACTTAAAAGATCAGAATATTCCATTGTTGGACAAGAAACCAAACAAAAAACTGGCGACGAACCTAGATTCGTCGAAGAGTACAACACCCAAATTTTCGATGATGATGATTTTTATCACCAACTTCTGCGCGAGCTTATCGAAGTCAAGTCTTCAAGCATTACGGATCCAGTTCAGTTAGGAAGGCAGTGGATTCAACTTCAAAATTTGCGAAGTAAAATGAAGCGAAAAGTTGACACTAAAGCGACAAAAGGAAGAAAAATACGTTATGCTATACATTCAAAATTGGTTAATTTTATGGCGCCTTATGATAAACACTCATGGACAGATGAGGCTAAAAACGAATTGTTTTCGTCGCTTTTTGGAAAAAATCAAATTGTTGCTAGTTAAAAAAATTAAAATAAAAAACTAATTAATAAAATTATCTGAGTGAAACTTGTTTATTTTTTATTTTTACTATTATTATTGCACCTATTCCGATTATGTCTAATTTATTTGTGTTGTTACTTAAAGGGGAATGTCGCCAAGCATAGAAACTGTGGTTATGTAATGTTGGTTACCTAAAATCAACAAAAAACAGCACTTTCTGATCATTGCTCAGTGGGTTTATAAAAGTAATTTTAATTCAAAATTGTGCTTACCAGCAACATAAATAAACAAAGCACAAGTTGACATATTCCAAAGGTCCATTAATAAACGTTTAAATACAGAATTTTGGCAATTTAAAATGCAAAAAATAGTGCCTCTAAATTGCCAAAATGTTTATTAATGGACCTTTAGAATACAGAGTGTTACCAAATAACTAGGAAAAAATTCAGGGGGTAATTTCTGAACCCATTTTAAGAAAAAAAGTTCATATAAACTTGTGTCGTTCGTTTCTGAGATACAGGGTGCCAAAGTTTCTAAAAAAAAACTTTTTTTTAAGATTACCAAGGAACTAAACCAGATATTTATTTAAAACTTAGCACGAGTAATTTTCTTGCCTAAAAGCATAAAGTGCGGTAGAAAAAAATTAAAAATTATAATTGGAAGGAGCACATTTGGTGGTACGATGGGGGTTTTGTTCACCCCCAACTTTTTAGTGTGTTACTTTTTTGGTATTTTCATGAAATAATTAAAAGCCCTAGAATATGATCTTTAAAATTACTGTCTTGTTCTTTTTTTATAAAACCAACCGTTTTCGAGAAAAAAATTCATTGCCCAAAGACAACAAAATTTCTTTTTTAAGTTTGGCTTTTTTATGTTAATGAAAATAAAACACAGTTAACTATGAAGGGTTAATTTATTCTTTTTTTTTATTATTATTTCAAATAAATATCTGGTTTAGTTTCTTAGTGATCTTAAGATTAAATTTTTTTTGAGAAACTTTGACACCCTGTATCTCAGAAACGAAGGATTTTCGGACACATGTTTATATGAACTTTTTTTCCTAGTTATTTGATAACACCCTGTATGTCAACTTGTGCTTTGTCTATTTATGTTGGTGGTAAGCACAATTAATTAAAATTAACTCTTATAAACCCACTGAGCAATGACCAGAAAGTGCTGTTTTTTGTTGATTTTAGGCAATCAACATTACATAATCACAGTTTTTATGCCTCGCGACATTCTCTGTTAGATAACGTTTAAAAAAAACACAAAAAAAGACATTTTTTTAACAACTAAATGTAGTACGTTTTTTTAATACAAGTCTGGCAGTGTATTTTTATTTTTGAAACTCTTGCATTTTCTTTTTCATATAAATATCCAAATGCGAATAATCCAATAATGTATTTCGCACAAATTCATGAAAAATAAAAGGCCATTGTTGGTCTAATAATCTTAATTTGTCGATCGAGTTTTGCATTTCTTCTAAAATGCTCGATACGTGCATTTTTGCTTTTTGCCTTATTAAGAGGTCCTCCTAAAAACAGATAGTTTTAAGGCGGCCCTATTATTGGCATTTTCTTAGGGGGAATGTCGCGAAGCATAGAAACTGTGATTTTGTAAAGTTGGTTGCCTAAAATCAACAAAAAACAGCACTTTCTAGTCATTGCTTAGTGGGTTTATTAGAGTTAATTTTAATTAAAAATTGTGCTTACCAGCAA
Source organism: Cartodere bifasciata (assembly GCA_963920755.1). Lineage (NCBI taxonomy): Eukaryota > Metazoa > Arthropoda > Insecta > Coleoptera > Latridiidae > Cartodere > Cartodere bifasciata. Next base: position 307,960 of record OY987197.1, on the reverse strand, counting down.
CATAAATAAACAAAGCACAAGTTGACATATTTTAAAGGTCCATTAATAAGCGTTTAAATTCAGAATTTTGGCAATTTAGAAACTCCTTTTTTGCATTTTAAATTGTCAAAATTTTGTATTTAAACGCTTATTAATGGACCTTTAGAATATGTCAACTTGTGCTGTTTATTTATGTTGCTGGTAAGCATAATTTTTAATTAAAATTAACTCTTATAAACCCACTGAGCAATGACCAGAAAGTGGTGTTTTTTGTTGATTTTAGACAACCAACATTACATAACCACAATTATTATGCTTCGCGACATTCTCCGTTAAACACATTTCTTAAAAAAAATTGACTTTTATTAGTACCTGTGTAATAGTGCCTTTTTTCCACTGTAAAGCCTCTTTGCTAATAACGCTTTTCAGGGCAGGATCAGCGGAAATGAGCCATTTTTTCGGATTTTGCTCATTTATACTAGCATCAATTCGTAATTTAGCTAAAAGAGGTTGAAGTAACACGTCTGGTAAAGACCATAACACGATATCGCTTAAACTTTGGTATTCATCATTTGCAAATTTCACTTCCTCTTCTGTTACCTAAAATTTAAAAACAGGGAAGTCAAAAATGTGCCCTTATGTCGTGAAAAATTCAAGTACACATTTTAAGAAAAAAAGTTCATATAAACATGTATTCGATTTTGCTCCCTTAGTTAGTTACAGCCCTCTGAAAAAACCCCAAAAAATTATTTTATTTGCTTGCGAAACAAATATTTTTTTAAAAAAATGTTATAGGACCTTTTTGATGCATCTAAATAATAGAAATATTTCTTCATTTGTTAAATTTAGGAAAAATGGTTTATAGTGGTGATTTTTGGGGGGCTGTAAGTTAAAAAAAATAGTCAAAATCGGACACATGTTTATATGATCTTTCTATCTACAGGATGTCCAAAAAATGGCGCATAAACGCGATAGTACGTTGTTGGGGCATGTCTAGGGAGCCCCAGAAAATTGTTAAAAAAAATCTATCTCATATACCCTCGGAGATATGTTGCCCCAAAGTGCGAAACTTTAAATGCTTATATCTTAAATATAACAGCACATATTAACGAAACAAATTGTTTAATGCAAAGCTACAGTATATCTTAAACCATTCCATTTGTTTATTTATTAAATGGTCGAATTACATTTTTACAATCAATTTAATTTTACAAAATTTTCATGAAATGAAGCTTACAACAACGTCAATAAAATCTAGTGCAAAAGTGTATGATCAAGACTCATAAATGGGATTTTTAGACTTATAGATTGGATTTTTAGATGTATTTTCCTAGACTGTGTTGCCGAATTTATGCAACTTTGTTCGCATTTTTCTCGATGAATATAACAGATGGATTTTTTTTGACAATTTTCAAGGGATCCCTGAGAATACCCCAAGAGCGTACTGTCGCGTTTATGTGCCATTTTTTGGACACCCTGTATGAACTTTTTTTTCTTAAAATAGATCCAGGAATCACCCCCTGAATTTTTTTAAGACATTATTAAACACCCTGTATAAATAAAGACTAAATAACTTTAAAGCATTATTTAAAATACCTCTTTTTTTGTGCTTACCTCGACTCCGTTAAGAATTTTAAGCCCCCAATGCGATAGACGATAAATAGCATAATTTTTCCAATCCTTCACAGTAATAATATTTCCATCTGTGTCAATATCCAATGAGGTTAAACCCTGTACCTCAGAAAGTGCGTTAAGTTGCCCCAAAAATTGAATATTTGTCTCTTTAAAAATAAAATGTTCTATGTTCGGAAATCTATGTTTTAACTTGTTTAAAACTCCAATAATTGTGTTAAAATTAACGTAGTTAAATTTAACGGTGTTTACATCTTGCGCTTTTGTGATGTTCCACGATTTATCTATAAAACGAAGGGCTCCTTGCCCGTAAATGTTTAAATGCCGACCGCAAATTTCTATTAAATAATCGCCCCCCTGTTCTCTATCTTTATTGGCTGGGGAAATAATTTTCTTTGGTTTGCTACAAGAAAAATGGATCCAATTAAAAACTCTTAGTAATGTATGTGTACAAAATGTTAGTGTTAGCTATTTTTAACAAAATTAAAAGTGCATTTTTTTAAGGGAACCCAAAAAAACTTACACAAATTTTGCTGTAGCTGCTCTATTTATAATTTTCGAAGTATGTGTAACCGTTTTTGAGTTAAAAGCACTTTTGATACTTCTAGGTCGTCTAGTTATTTTAACCCTTAATTCGCTATTTCCCCCACCAGTTATAGATGGCGTCCGGTTACTATTTGAACCGGAAGTTCCAGTCCCACAGGAAATATTACTTGAAGTGTCTGATACAGATTTATGATTTGTTTCTTCAATTATTGGGACTCCATCAAGTTTTAAACTGGAATTTAAAAAAATATTAGACCATCTTGAAAATTTGAGGTTACGTATTTTTTTCAAAATAATCTAATTTTAAGAATATTATTTTAAGAAAAAATCTAAATGCAGATTCTTATTCTACAACTAAAAGCAATTTATAAAATAAATTTTATTATAATTAGGGACAACAAATTTTTTTGCTAAGCTTTTTTGAAATTTGGTCAACTTTGAAAAGCTCTGATAAAAAAACGAAAGCACTTGGAAAAAATTTGATTGCTGAATTGTTTTCTACGGCTTTTAATTAAATTAAAAACACAGTTTAAAGCAAATATATTTTTTTAAAATTTACCCAATTTTTTGCAAGGGCAAGGGGGTCTAAATTTTCTCGGTTTTTTAATTATCATGGCCACGAGTAATTTTTGCTAGCAGTAAATGGCATTAATGCTTATGTAAAACGAGCTGTTAAATCTAAATCTGACACTTAAAAAATTTCAACGCTTTTGGTTTAATTACTATGAGCTTTGGAAGGCAGTTTCTAACGCGACACTCGATTTTTTCCAAAATGCTCTAATTTTAAAAATATGTATGTCTTTTTGAAAAAAACTAAATGCAGATTCTTATTCTACAACTAAAACGCAATATACAAAAATAAGTCTCTTTATAATCAAGGACAAACAATTTTTTTGGTAAGCTTTTTTAAAATTTGCGCAACTTTAAAAAGCTCTAACAAAAAAACGAAAGCACTTGGAAAAAATCTAATTGCTGATTTGTTTTCTACGACTTATAATTAGCCTTAAAACACAGTTTAAGGCAAATCTATTTTTTCAAAATGTACCCCATTTTTTATCAAGGGGTAAGGGTCCTAATTTTCTCGGTTTTTTAATTATCACGGCCACAAATAATTTTTGCTGGCAGTAAATGGCATTAATGCTTATGTAAAACGAGCTGTTAAATCTAAATCTGGCACTTAAAAAATTCCAGCGCTTTTGGTTTAGTTGCTACGATCTTTGGAAGGCAACTTCTAACGCGACACTCGATTTTTTCCAAAATGCTCTGATTTTAAAAATATGTCTTTTTGAAAAAAACTAAATGCAGATTCTTATCCTACAACTAAAACGCAATATACAAAAACAAGTCTCATTATAATGAAAGACAAAAAATTTTTGGGTGAGCTTTTTTGAAATTTGGTCAACTTTAAAAAGCTCTAACAATAAAATGAAAGCACTTGGAAAAATCTGATTGCAGATTTGTTTTCTACGGCTTTTAATTATCTTAAAAACACAGTTTAAGGCAAATCCATTTTTTCAAAATCTACCTTATTTTGAAGCAAGGGGTAAGGGTCCTAATTTTTCTGGTTTTTTAATTGTCACGGCCACAAATAATTTTTGCCAGCAATAAATTTTTTCAAAAATGTTCCAATTTTTAAAATATTTCTTTTAGAAAAAAACTAAATGCAGATTCTTATTCTACAACAAGAAAGCAATTATTGAAATAAGTTTCATTATAATCGGAGACAAAAAAAATTTTCGGTGAGCTTTTTTGAAATTTGACCAACTTTGAGAAGCTCTAACAAAAAAAACGAAAGCACTTGAAAAAAATCTGATTGCTGATTTGTTTTCTACGGCTCATAATTAGTTTAAAAACACAGTTTAAAGCAAATCTAAATGCAGATTCTTATTCTACACCAAAAAAAAACAATTTAGAAAATAAACTTCTTTAAAGTTAGGAACAAAATTATTTTTGCTAAGAATTTTTTAATATTTTCAAAAATTACCCATCATCATTGATGTCCTTTTTTGGTTCGTCCTTAACATCAAAATTCTCCCCTTCGCTATCAGATTCGCTAGAACCAAATGAGCTTTCGCAACTGTCTACGTTAGCCCCAATACTAGAAAGACTATCGCATTTTTTTATACCAATCTCCAATTTATTTAAAATAGGCACTAAAATAGGAGGCAGTCTAAAAAACTCGTTACTGGAATTGGTAGACGAAGAAGTATAATTTGAGTTTTCAGTATCCTGCGAAGAGGTACGTCCCAAGAACGGTTTATCTGGAAGTAGAGGTACGCGAACTTTTGGTTTTATGGCATTATTATCAGTTCGTTTGGTTAGCGATGTTAAAATTATGTCGTTTTCTGGTTTTAAAGATGAGTTTTTTGAGAGACAACTTACTTTAGTAGTAAGACATTTGGTCTGGGAACGAATTAGCTCCCAATTTGTTCTCGCGTTTGAGATAATTTCTTCGCGTTTAACGTTTAAACAAACGTCGGATGTTAAGTCCATGTAAACGGCGTTCGAACTTTCTTTATTTCGCCTCCAAGCCATTGCAGCTTTTCGCACTTGATCATTTACTAACATTGTGTTCAATTTTGTTAAATTTGACAAATATGAAACTAAAAAGCTTACGCACTCACTTGCTAACGAAACCGGGTTATTATCAACGCATATTTCTTTTAAATTAGTTGCTTTAGCGACACTGCTTATGTCCTCGATAGTTTGTAGCTCGTTGTTGCTTAAAAACAGCTTAACTAAGTTTGGTGTTTCCGAAAAGCCGAGACACTTTTTCAGGCGGTTTCTTCGTAAATTTAGTTCCTCTAACGCGTTTAATCCTAGTAAATCATGTACACCAACACTTTTTATAACGTTTCCCGCCAGATTCAACACTTTTAAGTCTATTAAACCTGTCAAGCCGCTGATATGGCTTATTTGGTTGCCGTGCAAGTCTAAAACCTCCACTTTTTTTAGATTCGCTAATCCGTCCATCTTTTTAATGCGATTCTTGCCCATTAAAAGCACTCGAAGGTTTATTAGACCATCAACACCACTAACCTTCTCAAGCTGGTTGTCGTAAATGTCCAAAAACACCAAATTATCAAACGTTTGCCCGGTGAAATCATCCAATGTTGTTATTAAATTATGTTGCATCGAAAGTAGACGTATTCTGGATTCGTTTTTGACTACAGGAACTGTTGTAAGGCCTCTTCGGTCCAGGCTAATTCTGTCTGGGTTTTTTTCTTTCTGGTTTTGTGTACGAGAAATGTAAATGATGCCATTTGCGTCAGTTTGTACGTTTACAGGATCTGATAAAGCATTTTGGTCTTTTAGATTTAGAGTGCTGTGCGAGCGCTTGTATAGGAGTCTTTTGTTATTAAACGCTGGCTCGATTGTTAGGAAATTTTTGTCGGATTTTTGACTTGCGGAATCAGTTTCACGATTTTGGATTGGATGGTGTTTAACTTTAAGCGGACGTTTTCTTTCCTACAGAGGCATTGTGTTAAAGCACAAGACATTTTAAAATGTTAAAATACTTACAATAAGAGCAGCGCTACTGCTCGTGGGCATTTAGTCTTGAAAAAGCATACTAAAAAGCGCGTTTTTTTGTATAAAAAGCACCAAACACATTAAAAGAAGCAATATAAATCATTATGAATTAGATTTGGACTATTTTAAGCTATTATTGACGAAAATTGTTGATTGAGGTTATGTTTAAACGTCACTTATGTTGACGCATGCGCGTAAAGACGCTTCAGGTACGTGACGTTGATCAAAATCTTGAATATTTTTAATTAAAGGTGCGTGGAGTTGAACAAAAACTCAAATTTTGTTTAAAATCACTGTTTTTTATTTTAAAGGCATAATAATACATTAAAATATCACTAGTTTGCTAAAATTGTGCGATTTTTCATAATCCAGTCTTGAAGCGCGTTTGATTTTTCTGTATTTTCAACATATTTCAGTATATTTTTGGTATTTTTGGAATATTTTTCGTTTTCTTGATATTTTAAAGCCGTTAACAAAGCTGACCATCCTACTGGTAGACTTGGATTGCTGTAAATTGCTTTTTGGGCTGAAATAAGTGCTTTTTTGTAGTCCTTAGACGCTATAGATGCCGATGACACTAAACACATAACCTAAAAAAAATTGTTTTAAATTTGGGCAAAGATATTTTAATAAGTTACTTTGGAGAGATCCATGGTGGAATCTTTAAGTTTTAGAACAATTTCAGCATATTTTGAAGCGAGGAAACATTTCTTGGGAATGCTGAGCAAAATTGTAGCCAATCTTAACCAACCAGAGGCTACATTTGGATGTCTATGGATTAGTTTGCTAATTTCAATCACAGCACGCTTGTAGTTTTTCTAAAAAAACATCAAATTAACCTAAAAACCCATTTTTTATATTTGCGTTCTATAATATGCACATTATGAAACCCGAAATTTGGTTTTTTAAAGTTTCTGAATTGCTTCATTATTAAACCCAAAATTTTATTTTATTGGTTGGTTTTCCTGATGCAAGGTACTTGTTATTTACAGATTTTACTATTATAATCAATCGGGGGACATAGGGAGAAACTAGAAGAATTAAAGAAACGATATCAATGGTTACATTTTCTCAAAAACGCCTATTCATTCAGTATTAAATGAGTAACGTTTACAAATGCCATTATTCAATATGTCAAAATTAAATTTATTGTTTACTTCAAAATGTCAATGTTATGCTATAAAGTTGGTCATAAAAGCAAAATTTCATCTTGAGTTTTTAATTCAAATTAAAAATTCTTTTTAATGAATTAAATAAAGCAAATATAAAAAGTAGTATAAAAATCTCGTTTTATAAGGCGTTTTTTATCACTTGTCCATTGGAAAACTCGCCGCTGCGCGGCTCTTTTTCCAAACCTGGACGCGTGCTTAAAAACGTTCCTTATAAAACTCTATGTTTTAATATACTATTTTGTACGCTAAATACCTGTAATAAATAGAAATACGACAGTAAAGTGCAATAATGCGCAAAACAACCCATATCATCTTTTAAAGGCGCTAATTCTTGAAGGACCAGTGATGCCAGATTTACATCTTGGTGCAACAGCCCAAGCGACAACGTCGCATACAACCCCCATGGAGAAGGAGGCGTTAATTGAATACTAAAACCAATTTTAAAATATTTTAACTTTTCATGTACAAAACATCAAAGTTACCTTTGAAACAAAAGAACTTTCGCTGGCTCCGCCCCTTGAAACATGTACGCCATTGACGCAAGCGCTGTCAACAGATCGGACTGCAGTGTTTTGTTTTCTGTTAACCAATGCAACGCTGATTCGTATGCGCTGTAAGAATCCTCGTATTGTTTGTCTAGAAATATTATTTTTGACCTTTTACTTTTTTAACCTAAAAAAATTACCTCTGAAAAGGGCCAAGGCCAATCCGATGCCACTTTCGAAGGTGGCGCCCTCTACATCTTGAAACATCTGAATTGCGGTTTTGTGATCTCCGGTTTCGGTTAGAAGTCTACCATAATTAATACGCGATTTATCCCTGTTTTTCTTGTCGCATAGGCGGTAAGCGTTTTTGAAAGCATTTTTTGATTCCTTTTTAAGACCCATTCGTTCTTTTAAAATACCGAGCATGTTCCATGCACATGCGTTGTTTGGATTTTTCTCTGTAAGAAAACATATGTTTAAAAGCGGCAGACGCCATTTTGAATTTAAAAAACGCCCACTTGTGCTTTTTATTAAACGTATTCTGTTTCTATGTTTAATTTTAAGTCTTTTTTTGCTTTAAAATTGTGAAAAGAAAGTCCAACTAATTTAATCTATTTCAAATATAAACAAACCTACTTTTAAGTAGTTTAAATAAAAATGAAAACGAAAAAATGAAATTAAAAGTATACGACACTTTAGTGCTAATTAAAAAACAAACAAAAAAGCGAAAACTAACAGAACTATAAATACCTTAATAATGTACCTAAAACATTCATTCTTTAGTAGTAAACTAACAAAAAATGATCAAGCATTTTGTGGTTTTCGCGGTTTTAATAGCAGTGGTTTGTTCTGAAACCGTGGTAGTTCATAAAAAACACCATAAAAAACATCATCATCATAAAGAACTATATTTTTGTAAGTACAATCGCAGAAACAAAAAAAATTGACTAATTTTTAAATTTTTTAGATGGGCTTCACTATTTGGCCTTTTTGGCGATTAAAGTGAAAATTATTTTCGTGATTGGGTCAGTATTTTTCTTCTTATTATTAGGAGGAAAGATTTTTGGCTTTATTAAATGGCTAGAATACATGAAGTGTAAGTAAAAATGTTAAAAAAAAACATTAAATCAGAATACGTTTAATAAAAAGCACAAGTAGGCTTTTTTTTTAATTCAAAATGGCGTCTGCCACATACAAACATATGTTTCTTTAATAAAAAATATAAGTATCTTATAAAATTAATTTTTTTTAGTTACGGGGCATCATGTACATCATGAGCCCCACTACGAGCATGAATCGTTCCACCACGACAGCCCCATTGGATACAATTCCGCGATAGAATTAGACAAACTACCCCCCGGGGCTGAAATTGCTGGGGGTGGATACTCTTCCTACCCCCCTAATGGATATCAAAGAAGCATTGAAAACAAGAATGAGGGATTTTATAAGCATTTCTTTGAATTTGCTAGAATTATCAGAAAGTAAGACATTAAAAAAAATTAAACAAAAATCTAAAAAATTAAAAATAAGGGTATTTTTTTAATTTGCTGTTTTTTAGATTAAATATTACAGATGCAGCGTTCGATTCAATGAAACTAAATGACGAGGAGTGTAAAAGAAAATTCGTTTGCCATATCGAGTACAAATCACGAAAATCTACCATTTTAAAATATGTTCTTAAAATGATGAGGTAAAAAAAATGTTTTTTTATTTAAGATATTTCTATAGGGCAATAAAATCCTTAAAAAGAAGAAAAACAGGCAAAATAAAGACAATTATCTAGCCTCCTAAGTATATATTAGAGTTTTTTAAAAAAACTTTGAAAAATTTTCAGATAATATTTTTTTGCATTTTTTTTTATTTTTTTTAGTGACGACGTTTACGAAAAATACAAACCAGCACAAGTGGTTAAATCTGCCTCTGAATGTGATTTACTTTATGCCAAATGTACCACCGAACCATCTCAATAACTAGTCAAATTAAATTAATTATTTATTACAGTATTATTTATTTTAATTTATTAAAAACTTTTTTATAAAGTTTGCATTTTTTTTTAATTGTGCGGGTTAAATAGCACACCTTGTGCAGTTTTAGACAAATGGGACATTTAAAAAATACAGTAAAATTCGCATATAATGCAGTTTTAAAAAATGATTTACGACAAAAGATAAAAAAGTTAAAAGAAAGTCAAATTTTCCAAATTTATACATTATACAGTGTGTTCATTTTTAAAGTTTCTTACCTGTATACCAAGTGATGGCATCGCACGCAACAGGAACTGCGTGCATATTTTTAATAGCGTAAATTTTACAATTTTCTTCAGATTCCAAAAGAGTTTTGCAAACCCATTGGGCGTACCCCAAGGCCCCTTGCTGGTTCGGCCCTAATTGTGTCGAATGTCGAAATAGATCCATTGACTCTGAGTTGCCAATGTATTCTGCTAAAAGTGCCTAAAATACACAAAAAAAAAGAAAAAATCATTTTCAAAATTCAACAGAATTAAATATTAATTAAAGTCTCTTGTTCTTAAGTATTTTTTGTTACAAAATTTTACAAAATAAGGCATAAAAAAGTACCTGTCCAATCCAGCTGTTGGTATAATTCGGATCTGACCTTTGCGCCTGCGCAAAAGCTTCATTTGCCAATTTTATATCATTATTGCGCAAGTATAAAATTCCCAAATTACTCCAAGCTACAGCACTATTTTTATCAATCGACAAAGCCATAATAAAACTATGTTGCGCTAGTGAATAATTTGGAGGCTCTAAAAAAACATTTTTAAAAACATAACCTATAAAATAAGCAGTAAAACTTAGTGTTTATACCTTTGAGCATGGCAACATTGCCTAACAAATTCCAGTGTTGCCAATACGTCGGGTTATTCAGTGTGCAATACTCAGCCGCTGCTTGTGCCCTAGTAAACAAGTCGGCAACGTCGCACTTCTCCTCAGTGCGTAAAGCATGTGATAAATAACACGTTGCCAAATCGTGCCAGATTAAAATGTTGTCTTCCACCAAGCTTATTGCTTTGGAGTAACATTTTTTGGAGAGGTTGTACAAATCATCAAGTTCTATGATTTTTTTGGAATCGTCTTTGATATTTCCTTCTAGGATTGCGTTTTGCACTAGGAGGCAGCAATATTTAAGAGGAAGAGTGGAAACAAAAGCGCAAGTATCGCCAAAAAGTTTCCAAAGACTTGAGATATCCACGCGAATTTTTAGCGCTCTAAAAAAAGGAAAAATTTGGTTTTTTAAGGATGCTGAATTGCTTCGTTATTAAAATAATTTTATTTTATTAGGTTGGTTTTACAGATGCAAAAAGATTCTTGCAAGGTTTATTTACAAATTTTACTATCATAAACTATCAGGGGACATAGATTTTTTGTAAAGACTAAAGAGAATAACTAGAAGAATTGGGGAAACGATATCAACCGCGGTTACATTTTCACAAAAACGCCTATTCATTCAGTATTAAATGAGTCAAGTTTACAAATGTCATTATTCAATATGTCTGACCCAAATTTACTTCAATGTTGCCAATCCAATATAAATAAAATTTTAAGTTAAGTTTTTAATTCAAATTAAAAATGCTTTTTAATAAATTAAATGAAGCAAATGTAAATAATTGTATAAACAACTCGTTTTTATAAGACGTTTTTTAGCACTTGTCCATTATTTTGACTTTTTCTGAAAACTAGAAATGGGTAGAAGTCGAAACGCGTAAAAGTTACTCTTCGCAGATAAGTAGCTCGAATAGAATTCGGTGGAAGTGTAATTTTATACTTTGTAAATCAAAGCTAAATCAATTTTTTATATAATTGCTACACATTCTATGGTATACTCTTCGCAAGAAACTAATTATAGGATAATTATTAGTCTCTTAAAAAAAATAAATAAAATCTGCGAAGAATGCAAACTATTAACAGAAAACACGAATAATTTAATTAACTGACGTTTAAGATATTTGAGGTTATTTGTTCTGACAGCTGCTTTTGTTTCTTCGTTTGAAATATTTTTGGCATGGCCTTCTTGACCGACTCGTGACGCGATTTGGACTTAGAAGTTTTTTGCTACTAAAATATTTCAGTTTTTGTTTTTTTTAACCTTACTGTCTAACTTTACAAAAAATGAACCAACATTTTTAATAGAAAATTAAATTTTCATTAATTTTGTTATAAATGTTTTTTTTTGTAGATTGAATAATAACGGAGATAGGAGGTTTTTTTGTGTTTGGGGGTAATTGGGGGGTCGGACAAAAAAACTAAGCAATACTTTTTGGTGAAGAATTAAATTGTCTATATTTTATGTCGAATAATTTTTTTTGTAAATTTAATAATAGTCGAGCTACGATTTTTTTTTCATTTGGGGGGCTGAAAAGGGGGCTTTGCAGTACTCGGATTCTTGTCAAAAACAATAGGGTTCTTCCTCTTATAGGGATCGATTTTTCCCTAAAATTTGAATTGGATAGGAGATTTGGTTCTTAAGATAGCGTGTTTACAAGAAACGTGACATACACCAGACCGACCGACCGACCGACCGACGGACGGAAAAAAAATGAAAATCTTAAAAAGTCATGAAACGCACGAATCTGCAAGAATTTTTGATCTACGATGAAAATTGACGATTTTAGGATTTTCTGATCGATTGCAATATACTCTTCGGACCTAGTCTTGCGAAGAGTATAATGAATGTTATTTCCTTAAAATGTGGTAAAAGGATCTGGTTCTTATTCTTTCCAACGGTAAATATTTAATTTCTTTTGGTTTTTGTTACTTGAATCGTAATTAAAGCTACTTTAACATTTGTTAGTGCGTTAATGAATGTCTTTAATAAACGATGTGCGAAAATGAATTATTAACTTACTTGGTTAAAATATCAACAGCATACTGCGCATGATCACGAGCCGTCCCCAATCTCTGTTCCTCATAACATTTTTTAGCTTGCCTTAAACAAGTTTCAGCAAGACCTTTAAAAGCAACAACCGAATTTTTATCCTTTAAAACAAGGTCTTCAAAATCGCTCCGGGCTTCAGAAAATTGTCCCAAAGTCTACAATTTAGAAAAGCTTTATTATTTGGTAAACAATTCAAAAGATTACTACGTACAAACTTTATTGTGGCTATTTGCAAAACTGCATAGATAGAATCTTTGCTTATTTCTAGGATCTTTTCGTACGATTTAAGAGCAGAGGTAAAAGCCCCTCTTTCAAAATATGAATCGGCTAGAGCCTCCCAGCAATGTCTAAAAAAATAATTTGTAAAATTCAATAGATACGGTCAACTCCTACGTCACAGATCCACATAAAAAACTGTCTGTGAAGTAGAATTTTAATTTTGTCAGATTTAGCCACTTTTTTAGAACAATATTTTGTGAAAATAAAAGGCTTTCTTAGGGAACCCTTGCTATAAAACTGTGCTATAAGGTCTTAAATTCAATATTTCAAGTTTGGTTCATTGTAAAACTCTATAATATACAGTTTATGTGTTAATGTTGTGCACCCTCCAAGATGTGAATTTTAAACGCAAATTGCTTGAGAAAGCAACCATATAAGAGGTCTGGTAAGTACCATTGTAAAATTAACATTTTTTTTTATTACCTAGAACAAGCCATACCCCTTGATATGGTTGCTTTCTCAAGCAGTTCGCATTTAAAGTTGACATCTTGGTGAGTGATCATCATCATCAGATTAATAAGGGATTTTTTAATTCTTGCGGTAGATTCTCGGGTAATTTTAAATTAAAATATCGTAAATAAGATATAAAGGAACATTTTAACACCAATGGGACCTAAAAAACTCTCTTATTTTTCTTTAAATAACGTTTTAAAAAGACCAATGTTGGAAACACAGAATAAGAAAAAAACGACCATATTTTAAAAATCCCGAGAATAGTTTTGCTTACACGTTTGTTGGATCAATTCTCAAAACCAATCGTAAATGATCAATAGCCTTGACATAATCCCTTTTTTCAAAAAATTGCAACCCTAATTGTAACCAAGCCCACGAGTTTTCTTTTTTTATAACGCCTTTTACAAGTTTTTCCAAAAGTGCAATATTGGCGTCCTAGAAAAAATTTATTAAAAAATTATTTTGATTTTTTTTAAATAGAAAAATTACTGTGAAATTTAGAGCTCTGTAAATTGTGCTTAATTCTGAAATACACTTCAATAAATAAGGATTTAATTTGTGAGATTTTTCATAACAACGTCTGGCCTTGTCTAGGTTATTGTTTTTTTTGTAAAAATCCCCGAGATGTAAAAACGGTGCAAAGTTATTTGGGTCCAACTTAGCGGCCTAAAACAAAAAATAACATAAAATAGTATATTAAATCATAGAGTTTTAAAAGGAACGTTTTTCAATGGACAAGTGCTAAAAAACGCCTTATAAAACGAGTTTTTTATACTATTTTTATATTTGCGTCATTTAATTTACTGAAAAGCCCCTTTAATTTAAATTAAAAACTTAACTTAAAATTTTATTTTTATTGGATTGGCAACATTGACATTTGGAAGCAAAAAGTAAATTTAGGTCAGACATATTGAATCATGACATTTGTAAACTTGACTCACTTAACACTGAATGAATAGACGTTTTTGAGAAAATACAACCGCGGTTGATATCGTTTCTCCAATTCTTCTAGTTATTCTCTTTAGTCTCTACAAAAAAACTATGTCCCCGATAGTTTATAATAGTAAAATTTGTAAATAAAAAGTACCTTGCAAGGGAAGAATTCATCTTTTTGCTTTTGGAAAACCAACCTAATAGAATAAAATTTTAAGTTTATTAATGAAGCAATTCAGCAACCTTAAAAAACCAAATTTCGGGTTTCATAATGTGTTTATTAAAGAACGCAAATATAAAAACTATTTGTTCAAAAATCAGTGAAATTTAAAAAATTTCTTACCTTCAAGAAAGCTGGTAAACTTTTTTCGCTTTGGCCTATTTTTTCGTACAAAAGGCCGACTTCAATCCAGAATTTAGAAGTTTCAGCCTCATTTTTTAGCAGTAAATTTAATGAATCTTGATTTTTTCCGTCTATGTACAAAATTTTGGATTGTAACAAAATGAAAGTATTTTTATCATTTTCGGGAATTTTTTCTAGTTCCAATAATAATATTTTTGCTTTGGAAATGTTATTAAGTTTTAAGTGTGCTTCTATTACAAAGGGAAGAATCTTTAATTTTTTATCTTCAGGTAGCTAAAAAAAGATAAAAATTAATTTTAAAATCCATTTTTATTTTTTTAAATGCTTTTTTTTATCACTTACCGAATCGAATATTTTAACAACTTCCTCCAGATAATTTAAATTATCTGAATTTACTAAAGATTCCACGTAATACTTATTTGCTTTTTCTTCTACATTTTTGAATTTTTTAGCATATTTTGTTGATTTAATTGCTTCTTCATTAAGAGATAATTTTAGATTTACAAAAGTCAACAAAATCCATGCATATTCAGAGGCCTCGTCAAATTTTACAACTGAAAATACAGGGTGTCCAAAAAATGGCGCATAAACGCGATGGTACGTTGTTGGGGCATGTCTAGGGAGCCCCGGAAAATTGTTAAAAAAAATCTCATATACTCTCGTAGATATGTTGCCCCAAAGTGCGAAACTTTAAATGCCTATATCTTGAATATAACACCACATATTAACGAAACAAATGGTTTAATACAAAGCTATAGTATATCTTAACCCATTCAACCATTTGTTTATTTATTAAATGGTCGAATTACATTTTTATAATCAATTTAATTTTACAAAGTTTTCATGAAATGAAGCTGACAACAACGTCAATAAAATCTAGTGCAAAAGTGTATGATCAAGACTCATAAATAGGATTATTAGACTCATAGATGGGATTTTTTGATGTATTTTCCTAGACTGTGTTGCCGAATTTATGAAACTTTGTTCGCTTGTTTCTCGATGAATATAATAGATGGATTTTTTTTGACAGTTTTCTAGGAATCCCTGAGAATGATCCAAGAGCGTACCATCGCGTTTATACGCCATTTTTTGGACATAATTTATTTTTTCTTGATTTAAAAAAGCTTATTTTGAAACTTACCTTTTTCTAATTTTTGCTTTGCTTGGACCCAATATTGTTCTTCAATTAATAAAATAGATTCTACTATTAAAGCAATTGCATTTTCGGACTGAAGCGTGAACAAAAAATTAACGTACGTTTTTAAATCTTCTTTTGGGATTTTTTTACAAAATTCATAATCTTCGTCTTCGATGTATTTTTTAATGTAAAGTTTGCATAAGTAATAATAAACATTATCCATTACGGTATCGTTTAGGGTTAGATTTGGTTCTAAACATTTCATTTTGTTTTGTTGGTAGAGCGAAGGAATAATTTCAGAAATTGAAATTTCGTTAAAATCTGCATTGTCCGAATTTTTTAAAAAATCTTTCAATATTTCTTGATACTAAAATTAATAATTTTGCATTTTTTAATAAGATATAAAACTTTGTTACAAAAATGCTTTGTTACTTACAATATTAGCAATTTCTGAATTTACCAAATCATTGCCCAAGAAAATTTTCAAAATTATCGGTTTAATAAACCCAAATGTGGAAAATTCTTTTAATTTTGCGTACAAAATTTTAACCATTCTCTCAGTGTCCCCAAATTTGCAAACTAACTCCAATTTCTTGCACAACAACTTTACATTTTCAAACTCCCTGAAAATTATCCAACTTATAATAAAACTCTTTCAAAAGTAATATATTTATTACTTACGTTTCCAATTCAATTAAGGCACAAAAAACATTGCATAATTCCCTCTTTCCATTTTCTGAAGTGTCGATTTCTTCATAAAACTTCCGTAAACCATTCCACGCTAACGGATTTTTAGGGTCAACTTTCGCAGCTTTTTGGAAAGCTTTGGGGGCTTGCTCCACAGGCCCCAGGTCTTGAAGGGACAGACCCAAGTATATAAGCCCCATATAATTTTCTTTGTCCTCTTTTAGAATACTCTACAACGTAGAACAAATATAAAATTTTTGTACAACTCTAATAATGCAAATAAAATTACTTTGCATAGTTTAAGCGATGTTTTAAAGTCCTTAATTTTTACAGCTTCCCTAGCATCTTTTAATAGTTGCTGGACACTCATTTTTGCTTCGTAAATAAGAAAAACTTGGAAAATTAGCCAAAAATAAACAAAACCATTAAAAGAGCGTGTCTTCAGAACCGCCAGACAGATCTAATTTATTATGGAATTGACATAAATGGTGGCGCCATCTATTAGTGGGAAGTATAAGTGTACGCTTTATTACAGTTTTAAACATCTTTTTGTTGTTGTTTTTGTATACAGAACAAATGTTTCAACTAATTTAATAACAAATATTGCTTTTTATGGCATAATTACCGATTGGGTATAAGTAGGAACTAAAAAGCACTTAATAAAAAATAAATTGCGTTGTTTCTTATACATTTTTAGGTATTCTTACAGGCAATTGAATTTTAATAAAAGAATAAAAATGCATAAAATTATGCTACAAATTTGAATGTAAAAGTTAACACAGACCGTAAAACAGTTTTATTTAGACGAAAAACAGCTCCTTTAGGCTTTTTTACAAGTTTACACTCAAACGCGCATGATTAAAAAAATGTCGGTAAGATAGATATCATTTTTTAACGAAAATAGTGCCATTTTTGCAGGTGAAGTTTGGCAACATCTTCAATTTGGGGTCGTACCGTCTGTTTAAGGGGCTCATTCGAAGCCCTGTAGGCTTTTCCTATGAATTATATAAGTTTCCTATGCTAATGTGGCCCTATTTTTGAATTCTAATCAAATAAAACAAGAAAATTGACATGTGGCAACACTGCAAACTGTAACGGCCATAACCGAGGTGAAAACGCGCCAAACGAAGAAAAACCGCGTCATTACAGCTTTAGCGTTCCTGCCCGTTGCATGTGTTCATAGTTTTAGAAGCATTTTCTTTGTAAAAAGTGAGAGTTTTTTAGCAAAAAATGAATTTTTCTGAGCGATTTGGGGTAAGTTATTGTTTAAAACTATTTTGTAATGATTAAAGTAGGTTTGGAGGTTTTTTCCACTGAAAACGAAAAAAGCACGCGGTGGCTTTTCGCTAACGAGTCAAGTAGGCCTAGTAAATTGCTTTTTAGCGCTTTATTTTCTAGTTTAGGGAACAATTAACAACAAATAGGATGTTTTTAACAAAAAATCAGATCGCAAAATATACTTTTTTAGTTTAGGACTTTGTAAATGAGAATTGTTCTTGTCTCAACAATGGATGCCATGTTACTTTGCGCGCATTCATTGGCGGGCTTTTATTTTTGCTGCATTTTTATTTTAGATAAAGTGTTTTAAAATATTCTATAAAGTTATTACAAAAGTGATTTTTACGCGTTGGAACAGTTATTACCGCGGTTGAACCTTTGGTTGTCCCTTGGTTATTGCCCTTTACGTCATTAATGTCATTTACAAGGGATTTCTCCGTTCCACGCGTAAACGACTTTTTCTTTAACCAATCCTTTGACGTATATGCCAAATTCTCTTTTTCCTAACCTCAAAAATTTAATTTTAAATTTTATTCTATAAAAAAAAAGTATTTTGAAAAAAATGGAAAGTTTAATAATAATGGGCAGTTTTTTATTAGAAAGCGACATGGAAAGCCTGATGGAGATGTTTCCCAATCATAACTACCATTTATTAACGCAAATAAAATTTTCAGATTGGAATAGCAATATAGTTAATTTATCCACAGAGAATTGGCTCCTTGAATATGACAATATGCAATTTTTTTCACTGTTTAGAATGGAGAAGGAATCGTATAACAAGTTGATTGATGTTTTACGAGCAACAGACACCAAAAATATTCTTTCGCCCAAATATATGGGTGGTCATTACCCCATAGGAATAAGGTCCCAAACACTAATATTTCTGTGGTATATGGCCACCCAAGACAGCTTAATCTATATAGCTAACAGATTTAAAATTTGTGCGGCCTCGGTAATGAACATCATTAACAAAATTTTATACTTTATGACCAAATTAAAAAATATATATATAAAATTTCCTTCAACATCATCTGAACTTATGGATGTTTCAAGGGGATTTACAAAATACCCAAGTTAGTTAAAATTTTAAGTTAACAAACCATTACATTTTGACTTATTCTCTAACTTCTTAACAGTTGGTAACTTACCAGCTAGTAAGGAGTGGGGCGTGAAACTAGAGATATTTGGAAAGGGGACCTAGATTACCACTCCAAATATCGTCCTACTCCTTACTAACTGTTAAGTTACCAACTGTTAAGAAGTTAGAGAATAAGTCAAATTACCTATTTTTCATTTTTGTAGATACTGTAGGAGCAGTTGATGGCTCCCACATATTTATTAAAATTGAAATGGAGCAGCAAGATAGCTATATTGATAGGTATAAAAGGCATTCCATTAATCTCATGGCAATTTGTGATTCTAATAAGCTTTTTACATATACATTTATTGGGTTTCCTGGTTCAGCACACGATGCTAGGGTAAAAAATAACACTCGAAATAACACAAATTATACAGGTGTCCAAAAATTGGGTCATAGAAGAATACCTTGCTTCCTTCACTAAAATCCTACGAGAATAGTATTTTTCCTAACAAGTGCGAAAAGTGACCGCACGCGGTTGTCGTTAAACGAATGACGCGAAGCGGAGTTCGGTTAAGCAGCCAAATTGCGGGAAAGACACTTTACGCCGAAGTTAGGAACAATATTTTTTCTACTAGCGTAAAAACCCTTTTAAATTTAAGATTTTTTTTAAACCCCCCCTGCATATAAATTTGCGTGCGGGAAAGTTTTTACCGCACGTAAACTTTTCCCCTCATACGTATGCGGAAAAATAATACTTTCTAAACGCAAATTAGTGCCGAAAGTTCAACTTTCTGCACGCTAGTAGAAAATAGTATTTTTCCTAACAAAGTGCAGAAAGTGATATTTTTCCGCACGCGAGCTGCGTCGGACGAACGACGCGAAGCGGAGTTCGGCCATGCCGCTAAGTGTGCGGAAAAGAGTACTTTTTCGCAGGCTTGTAGAAAAAACAATTTAAATCTTTAGTCACCGCACTAAATCTAATGTTGCCGAACTTTAACCATACAGGGAGTTTTTTTTAAGACTTTACTAGCGTTTTTCTCAGTTATGCGCAAACCGATTTTTATGAAAATTTCTGGGGTGGTTATCTAAGACCTGTACTTGAGGCTGGTAAAAACAAAATTTGAATTGGTCCACTGCTTTCGCTGAAGATGACAGCGACCACCTTTTTTGTGCATTTTTAAGTTAATATTCATTTTTTTTCAGAAAATTCGCATTTTTTACATACAAATCAGTTTTTAAATTTTTATTAAACCCCACCAGTCTTTTACATTTAAATTAATTAATTTAATAAATTTTACTAACATAGTCGGCTGCTTCATTATTTTTTTTATTAATTTTCTTAGGTAAGCGTGCTACAGTTTTTAAATTTGTCTGTGTTCTAATTGTTCTGACACATAATGACAATCGTGACTTATTGTTAATAATGTCAAAAAAATTAGTGACACAAAAATTCAACGCTTGCCTAAATAAAAAAGAAGCATTTTGGTCAGGTATTTTAAGATAATTAATAAATTTATTCTAAAACACTGGAGATGCATAACAAAAATTTAAAAACTAATTTGTATGTAAAAAATTACCAATTTTCAGGAAAAAAATAAATATTAACTTAAAAATGCACAAAAAAGGTGGTCGCTGTCATTTTCTGCGAAACCAGTGGACCAATTAAAATTTTGTTTTTACCAGCCGCAAGTACAGGTCTTAGATAGCTATCCCAGAAATTTTTACAAAAATCGGTTTGCGCATAACAGAGAAAAACGCTAGTAAAGTCTTAAAAAAACACCCTGTATTTTCATCAGAGATTAGGAAAGAAAAACTTTTTTAACATTTTTCTAAGGATCATTGCGATTAGGTGCCAATTTTTGAACATCCCGTATGGTGTCCGAAAGGTTGGGCGCGCTTGCAATCACAAATTTCTAGCTATTGTTTAATTTTTAAGGTTTTTGACAATTCCCTATTTTGCCAGACGATTAGTAGAGAAGGACCTAATTCTATATTTAAAAATAAGTATCATATTATTGGAGACAGCGCATTTCCCCTAAAAACCTGGCTTATGACTCCATACAAAGAAACTCACGAACTCAGCAGAAAGGAGAAAAATCATAATTTCCACCTCAGTGGTGATAGAGTCGTAATTGAACATGCATTTGGCATGCTTAAAGGCAGATGGAGACGTTTACAATTTATAAATACCTATAATATTTGTAAAACAGTGGAAATAGTAACCGCCGCGTGTGTACTCCACAACTTCTGCCTGTTAAATGCTGATGTTTTGAATGAGGAACTATTTTATAGAGAAGCATTGCCTTTTAATTACGTAAACCCAGATCGAGGAAGAGGAGAGGCTGTCGCAAAAAGAAACAGTATAGCAGATGAACTTTTTTAAGGTTTTTTTTGTAATTTGTAAACGGTTTAAATCTGTTAATAAAAGTTTTTAGAGTTTTTTTTTTAATTTAAAAAAGATATTTTTATTTTTTTAACATCTAAATACAACTAACTATTTTAACGAAAATAATTATCATTATGTATGTAAGTCCTAAACACGAGCTTCAACGTTAACATTCGTAGAGATCCACTCTGTCTACAGTGTACTAACATAATAAGAGATCAGAAAGAACTAAGGAACATTTAAACCTAATAAACAAATCTTTGGCAAAACAACTATAATTTAACTAAATGAGACCAGTTTAAAAATACAAAAAAAGAACCAGGAAAAATTCGTCAGTCACTGTCAGAATCCATCCTTGTTCTTTTCTTTTTTTTTCCATCAAATGCCTTCTCTAGGATATTTAAATATCTTTCTCGGTGCTCTTCTGTCTTTTTAAAATGACTCTCCAGAGTGGATAGAAAAACTTTTCTGTCCTCCCTGTCTTCTTTAAGTTCGGATAAGACCTTTTCAGTTGCATTCATTGGTTTTATTTTCTTTTTTACGTTTTTAAAGCGGTCTGTAGCATTATTCTCCTTCTCTTTTCCAGTTTCCAGGGTTTCTTCTGAAGATATCTCAGAAAAGGAATCGTCTAACGTTGCTGGTTGTATTTTATGTTTTTGCCCTAAAAAGCCATTATTAGTCACTAAATACATTCATGAATGCGAATTTTTCAGATTTTTGCATTCGATTTTGGGAGACAATAAAGTGAGCAAATAAAAACGGCTCATAAGTAGGCTATGAACCTATGTAAAATCTGTCAATCACGACGTCAATCAACAATATTTTGACAATGCACATGGCCTAGTTATGGGCCGTTTTTATTTGCTCACCCGATATAAAGTTTTTGACCAGTTTTAATTGCGCGCATGGTAAAGTAAACCTTAGTCAATTTTCATGGGAACGTAAAGGTATTTTAAAAAAAAAAATCAGCTACATTGTTTATTTCATAAAAAAATAGTATTTTTTCTACAAGCCTCCGAAAAAGTACACTTTTTCGGAGGCTTTTCAGTACGCAAAGTGACACTTTTGCGCACTAAGTGCGACAAAGTAATTTAGGTGCAGAAAAGTACTTTGTCGCACTCATAGTCGTGCAACAAAGTACTTTGCCGCACGCAACTTAAAAAAAAAATGTTGCCATTTTTGTAAATTTATTGCTTGCAGAAAAAATAATGTTCCTAACATGTGCAGAAATTGTCTACACTTGGCTGCAATTAAATTATTTTTTTTTTTTGCAATTTCTTAAAATTTATTGCTTGTACAAAAAAATAATGATCCTAACACGTGGGGAACTTTTGAAAGAAGATGCTGCGGCAGAAATTATTTTGAAACTTGTTCCACAAAAGTCGAAACAATAATACCAGCAAACATTTGATCGTTGGTGCAATTATTGCACGTGCGTGCGGTAATATTATTACCGCGTGCGTTCGGTAATATTATTACCGCACGCATGTGAGTTATAACCTAACTAAAATGGGTGAGATATGACTCAAATATTCCGCGGTTGTAGATAAAATACTATTTTCTACAAGCGTGCGAAAAAGTGCACTGGAAGCGTGCGATAAAGTGCACTTTTCCGCACGTATTTTAGTAGGCAAAGTATCACTTTTCCGCACTGAGTGCCGCAAAGTAATTTGCGTGCTGAAATAGTATTTTTCCTAACACGTGCGGAAAGTGGCACTTTCCCGCACGCGGCTGCCGTTAAACGAACGACGCGGAGCGGAGTTCGGTTAAGCAGCCAAGTTGCGGGAAAGACACTTTACGCTCGAGTTAGGAACAATATTTTTTCTACTAGCGTAAAAAACCCAAAAAAGGTAACTTTTTCAACAATTTAAGGAAAGTTGGACTTTCAGCACTAATTTGCGTTTAGAAAGTATCACTTTCCCGCACTAGTGCGGGAAATCATTTTCCCGCACGCTAATTCATATACAGGGGGTTTAAAAAAAAAACCTTAAATTGTTTAAAAAGTTACCTTTTTTGGGTTTTTTACGCTAGTAGAAAAAATATTGTTTCTAACTCGAGCGTAAAGTGTCTTTCCCGCAACTTGGCAGCCGCGTGCGGGAAAGTGTCACTTTCCGCACATGTTAGGAAAAATACTATTACCGCACACATATGAGTGCGGCAAAGTATTTGCCGGACGCAACTTAAAAAAAAATTTTGCAATTCTTTAAAATTGCAGCCAAGTGCGTAAAATAACCTTTTTGTTCAACTGGGCGTAAAGTTCACGTTTACGTCCTAAAATGCGGGCGTAAAGTGGTACTTTTCCGCCCTAGACCCGCCCGCAGTCCGAAAACAGACATAAAATTGACTTTTATGCTTGGCTGACATTGTCAAAACATTTTTTTATGTCGATGTCATGACTTTGTTTTGGTTTTCATATAGGGCGGTCCATATTTTTGTGCTATTCTTTTTTACAATTTAATTAAATAGTATTTAAGTGTGCTGCCTTGGTTGCACAAAAAATAGTGTATGCATCTCGTGCTTAAAGTTCGTCTTTGGCCCTGGGGTAATTGTTGCCCTCGCAAGCTCGGGCAACAACGTTTACCCCCGGGCCAAAAACTATAACTTTACGCCCATGATACATAAATAACTATTCTGCACGTGTAAGGAACGTTATTTTTTCTACAAGCAATAAACTTTTAAAAAATTTCAAAAAAAATTTTTTTTTTAAATTGCGTGCGGCAAACTATTTTGTTTGTAGCACGCATATGAATGCGGCAAAGTACTATTTCGCACGGACAATACTTGCCGTACTCAGTGCGGAAAGTAACACTTTGCGTACTAAAATGCGTGCGAAAAAGTGTACTTTTTCACACGCTTGTAGAAAAAATAATGTTCCTAACACGTGCAGAAAGTGTCATTTCCGCACTTAGCTGCATGGCCGAACTTCGCTTCGCGTTCCGCACTTGTTAGGAAAAATACTAATTCCTAACAAGTGCAGAAAGTGACACTTTTCCGCACGCTGCAGCTGTTAAACGAACGACGCGAGAAGATCATGTTGATGTATTATTATTTTTTATTATTACTTACCCATAATTGAATGTATTTTTTCGAAGTATGGCGGTTCTTCCTCCTTTCCAACGCCGGTTTTGTTTTGATGCTTAATGTAGTTTATGTATGCTTTTGTAAGATTTACAAATTTCTGTCTACATTTTTCTGCGGGGTTTACCCCTAGGTTATATGTAACCCCCATCTCTTGAGCAATTTTCGTCCAAAGTTTCGTTTTATTTGTTTTAGTATCGTCAAAAAGATTAGCATTCTTTGCTCTTAAATCTAATAGTGCGTCTGTTGCTCCAATATCAATCTCAGTTGGTTTTCGTTGAGTCCACACGGCGGGCCCCTTCTGATTCTCAGAACACTCTGCAGACTTAGAGCATCCTGCTACATTTTCTAAATCTGCACCTATTATTTCTGAATGCTGTTCAACTATAGTGTGACCCAGTATTTCTGGATGCTGCTCCGTAACTATTTTAAAGGCGACGACAGAATCTAAACATGAATATAATGTAAAGTTATTTACTTGCGGGTGATTGACTCAAAACACTTTACCGTTAAGTACGAGATTCGCAGTCGAAAGATCTTGCACTTGTATTTCATAATCATGACCTTCATAATTCACAGAAAGCTTAAAAGGACCTTCCTCATTGAATTCTAGATCCATTTTTATAAAATCAGCACGTGTAATTGTAATAACCTTACTTTTTTCCTTTTTTCACTTCTTCTACTTCTATTTCAAATGTCAATAGAAAGAGAGGGAGAATTAACCCAGCTCTCGAGTAAGGTAATTACCGGTTCAAATGTGTGACGTTGCAAAGGGCTAATTTATGACGTCACGGATCAACTGATACTTGAACCAAAATCGCGTAAATGCTTTTGGTTAAAACCAATTAGGAACAGTTCCACGCGTAAAAATCCCTAAAGCCATTATTAATAAACAAAAGGTCATGAAATTAAATTTGTGTGCGGATGCTTTTTTTTCAGATTATTTTGCTTTCTGTACAGGTTTAATAAAAATAAAATTGTTGTCTTTTGTAATTTAGAGATTTTATGCAGAATTAAAAAAATATTTCGTCCAAAAAAAATTAATTTAGCTTTGCTACAGTTACCAGGTTTTAAAATCGCTCAAGTAAATAATTTTAAATCTTTAAATCATTTAGTTTAATTTTCAGATTTTTTAGTTTTTTGAGTACAGTAAGGTATTCATTTTTTCATTCTTTTTTTTTAAAATTCTTATTTTAATAAATACCTCTGCCTTGTTAAGAAAACTTAAAAACTTGCGGTTTTTTTAAAAATTCCAAGTACCAAACTTTTAAATTTTTTCCAAAGTACAAGTTTTTTTTTCCTAGGAAATTTGCAGGTACATATAGCAGGATTTTACTTTCCTGCCAGGATCCAGCAGTTATTTTCGAAACCGGTTTCAATTGCCTTTATCTGCTTTTCATTTTTACAGTTCACAAACTTTATTTAACACATTTTTTTACACAGTTATACATTTGATTCATTGGATGCTTACCATTGCCTTTTCCTTTTCCCTTACGGCCTTCATGGGTTATGTGCGTCCTCATTTTTCGGGTTATTATCACATTTGCCCTTTTTACTTCTTCCAACCATTGAGTATTAACCTTGTTTTTCTTGGACATCAGGAAGCGGTCTCGCTGGTGTCGCTTCATAGGCTGCTTTTCCTTGACCTTTCCTTTGACCTTTCGTCCTACGTGAATGATGCGCGTCTAAGTTTTACAACGACAACATCAAAAAGTCCATAATGAGTTGCTCGTTGCGGGCATTCTTATCATCTTCGGGGGGCGGCGGTGTTTGGGGGTGGCCCTTGAAGGGGAAATCCTCTTCAAAATGATGTGACTATGCAAAAATTAAATTTACAACCCTCTTCCAGGGGACGGTCTCAAGCACTAGTGGTCTGAAGAGGGCAATATCGGTGCCCGCATCCCGACTTTGGTCGCGATGCGGGCATCTTTATCGTCCAATAAGGGCAGTGGTGCTTGGAGTGGGCCCTTGAAAGAGGGAAAATAAACATTATATAATATAAATAAAACAAACAAAATTTCTCTACCTCTTCCAATTTCTATATATTCTTTTTTAGTGCTCTTACTGGTACTAAAAGGTTAAATTGAATAGCCTTTTTTATTTATAAGGTATAATGAAATACTTACAGTTAAGGTGCTACAAGGAGGTGGAGACTTCTTCGCCTTTCACAAAGTAGGCCTTGCAATTTAGTCCAACTGTCAAATAAGACATCTGTCAGTTGATGCAAATGCCAGTAATCGACTTTTTTTTGCAAAAATTATAAATTTCATTTTTAGACATCAAAAACTTCTACAAAATTAAAATAAAACTGTTTAATTACAAACATTACCTGTGACTGCACCTCATACTTGTGAATTTACCAGGATTTCTCTTAAAACTCCGCTTGGATTCCGCGACAGACAATTACCCCTGTTAAGAAATGGTTTTTTTACAAAATATAAAAACACAGTGCTTACTTTACGTGCGAAACCAGTTATTTAATATTTATTGAATGTTTTATATTCCTTTTTATTTAAAATAAGCGTTAATTTTGGTAAAACTTTGGCAATTGGTAAGTGTTTAAAAATATTTTTACAAATCTCATTATGTGTGCACGTTTTTTATTAAAAAACTTTCCTTATTTCAATAAATTATTAAAAATCAATAATCACAATTACTTTACTTGCATTTACACGAATATTTTTCTTGTGGATGCATCGGGCGATAAAAAAAAGCATATTAAAACACTTTGCCCTCAATATTAGTTTCGTCGTAGAATCCAAGCGAAGTTTAGGAGAAATCTTGATAAATTCACAAGGATGAGGTACTGGGACAGGTAAAGATTGTAATTAAACAGTTTAATATTAGTTTTGTAGCTGTTCTTGCTTTATAAAAGTAAATTTAACATAACTCACAAATCTGACAGGTAATTTTTGTGATGACATTTGTATATCACCCAACCTAAAATTTGTTTTTTGACAATTGGACTAAATTACCCAGCCCTCTTGATGAAAATGTTTACCCCAGGGATGTCTCTATCTTTTATTATAGCGATCTTACTTACAGTGCCTTGTGTCCTTGACGTGGTCATTGGTCTGGTCGGCTGGACAAGCTGGGCTGTTTGCTATCTTAGATATCTCTAATAATAAGGCCGGTTTTGTGATTTTCAGACGTTTATCTCGTCGTTGAGTAAACGACGCTGTGGTCTTTACATTTCACAAACTTTATTTAACAGGGTTGTTCAAATCGAACATCCCATGGAAAAAAATCCCAGAAGATAACAAATCAAATGGTGACGTTATAAACCCAAAAAACAAATGCCCTTCAGATGACCTTAAGATTCAAAAAGGCCCAGAAGATAACAAATCAAATGGTGAGGTTATAAACCTAAAAAACAAATGCCCTTCAGATGACCTTAAGATTCAAAAAGGCCCAGAAGGTAACAAATCAAATGGTGAGGTTATAAACCTAAAAAACAAATGCCCTTCAGATGACCTTAAGATTCAAAAAGGCCAAGAACAAGATTGAAGAAAATCTTGATAAATCTGAATCTCCCAAAAATAAAACGTTAGAAGAGGAATTTACCATTGAAAATATAACTAAATTAAATTTGCCAAGATCACAGAACAAAATTATCAAAAATGAATCTACTCTCAAAGAACATCAGAAACAATTCCAAAAAGGTAATAATAAATTATCACACTTGTGATGTTAAAATTTAAAAATGCGCGCGTTTTAATTTTTTGCAAAACAAAATTTAAAAAACATTTTAGATTTGGATTCAA
Organism: Cartodere bifasciata; assembly: GCA_963920755.1. NCBI lineage: Eukaryota > Metazoa > Arthropoda > Insecta > Coleoptera > Latridiidae > Cartodere > Cartodere bifasciata. Next base: position 280,281 of record OY987197.1, on the reverse strand, counting down.
TTGAAACTTGTCCTGATAATAACAAATCCAGAAAAAGTCCAAAAAAACCACAATTTTCGCAGGATAAAATTAAATCTTCAACAACAGGTAATTTAATTTAACCTCATTTTTTTTGTTGACTAAAGATTTTGATTATATCTTTTTTTTTAGAAATTTTGGGCGAAAACAATACAAGGTCATGGTCATGCGGGTCGCCATTACTTTTGCCCGTTTTACCTGCTCTAGCCATTCGGCCACTTCTTCAGGCTCTCCCTCTGACAAAGACCGAGCTGATGGTCGCTTCTGAAACTGACAAAATAATTGTCAATTTTCCCTTTCAAGGGACAACCCTGAACACTTCTGCTCTAAAGGCTAAAGGGGGTGATATCGGTGCCCGGACCTTGACTTTGGTCTCGATGCGGGCATCTTTATCACCTTCAGGGGGCGGCGGTGTTTGGGGGTGGCCCTTGAAGGGGAAACCTCTTCTAAATTATGTCACAAAGCAAATAATAAAATTAAGAACTCTCTTTCACGTTTCGGGCGGGACACCTGTATGTAAATGGCCTTTAGTTTCTGGACAACTTACTTTAGGTCTTGGCAAAGGTCTAAGTGGCGACGACCGTATAGGTCGCTTCAAGTGGAGCCCGGGTGGTCCCTCAATTCCCTCCGGTTTTTGTACTTTGCGGATATTTTTCCGCCGGTGTTATTGGCGTGGGTGTTGGTGCGGGTGGCGCTTCGTACGATACCTGTTAGGTCTTCTTATGTAGGTTTCGTACGAAGCGATATTCCGTAATTACGGCCCAGGTGTAAATAGTCAGAAGTCGCGAGTTCAGACACATGCGCTTAACTGATCCCAATTTCACGTAACTTTGCAATCTGTAAATTAGGCAAATTTGTAAAGTTACGGGGAAGTGAAGTTACGCCGAAGTAAAGTAAAAGTTACGTTGTATAAATCGCCCTTTAATGTGCGAAAAAGGACTCTTAGTTTCTGGACAACTTACTGTGGGTCTTGGAACCGGTCTAATTGGTGATTGGGGCGACGACCGTATAGGTCGCTCCAGATGGAGCCCAGATGGGCCTTCCACTCCCTCGGCCTTTTGTGTCTTCCGGATATTTTTTCGGCGCTGCGCTGGTGTTGTTGGCGGGTGTGTCGGTGCGGGTGGCGCACGACGAGCCTCATCCGATGAGTGAGTGCTAAGGCTATCGTAGCTCTTAGCACTCTCCTCGCTTTCCCGTTCCTTGGGAATTTCCCACGGCAGGCGTTTAGCTTTGGTCTGAAACAACCAAATATTTCGGCCACAAGCACTAGTGCCCTGAAGAGGGCGATATCGGTGCCCGGATCCCGACTTTGGTCGCGATGCGGGCATCTTTATCGTCCAATAGGGGCAGTGGTGCTTAGAACGAACCCTTGAAAGAGGGAAAGTAAACATACATCCTAATTTATTTGTGTACACATTTAAACCTACCTTTTGCAATTTCAATATAGGCAGGAAATTTGTAGGTTACCGGTGGCTCCTCCGGCCTAATTAATACAAAATACTTTGTTAACAATTTTTATTTTAACTTGTACACCTGTATATTTTTCAAAAAAAAGGTAGATTACATTTTTAATCTCAAGAAAAAATAAAAAAAGGTTTATCCGCGTCCGGGAATTGATTGCGCTACCTCTGAATTGCTGATACAATGCACAAAGTTAAAATGAGTGCACTTACGTCTATGTCCGTGTCCACGAGGGCGAGGTCGACGTCTTGGCAGTCCTGCGGGGACAAATCTGCGAATTGCGTTCTCGCCATAGTCGTTTCCTTCCCCAGGGAGTAGAGGGTCTTGGTTGTTCGTCGCCTTCTGCTGGCGCCTCCGGTGGTGGAGACTCAGCTGGAGATGGTGAAAGGGGTATGGACAATGGCGGGCTTCCCCGACCGTCAGAGGAACCTCCGCCTGGCGAACTGTCGCCAGGCTCCGACGGTGGTCTTCTTCGACCACGTGGGCTGCGTCTAATCGCAGCGGTTGGTGCTGGGCTTACCCTTGGTTGGGGTGTCGGGATCTTCCTTGGTTTTGGGCGTTTTTTTGCCGGGCTCTTCTTTTTTTCTGGTTCCTTATCAGATATCTTAGACACGGGTCACGATAGAGCGCTGAAATTCTCGTTGTTTCCTGAAAAAAAAAACATTTTAACTCTCTTCCAGGGGACGGTCGCAAGCACTAGTGCCCTGAAGAGGGCGATATCGGTGCCCGGATCCCGACTTTGGTCGCGATGCGGGCATCTTTATCGTCCAAAAGGGGCAGTGGTGCTTGGGGTGGTACATCTCTGAAGAAAATACCCTTTTCAAATTTTTCTTCTTCCAAATATCTTAGTTTTTTTCCCATTTATTTAGCACAACATAATTAAACTAAACGCAGACATCCTGTAGAAGTGTACTTACATTTTCGGGCCAATTGTCCTGCACGTTGTAGGTCCTGTTGGTCGGTATTTTAACGGTGTGTTTGTCTACACCAACCTTATGCACCGTGCAGAACCCATCTCGTGCCCTCACTGATTCTACGGGCCGCGATAGAGCGCTAAAATTAGCGTCGTTACCTGGAAAAATAAAAACATTTTAACCCTCTTCCAGGGGACGGCCACAAGCAGTACTGCTCTGAAGAGGGCGATATCGGTGCCCGGATCCCGACTTTGGTCGCGATGCGGGCATCTTTATCGTCCAATAGGGTCGGTGGTGCTTGGGACAGTTAACCATTATAGTTAAATAAAATGCCTGTGATATTTTATATCCGACTTGCCACATAAAATGGCTGTTTGTCTAGAGCGCTATGTTGCCTTTTGCCCGAAGTTGAAATGTGCTATATGCCATGATGCCAAATTGCCTTCTTGTTGCCCCTTACTCCTCGTCTTCCACGAATTCAAATATTCGCTGGAAAAAAAAACAAGTTATCTACACCTTGCGGGCATTTTTTGATGGAGCTCCCCAATTATACTGGCCTGCCTGTCTGTCTTATAAATGGGGATTTCCCAATGATTTAAAATAATAAAAAGGAAACAATTTGTACCATAGTTAAATAAAATGCCTGTGAATGTTATACATATAGTGACTTGCCACGTAAGATGCCTATTTTGCCTTTTGCCCGAAATGTGCCAAATGCCATGATGCCAAATTGCCTTTTTGGTTGCCCCTTATTCCTCGTCCTCCACCTCAAAGCTAAGGCGCTGTAGCACTGCAGGTCCCCCTAAAGCCTTTATCGTACAAATTTCGCCTTTGGCGTTCGGGGTGGTTTTTTTCTAAAGGAAATACCCTTTTAAAATTTTCCTTTTTACAAATATCATAGTTTTTTCCATGACGATATGCGAATAAAGATTGTCAACTTACTTTTCTCCTCTTTTCCGGAACTGCTTCCGGTTCTGCAGGGCTTTCGGACGGAGGAGCACCCCTTAGCCCCGCTCGTGTCCCCTTCCTTTTTTTGGCGTAGGGGGGAACAGAATCTGAGGCATTCCCTCGTCTTCTCTTATGCTGGACGTAACCACTAGCAGCACTTGTGGTGACTTTTGCTGGACGTATCCACTAGCAGCACTTGCAGTGACTAAATTAATATTATTTATTAATAATGCCACAAGCACGAGTGGTCTGAAGAGGGTGATATCGGTGCCCGGATCCCGACTTTGGTCACGATGCGGGCACCTTTATCGTCCAATAGGGGCAGTGGTGCTTGCAACGAACCCTTGAAAGAGGGAAAATAAACATAAATCCTAATTTATTTTTGTACACATTTAAACCTACCTTTTGCCAACTCGATGTAGGTGGGGAATTTGTATGTTACCGGTGGCTCCTCCGGCCTGGTTACCTGTACCCTTTCGAAGCCTGTAAAAAAGATTTGGCGTCCATGCTGTAACAAAACGTAAAATTAGAACATTTTTAACATAAATTATGTTTAGTAAGATTTAATATAAAATGTCCTCGTTTGGGTGGCTTTTTTTCAAGGCAAACAAAACTTCTCTTCCAGGTGACGGCCACAAGCACTGCTGTTCTGAAGAGGGCGATATCGGTGCCCGGATCCCGACTTTGGTCGCGATGCGGGCACCTTTATCCTTCAATAGGAGCAGTGGTGCTTAGAGTGGTACATCTCTGAAGAAAATACCCTTTTCAAATTTTTCTTCTTCCAAATATCTTAGTTTTTTTCCCATTTATTTAGCACAACATAACTAAACTAAACGCAGACATCCTGTAGAAGTGTACTTACATTTTCGGGCCAATTGTCCTGCACCGTGTAGGTCCTGTTGGTCGGTATTTTAATGGTGTGTTTGTCTACACCAACCTTATGCACCGTGCAGAACCCATCACTTGCCCACAGTGATTCTACCGGCCGCGACAGAGCGCTAAAGTTATCGCTGTTTTCTGAAAAAAAAAAACATCTCAATTGTGTTAAGACAATAATTTGGTAAAGGTAATAGAAAACAGTGTAAAAAGCTGTTTTTGATTGTTACTAATTGTCATCTAATACCGAGCAGTGGTACTTGGAACAAACCCTTGAAAGAAGGAAAATAAACATAAATCCTAATTTACTTTTGTACACATTTAAATCTACCTCTTGCTTTGCTATCTCGATATAGGCAGGAAATTTGTATCTGGCCGGTGGCTCATCCGGCCTGTTCACCTGTACCCTTTCGAATCCAGTAAAAAAGATTTGGCGACCATGCTGTAACAAAACGTAAAATTAGAACATTTTTAACATAATCATTTTTAGTAAGATTTAATATAAAATGTCCTCGTTTAGGGTGCTTTTTTTTAAGGCAAACAAAACATCTTCCGGGGGACGGTCACAAGCACTACATAGTGGTCTGAAGAGGGCGATATCGGTGCCCGGATCCCGACTTGGGTCGCGATGCGGGCATCTTTATCGTCCAATAGGAGCAGTGGTGCTTAGAGTGGTACATCTCTGAAGAAAATACCCTTTTCAAATTTTTCTTTTTCCAAATATCTTAGTTTCTTTCCCATTTATTCAGCACAAAAAAAAAATAAACTAAACGCAGACTCCCTGTTGAAGAAATGTGTACTTACATTTGCGGGCCAATTGTCCTGCACGTTGTAGGTCCTGTTGGTCGGTATTTTAATTGTGTTTGTCTACACCAACCTTGTGCACCGTGCAGAACCCATCACTTGCCCTCACTGATTCTACGGGCCGCGATAGAGCGCTAAAATTAGCGTCGTTACCTGGAAAAATAAAAACATTTTAACTCTCTTCCAGGGGACGGTCGCAAGCACTAGTGTCCTGAAGAAGGCGATATCGGTGCCCGGATCCCGACTTTGGTCGCGATGCGGGCATCTTTATCGTCCAATAGGGGCAGTGGTGCTTAGGACAGTTAACCATTATAGTTAAATAAAATGCCTGTGATATTTTATATCCGACTTGCCACATAAAATGGCTGTTTGTCTAGAGCGCTATGTTGCCTTTTGCTCGAAGTTGAAATGTGCCATATGCCATGATGCCAAATTGCCTTCTTGTTGCCCCTTACTCCTCGTCTTCCACGAATTCAAATATTCGCTGGAAAAAAAAAACAAGTTATCTACACCTTGCGGGCATTTTTTGATGGAGCTCCCCAATTATACTGGCCTGCCTGTCTGTCTTATAAATGGGGATTTCCCAATGATTTAAAATAATAAAAAGGAAACAATTTGTACCATAGTTAAATAAAATGCCTGTGAATGTTATACATATAGTGACTTGCCACGTAAGATGCCTATTTTGCCTTTTGCCCGAAATGTGCCAAATGCCATGATGCCAAATTGCCTTTTTGGTTGCCCCTTATTCCTCGTCCTCCACCTCAAAGCTAAGGCGCTGTAGCACTGCAGGTCCCCCTAATGCCTTTATCGTACAAATTTCGCCTGAAATCAAAAATTAATATATGTATTAGTATTATTTATTAAAACTGAAAATTCAACAAGAGTTATTTTATTTATCGCGATGAATGCCACATGCCATGATGCCAAAAGTTGTCAATTGCCTTTTTATGCGCCTACTCTTCGTCCTCAACCTCAAAACTGAGGCACTGTAGCACTGCAGATCCCCCTAAAGCCTTTATCGTACAAATTTCGCCTTTGGCGCTCGGGGTGGTTTCTTTCTAAAGGAAATACCCTTTTAAAATTTTTCTTTCTCCAAATATCATAGTTTTTTCCATGACGATATGCGAATCAAGATTGTCAACTTACTTTTCTCCTCTTTTCCGGAACTGCTTCCGGTTCTGCAGGGCTTTCGGACGGAGGAGCACCCCTTAGCCCCGCTCGTGTCCCCTTCCTTTTTTTGGCGTAGGGGGGAACAGAATCTGAGGCATTCCCTCGTCTTCTCTTATGCTGGACGTAACCACTAGCAGCACTTGTGGTGACTTTTGCTGGACGTATCCACTAGCAGCACTTGCAGTGACTAAATAAATATTATTTATTAATAATGTCACGAACACTACTGCTCTAAAGAGGGCGATATCGGTGCCCGGATCCCGACTTTGGTCGCGATGCGGGCATTTTTATCGTTCAATAGGGGCAGTGGTGCTTAGAGTAGTACATCTCTGAAGAAAATACCCTTTTTCAAATTTTTCTTCTTCCAAATATCTTAGTTTTTTTTCCATTTATTTAGCACAAAAAAATTAAACTTAACGCAGACTCCCTGTAGAAGAAATGTGTACTTACGTCATTTGCGGTCCAGTTGTCCTGCACGATGTAAGTCCTGTTGGTCGGGATTTTAACGGTGTGTTTGTCTACACCGACCTTATGCACCGTGCAGAACCCATCACTTGCCCTCACTGTTTCTACGGGCCGCGATAGTGCACTAAAGTTTTCGCTGTTTTCTAAAAAAAAAAAAAACATCTCAACTTGTGTTAAGACAATAATTTGGTAAAGGTAATAGAAAACAGTGTAAAAAACTGTTTTTGATTGTTACTAATTATCATCTAATACCGAGCAGTGGTGCTTGGAACGAACCCTTGAAAAAGGGAAAATAAACATAATTCCTAATTTACTTTTGTGCACATTTAAACCTACCTTTTGCCAACTCGATGTAGGCGGGGAATTTGTAGGTTACCGGTGGCTCATCCGACCTGTTCACCTGGACTCTTTCAAATCCCGTGAAAAATATTTGCTGTCCATGCTGTAACAAAACGTAAAATTAGAACATTTTTAACATAATCATTTTTAGTAAGATTTAATATAAAATGTCCTCGTTTAGGTTGGTTTCTTTCAAGGCAAACAAAACCTTTCTTCCGGGGGACGGTCGCAAGCACTAGTGTTCTGAAGAGGGCGATATCGGTGCCCGGATCCCGACTTTGGTCGCGATGCGGGCATCTTTATCACCCAATAGGGGCAGTGGTGCTTAGAGTAGTATATTTTTGGAAATACCCTTTTAAAATTTTTCTTCACCTACCTCTTGCTATTTTAATGTATGCAGGAAACTTTTATTTGGCCGGTGGTTCATCCGGCCTTTTAAAAATAGTATTATTTGTCCTACCTTCCCTTTCCTTACACCAACTCAACGTTTCTACCTAAGCAAACGTTCTTTATCCCATGATTAAAAAATGGTCAACGAAGAAATCAATTCTACAACACATAAGATGGAATTTCTTTGGAAAACAATTATCTATGATGAAATAATTACGATAAATGGGAAATGGTCTCCAAAGAAATTGTTTGGGAACTTGTGGAGCCTTTTAGTTGGTAAGTTACATTTTAAATAACATTAGAAAAGCTCTTAATAAAAGAATTCAACTGTTAGGCACAATTTTTAAACAAATCTATCTTTGTTACAGTTCTGCGCAAGAAAAAAAAAGCAGACAGCGCTCTATAAAAAATGCAACTCAACATGAAAAACAATCTTTCTACTACAAATTAAATGGATCTTCTTTAATGGAAAACAGTTATTTTTGATGAAATAATTACGATAATGGAAATGGAATCTAGAGAAATTTTTTCAAAAGATGTAAAGCCTTTATTTGGTAAGTTATTTTTTACAATGATTTTAAAAAGCAATGAATTAACTTATTATTCGTAAATTTCCTTAGTTTTTTGCAAAAATATAACAGGTTTTTAAATAAATGTTTTATTTTCAGTCCTGTGCAAAAAAAAAAAGCAGGCGCTCTATATCGATCCTCAACATAGAAACTTATTTTTCTACAATAAATAAAATGTAATTTCTTTGATGAAAAATTATTTTTTGGTGAAATAATTACGATAATGGAAATGGACTGCAGAGAAATTGTTTGGAAATTTGTGGAGCCTTTATTTGGTAAGTTATACTTCACAAAAATATTAAAAAAACCCATAATTGATTTAATTAAAGACTGTTCGCAAAAATGTACCCCAATTTTTTAACAAATGTATGTTTGTTTTCAGTTTTGCGTAAGAAAAAAAAAAGCAGACGCTCTACATAAACAGAAAATGCAACTTAAATCAAAAAACTCATTTTCTGCGACAAATTAAATGGAACTTTTTTGATAGAATACAAAAATTATCTTCAATGAAATAATTACGATAATAAAAATGGACTTGAATGAATTTTTTTGGAAATTTGTAGAGCCTTTAATTGGTAAGTTATATTTTACAATAACATTAAAAACCCTTAATTGTTTTGATAAAAGAATTTAGAGTCTTTCTAAATTTTAACAGAATTTTTAAATAAAGGTATTTTTGTTACAGTAAGAAAAAAAAAAGCAGCCGCTCTACATAATGCATATGGTACAACAAAATATGCAATTTGACTTAAAAAACATTTTTTCTACTGAATTAAATGGAATTTTTTGGATGAAACACAAATTTATCTTGGATAAAATAATTACGATAATGGAAATATTCTTCAGAGAAATAATTAGGAAAGATGTAGAGCTTTCAATTGGTAAGTTATGTTTAACAATCATTTAAAAAAAACGCAATAAAATTAACCCTTTGCTGCAATTATTTGAAATTTTCCGAGAAATTTTCTTAGCTCTTAAAAAAAAATAGAGATGGGCAAATTCCCAAAATTTTAATTTTTGGGAAGAAACATGGGAATATTGCCGGCAATATTTCCGTTTGGAAATATTCCCGGAATGTTCTCGAAAGTTTCCAAACGGAAACTTTTAGAAATATTCCCGAAATATTTCCAATAGGAATATTGCCGGCAATGTTCCCACGTAAAAATAAACAAATAAAAACTAAAATTTTATAAAATACTAAGAAATATGTATATTGAAAATTTCGGAACGGAAAGATTCGAAAATATTTCCAAAATGCAAAAATAAAACATAAAAATGGCGCCAAATTCAAAATACTTGTATTATTATTTTCGTATCTTTCCCGAATTTTTCCGTCCTCTTTTTAAATTCCCAGAAATATTCCCATTTTGGGAATATTCTCAAACTGGGAAATTTCCGATTGCCCATCTCTAAAAAAAATGTTTTATTTTCAGCTCTGTGCAAGAAAAAAAAAGCAGAGACGCTTTACTAAAATAGAATTTCTTTGGAAAACACTTGGTTTTTGCGCAAGAAAAAAAAAGCAGACACTCCTACACTTCAAAAAATGGAATGTACTAAAATCCATGTGACCTTCAACCGACCTTGTATGAAAATAGGCCTTTAATGGGAAAATGGAAAGCTTACTTCAAGTGTTTGTGAACAATCTTCAAAGGTAAAATACCATGATATGGAACTTTTCGTCGAAAAAAGCAGTTGTCTTCGGCTTTTCGATGAAATAATTACGAAAAACTAAATGGACACCAGAGAAATTGTTTTGAAACTCTTAAAGGCACATGGTAAGTTCTATTTAAAGATTTCGTAATAAAACCAATTTTTGTACGAATACGCTTCATTCTGATTGTTTTTACATTTTAAAATAAATGAATTTTTTGTTGCAGTGGCATTTTCGTGTATGAAAAATGTGCAACTTCTTTTAAAATAAAAGACTTACATGTTTTTCTGAACAACCTTTCACAATAATGGACTGCATTTTCTCTGGGAAACAATTTTCAACAAGAATATTATGAAAAAAGAAGAAAATTACCAAAAATACACTGCACAAACACATAAAAACAGTTAAAATCTAATAAAATGCCATGGACAAGTTGTAACACGCTGAAATCAGCTGTTTTAAGCTCAAGGCTACTTGATTCTTTACTTCGAAAGCTCTCAAATCATTGTTGCCAACCTTTAAGTTTAAATAAAAAGTTATTGTTTATTTTTTTGAATTTTATGTTTGTTAAAGGTAATTATTTGTTTTATTTTTTCATTTCGTATAGAAATGTAATGTCATTTATTACTTTTTCTTTGAACTAGCGTATGCGAAATAATTCACCGTAAGAAGGACCGGCTTTATTAATTTAAAGCACATGTGTCCGTGTTAAGGTGTCCCATTGGTTTTCGTGCTAGATTTTCATTAATTCATTATGTTTTTTAGTTTTAGAAACGAATAGTTACCTATTAGCGCCTTTTTGTGCATTTTATTGTATTTTTTGTAATTTTGTATAAAAGAAAACAGCAATAATTTATGTAAATATGATTTATACATTATAAATAAATCGCAAACCTACAAAATAAGTCTTTTTATTCACCCTTTTTATTATTTTAGCCTCCTTGTTCCTTTATTATTCAAAATAGTAAAATATTTCATTTTTTTTTTTAATTTGGCGCCAAAAATAACCTAGAAAAATTTGTTAATTTGTAAATCTTAAAAAAGTCGGAAAAGTCCAATAACTAACTTTGAGTGGCCACTCTGGCTAAGTTAAAACATTTATTTAAACGAATAATAAGCTTACCTATAATTTCTTATAATAACTTTCGCTTAGGGGCTGCTTTAAAATGAATTTAATTAAAAAAATAATTTTGTTGATGAGTTGGGTGTCGACATTCTGGGTACAATACAAAGCCTTTTAACCTACGAAGTAGATCATTTGAACTACTCGAAAAGCGAAACAATTTTTGAGGTTAGCGTCAACAAAAAGGGGCTTAAAATCAGTAAACATGTCGTACAAGCGTAAACCTGATTCTCAGGTACCAGCAGAAGAAAGCGATTTACTTGTTATTCGCCCTTTGTGAGTTATTTAGAAGAAAACGTTGGTTAAAATGTGATTTTGTGTATTTTTGTTTTATAGGGGCGCCGGGCAAGAAGTTGGACGTTCATGTATTATGCTTGAGTTTAAAGGAAAGAAAATCATGGTAAGGCTTTAGTAACATGTTTAGTGAAGTTTATTAGTGAGTTTTTCGTTTAGTTGGATTGTGGTATTCATCCTGGGCTGTCTGGGATGGATGCATTGCCTTTTGTCGACCTTATTGAGGCAGATGAAATTGACTTGCTTCTTATTTCACAGTAAGTTATCTTATTTTAATTAAAACAAGTGCTAAACTAATAATTGTGTTGCAAGTTTTCATTTGGACCACTGTGGGGCACTACCGTGGTTTTTACAAAAAACTAGCTTTAAGGGGCGATGTTTTATGACCCATGCCACTAAAGCGATTTACAGATGGTTGCTTTCTGATTATATTAAAGTGAGCAACATTGCTACGGATCAAATGTTGTACACTGAGGCTGATTTAGAGGCCTCAATGGATAAAATTGAGACTATTAATTTTCATGAGGAAAAAGATGTTTTGGGGATTAAATTTTGGGCTTATAACGCTGGCCATGTTTTGGGGGCCGCTATGTTTATGATTGAAATCGCTGGAGTCAAAGTAAGATAGATTTTTGTAGAAAAAAAAAACATTTTTTGGGTTTATTAGAAGAGTTTTTGAATGTTTTTTTTTTGGAATTTTAGGTTTTGTACACTGGGGATTTTTCTAGACAGGAGGACAGGCATTTAATGGCTGCAGAAATTCCTTCAGTACGTCCAGACATTCTTATCACGGTACATAATATTTTTGAGGGGTTTTTTAATTTTTGTGTACTTAAATTTTCAAAATTTCAGGAATCAACGTACGGGACTCATATTCACGAAAAACGTGAAGACCGTGAAAGCCGTTTTACAAATTTAGTACACGATATAGTTAACAGAGGGGGGCGATGCCTTATTCCAGTTTTCGCCCTCGGGCGAGCGCAAGAACTTTTACTTATTTTAGGTAAATAAAATAACAAAAAAATGCTTACCCTTTTATTCTTATTCTACTTCAAAAAGTAATTAATTTTCTAATTATTATACTCTTCGCAGACAAAGTCGATTTTAAGAAAAAAAAATTCTAAAATCGTTAATATTCATCCTAGAGCAAAGTGGCAGATTCGTACGTTTCATGACTTTTTAAGACTCATTTTTTGTCCGTCTGTCCGTAACGAAACTTGTTATCACGATAACTGAAGAACGGTTTATTCAATTGACTTGATATTTGGTACAAAAATTAATCTAGTTTGGGAAAAGAACCATATTGTTTTTGAGAAAAATCAAATAATAAACAGAGGGTTAAAACCACCCTCAAAGTTGAAAAAAATTCATATTTCGGTTAATATCAATTTTACGAAAAAAAATATTCTTAATAAAATTAAAGCTTGTATTTTTCCCTATAAAAAAGCATCTAGTAATTTTTTTGTATCCTCACCCGTTTACAAAAAAAAATAAGTTTTACGTTTTTTTTAATGAACCAAAAGTGCACCTTTTTAATCATCTACTGCGAAGAGTATCATATAAAAGGTGTAGCAATTATATATCAACAAAAAAATAGTTATAAAAAAAGAGCTATCTGCGAAGTGTAACTTTTTAAATGATCTTACTCACTGATCTAACCCGCTCTTGTTTTTTTTTTAGATGAATACTGGAGTCTGCATCCAGAATTACACGACATTCCAATTTATTATGCTTCGTCTTTGGCTAAAAAATGTATGGCAGTTTACCAGACTTACATTAATGCAATGAATGATAAAATTCGAAGACAAATAGCAGTTAATAACCCTTTTGTGTTTAAGCACATTTCAAATTTAAAGGTAAGTCAATAATAAACATTTTTATAGGGCCTAAAAATTTTAAATTTCTATTTTATCTTTAGTTAAAAGCTTTATTAATAAGTAATTTAATTTATTTAATAAAAAAGAAAAGAATGGATAGAAATTTAAATGCAAAAAAATATTCTTAAGACGATTTATTTTTATTAACAAAAAATACAAAACTATTTAATTTCAAACTGCCGTCCAAGTTCAAAAACATCCACTTCCGGTTTCACTTTTTCGTATAAATGTGGAAAAGCTCCTTTAGCGCCATATTTCTTTCTGACCTGTTCGTACAAAGTTAAATCAAACATTTCTTCCAATTCTTGTCGTGTCATAAAAATATCAGCATACAAAAATGAAAAGCCACCAATATCTCTTGTGAATTTTTCCATTTCTCGCATTGCATATACAGGATTGTACTTTTCTTTTCCTAGAAAACGAAATGTTAACATAGAGTTTTATAAGAAACGTTTTTTTGCACGCGTCCAGGTTTGGAAAAAGGGTTTTCCAATGGACAAGTGCTAAAAAACGCCTTATAAAACTTATTTTTTTATATTTGCTTCATTTAATTTTTTAAAAAGCATTCTTAATTTGAATTAAAAACTTAACTTTAAATTTTCTTTTTATCGGATTGGCTACATTGACATTTTGAAGTAAAAACCAAATTTAGGTCAGACATATTGAATAATGACATTTGCAAACTTTACTCACTTAACTGAATAAATAGGCGTTTTTGAGAAAATGTAACCGCGGTTGATATCGTTTTTCCAATTCTTCTAGTTATTCTCTTTAGTCTCTCCGAAAAAACTATGTCTCCCGATAGTTTATAATAGTGAAATTTGTAAATAAAAAGTACCTTGCAAGGAAAGAATTTATGTTTTTGCTTTTGGAAAACCAACCTAATAAAATAAAATTTTGGGTTTAATAATAAAGCAATTTAGTAACTTTTAAAAAACCCAATTTCGAGTTTCATAATGTGCTTATTATAGAACGCAAATATAAAAAATACAGTTTTTTAATGGCACAATTTTTCTAGTCTAAATAATCAAAATAAAACTTACTTTTAACATATCCAGGTACCCCATAAACCCCTAAATCATTATACATAGCATAGTTCGTTCCTTCGACCATATATTCTTCCTTAGGGGGCTTAATTTGCCCACTTTGGGGGCCATGGTTGTACACACGACAGGGGTAAACCAAAAGGGGGTACGCATCAAACAACTTGTCACTTACATTAATCTGATCCTCTAATTTCCTAATTGGTAGAACTATGTCTTGGAAAACTTGTCTTGTGAAAGTATACGCCCTCACCCCGGGGGTTGTAGTGAATTTTAAGAACGCAGGTTTAGGGGGTAACAACCACCCAAATAACCATCGAAAGATTACGTTATTTCCGAAAGGAATCATAGATTCAACTACCCAGAAAATAGCCCTATTGTGCCTTAATAAATACTCCCTTAAAGGGATTAATTCAGTATGTTTTCCCTTATTTAAGAACCCTTCAGTGTACTTGTAGAACCAGGGTTTGTACCATTTATTGCAGTGGTTGATGGGTAACGAAGGGTCAAAGTCGCTGTAGTCTCCTGTCATGATAACGGCCTTTGAAGGGGTGTAAATTGTGGCTTCAACGTAATCGGAAACAGGGTAGTCAGCGGTAGAATCTCCCGAGTATAAACGTATCATGTCGCAGTAGTCTTTCTGCCCATTGACTGGGGTGTATGTCATTTTTAAGTAGGGTTTTACCTGTAAAAATAGGGGTAGTTTGACGTAAGGGTAGTGTTTTAAAAAAAATTATAATAAAGAAAATTTTTTTCGATTTAAATGAAACTTTATGCCCTAAATTATCATTCTGCATTTACTTTTGGCACTAAAATTTTATTTCACCGTTAAGACCACACATACATTTAAGTGTCGCGTTTAAAGTTGCCTTTGTTAGCACATAGCAATAAAACTAAAAGCGCTGCAAATGTTTAAGTGCCACATTTGGATTCAGCAGCTCGTTTTACATAAACGTCTGTTTTTATTTCTAAAAATAATTTTTTTTGTGGCCGTAGCTTTAAAAAAACTGGAAATATTTGAACTAAAAAATGAGGGTAAATTAAAAAAAAATAAATTCGAGTGAAGCTGTGTTTTTAGGTTAATTAAAAGCCTTACAAACCAAATCTGCAATCGGGTTTTTTTTCCAAGTGCTTTTGTCTTTTTTTTTAGAGCTTTTAAAATTATTTAAAAAGTCTTTTAAAATTTTTTTAAAAAGTCTTACAAAAGCTTTCCAAAATTTTTTTTGTTTCTGATTTAAATAAAACTTTTTTTGTAATCAACTTTTTAGCTGTAGAATACCAATCTGCATTTAGATTTTTCTAAAAAAAAGGTTTCTGCATACTAGAGCTTTTTGAAAAAAAGTAGGGTGTCGCGTTTGGTGTTGCGTTTGAAAGCTCATAGCAATAAAACTAAAAACGTTGGAACTGTTTAAGTGCCAGATTCGGATTCAGCAGATTGTTTTACATAAGCATTGATGTCATTTATTGGTGGCAAAAATTATTTTTAATTATAAAACTGGAAATATTTGGACCCTTACGCCTTAGTTAAAAATGCCGAAAATTTTGGGGGAAAATAATATAAACATAAAACATAAAAAACAAAACTAAAATCTGATTTGTTCCTAGTCGTTTAGTTTTTTTACTACAGCCCATCAAAGTTTCCCAAAAAAAAATTCAAAGCAAAAAAAATCTTGTCTTCGATTTAAATAAAACAAATTTTGTAGGCAACTTTTACGCTATGTAAAAAAAAGATTTTTTTCTAAAATAAAAATTCCAGGCGCAAGATCATAAAAATTATGTTTTACGCGTTTGAGGTTGCCTTTATAGTTACCTTAACAATTCTCAAAGTAAGGGCTACCAAAAATCCCAAACTACCATGCGACCAGGCTAAGGCTTGATACAAATCCTTATAATTGTCCTTATCAGCTTTAACAAGACTCCCATCTGCTAGAACAACTTCATACGATTGAATCGTTTCATGGTACAGCCCAGCTTTATGGGAATGCGTCGTCATCCCAGTCCCCATAGCAAGCCCCCCTAAAGTGGCATCGGCTATCTCTAAAGTAACCGCCAGAGTGTACCCCTTTGGTATTAGATATTTAGTTATGTCTCCTACAGTGACCATTGGTTCTACTCTAACGCTTAGGTTTTTCTCGTCTAGCTCCAATATATCAAAGAGATCAATTGGTATTTTGTGGCACAGATCTTTCCGGTAAAATGTAGTGCTCAAACTAAGCCAGTTAGGTCGTGAGGTGCAAAGTAATTTTCTGTTTTTCTGAGGTATAGTGTTCCATTTTTGTATAGCAGATTGGATTTTGCGTACACGTTTGTCGTGAAATTGTGGGCTGCTGAATAAGGCTCTGTATATTAGGGTTCTTGCTGTTAGGATAAGGTCGAATAGAAAACTGGCAGGGAGGCAGAAAAATAGTATTACCATGCCTCTGTTTTCCTCGAGAAATTCGATTATTTTGGTTTTTAGGGTTTTTTCCGACATCTGAAATTTTTCTTTGTTAGGATTTTGTGTAAAAGTCTTAAAAAAATATAATTAAATATGTGCTCATAAGTACTACGTTAAATATAATTTTAATCAATTTTTTTCTATCATATGTTTTATTTAATGCATTTAAAGAATTCTTACCTTGTTATTTTTTTTGGTCGGGAGGTAAATTTTAGGAACGAAACATATTTTTTGATAGACACAATCTTAACAATTAAATTATTTTAAATTTAAAATATGCTAGTCTAATCTAATCATTCTCTTATGTTCACATCAAAGTTCAAGTTTTAAACTTAATTTCTATTATATTTTTTGGAAAAGTTGGCCCTCCAAAAATTGTACAAAAAGTATTAAAATTGTAAAGTGGATTTTATTTTCTAGATTAGACACATTTTTACTTTATAGTTTATATTAAAACTTACGTATAATATAAACTGTTATAAAATTGATTGAACTTGACCTTGGAATTTTTAGATATAATGTTAAATACAAGGTTATTATACTCTTTGCAAATACGTCTAAAAAACACATTAAATTTGATTAAAAATTTTGCTGAATGTTTAAAAAAAAAATCGAATTATAAATTGAGGGAAAAATTGCTCATTTAAAGTTGGAAAAAAAACATATTTTGATTGATGTTAATTTTCCAAATACACATTTCCAATAAAAATTAAAGAATGTTTTTTTTTTCAACATTTTGCTAAATTTTTCTGGAAAATAACGATTATAAATTGAGGGAAAAATTGCCCATATAAAGTTGCATAAAATCATGTTCTAACTGATGAAAGTTTCCCCAAAAAAAAAATGATATAAAAATTAATAGTATATTAAAACATAGAGTTTTATAAGGAACGTTTTTTAGCACGCGTCCAGGTTTGGAAAAAGAGCCGCGCAGCGGCGAGTTTTCCAATGGACAAGTGATAAAAAGCGCCTTCTAAAACGAGTTTTTATACTATTTTTTATATTTGCTTTATTTAATTAATTAAAAAGCATTTTTAATTTTAATTAAAAACTTAAGATGAAATTTTGCTTTTATGATCAACTTTATAGCATATTGAATAATAGCATTTGTAAACTATAGACCTTTTCCGTTGGTCCGACGTTCATTGTTAAATTTGACATAAGTCATCGTTTCACTGATGGTGACCACCTGTATTACAAATGATTTATGTCAAATTTAACAATGAATGTCGGACCAACGGAAAAGGTCTATAATTATTTAATACTGAATGAATAGTCGTTTTTGAGAAAATGTAACCATTGATATCGTTTCTCCAATTCTTCTTGTTATTCCCTCTACAAAAAAAATATGTCCCCTGATTGATTATAATAGTAAAATTTGTAAATAAAAAGTACCTTGCAAGAAAAGAATTCATCTTTTTGCAACAGGAAAACCAACCAATAAAATAAAATTTTGGGTTTAATAATGAAGCAATTCAGAAACTTTAAAAAACCAAATTTCGGGTTTCATAATGTGCATATTATAGAACGCAAATATAAAAAATATTTTTTTAAGGGCATTGACCATTTTGAAGACGTAGGACCCTGCGTAATAATGGCCTCCCCTGGTATGATGCAAAGTGGACTTTCCAGAGAACTTTTTGAATCGTGGTGTACCGATTCCAAAAATGGAGTCATTATTGCAGGTTCGCCCTAAAAATCAAAAATAAACCAAAAAAACAATGTTAAAAAAATAATTTCTATAGGTTATTGCGTTGAAGGGACTTTGGCCAAGACAATTTTATCCGAACCCGAAGAAATTACAACGATGGTTGGACAAAAACTACCATTAAAAATGTCGGTTGATTATATTTCATTTTCGGCGCATACTGATTACCAGCAAACGAGCGAATTTATAAGAATTTTGAAACCGCCACATGTCGTACGTAAAAACGCTTATTATTTCCATGTTTTCTAAAAAAAAGTGTATTTTTTATTAGGTTTTGGTACACGGCGAACAAAATGAAATGAGTCGCCTTAAAGCGGCCCTTCAGCGAGAATATGAGGACGATCCAAATACAACAATTCATTTGCATAATCCCAGAAATACACATTCAGTTGAATTGTCTTTTAGAGGTGAAAAAACGGCAAAAGTTATGGGTTCTTTAGCTATGGAACGGCCAAAACCTGGAAAAACATTATCCGGTGTTTTGGTCAAAAGAAATTTTAACTATCACGTTTTGGCATCGAATGATTTGTCCAGTATGTTTGTTTTTTTTAAGCATCAAAATAAAAAAATAAATACATTTTTTATTAACGTTTTTTGCATTTATTTTTAAAGCCAACAGTTTTAGAGCTTGTGTTTAAAAAATAGCAGTTTTTTAAGAAGTATAATTTTTAGAATATACGGACATGAACCAAAGTCAGATTTTGCAAAGGCAAAGTATGCATTACTCAGGAAATGTTGGTGTTTTACGACATTTAATAACGCAAGTGGCTGGACTTTTGGAAACAGTGGAAGGAGAGAAAAAAATGCGGGCATTTAACGCAGTCAATATTTTAATTGAAGGAAAAATTGTCACTTTAGAGGTAAGCCAATTATTAACAGTTTTCTAGCAAATTTGCCAACAAAAATCATAATCCAAATTTAAAAAATGTTTGCTGCAATTTGTCGTTTTTAAAAATAATGGAGCGTATTCGTACAAAAATTGGTTGGGGTAACCTAGGATATATGTCATACCACCCGTCGTTCCAGATGCTAACTGACATTACTTCTCTTTTTTATACTTTTATCAAATATAACGCTAATATGCCAAAAAACAAATTGCATGTTTAAAACATTCTACGTACCAGCTAAACGGTTTGTATAACATTTAGAAGGTGTTTTACATCTTTAATTCTTTATAATAAGGTAAAAAAGGAAATTATGACTTTTACAAAAGGATTTCCGTGAATGTTTAAAATAATACGCATTTTTTTGGATGCACGGACTTTGCATCAAAAGTACATTTGTAAATGAGTCATTATGCCCTATTTTACCTAATTATGAAGAATTGAAGTTGTAAAACACTTCGTTAATGTTATACAAACCTTTTAACTGTTACGTAGAATGTTTTAAACAGGCAGTTTGTTGTTTGGTATATTAGCGTTATATTTGATAAAAATATAAAATTCAGAAGTAATGTCAGTTAGCATCTGGAACGACGGGTGGTATGACATATATCCTAGGTAATCTCAACCAATTTTTGTACGAATACGCTTCATTAAATTTTCTTTGCTCTTCTTACAAAGTGTTAATTTTTTTTAGTGGGTAGCAAATCCAATAAACGACATGTACGCAGATACAATTGTAGCAGCAGTTTTACAGGCAGATTTACTCGACACTCCTATTAAAAATCTGTCTGCGACTGTAAAAGTCGACAGAATGCATTTTAAAGAATGTTTAATCGAAATGTTACAAGATATGTTTGGGGAAGATTCTGTCCCTAAAATTTTTAAAGGAGAGAAACTATACGTTTGTGTTGATGAAAAAAGAGCTGATATTGATTTGTCAAACTTGGTAAGCACCCATTAATTTTAAAAAATTATGTATTGCTATTTTTTAATACAGGGTGTTACCAAATAACTAGCAAAAATTCAGGGGGTAATTCCAGAACCCATTTAAGAAAAAAAGTTAATATAAACATGTGTCCGAAAATCCTTCGTTACTGAGATACAGGGTGTCAAAGTTTCTCAAAAAAAATTTTAATCTTAAGATTACTAAAAAGCCAAACCAGATATTTGTTTAAAATAATAATAAAAAAATGAAATTAATTAACCCTTCATTGTTAACTATGTTTTATTTTCATTAACATAAAAAAGCCAAACTTAAAAAAGAAATTTAGTTGCCTTAGGGCAATGAATTTTTTTCTCGAAAACGGTTAGTTTTATGAAAAAAGAACAAGACATTAATTTTTAAGATCATATTCTAGGGCTTCTAATTATTTTATGAAAATACCAAAAAAGTAACACACAAAAAAGTTAGGGGTGAACAACCCCCATGGTACCCCCAAATGTGCCCCTTCCAATTATAATTTTTATTTTTTTTCTACCGCACTTTATGCCTAATGGTAAGAAAATTACCCGTGCTAAGTTTTAAATAAATATCTGGTTTAGTTTCTTGGTAATCTTAAAAAAAGTTTTTTTTTAGAAACTTTGACACCCTGTATCTCAGAAAGTCCAGGAATTACCTCCTGATTTTTTCCTAGTTATTTGGTAACACCCTGTATGGTCAGTTTTTAACAATTTTTTTTTTTAACAGGAAGTAACCTGCGAGCAAGATGAGATGTTTCAACAAATTGTGCAAACAGCAGTTTCAAAATTATATCAATCATTAGCGCCTCCACAAACTGATCAATAATTGTTATTTTTTTAATTGTATTGTATTGATTAATTTAAAAATAAATTTTATTAAAAGATCTTGGTTTTTTACTTTTTGTAAGAATTAGGAATAAAAAACTATCTGTAAAGAACACAATTTATTGGAGTGTAAAAATATACATTTAAAAAAATGATACAGTAAAAATAAAAAATTCACATTTCACCTAAACAAAAATTAAAAAAAAATAAATAAAAATTACAAAGCCTCAATTAAAATAGCAATTCCCTGCCCACCCCCAATGCAAGCAGATCCAATTCCAAACTTGGCTTTCCTTCTCCTTAACTCATGCACCAAATGCCCCGTTATCCTTGCCCCAGAAGCCCCAAGGGGGTGCCCCAAAGCTATAGCCCCACCGTCAACATTTAACTTATCCATATCCAACTTTAGTTCTTTTGCACAAGCCAAAGTTTGGGCAGCAAACGCTTCATTAATCTAAAATTAAAAAAAATATTTTTGAGGGCAATACAGTCTGTCTAATAAAAAAAGAGATGCGACACAGATATGGGGGCAATAGAGTCTGTATAAAAACAGAGCCGGGACACAAAATTTTAAAAATTTACCTCGATAAGGTCAATTTGGTCCAAGGTCATTCCCGTGGCCTTGAGAACGTTCTGTATGGCTGGGACTGGACCAATGCCCATTATTGTGGGGTCTACACCTACTACGGCGTATCCTACGATTCTAGCAAGGGGCGTAAGATTATTTTTTGAGGCAGCGGATTCGCTAGCGAGGATTACAGCTCCTGCTCCATCGCAAATGCCCTAAAACATGATAAAAATGCCAGAAAATAAATAATGTCTCATTTTTAAAAAACGTCGCTTTTGTGACTCCATAGTAAAACTCGTATAAAAAATAAAGTCTTTGGAGTATACTAAATGTAAATACAGTTCTTAAAACTAGAAAAATAGGGCTATAAAATGGCTTTTGGTTTATTAAAATCGGGTTATTCTTTGAGGAAAAAATCTTACTTCAAAAAGAACACATTTTAAAAACAAAAATTGTAACTTTTGTGACACTCCTCAGTAAAACTCTTATAACAAATATAGTGCTAAGTATATTAAAACTGAATACAGTTCTTAAAACTAGAAAAATAGGGCTATAAAATGGCTTTTGGTTTATTAAAATCGGTTTATTTTTTGAGGAAAAAATATTACTTCAAAAAGAACACATTTTGAAAAACAAAAAGCAAAAACAAAAATTGTTACTTTTGTGACACTCCTTAGTAAAACTCTTATAAAAAAAGAAGTCTCTGGAGTATATTAAAAGTGAATAAAACTAGAAAAATAGGGCTATAAAATGGCTTTTGGTTTATTAAAATCGGGTTATTCTTTGAGGAAAAAATCTTACTTCAAAAAGAACACATTTTTAAAAACAAAAAGCAAAAACAAAAATTGTTACTTTTGTGACACTCCTCAGTAAAACTTATATAAAAAAAGAAGTCTCTGGGGAATATTAAAACTGAATGCAGTTCTTAAAACTAGAGAAATAGGGCTATAAAATGGCTTTTGGTTTATTAAAATCGGCTTATTCTTTAAGGAAAAAATCTTACATCAAAAAGAACACATTTTAAAAACAAAAAGCAAAAACAAAAATTGTTACTTTTGTGACAGTTCTTAGTAAAACTCTGATAAAAAATTGAAGTTTTCAGTGTATTTTAAAACTGAATGCAGTTCTTTAAACTAGTTAAATGGGGCTATAAAATGGTTTTCGGTTTATTAAAATCGGGTTATTCTTTAAGGAAAAAATGTTACTTCAAAAAGAACACATTTTAAAAACAAAAAGCAAAACCAAAAATTGTTACTTTTGTGACACTCCTCAGTAAAACTCTGATAACTCTGAAGTTTTCAGTGTATTTTAAAACTGAATACAGTTCTTTAAACTAGAAGAATAGGGCTATAAAATGGCTTTTGGTTTATTAAAATCGGTTTATTTTTTGAGGAAAGAAATCTTACTTCAAAAAGAACACATTTTTAAAAACAAAAGACAAAAACAAAAATTGTTACTTTTGTGACACTCCTCAGTAAAACTCTTATAAAAAAAGAAGTCTCTGGAGAATATTAAAATTGAATACAGTTCTTAAAACTAGAAAAATAGGGCTATAAAATGGCTTTTGGTTTATTAAAATCGGTTTATTTTTTGAGGAAAAAATATTACATCAAAAACAACACATTTTTAAAAACAAAAAGCAGAAATAAAAATTGTTACTTTTGTGACACTCCTTAGTAAAACTCTGATAAAAATTGAAGTTTCCAGTGTATTTTAAAACTGAATACAGTTCTTTAAACTAGAAAAATAGGGCTATAAAATGGCTTTTGGTTTATTAAAATCGGGTTATTTTTTGAGGAAAAAAATCTTACTTCAAAAAGAACACATTTTTAAAAACAAAAAGCAAAAACAAAAATTGTAACTTTTGTGACACTCCTCAGTAAAACTCTTATAACAAATATAGTGTTTAGAGTATTTTAAAACTGAATACAGTTCTTTAAACTAGAAAAATGGGGCAATAAAATGGTTTTTGGTTTATTAAAATCGGGTTATTCTGTGAGGTAAAAATCTTACTTCAAAAAGAACACATTTTAAAAACAAAAAGCAAAAATTGTTACTTTTGTGACACTCCTTAGTAAAACTCTGATAAAAATTAAAGTTTCTAGTGTATTTTAAAACTGAATATAGTTCTTTAAACTAGAAAAATGGGGCAATAAAATGGCTTTTGGTTTATTAAAATCGGTTTATTTTTTGAGGAAAAAATCTTACTTCAAAAAGAACACATTTTAAAAACAAAAAGCAAAAACAAAAATTGTTACTTTTGTGACACTTCTTAGTAAAACTCTGATAAAAATTAAAGCTTACAGTGTATTTTAACACTGAATACAGTTCTTTAAACTAGAAGAATGGGGCTATAAAATGGTTTTGAGTTTATTAAAATCAGGATATTCTATAAGGTAAAAATTTTGCTTTTAAAAAGACTTTTTTTAACTCATAGAAACCAATTTTTTGAATTATTCTTGCAAGCGGTTTTTTTTCTACATTTGCTTGGAATAAAAAGCAATTATCTAAGGAAAATGGTTTTTTTAACATTGTGCATTAAAATTAAAATCTTACCGATGCAGAACCGGCGGTTACAAGCCCATTTTGCTTAAACAAAGTCGGTAACTTCTTCAACCCATCTAACGTTGTTTGCGGTCTTGGATGCTCATCAACCTCAAAACTAACCATTTCCTTCTTAACCTTAATCCCCAATGGGGCTATTTCTTCCTTAAACCTACCCCCATCTTGTGCGGCTTTCCATAAATGCTGCGATCTTAGCGAGAACTCATCGACTTGGTCTTTGGTAATTCCGGCCTGTTCACCTAACTTTTCAGCTGTTAAAGCCATAGGAAGTTTGCAGTATGAGTCGGTTAAACCGAGCCATAAGGAGTCTTCGAGGTTCAGGGGGCTGCCTAGGGGGACGCCAAATCTAAGCCCCCTTGCTATGTGAGGGGCCATGGACATGTTGTCTACGCCCCCGGTTAGAGAAATGTCCGCAACTCCAGTTACTATATCCTGAATTATTGCATGTTTTATTAAGTTTTAATATGCTTTTTGTTAAGAAAATTACCTGTACTCCATTGACAACAGCTTGAAAACCAGACCCACACAGTCTGTTAACTAATAACGCGGGTTTGTCAAGTGGTACACCAGATTTAAGGGCAACGTGGCGTGGCAAAAAAGCTCCATCCGATGCTGAACTCTATTTTAAACATTAAAACTTTATTTCTTGAACTTTACGAAAATTAAAAAACTTACTGTAAGTACGTTTCCAATGTATACACTATCAACTAGCTCTGGTTTTACATTAGCTGCAGCGAGAGCCGCTTTGGATGCATGTGTCTGTAAGTCTGTTATTGAGGTCTTTGCTAGTTTGCCCCCGTATGTGCCGAAAGCTGTACGTTTTGCCCCTACTATCACTACACCTACAGAACGCAAAAATAGACAGTTTATTATGACAAGAAAATTTTTATTTTGTCTTATAGTGTTTACCTTTAATTAACGAACTCATTTTTGCACTTATTGTATTTGGAATAAGCACTAAAAACCGCTTTTATTAACCAAAAATCAAATCTAAACAGTAAACAAGATTAAAGTTCAAAGTACAATGCAGTTATCCAGACAAAATAACAAAAATTATCAACGTGGAATATAAAGAATCATAAATATTGCCCCTTCCTTTGTAAAAATCAAAACTAGTTAGCGGGTTAGGTCAGTGGATAGGTTAGATCAGTGAGCATGTTAGAGTTTTTTTATAAAATGCCGACATTTAATAGGATACTCCTCGCAATAATCAGAAAATAGCATTATTAAAAATAAAATGTACTTTTTTAAAATTATCAAAAAAAATCTGCGAAGAGGTAAAACTATTAACTCTTCTCTTCTATACATTTTTTTTTATTAGCGAAGAGCATAAATAGATATCGATTCTGACACTGACGTTTAGGATTTAATTTGGCTTAAGAAAGATGCTTTTGTTTTCATTTTTTTTTGCAAAGCCACCTTGACCGATCCTAGACTTACGGGACTTAGAATTCTTTTAGTACTAAAAACCTTTCTTTTGGCCTTTTTTGTCTTAAAAACTTGACAAAAAAAAAACAAAAAATACTTTTTAATACAAAATTTAATTTTTTTCCATTTTTATAACTTTATTATTTCTTGTAAATTGAAAAATAACGAAGATACGGCTTTTTTTTAATTGGGGGGCTTATGTGGGGTCGAACAAAAAAAACTTTCAATTACTTTTTGTAAAGAATTGGAAGGGCTTGTATATTACCAAAAAAATTTTTTTATAAATTTTATAATAACCGAAATACGAATTTTTTTCCAGTTGGGGGGCACTGGAGCCCCCTTGTACATTATCTGATTTTTCTCAAAAACAATCCCAACCAAGATTTTAATAGGAACGATTTTTCCTGAAAATTTGAACATGATTAGGCTTTTCGTTCTTAAGTTATCGTGTTTACAAAAAAACGTGACAGAGTACAGACAGACGGACAGACGGACAGACGGACAGACGGACAGACGGATTTTTTGAAAGTTGTTCAAAATTCGATGAAACGCACGAATCTGCAAGAATTTTTGCTCTACGACGATTTTTGACGATTTTAGAATTTTCAAAACAATCACAATATACTCCTCGTTTTTGACTTTGTCTGCGAGGAGTATAATAAACTTAAACGACCTTGAACTTTCCTAATTCCTAACCTAAAATTTGCATCTGTCAGGCAGTAGAGCAAAAAGTCTGCCCTTAGTTCAAATGTAACATCGGTAACGCCATCTAGCGAATAACACTGCACACTGATGGAAGAAAACTGTAATTAAACGTACTTTTGCACGTGCTAGTGCTTTAAATGGTGATTAAACGGTGTTTTGCAGATTATTTTGCGTTTTTAGGTCAAAATCGATATAATCGAAGAATTATTAACATGGGACATTCTTCTGAAGTCGTTGAAGTAACGGAAAAATGGTACAGAAACTCGTTTTCTTTAAATATTGGTCTACAAATGCCTTTTATTAAGCATTCGAGTTTCAAGTATTTTGTAACTACATTGTGTTGCTTGTTTTTTTCTGCGTAAGTATTATTTTTTAATTTACCTAATTTGTAAGTAGGTCCTTATCTTATCATTATTTACGCCGAGTAATAGGTATTGAAAAATGTTTGCTTATTAAAAGTGTATTATGTGAAAAAAATACTCCAAAATTACAATATTTAAAATTGTCAGCTTTAATCAAGTAAAATTTCAATTTAAAATAATTAGCATGTTTTAATGTAGATAAAAAAAAATGCGAGATAAAGCACGGGAACATTAAAAAAAATTGCCATTAAATATCAAAGCTGCACCGCAACGAAATTACTAAAACGTTCAAAAATAAATACTTTTATTTTATTAGTTGCCTTAAAAACAGCAAATTTATAAAATGGGTAAGAAAAAAAATACAAAATACGTCCATTAAAGATTACAATTAAATTTATAACTTTGGAAACAATTTTGAGCCCCTTTTCCTTTTTTCAGGTAATATCAAAATAATAATGGCTTTTGCGTATGTCCTAACAATGTTTCTAGGAAGCAGATCATATATTTTAGAGCAGCAACTTAAAACTGGACAGGAGTACTATATTTACAACGCTGAATACCCAAATTCTTACCAACCGCTAGCATCTGGAAAATGGTTTGCCTCAAGTGACCCAGGAACAAAAATCAAACTAAACTGCGAGGAAATTATCATTCCGAAGGTATATTATTCTTAAAATTTAACTAAAAATCATCGTTGTGCGAAAAAAAAAATGTTGACCTTATAAAAATTAGTTTAGAAAAGTTTAGAAGACATACAGCATTCGCGCCATCTTCTGGCGTAAAAGCGTATGTTTAAGGTTATCCGTAAGATGGCAGCACCGATTTATGTCGCACAAATTGCGTAAAGCAAACAAATATAAATAAAAACGTATTTTTTTGTTGTTGCTTCTCAAAAATTGTAATTTTTTAGTCTGATAGTTGTAAAAAGGACCGTTTGTCTGTTAGTATGACTGGTAACAGGAATTTTGAAGACGCACATAATTATTGTGGAAATGGAACACTGATTTTGGACTCCCAAAGCAACTCTCTTGCAGTGGGTCAGTTTTTTTTTATACATATTATTTTTTTTTTATTTTTTATTTTAATTATTTGAATTTCTTAGGACTTTTTGCGTGGCCCGACTCTATTGGTGGAAGATTTTTGTGCAAATTAATGGCTTATTATGATAATACACCCCCTACTAAGCCACCCCCAAAAACGTGCGCATGTGGCTGGAAAAATAGGGTAAACATTTAATTTTTTTTTAAATTCGGTGCATCAAAAAAAATTCCAAATTTTTTTATTTTAGAATAGGATAGTCGGAGGGACGGAAACAGGGTTTTACGAATACCCTTCCATGGCAGGGTTAATTGACACTAACATAAAATTTAACTTTTGTGGTGGTTCTATTATTTCACAATGGTTTGTCCTTACGGCAGCTCATTGTCTGCTTTACAAAACCAAGAATTCTGTTGCTGTTATGGTTGGAAGTCATAATATTACTGCAGGTAATTTATATTTATACATGGGGCTCCCACGTCAACCCTAAACTCTTATTTTTACGCATTTTGTGGATTTAGCTTCCTGAATAGATGTCCTAACAGCACATATAAAAATATGGTTGTTACATATTTTTAGCCCAATTATTCTGATTAAAATTTGTAGGTTCCTTAGAAAAAAATCCCAACCAAGATCTGCTTATGCAGGATTGTAGGCACTACCCCCAGGAATATAAAAATTCCCACAAAATTTCCGTGACGTTTAGCCCCCATCTTGCATAAAAGTGAGGAGTTAGTTTTTTGTTAATACCTAAACTATTCGGCACTTTTGAAAAAAGTTTTAAAAATCTTTAGGAACATTATTTTAATAAGAATACAATAATTTTTAAAAAAATAATAAATCACCAATATTGACGATTCTATAGCTCTTTGAAAATCACCTTATTTCATCATAATCGTCTATCTTAGTCATAGAGTCCTGAAGCATAGATTGCAGCGTTCTCTGTATGACCAAATTAGCACATTTTCAAAGTGCTATGAAATCGTTCATATTGGTGATTTATTATTTTTTTAAAAATGATTGTATTCTTAATAAAATAATGTTCCTAAAGATTTTTAAAACTTTTTTCAAAAGTGCCTAATAGTTTAGATATTAACAAAAAACTAACTCCTCACTTCTATGCAAGATGGGGGCTAAACGTCACGGAAATTTTGTAGGAATTTTTCACTTTTATATTCCTGGGGGTAGTGCCTACAAACCTGCATAAGCAGATCTTGGTTGGAATTTTTTTCTAAGGAACCTACAAATTTTAAATAGAATGATTGGGCTATAATTATTACAACATATTTTTTGCAAGGTAAAAAATTATCCATCTTAGCCTACATTTTTTACAGGATTTGACAACCCTTACGCCGCAAAGTACTACATTAACGACTGGGTTATCCACCCCGAATTCAACAACTACAATAACGACATAGCAATCATCCAGACCCAAACCCAAATAGTCTTCAGCCCCTTTGTGGGGCCCATTTGCCTTCCTTTCAGTTTTGCGAACAAAGACTTCACCGGGCAAACCGTGACAGCCCTTGGCTGGGGGTTGCTTAACTTCGACGAAAAGAAATCCGACGTTTTAATGGGGGTTGACTTGCAGGTCCTTGGAAACGTGCAATGCAAGGAGGAATTTGGGGAAACTGTTAGCGCGGTGCAAATGTGTACTTATGCCGATAATAAAGATTCCTGTCAAAGTGATTCTGGAGGACCTTTGGTGTTTATGGATACGTATAGCCAAAGATTGAATCTTGTAGGGATTATATCGACAGGAAGGGCGTGTGCTGGGTCTATGCCAGGAGTTAGCACTAGGATGACGAAGTTCTTAAGATGGATTTTGGAAATGACACCTGGTAAGTCCAGAATTTAAAAAAAAAATTGGTCGAATAAGGAATTTTTTGCATGGTGGTTAAATTTTAGAGTGGGGCTTTTTATAAAAAATCAAATTGTCTTAAATTTTGCTTCAGACAATTGTTTTACAGACACTAATAACAAAGATATTTTTTTTTCTCTATTTAATACAGGGTGTTACCAAATAACTAGGAAAAAATTCGGGGGGTAATTCCTGAATCCATTTTAAGAAAAAAAGTTTATATAAACATGTGTCCGAAAATCCTTCGTTTCGGAGATACAGGGTGTCAAAGTTTCTCAAAAAAAATTTTAATCTTAAGATTACTAAAAAGCTAAACCAGATATTTATTTGAAATAATAATAAAAAAAAAAAATTAATGAACCCTTCATTTGCTAACTATGTTTTATTTTCATTAACATAAAAAAGCCAAATTTCAAAATGAAATTTTGTTGCCATTGGGCAATGAATTTTTTTCTCAAAAACGGTTAGTTTTATGAAAAAAAAAACAAGATATTAATTTTAAAGATCACATTCTAAGGCTTCTAATTATTTTATGAAAATACCAAAAAAGTAATAACACACAAAAAAGTTGGGGGTGAACAATCCCCATGGTACTCCCAAATGTGCCCCTTCCAATTATAATTTTTATTTTTTTTCTACCGCACCTTATGCCGAATGGTAGGAAAATTACCCGTGCTAAGTTTTAAATAAATATCTGGTTTAGTTTCTTGGTAATCTTAAAAAAAAAGTTTATTTTTAGAAACTTTGACACCCTGTATCTCAGAAAAGAAGGATTTTCGGACACATGTTTATATGAACTTTTTTACTTAAAATGTGTCCAGGAATTACCCCCTGAATTTTTCCTAGTTATTTGGTAACACCCTGTATGTAGGTAGAAGCTTTTTAAAAAGCACTCATTTTCGTTTTTCTTGTTTCAGATGCAGAGTATTGTACATAAAAATTCAAGTAATATTTGAAACAAATTCTAGTAAATATTTAAAACAAATTCAATAAAAACAGTTCATTTCTTCAACCGATATTAAACATTTTGCCCAAAAAGTACCCTTTAGCCATTACTTCAATTTTTAAAGTTAAAAACCAGTGTTTTGGAATTTTGGTTTGATTTCCTAGAGTCCTCAGGAAATAAACTAAATTTTAAAATCGATTTTAAGCTACAACTCTATTCCATTTATCCGTGGGCGAGCTTAATACGTCATGAATCTTGCCTTCATGTTTTATAACTATTGTGTATCTTCATTTCAAGTTTTCAACAAAGATCTATTGATCTCAATTTAATTTAAATGGAAAAGTGTCGTATTTCTTTCAATTCTACAATTTTATTTCTTATACTTTGAAATAAAAGTTAGTTTTTAATTCTGGGGCAGTTTTCAAGAAAACAAAAAAGTTACCAAAAAATATCTATATTTATTTAGATAAATAAAAAACACAAAATAATACATTTTGTACAACTTTACAAAAATCATTAGTCAACAAATCAAAGAAGCGCATTCCATGAAGACAGAGCGCAAACCACAGAATTCAAACACCTTTCCCAATCCCTCATATCATCTATGGTATCAGCTGATAAGAACACTTGTCTTATGACGTCACAATCATCCCTTAACTCAACCAAAAGGGTTCTAGCCCTCGAACAAATGTTCCAACTCACACTTGAAATTGTTTTGTTCAAACATTTGGAAAGTTGAATACACCCCATGGGGGCGGGTGGAGTTTCCAATTCTTGTCCAGGGTAGTTCCAGTACTTAAGGGTGGTTCCTTTGAGAACCACCCAGCGTCGGTTCCAAATTGGGGTGCCGTTTTTAATAAGGCCGATGTTTAGGAAGCCTGATTTGTTTTCACCGATTACTACCCCACTTGTAGGGGTTGCTGTGAATATTCCGTACAAGAGGGTGTTTTGGGGGATGTTGTTTAGTTTATGTTGAGGGCAGTCCAAGTTTGACATTCTTAAGGTGGTTCTACCGTGTGGTAGAAATAGAGGTTTTCGCTCTAAGTAGGAAAAATTGGCGTTTCGCTTGAATTTATGTAAATTGAAGAGTTTCTGTGGTTTTGGGCACATTGTTGAGCCAATCTGAAACAGAGGGTTGATTTTTAATTAAATGTGGATTCGCAACCCACCAAAAATAAAAAACTTTGTCATAATTTAAAAAAAAGGACACAGTTTAATATATGAATTTTATCTTGGTAACTTTAAGGTACATAAACGGCTTCTGCCATCTAGCGTAATTTTTACAAAAGTTATAGCTTTAACCGTTGACCGATAGATGTCGCTAAATGTATACAACCTTTGCATCATTCTAAACCTACCTTGTTAAGATGAAATTTGGATTCGTGACTGTAGTTTCTTAAATTATTTTTGATTCGCATACAATACATCGAGACATTGATCTCAAAATCTGGGGTTAATTGGTCAAAAATAAATTCTTCGTTGAATTCCAGTTTACCAGAAACTGCTTTTTGTACCGAGGTTGCAAAAATATGTGAGCCACTTTGTAGAATGCATACAAAGTATTGAGAGTAGTTTTTTTCAGTTTTTGTTTTGATTGGGAAATTTAAATTGGTTATCTTGACCCAGCCTAGATTTTTTGAAGGTTTGAAGTCTATGGATTCGTATTCTAGAGTTTTTAGTTGCTGATGGATAAGATTTTTACGTTCAGCTACAAAAATTAAACATTAGAAACTATTAAGAATAAAAAAAATTGACTTACTTGCAAGAAGAAGAATTTTTTCCGCTTCTAAATGCTCAGTGCTTCCGTGAAACTCCTTGGTTTTTTCGCAAACATTTAATGCCTTAGAAGTTTGCAAAATAATTTCGTTTTGAAGCTGCTTTTCGTAAATCAGAGAGTCTGCTTTAAAGTTTGGAAAACAGACTTCGTAACTATTTTCTGTGGTTTCGGTATAATTTAAATGCGGTGCAGAGGGTTTGTGGATGTTGCCAGATTGGTTTTTGTTTACTTCACTGTACAGGCTCAATAGCGTTGATATATTTGAGGTGTTTACAGTTTCATCGATGTTTTTTTGTTGGTCTGTTGTTTTTGAATCAGGCGTTGAACTATCTAAACTCTAATAAAAAAAATATATATATACAGGGTGTTCGCATATAGTTTGCTTTTTTTGATATGGCAAATAGCTGGGAAAATCCAAGACATTTGGTAAATACAGTTTTTTGAAAAAGTGCCCCCCTAATTTTGTTTATTTTTTAAATTCCCCAATTCAAGTTAAAACTTTTTTACCACTTAAAATTTCTGAGAAATTGTACCGTTTACGAATAAACTGCCAAAAGCACTCTTAATGTGCTCCATATTTTTGCAAAAGACTAGATTTTCTTTTAAAATTTCTATGTCACTGACCACTATCAATAAATTAAACTAAGTTTTTTGTCAAGTCAAATGCAAAATATGGTCAGACAAATCATTTGGTAAATATTTACGATTACGTGTTTTTAGTCTTCTTGCTTAAAGGCCATTATTTCCGAAAGGGGGCAGTTTTTTAAAAAATTGTTTTTACCGAATGCCTTGGATTTTTTCCAGCTATTTGCCATATCAAAAGAAGCTTAGACCTTGTGTAAAAAAAATGCAGCATTTAAAAAAATATTTTATAATTAAATTTTACTTACGTAGCTTATTTCTGAAGCAGTTGACAAATTATTTTCCCCGAGAGCCATTTCCAGAAATGTCCTTGAATCATACTCCACTTCGTCTTCTTGAAAGTCCTGTTTATTATCCTGTGATCCTGATTTTAAAGGACTAAGCATAAGACAAGTTTCATCGTTGTCCAAAACATGATCGATTGTTGAACTTAGAAAGTTTCCATTTGAACCAAATTTGTTCTGTAAAACAAAATCGTCCTGTTTGTCCTTTGATTCAGTTTTTAAAGGATTTGTAATTTGAGGAGAGTCCTTACTGTCTAAATTAGAGTCTATTGTTGAGCTGAGAATATTTCCGTTTGAGTCAAAATCAGCTTCGTTTAAGTGTTGAATTTCTTCAATGCTGAGATAAAGTTGTTCTTTTTGAAGTCCGTAACTTTCTTCAAAAAAGCTACCATCGTCAAAGAGTATGGTTTGTTCCTCTGGCTCACTATTTTCTTCGTCAAAATCCAAAGAAGCCTTTCGGCAAAGTTGTCTATGAAAGCTTTTTTGTGTTAAAGTGTTAAGGATGTTGTTGTACCTTTCTAAAACTAATTCTTGGACGATTTTGGAGTCGTTTTCTTCTTCCTTGGTTGAGTGTGTTGCTTTGGAAAGTAATGCCTTTTTTCCCATGATTGGTGGTAACGAGTCTCGTTTACTTTGTTTAAAGAAAACATCGTTTTTTTCGAGTGGGCTGTCCAACTTTGTCCTGTGTTCTGGTGTCGTTCTTACGCAAGTTTTAACAGGCATTGGAATATTTTCAAGTTGTTTTTGTGCTACTGGTAATGTTTTTGGTATGCTTATTTTTATTTTAACACACTCAGAGTCTTTAGGTACTATTAATTCATGTTTGATATTAATTTCTTTATCTGATTTATTAATAATGGTCTTAACGTCCAGTTCTGTGGTTTTGGTAGTATTTTTAATGTTATTTAAATGTTCTAGGTTGTTTAAATTTTTATCGTCAGTGCAAGTTGTGTCTTGTTTTGTGTAGGTGATTTTGTCTTCATCTGTCATGTTTTTAGTCGTCAGGATAAAATTTTGTGGCGGGTCTTGTTTGGAAAAATCGTACAATTCGGACATTCTAACCGGTGAACCTAAAAACAGTAATTTTTGAGTTTTTTAAAAGGTTTTTTATATTTGCGTTCTATAATATGCACATTATGAAACCCGAAATTTGGTTTTTTAAAGTTTCTGAATTGCTTCATTATTAAACCCAAAATTTTATTTTATTGGTTGGTTTTCCTGATGCAAAAAGATGCAGAATTTATTTCTTGCAAGGTACTTTTTATTTACAAATTTTACTATTATAATCAATCGGGGGACATAGTTTTTTTGTAGAGGGAATAACTAGAAGAATTGGAGAAACGATATCAATGGTTATATTTTCTCAAAAACGCCTATTCATTCAGTATTAAGTGAGTAAAGTTTACGAATATCATTATTTAATATGTCTAACTTTAATTTATTTTTTACTTTAAAATGTCAATGTTATGCTATAATAACAAAATTTTATCTTAAGTTTTTAATTCAAATTAAAAATGCTTTTTAATTAATTAAATGAAGCAAATATAAAAAATAGTATAAAAAACTTGTTTTATAAGGCGTTTTTTATCACTTGTCCATTGGAAAACTCGCCGCTGCGCGGCTCTTTTTCCAAACCTGGACGCGTGCTAAAAAACGTTCCTTATAAAACTCGATGTTTTAATATACTATTTTTTAAAGGACACTCCCTTTTTTGCACGTGTAGTGTAAATAGCTATTTTATCCTTAAAAAATACTTACATTCGACTGTTCGAAGGAAAACACCAAACTTTTCCAAAATGCGTTTTTGCACCGAGGTAGCTTTTTCTTCGTAAATCGCTGGTATAAACTAAAACATGACTTTTAAAACCAGTCCATTAAAACGATAATATTACTTACCCCCTTTATCCACTTGTTATCCATTGAAAAACACACTATTTATTTGTAATTCTAATTTGTTAAATAAACAAATTTGGACAGTATTTATTTTTATTTTTCACAAGCGAGTCAATGTCAATTTCGTTATCCAACTGATAAAAGAACAACACAAGTTTAGGTATGTTTTTAGGAAGGTATAGAGCTCATTTGACCCCTCCACTTTCTGACCTATGGCACACAAAAGTATTGTTATTCTATCTCAAACCAATTTGCAGTTTACATTTCCCAAGGATTAACATTATTAATTGCCTTATCGATTTGTTGTTCTTGGAAAAATGGCATGAAATTAGTGTGGATGACCCTAAAAGGTCGGAGTAACATTATACCCTTTCAGGCTAATTTGGTCTATAAACTAGAATGGGTAGAAGTCGAAATCGGTAGAAGTCGAAACGCGTAGAAATTACCCTTCGCAAATGAGTAGCTTAAGTAGAATTTGGATTGGGTAGAAGTGTAATTTTATATTCTTTAAATCAAAGCTAAATCAGTATTTTATATAATTGCTGCACATTCTATAGCATACTCTTCGCAAGAAATCTATTCAAGGATAATAGTTTTTGTTTAATAAAACAAATTTTATTTAAAAAAATCTGCGAAGAGTGCAAACTATTAACAGAAATCACGAAGAATTTCATTAACGAAGTGGATAAACGTCAGTTTTGACGTTTAACATACTTATGTGAGGTTATTTGTTCTGACAGCTGCTTTTGTTTTGTTGGTTAAAATATTTCTCGCATGGCCTTCTTGACCGACTCGTGACGCAATTAGGACTTAGAAGTTTTTTGCTACTGAAATCGTTTATTTTTTGTTTTTTTAACCTTACTGGTTAACTTTACAAAAAATAAACCAACATTTTTAATAGAAAAAAAAATTTTCATTCATTTTGCAGGGAATATTTTTTTTGTAGATTGAATAATAACGGAGATAGGAGGTTTTTTTGTGGTGGGGGGTAATTGGGGGGTCATACAAAAAAACTAAGGAATACTTTTTGGAAAAGAATTAAATTGTCTATATTCTATGTCAAATAATTTTTTTTGTAAATTCAATAATAGTTGAACTACGATTTTTTTTTCATTTGGGGGGCTGAAAAGGGGGCTTTGTAGTATTCGGATTCTTATCAAAAACAATAGGGATCTTCCTCTTATAGGGATCGATTTTTCCTTAAAATTTGAATTGGATTGGAATTTTGGTTCTTAAGATAGCGTGTTTACAAGAAACGTGACATACATACACACCGACCGACCGACGGACGGACAAAAAATTAAAATCTTAAAAAGTCGTGAAACGCAAGAATCTGCAAAAATTTTTGCTCTACGACGAAAATTGACGATTTTAGGATTTTCTGATCGATTGCAATATACCCTTGTGAAGAGTATAATAAAGCACCTAAATTTACATGTTTCGGTTTAAACATTTTTGATTTATTAAATTACCTACAAGGAATATTTTTTCTTTTTTTTAATGTACCCTGAATAAAATTAAATCACTTGCAAATCTGCATAGAGCTACCCTTTACATACGAAATAATTGAAAAATTATTTTAATTTGACATCTATTTTTATACCAAAGTCTTAAATCGCACCTAACAGTGCGCAATAATAACCAAATAAAACTTTGTAATACAAATGCAGATCCATTTACGAGGGCACGCGATTCACCTAGGCATGCAATGGAAAATTCCACGTGTCCTTTCCAGGACATAGCTTTTCCAGGACATGGAAACCTTAACCCCAATATTAGCACATTAGAGAAACGCAAACTCCTTTGAGATGTCTGGGTCCGGGAGGTTCGTCCTGCGAACTAACCCGAGTCCTTACGGCGTGACAGGCCAATCAATAAATTATTTTGCATCCGGCATTTCACCAGGATTCGATCGAATAACATCTCGGAATGAGACCGCAGCGAAGGAAGTTTTGATAAGGGCACAAAATAAATATCCTTTAAAAGGATACCTTAGAAAAATGATGTTTTGTACAAATTTTTTGTTTTTAATTATAAAAAAA
Organism: Cartodere bifasciata; assembly: GCA_963920755.1. Lineage (NCBI taxonomy): Eukaryota > Metazoa > Arthropoda > Insecta > Coleoptera > Latridiidae > Cartodere > Cartodere bifasciata. Next base: position 243,411 of record OY987197.1, on the reverse strand, counting down.
TGCTTGGACATCTAACGAGGAGTTGTATTAGTGGCCTCCCTCTAGCGGAAAGTGGAGAAAATTGTCGTTTTGCGTTTTTAAGCTAATAGAGGGCAGTACCTGTTTTAAGTATCTAAGAACGAGCAAAGCTGTAAGATATGTTAATTTAAATTGTGTTTTAAAATTGTCAGGACATTTTGCGTTTAGGGAAAATGCTCAATACTGTTTTCCACCCTACGATGACGTGTAGGCGTCCCGCGTCGTTCCCGTAAACAAAGAGGGGTTTCCTTTGCCACTACCTTTCTCAAACATTCAGTCTCTTTCAACCCGCGTGCAATGCAACCCATTCTAAAACTCATAAGGGCCAATTTCCTGTGAAAGCACATGCGTCTATTGATTTTTAAAACCAAATCCAAAATTTAACCCTAACCGCCCTAGAAGTGTTAAAGTAACGTATTTTTAAGTGTTAAAAAATAGGTAAGTAACCACGGAATAAAACGTGGTATTTAAAACCGGTGAAAAGGATAATAGTAACTGTAATTATCCTTAAAATAGTTCACACATTAAGTCAATATGTCAACAAATAAAACGCCGGAGTTGGCAAGAAATGGTCATGAATTAGCGCCGTTAAATTCTCGGGCAAATAGAGAAGGTACCAAAGGTGTTACCATTGTCCTGCAAGGTCCTCGTGGGTCGATTATCTCACGAGGAAGCATGGTGGACCAGGATCCTGACAGAGCAGCGTGGAGTGGCAAAATGCAATTTTTTTTATCAATTATTGGATACTCGGTTGGATTAGGGAATATTTGGAGATTTCCTTATTTGTGTCAGCAAAACGGAGGGGGTAAGTTTTCAGTAACACTCCGCACAAAAAATGTATGAATTTTTTTGAAAAATGATTGATATTTTAAAGAAAAAAGGACCTTAAAAAAGACTTTAAATTTTACAGAAACAAATAGATGTATTGGACATTTATTTACGAGGTATCATCTATACCAATAAAGTTATTAAATACGTCAATTTATCATTCCATTCAATAAAATTTTTATGAAATAATAAATGCGGTATACTTCTGCTAAATTAAGTTATCTATCATATCAGCTCACTGAAATGCGACCTTAATATTACAATTTGGATTAGGGTTTATGGATTTTGCTAAATCCCTATTATATTGGTGACCTCGTTTCGAAATGTTTTTCTTTTATTTCATTATCAAACGTTGGGTAATTTCTAAAACGTAGGAACATAAAGGAAATTCAATTTTCTTTGCTTTATTAAATTTTGAAATTATGTTCTGCAAAATTGTCTTGTATTACCTTTTGTAGCGAAACGTAGAACTGTTTAGGTACAGGGTGTCCCAAAAACATTTTGTGCAAAAACGCGTTTTTAAAAGGCGGCAAAATTGTCTTTTTAATTTATTTTAAGCAAGATAAGCAAAATTAAGGACTTGACTTCTAAGTTTAATATTAAAAAATCGAGTTGCCTTGGTGGCAAAGCATGTACTTGAGATCTAAAGGCTAGAGAATCAAATTCACAGATCTTTTAATCTGTGCTTCTAGAAGCTCGTATAAGTCATGAGCTCCAGTCAATTCTACTAAGTAGCACATCTACATGAGGGCCCCATCCTATATTAAAACTAAATGTAGTTTTAAAAAATAGAAAAATAGGGCTACAAACGTATTATGCTTTCATTTAAATCGGTTATTTCTTTGAGTCGAAAATCTGACTTCAAAAATCATTGTAATATTCTTGTTTTTTTTGAAGCCAGATTTTCGACTGGAGCTCAACGGAGATGCCTTATACGAGCTTCTAGGAGCACAGATCTTCGAAACTGTGAATTTGAATCTCAAGCCTTAAATCGGCAACAAAGTTAATCCTCAAACTCAAACATCAAAAAGCGTAGGCACGTCGAGAAAATTAGGTCATATTGATTTTTGGCAGATGCTATGCTAATCGCGTGCACTTTATGCTACACTAAAATTGCATTATCATTTTTCTAACTTTAATTACTAGTCATATTGCGTACTACAGATAATACGCTTCTGAATCAAAACTAGGTACATTTTTATCGATCCTACACAGTGATGTATTTAATATAACGACATTTTTCACTTTCCTTTAAAGCCTTTACGCTTTGAGTGAAAAATGATTCAATTTATTTTATTACGCGACATTTATAAAGCGTTTAGGACCGCATGACACCAAACTTAATTTCCTGTTTAGTTAGAATCCTTACGCAAGGACCTTTATGTTAAAAACTGTTTTTTCAGGTGCGTTTTTGATTCCATTTGCCATAATGTTAATCCTGGAAGGAATACCTCTGTTCCTGATTGAATTAGGCATCGGGCAGAAGATGCGCCTAGGCTCGCTGGGAGTTTGGAACACTATCCATCCATGGTTGGGCGGAATTGGAATCTCTTCCTGTATAGTTACCTTTTTCGTGGCGTTATATTACAATGTTATTATCACTTGGTGTTTCTACTACTTGTTTAATAGTTTTCGGGTAAGTTAAAACTTCTACGAGGGTTGTTTTTTATATTTTGCATATGGACAAATAGGGGGCGGCACCAACGGCACCAGAAGTGCCAAACAAACCCTTTAAGTTTATTAGGAGTATACTGAAAGTTTTGTTAAGTTACGACAAGTGGTTTCGCTACAGTAATTTTTTAATTAACCTCGCGAGCTGCAAGGAAACCCCTTTTGGCTTATTCTTTACATGAAACCCCCTTGAAGCTTATTGTCCGTTATTATACTCCTCGCAGACAAAGTCAAAAACGAGGAGTATATTGTGATTGTTTTGAAAATTCTAAAATCGTCAAAAATCGTCGTAGAGCAAAAATTCTTGCAGATTCGTGCGTTTCATCGAATTTTGAACAACTTTCAAAAAATCCGTCCGTCCGTCCGTCTGTCCGTCTGTCACGTTTTTTGTAGACACTCTAACTTGAGAACCAAAGTTCCCATCAAGTTCAAATTTTCAGGAAAAATCGTTCTCATTAAAATCTAGATCCCTATTGTTTTTGAAAGAAATCGGAAAATAATAAGGGGGGCTGCGGCACCCCCCAAGTGAGAAAAAATTCATATTTCAGTTATTATCAAATTTACAGAATTTTTTTTCTGGTAACTTTAAAGCCCTTTTAATTCTCTACTAAAAGTATATTTAAGTTTTTTTTGTCCGGCCCCACGTAAGCCCCCCAATTTAAAAAAAAGCCGTATCTTCGTTATTTTTTAATTTACAAAAAAAACTTAAGTCAAAAAAATCAAAGAAAATTAAATTCTGTATTAAAATATATTTTTTGTTTTTTTTTTGTGAAGTTTTTAAGACAAAAAAGGTCAAAAAAATAGATAGTCACGTAAGTCTAGGTTCGGTCATGGTGGCTTTGCAAAAAAAAAAAATAAAACAAGTGCATCTTTCTAAAGCCAAATTAAATTCTAAACGTCAGTGTCAGAATTAATACGCATTTATGCTTTTCGCTAATAAATCTTTTTTTTTATAAAAAAGTTAATAGTATAACCTCTTTGCAGATTTTTTTTTGTAATTTTAAAAAATTATTGTTCATTTTAATTTTATTGTTTTCTGATTACTGCGAGGAGTATCCTATTAAATGTCGGCATTTTATAAAAAAACTCTAACAGGCTCACTAATCTAACCTATTCACTGAACTAACCCATCACTAGTTTTAAAAATTGTTTTATGTAAATTCATGATTGGTCATCATTCGCGGTTTTGTTTGCGATTTATGAAATTCCACTACCGAACAGACTTGAAATTCTGAGTCACTAGTCTACTTTTGTGCCTCCCTAAAAAATTGGGCTGTCCCACACAAAATAATTTTTTCACAACTGTTTATGTAAGATTTTTTAAATTGGAGTCATTTAATTGCATTAGAATGTCTTAATCTTGCGGTGTGTCACTTGTGCATTTTCCGCGGGTTTTAACTAGCGCAAAGCATCCATGTATTTCCGGGACACTCCGCCTGTTTTTGGTAGAGCTGTCTTAGGATGGGCGCTAAGATTGATGAGCGGTCTATGTTTGAATTTTAGGAATCAGCAGGAAATAGTCTATTGTTGTGGTGCATCGTCGTGAAAAATAAAAATTAACTTGGCAAGACATTTGTTGGGATAATTTTCTTTGATATTTGATTTGATTGTCAAAAATTGTTGTCTAAAAATTTTCTCGACACAACTTAAAAAAATTATTGTGGCTAAAGTACTTGTCGTATTGTAACAAAACTTTCGGTGTAGTTTTAATAATCTTGAAGGGTTTGTTTGGCACTTGTGGTGACGTTGGTGGCGCCCCACATTTGTCTGTATGCAAGATATAAAAAACGACATAAGGTGTCGGGTGTGAGCTAACTTAAAACATCCTTTTTTCAGTACCCGCTTCCTTGGAGTGAATGTCCTTTGGACGCCAACAACACAAAAGTAAAGGAATGCGTACTGTCTTCAGAAACTGCGTATTTTTGGTACAGAACCACTTTGGATGCGGCTCCAAGTATTGACAATCCTGGAGTGCCAAAATGGTGGATTGTCCTTTGTTTACTGTTGTCCTGGGTCGTGGTGTTTTTTATTGTAATGAAAGGAATCCAAAGCTCAGGGAAGGTACGTAATAGAGGGTTTAAAATAAAAATAGTAAATCAATAAATGTAACTCGGAAAACACTTACAGGATAATATCCTTGGGAAGGATTTGTTTGTTTACGTTTTGTCGTGAAAGTGTTTTTGAATTATGTAATTCTAAAAGGTTGGAAACCCTGTTTACATTAAATTTGTAAACAAAGCGTTGTAGAGGTCATTTAGAGGACTGTAAAAAAAACCTCATTTTTTTATTTTGACCTCAAAAATTGTTTACCAAAAAGGGCTTTAAAAGTATTTTTTTTTTTTTCAGGTTGTGTACTTTACGTCAATGTTTCCATATATTGTTTTAACAATTTTTTTTATAAGAGGAATCACCCTAAAAGGGGCCAGCGCTGGACTTGCTCATATGTATACTCCAAAGGTAAAAAAAACCTTTTTCTGTTAGCTATAAAAAATTTCCTATTGTATACTTTTTACAGAAAAGTGTCAAAGAGTATATTACATTTGGTTGGACGTTCTCTAAAATTGTTAATATTCACCTAAGAGCAAAAATCTTTGCAGATTCGTTCGTTTTATGACTTTTTAAGACTTATTTTTTGTCCGTCTGTCTGCATCAAAATTTGTGACCACAATTACTCAAGAACGATTTATTGGATCGACTTAAAATTTTATGCAAAAATCAATCTGGGTTAGGGGACAAGACCTATTGTTTTTGGAATAAATTAAACAATAAATAGGGGGTAAAAAGCACCCCTAAAGTTGAAAAAAATTCAGATTTTGCTAATGATAATTTTGCAAAAAAGTATTCTTCAATTCAAGACTCTACATTTATCTATTAAAATGCATTTTACAATTTTTTAATCCCCCAAAAATCGAATTTAAACTGCTTTTAATAAAATAAAAAATGCGCATCTTTCTGCAAATAATAATGCATTGGATTACTGCAAAGAGTATTTTATAAAATGTTTATTTTTATAAAAAATAACTCAAAAAATCAACCTTTGCAAATAGTATCTTTTAACCCATTCACTGATCTAACCCATTTCTTGTTTGCTTTAAAATTGTTAGACTTAACAAAAATATGTCTTTAACAGAGCTTTAATTTTTTTACCAAATAATAAAACAAATTTTGTTTTAGGTTGAAAAACTGTTAGATCCAAAAGTGTGGCTAGACGCAGCAACGCAAGTTTTCTACTCTTTTGGCTTAGCTTTTGGATCTTTAATCGCTTTCGGGTCGTATAACACCCCCAAAAATAACTGCGTAAGAGATGTAATTTTGGTTTCAATTTGCAATGCCATTACAGCCATTTATGCCAGCGTTGTTATTTTTGCCATTCTTGGTTTTAAAGCCGTTACCAATGTTGACAACTGTATCATTGAGTAAGTATCTTTATAAAAAAAAAACAACTTAAGCAAAAAAGAAGTGTGTTTTTTTTGTGCTCTTTTTTTGTGTAGTTTTTTTTTTGTTAAAAAACCTGTTTGTTGTAGCAATAAACAATTTCTTTTCCCGCACCAAAATATTTCCACAATTACTGATGCTACGTACGAACTTGCACTTAAGGATGCGTTTGCAAGGAATTTACCTGTTCGAGAATGTACTTTAGAAAAGGAACTTAACCAAGCAGCTGAGGGGACAGGACTTGCGTTCATAGTTTTCACACAAGCTATTGTAGAACTCCCTTACGCCCCATTTTGGGCCGTCCTGTTTTTCACGATGCTTCTTTCTTTGGGAATTGGTTCGCAAATTGGAATACTCGAAGGGATGCTTTGCACTGTTTTCGATATTGAGATACTTAAGCGTTTCCGAAAGGAATATATTACAGGTATATCCAAAAAGTTTGCCAAAAAAAGAATATTTACTGTAAACATTGTAGAGGGTGTCCAAGAATTGGCGCATAAAAGTGATAGTACTATCGTGGACATGGAATTTAAAACGATCAATTTTTGCATTGTAAATGTGGTCAAAATAGTGGCTTAAACATCTCAAGTTTTTTGCGAAATGGACATTAACAAGAAACATTTCTCTGATGTTTTACGAAGATTAGAGCCTTATTGTTATCCTAAAACAAAATTATTTAAAAAAGGAAATTATTTTCTTACTATTTTTCTCGCCGGCAGCATATTTTACATATTGTATTTTAATAAAATACATTTGATGCATTTGTTGTCAAAATAACATTCGAAAACTGACATAAAAAAACCCCATTCACAATAGAGTAAAATTCAAAAAATCAAAGGTGGCTGATAAAAAATCGTTTTAAATTTCATGTCCACGATAGTACGTTGTTGGGGCATGTCTAGGGAACCCCAGAAAATTAATAAAAAAATTTATCTTATAAATCTTTGGAGATATGAGGCTCCAAAGTGCGAAACTTTAAACGCTTATAGCTTAAAGATAACAGCTCATATTAACGAACAAAATTGCTAAATACAAAGGCACAATTTATCTAAAATTATTTTACCATTTGTTTATCTTTTAAATGATCAAATGGCATTTTTATAATCGATTTAATTTTTGAAAAATTTAATAAAATAAAGCTACAACAATGTCAATGAAACCTAATGCAAAAATGTATGCTCAATAATCTAGACGAGTTTTTAAGATGTATTTTGCACAATCAGTGTTGCCAAACTTATGCAACTTTATTCGCATTTTCCTCCTTTAATATAACAATTAAAGGTAAATTGCGAGGTAGGATCCAAATAAAACAAAAATCTGTTTTTAACGAGTCGACGTTTCGATGTATTTTACACCATTCTCAAGGCGACACTACAATAATTATAAAAATTAATTAAATTAATATAACAGATGGATTTTTTTTTACATTTTTCTAAGGATCCCTGAGAATGCCCCAACAACGTACTATTGCGTTTATGCGCCAATTTTTGGACATTCTTTAAATTGTCTATATTTTACTTTGTAGAAAAAAATCTTATGAAACTTTTTTTTTGTTTAAGCTTCCGTCTGCATCATTTGTTTTTCCGTGGGGCTAATTTTTACAACTGGTGCCGGCGAATACTGGCTTAAACTTTTCGATTCTTTCGCTGGTACTGTCGGGCTTGTAGTGGTAGCCCTACTTGAAATGGTTTCAGTTATCTACATCTATGGACACGAGAAGTTTACCAAGGACATTCAGGACATGACAGGTGTCAAACCAGGACTCTACTGGCAAGTTACATGGCGATACTTGGCACCTGCTATTATGGTCCTTATTTTGGTGTCTTCGATTGTATCCATGGTCATAGATCATCCTAAGTACGAGGCTTGGATTGCTGAATTGGTACGACTAAAGGCCAATTTATAGAACGTTACTTTCACTTTACTTCCGCTTTACTTCGACGTAACTTTACAGAAAATTAAATAAAATACATGGGAATGTATTAGCAAATTTATACTTCACTTTAGCGCTACTTTGCTGATTCATTTAGCTGTAAGTAGTACTGTCAAAAGCCGAGCTTGGCCGATCATGCGCAAAATTTGCAAAAATGAGATATTCACCTTTATTGTCAAGTGGTGATTACGGAATATCGCTTCGTACGAAACCTGCTGGTCTTCTTATGTAGGTTTCGTATGAAGCGATATTCCGTAATTACCGCCCAGGTGTAAATAGTCAGAAGTCGTGAGTTCAGACACATGCGCATACCTGTTCCCAATTTCACGTAACTTTACAATCTATAAATTAAGCAAATTTGTTAAGTTACGCGGAAGTGAAGTTACGCCGAAGTAAAGTGAAAGTAACGTTCTATAAATCGCCCTTTAAAGGTTTTTTTGTTGTCAATGTAATTATGATTTGTTTTTGTAGGGAAATATCCGTAAGACGCCATACCCAACATGGGTTTTGTGTATCGCAATTTCGATGATATTGGCTGGCGTTTTGCCAATTCCAATCGTTTTCTTGTTAAGGCGATATCAATGTCTTAAGATGGATATAAATATACATGAGGGATCCATCCGAAGAATTGACACTACAGCATCTACCAAGGAAATGATTACTGATGTTGATATGGACGTAAGTATTTTTAAATTGCTTTAAACCTTCCAAAAAATTATTTAAGTAGAGTAAAAAAAACATTGGACTTATGTAGAATTGCTTATATTGTTATGTGAGACTTATAGTTTGTAGCGCCATCTTTCGGGTTACAGATGAGCTTTGAGTAAAATCGTAAAGATGGCAGCACAGTTTCAAGTAGTTTTAATTCCTCAAAGTAGTTTCTACTAAGTTTGGAAAGTTTATTTTATTTGACAAAGTTTCTTTGATGCCTTTGTTATGTAATGTATTGCTAGTTGCTAACTTTATTCTATTATTGCTAGGATCAACTAAGTCCTGATGGTCCTTATGACACGACTGCTACGAATACGCTCAAAAATAAATTTACTATAGGCGATTTTGAAGTATAGGGTAAGTACCAAAAATAAAACGGTTTATTTGTTGGACTAAAATATAATGTTTTATTTTTCAGTATCACACTGATTTGTGTAGCGACATCCTAGAAAATTTGACAGACGACGACTCTGATGAAGAGCAAATTTATGTTCCTTCCTTTAAGAATTATTTAGTGAGATATTCCCCTATAAAAATAAGCAAAAAATAGGTTTTTTTAGGCTTTAATTTAAGCTCAAATAAATAAGATTTAAAATAGGTGTCAACTAAGGGTCTTTATGACACTTAGTGAACCCAAAAAAGTCTTATTTAGTTTAGAGAAAAATTCCAACCAAAATAATTGTTCTAGTTGTCAATTTTAAAGGCATGAATTATGAAATTGTTAAATTAGGTTAGTTGTTGTAAAGAGTCTATGTATATATTGTAAATAGTTTATAGAACTTTAAAAACGACTTAATGAATACTTAATTTTGATAGTTTATGGTGCCAAATAAGTGTAGATAGAAAGTTTTAAAATTGGAAGGATAGACTACAAATCAAAAATATTTTTTAGACAAAAAAAATTATTTCCTAGTAATTTTCTAAACAGCAAACTATCCTTTTTTATAATATTTTTATACCTGTACGATTTTTTGTGATATTGTAGGTTGTCAAAGATACTCATATAATTACTTAATTAATTATTATAAACACGAAGTGCAGTATAAAAAAGGTCTGCTCAATTTGATTCGGAATTTGCCGCTCGAAAGTGCAACAAAATTTACTCTTTGTCGTTAAATTTTTTTGCACATTTGTTGACCAGAAAATTTGGCCCATAACTATAGGAAATATTTAAAAATTGCGGGCTTATGATGCTAGAACCTAGATTTTAAAATATTAAAAATTCAGCACATTTTTTTAAATTTTCATTTCATAAAAACATAATTGCGACTATGTAAAAACAATTGTAGCAAATTAGGTAGCCTTAATTAATAAAGGTTGTTAAAAATCAATAATAGGTGTTAAAAAAACGAAATTAAAAGTAAATGTACCTGTTTTTAGTTGATAAAAAATAATCGAAAATTCGTAGTTTGCCGCTTCAAAAAAAAAGCCCTTGTACCTCAATAAAAAAAGTGCCCTGTTTGACGATTTTTTGCAATTTTTCTCTGTAACTTTTTAGCTATTGAGGCTTACTCAAAAAGCCTCTTCTTTAAAATTCTTAAACCCCATAACAAAAAATGTGTGCCTCATAAAAAACAATATTATAAAAACTACTTATAAAAATTTAAAACATTGTTACTTATACAAATAAAATTATTAATGTGCTGAAAATGTTTTTAACATCCATCATTCATTTAAAATAGGCGTCATTTTATTAACAACTTGCAAAAACTTAACTGATTTATTGATTTTAAAATGGTTACTAGTTAAAGAAATCAAGGAACTATTTTTTTTTTATTTGGGCACTATTTTGTAACATTTAATGTCCTATTTTTAATCTTAAAATGTGTCAATAAACAAATTAAGTTATAAACAAATTAATTTTTAATTACATATAAAAATGTGACAAAATTATTTCAAATACCAACAAACAATTTGGTGGTTCTTGGATTTTTTTAAGTAACCAAATATTGCACAATTTATCACCTGAATGCACACAAAATTTATTTTAATCAATAATGGAAATATTTAAATTCAAAGAGCAGGGTAATGAAGGTCAATAATAATTTTAATTACCTATTTTAACAACAAAAAACTATTTATATTTTTTAAATAATTGTAAGTGTTGTTTTTGTTTATGTTTTTTATTTATAGAAGAAAGTCCATGTGAATGTTTTTCTACACTTAAGTTATTTGTAAAAACGACGAAAAAATGATTGTTTTTAGATTTCTGTAACAGCCCAAATATGTGAAACATAGAAATAAAGTTCAAGCTTCAAAGAAACTTTGTTTTACTTTAAATTTATGGTAAAATAAATTAAAAAAAAACACTTTGGTAAACATAAATATGTTTTTACAAAAAAATGTAACTTGACCCGACTTTTGGAATATTTTTTTTGCATAAAAAACCAAATTAATTAATACAAGAACATTCTTAATTATATTTTTTTAATTTGTTATTAGAAAAATAGGCATTAAAAAATTATAGTTATGTTTACAGAATTTTCTTTAATTAGGCGTTATTTTTGTAACTATTAGAGAAAATTATTGCTTGATAATAATTATTACTTAATAATTATTGTTTCAAAAAGGTATCAAGCAGCGAGCAACAAAATTTGTCATAGCGTTCAAACATAGAGCAGAGATAGCATCGGAGATTGCATTTATGTGAAAAAAATTGTTAAAAAGTTTATAATGTCTAGTGAACTAAAAGAAAATGTAAGTATACAATAGTTTATTAATTAAATTAATCCCTTAAACAAAGTTAAAATGCTTTCACGATATTTAAATAAAGAAATCATTACCTGTTTAGTAACAAAATTTAAAAAAAGAATAAAAACTTTTTTTTTAACCTGCAAAAATTATAAACTGTTTTTTTTTTTAATTTTAACAAAAAGTCGCGTTTTTTTTCTAGCAGAAAAATGAAAAAGAAAACTTTAAAGTACAATACTCTGGTGATGACTTTGACATAAAAGATTTCCTAAGATTCCACCCCGGGGGGCTTAATTATGTAGCCCCCTACGAAAATAAAGAAATTTCCAAACAAATGCAAAATTCCTATCACTCTCCTGCTGCTTACTATTTGCTAAGGGATTATGGCGAAAAAGGAAGAAATTCTTCGGATAAAATCGAGGGCAATGAAGACCTAGAGGTATTTTTCCAAAAAAAAATAAAAATGTGGGACAAAGAAAAAAAAAATTGCGACAAACTAAAGAGGTTTTTTTTGTAGAAATTAGTGGATTGGGACAAAGCTATGCTTTGTCAAGTGGGGAAATTGGGGACTAAGTATCACCAATGGATTGAGTCACCAGTGGATCGCCCTCTTAGATTATTTACAAACCAATTTTTAGAAAATTTAACCCTTACCCCTTGGTACGTGGTCCCTATGGTATGGATTCCTATTATAGCATTTTTTTTTCACTGTGGATATAACAGATATGCTAGTTTAACCAATGGTAAGTATGACTGTTTGTTTGAGAAAAAAAAAATTTAGCCCTTTTTTTATTATTTGAAATATTTTTTTATTTCTTCTTATTTTAAAATTTGGTTCATTTGAGAAGAGTATTCATTTTATTTTTTGGGTTTTCTGAAAAATGACTCAATATTTTATATCTAAGATAGCGTTATTACAAAGAACTTAGATAATTTCAAATATTAGGAGTGCCAATATAAATGTTTATTTATTTGATCCGTTAAATTGCTCAATATAAGCCGCTTGAAGAATAACCGCTTTATTCTTTTCGCAGGAAAGCTCAAATACAAAAAATATTTTTTAACGCGAAATGTCGCGTAGCATAGAAACTGTGATTATGTAATGTTGCTTGCCTAAAATCAACAAAAAACAGCACTTTCTGGTCATTGCTCAGTGGGTTTATAAGAGTTAATTTTAATTCAAAATTGTGCTTAGCAGCAACATAAATAAACAAAGCACAAGTTGACATATTCTAAAGGTCCATCAAAAAAAGCATTTTGGCAATTTAAAATGCAAAAAATAGTGCTTCTAAATTGCCAAAATTCTGTATTTAAACGCTTATTGATGGACCTTTAGAATATGTCAACTTGTGCTTTGTTTATTTATGTTGCTTGTAAGCACAATTTGTAATTAAAATGAACTCTAATAAACCCACTGAGCAATGACCAGAAAGTGGTGTTTTTTGTTGATTTTCTGCAACCAACATTACATAACCACAGTTTCTATGCTTCGCGACATTCCCCTTAAGCGTTTTAATAAATCTTGCTTTTATTTTATCTAATTTTTTTTGTAGATGAGATGCCATTATTAACAAGCATATTTTACTTGGGCGTTGGAGTTTTACTATGGACATGGGTAGAATATTCACTTCACAGATGGGTTTTCCATATGGAAGTTTCTGGACAATATACCGCCCTTATCTATATCCATTTTGCAATTCATGGATTGCATCATAAAGTAAGTTGCTTATTTTTAAAACCTAACAAATTAGGGCGATATTTTTTTAACCTATAAAAATGATTTTTGGACTGATAACGTAAATAATTATTTTAGGTACCATTTGACAAGAAAAGATTGGTATTTCCTCCAGTACCAGCAGCTTTTGTATCTTACCTTATGCATAAGCTTTTGATACAAATGCTTTTTCCGCCTTCTTTAGAGTTACTTATTTTGGCAGGAGCACTTTTAGGTAAGATTACAAAAATGGGGGCTAGATTAGTGAGTAAAAAATACTCTTTGTAGTATTATGCAATGCATTATTATTTGCGAAATAAATATGCATTTTTCTTTGCGAAATATGTGTATTTGTTTTAAAACCTGCATGTTTTTATTTTTATTTTTAAACTTTTAGGATATTTAATGTACGACATGACACATTTTTATATCCATTATGGAGCCCCAAGAGAGAATTCTTACTTTTATCACATGAAACGTTATCATAATCAGCATCATTTTGGAGAAAATGTTACAGGTAACTAAAAGTTTAAATATTTTTTCTAAAGTCTTGCAAATTATTTTATAAATTTGCATTCTATAAAAATATAATTAAACTGTTTTTTTAAGGGTATGGTATTAGCAGCGTAATATGGGATAAACTTTTTGGTACAACTATAGCTTTAAGAAAATTAGCAAAAGAAATACGGTGGTAAATCCATATTTTGCATTATTTTTGCAGACAAAATATTTTTACTGACTCCTATATTTTATAACAAAAATGTGATTTTAAACACTGAGTTCTTTTTATTCACGTAACACAGTTACAATACTGTACAACAATTATTATAATAAATCCACATTTATTTTAAATAACAGAAATAAATGTAAAATTTGCTTCTTTTTTTTAAATTAACAACAAATAATTGGAATGATTACCTTTTCTAAATGTAAAGCATTTAATTTTCTAACAGGGGGGATAAAAATAAAAGAAAAAAACCTTACTTTAGTTACGGTAGTTTTTGTGGATCTCGGGTTTGATGTCATAGACCAGCTTAAGAATCTCCTCGATGACCTGCAAATTAATGTTTAAAATTTTAACCCTCCAAAAATAATTATTAAAAAAATTGCAACTCTTTCAAAAAATATACACAATCAAATTTTTATATGTGCGGTTAAAACATCTATTCAGGAAGCTAAATTCACAAAATGTACACAAATAGGAGTTTAAGGTTGGCGTGGTAACCCCCCAAAAAGCCCCCTTTAATTTGCAACATTAGATCATGATGGATCTGCACCAAATTTTACAAATAGGTGCTAAATAAGATTTTAAAAAGAATTCTGCAAAAATTATTTCTTAAAAAAAATTTCTACGTCCCCTAAATGGCCCCCGAAGAATAATATTCAATCATGTTGGATTTAAACCAAACTTTGCAAATAGATGCAAAATAAGATTGTAAAAAACTCATACTTAATTCTTTTTTTTGAAAAAATGTCTATGCCCCTCAAATGGGATCAAGAATTTTTTTTTAGAAAAAAAGCATTTAGTATAAGTTTTACAGAATCTTATTTTGCATTTGTTAACAAAGTTGGTGTTAATCCAAAATGATTAAATATTGCTCTTCGGGGGCCATTTAGGGGTAGAAGAAATTTTTGTAGATAAATAGATTTTCTAAAAATCCTTTTAAAATCATATTTAGCACCTATTTGTAAATTTGGTGCAGATCCATCGTGATCTAATGTTGCAAATTAATGGGGGGCTTTTAGGGGGCTACCACCCAACCCTAAACTCTTATTTGTGTGCATTTTGTGGAGTTAGCTTCCTGAATAGATGTTCTAACCGCACATATAAAAAATCGGACTGTTGTATATTTTTTGCAATGTAAAAAATGATCTATCTTGGCCTATATATTTAAACAAAAAAAAAGGGACTTACCGGACTCTTATTGGCAGCAATAGCTTTGTTCATTTCATCGATACGAAGTTTTGTATCCTGATCGATTTTAGCCACAACGTCTTCTCGAGAACCCATGTGCTTGGCCTCAAATTCACGGAATTGACGCTCACGTTCTTTGCGATACTTCTCAATCTCGTCTTGGGCCTCCTCTTTGGCTTGCTTTAGACGTCTAGCCTTACCTAAAACACCCCAATTCAATGACCTTCGGTTTTTATAACAAATTTAAGGCTTTTAACAAAAAGCAACGCTTGTTTTAGAACTATTAAAGCCTTTAGGACTGTACAGAAGCGTTTTAAAACGTTCCTTTAAGTGTATTGAGTTTTTTTAACAAGTCTCGTGACCCACTGCTACACCCATGTAAAAATAGATCAATAATAACAAATTTATGCTTACGTTTACGTGCTTCGGATACTTTTTCAGCTGCGCGTTTCTCAGCAGCCAAAAGTTGCTGGATGCCCTGGGTCTGACTTGCCATTTTCTTGAAATATGATAAAAATCAGCACTGATCTAACTTGCTGCACCTTCTAAAACCCATTAATTTTGTAGTCATATGATTCTGTCAAATTTTGAGTGTAACGTGACAGTGCGCATGCGCATGACGCTTAGCGAGCATGTGACCTACTTTACGAAAGGTGCGTGGTGTTACTTTTTATTTGTTTTTGAAACTTCTCAAGTTTTTTGGATTTTTTTTAATGAAAACTGGCTATTTTAATAAGTAATCTGGTTTGTGGCTTGTGAAAATGGTTTTTTAAGTTAAATTCACATTAGGTTGCTTACTGATAACCGAATAGTGGGTTAAAAATGCTGTTTTTTCGTTATTTTGCAAAAATTAAAAAATATTACATTCTGGGATTTTTTGGGGTTTTTTTTTTAAATATTTAAGGTTTTTTTGCCAATTATTGTAGTAAAAACAAGTCAGAAATTTGTTCATTCTTATTTATGCTATTGTGTGCAAGATATTTATTTGTTTTTAATATTAAATTAAGTAAACTCATATTTATTATTTTTTGGATTTTATAAATAGAACTCTTGCAAAATAATTTTAAATTTTTAACTGACGAATGATCCAAATTCAAAACAAGCCACTGATAAAAGAGGTCTAAAGTGCACAACTTCAAACTAACCTAAAACCTTGTGATTTTCCCGAAATTACCATATTATAAATGATTTTAAAAACACTATTTCTACCCTAATTCAATGTTTAAACAAAGTTTATCATTTAAAACCATTTATTCGGGTAAGTTTTAATTTACATTGTTTAAAAAAATTAAAAAACTGCATAGCTTTCTTATCGGCTTTGACAGCTTATAAAAAACAAACTTGATGCATTTGATCTACTTTGCACAACTTTAGTTCAAATGCTTCAAATACGAAAATTCCAGTGGCGTAACATGTAATTGATTTCAGGGTTTAAGGATGCGTTTAAAAAAAGGAATTTTAGTAAGAATACAAGTAAAAACATTAAGTTAGACAAAATATTAATAGTTTCTAAATTATCAAGGTATCAGTTTGAAAGAAAAAAATTAAAAGACTTAAATGAATGTCAATTTGAGAACGAGCTTAGAAGTAGGGGGACTGATTTTGAAAAATTGATGCATAATCACAATTTACACAAAAACGCAGTTGAAAATGTGGCAAACACGCTGAAAAACTTGGGCATTGAAGTAAAAATAGTGAACAGGTAAAAAAATTAAATTTTTTTTTTTTTAATTTTGAATTTTAAATTTTTTTTTAGATTTTGTTATTCCTATGAAGATGTTGACTGGGCTGACGTTATAATGCCCACAGGGGGCGATGGAACTTTCCTTCTGGGAGCTTCCCGAGTCAGAGACAACAAAAAACCAGTCATAGGAATAAACTCGGACCCAAATAGATCAGAAGGATATTTATGCCTTCCGAAAAAATATTCCTGCAACGTCAGAGAAGCCATAGAAAAGCTACAATCAGTAACATAACCACAAACTTTTATTCAAATTCCAGAAAAAATATTTTTTTAGGGAAATTTTACATGGATGCTTCGAAACAGAATAAGAACAACTATAGTATACCAAAAAGGCGAGGTTAAACCCTCGTATTTACACGAAGCGGAACTAAACCCATGTGACGTCATAAACCAAGCGATTAGCGAGGCTGACGTCATACAGCGAAAAGGCAAAATACTCCCAGCGCTTGCTTTAAACGAGGTACTTCACTTAGTGCTACCTTCCGAGCAATTTTGTAACTTAAAGCTACACAAATTGTCCAAGAGGTGGCGCGCGCGTTCTAAACCCTCTAAATACCTCAAAACACTTTTCGATATCCCTAATTTTTAGATTTTTATTGGAGAAACCTTATCAGCAAGAGTGTCGCACTTGACAATGCGGATAAACGGACAAAAAGAGGACACCAGTACGAAATGCTCTGGAATTTGCATTTGCACCGGAACTGGGTCTACCTCATGGCATTTAAGCATTAATCGACTTCCGGTGCAAAGCGTAGCAGAGTTGCTACGATTAATCGACATCGATGCAACTGACGGGAAGGAAAGTTTGGCAAGGTTGCTTAGCGAGATGTATAATAAGAATCTGGTTTTTGCTCCTGGTGAGGGAAAAAAATTTTAAAAAACAAAACAGCAAAATTTATGGGGGTTTTTAATAAACATTATTAATTTTTTTTAGACGATAAGAAAATGGGGTATACGATCCGAGACATGATTTCAGCAGGGGTATGGCCAAAACCAAAAGGGATTCAGTCAAGAGGATTTGCCAACAGTTTGGAAGTGGGGTCCAACTGTTATGATGCTTATTTAGTCGTAGATGGGGGTGTTTCCTACCCCTTTAACGACGGCACTGTTGCCATTCTTGATATGCTCCCTGAAGATGCTTTAAGAACTGTTTCCATTCCAGAATAATTTTATTATTCGCCTTGCAAGGGTGTTTTTGCAAATTAAATTAATTTTTAACAAATAGAATAAATTTTAACATTTTATTATTATTATTTTACAGTTTTAAACACCAAATAATACTCATATAATACTATTAGGTACATAAATACATTTTTATTTAAAATATAAAAAATAGGAATTTCGAAAATTTTAAATAATATTTTTTAAGTTTTATACTATTAAGAGTGCGACTAATTTTGCAAAATAGATCACTATAGTATATTTTTTTATAGAGAGAATTTTTTACCTTTACCTTAAAAAAATTAGTTACTGTGATTGGTTGCACGCTCCGTGAATTTACACTAGAAAAATTCAAAATGGCCGCAGCAAAACATATGTTTTTTTTGGCATAAAAAAAACTTTGGTTATGCTTAACGTCAACTTCTATAGTGTCACTATAACAATCAAAACAAAAGTTGAACAGTTGAATTTTTTTTTAAATGTCAATATCTTGTCACGTCAACATGCCAGTTAAAATTCTTATAAAAGAAAATGTTAGTTTTATAACACCATAAACAAATTTTAAATCCTCTTTACCAAAAAGATAATTTTCTGGAATTGCTGTTAATGTGGATTGTGCATTGTATACCTGTGTTTAATAGCTAGGCTGCTTCAGAAGATCCTGCTTTAAGAATCTTTTAAATAAATTAAGAGCATGGGACCGAAAGGGGGACTGGAATTGAACCATGAACAGGAACTGCAGAATTTGTTTATGCGAAAACTCTCAGGATCTAAACTAAAGTCCCTTCGCAAAAAAGGCGGCCAAATTTTTTATACATTATGCTTCACAAGCGGGGTTTTAATAAGTGGTGGTTTTTGCGGATGACGCAGTTTTAATAGTGCTTAAACGGAGCTTATCTGTTCTGCAATTTTATAAGTTTGCCGATTGAATAGTTTACAATAATCCACCGATTCTTCTAAGTTGGGCCACTAAACAATTATTTATTCTATTTAATTAAAATTTATTTTATGTAACTACAACCTTTGAGAATCTAATATTATAATTTACAAATATTCTAAAAAGTCTTTCACTGCAAGTTAAATATTTTTTGCGCTACACTCAAATTGTTTTATTTCCAAAATGGCTTGTTCTCAAAGCTGTTTATTTTGCTGCCTGATGTTTCTGCAAAATGGCCAAAATATCCTGCTGCAGTATGAATCGGTGTGGCACAATTGCATTGAATTAAAAGGGGCTTCTCATTTCACGTTTATATATAACTTTTTGCCCCTTTAATGCTTCTAAATATCTAATACCTCCAAGATGATTGAGAATCCCCTTTATGGCCTTTATGGTATCCCCAACCGTTACCCAACACACAAGACACTTTAACAACTTGTTACTCATTAAGAAATAGGTGTATATGGACAAAAACATAAAATTTGTTTTGAATTTTAGTTTTTTGTGACAGATTTGTTTAAATCTTTCAGTTTTGACAAACGTTAGATTTTGAGCTTTGTTCGAAAATACAACAAAAAAGAGTAAAATTACTGAACAAACCCCTAATAGGCAACCCAAAAAACACATTTATCGTGTGGTCGGAGTTTCTCTCTATAAAAAAAATGAACTATAGTTATGTTTTTTTGAAAAGCACCTTTCAAAAAACATAAAATTCTAAACTAAATTAAATGTGGCACTACTTTACTACTTTAGTCTAATTGGTCTTTGCACAAAAATTAAATCAATAAGTTGTTTAAGAAATTCAGCCGCAGTCTTAATTTTAATTAATTAATTTTCTGTGCTTTTATTAATACTTTTACTTACTTTAGTTTGTCTTTATTTCTTGGAATTTCCAAGAACATTTATAATAGAAAGCCTTCTATACTTTTTAGTTGTATACAGGGCGACACACTACAGAAACACAAAAACAAATAAAAAATATTTTGTTATTTAAATTTAAGAAAAAATACCCGCATTTTTTGACTAAGAAATTGTAAAACGTGATTCACCCTGTAAATTTACAACAATTTTATATACTAAATAGGACGTTTAAAGCAATTTTGTATTATTTTTAAATTAATATTAATACATTATAAAATATCCTACAACTGATATTTTTTTCTATGGTACAATTAAAGCTTTAACAGCAATTTTAAACATTTTCTTCCACAAAATGTAGTGGCAGTTCTGCTTTCTTGATATAATATTCTACAGGGTGATACAAAAACCACAGATAAACAAAAAAAATAATTTTGTTTTCCAAAATAAATATTTAAAGAAGAAAAAATATTGAACGGTTTTTTTATACATACAAAGCTTATCTGTCATTTTTTAACCTCCCTGTATTTGGAACCTTAAAACTTCAAAATAAAGCCATACACAATTTTTTATTTCTAAAGTACCTTAGTGTGTTTTTTCTATGCCTAAATTCTAAATAAAGTGCAGAGGTACTTTTTTTTGGCGGGATTTTTTTAAGCATGGTCCCATAAGAGTTAATATCGATATATTTCTTGTATTTAATAAGCAAAATTAATTTATTTAGAACAGTTTTTTTACCTAATCGCATTTAAAGTTTACAGCTTGTACATCGTACAATAAAGATTTTTTTAAAACGTAACAAGTAACAGGAAAAATTAAGTTTTTTATTCTAATGGAAAGGAAATTTAGAATTTTATTGTCGTAGGAAAAAAATGCAGAATTAGAGTTTTTTAAGCGCACTAGTTAATTTTTAAAATACACAACTATTTTTATAAAAAAATAAAATTAAAAATGACACGGAATACAATATAACCTTCAGTTTAACAAAGGTTACACATTTTTAAGCGTAAAAAACCGAGTTAGCATTTAAAATGTAAAAATAAAAAAAAATTATTAAAAACAACTAGCCTACCTTTTAAAAAAATTAAAAAAACCTTTTCCTTTTTCGGGAGGTGGGGCCATCAACATTGGAACTTGGTTTTTGTGGGTTATGTGAATCTAAAAAAATATAAAATCCAAATTAGGGGATGTCAGAAATAATTTTTAAACTATTAATAAAAAAAAAAATTAGGTTATTAAAAATTAAAAAAAAATTAATTTATTAAAATAAATTAATATTTTTTTTTTTGCTATAAAGTTGTTAAATAGGGGTGCTTACTGTAGTAGGGGGTTGCATCCATGGTTCCCCATCAATTTGCATTGGAAATGTTCTTTTAGTTTTTATTTTAATGGACGAACATTGTGCTAATCTTCTGCCCCCTGTTCGAAGCCCTGTTCTTACTTGCCCCATGTGAAGACAATTTTCCAACCCTATTACTTCAATTAAACCATCCCCTATATCTAAAAAAAAATACTTAGCTAAAAAAAATATTTAGAGTGAAAGACAAAAATTAACGCAAACAACAATTTATTTTTATTAGACAATAAAAATAAAGAGGGGGTACATAGCGCTATTTTATGGGGGTAAATTAAGGGTAGTTTTTCCATAAAAAAATTACCTTGAACTGCTACATCTAAATCAACAGAGTTAAAGCTGGAAGTGCTCAAATCTCTTTGTTTTTTCTTTTTTCGTTTGCTTTTTCTTTTTGAACCTGCTATGTGTTCACCCCATAAATTTATACCCCCATGGGTGTAAGGTATATTAAGAAGAGCAACCCCTTGAAGCGGCGCTCCTTTTGCTAGATCGAGGGGTTGATCATCACACTAAAAAATGTCCCTATTTTATTTGAGTGCATGATTTTATTAATTTAAATAATTACTATTTAGGAAACTTTGCATGGAGTTGGAAAAAGGAAAATTAGGCTAAAAGGTTGAGAAAATCTAAGGGTGAAAAAATTATTTTCGGAAAAAATTGTAGTACGAACCGTAATTTCAATATATTCATGTAAATTCTTACACGAAGCAGCAAATTGCTCACTGGTTGCATATTCAAAGTACCACAACTTATTTTTCATCCTGCTGTTAAACTTTTCAGGGTTTTTCTCCCTTTCCAAATGGAATTTAACACAAATCGCTGCATCAACCCCAATGCTAAAGTAATTATTAATAATATTATAAGGTATTCTTGTATCGGCTTGAGTTAACATAGGTTCTGCAGGCTCGGTATCTGACAGTTCTATTAACCATCTGTCAAGCATGACAGTTGATGCTCTGGCTATTTTGTGGAGGAGTTTATGAATGGATTCCCCCTCGTAACCACCCCCCCAACGTAAACAACGAGCTAGATCATTGCCAGTACCTAAGGGGATGACCCCTATTGAGGGTTGACAATCGAATTCCACTTTATCTAAAAACATTTTTAATTTTTAGAGTTTCACATTTTTTAGGCTTTATTATTGCGATTTTAAAAGATATTAGGGTGGGTTAAAATAGGGGTAATATTTCCTATTTTAATACATATTAATATTAAAAAATCTACCCTTAAAAAATATGTTAAATTATTTCAAGAATTTGCCAAGATTTAAAATTTTATTTTAAGACAGTCTAAGGGGGTAAAAAACTTACCCATTGTCTCCATGACCCACCCCACAGTTCCATCCCCCCCACAACAAATAATCTTGAAATTAGGGACATCCTTAAACATACTAAGCCCTTGCACAGGTCCCCCTGTTGCCAAATTGTGCACCTGTCTCGGATTTAACAAATACTGAAACTTTCGCATTATTTTAGAACCCTGTCTCCCACCTGATTTGGGGTTGATAAAAACGAGCAAGGGGATGGAATTTGGACAGGGGGATATTTGGAATGACATCGCTGGTTGTTTGTTTGTACTGGATGAGAAGCTATTCTGGAATTAAAGTATGTTTAGGGTATGAATTTTGGGGTTTTTGAGATACTAACATTATCATGGCCATATTTTGAACCTCTTTTTTGGAGGGAGCGCTGCCTGTCCAAGACAATGGGGCAAATCGCTGTAGGGGGTAAAATGTGAACTGCGTGTTCCCCTAGGCCACATTCTGCTTTTACTTGGGCCACACATTTGTTGTGAAGCTACAAAATCAAAAAAAATTTCAAAAAAGCTTAAAAAAAACAAATTTTTTTTATTTTTTAATTAAATCAACAAAATAAATAAAAAATTTAAGTAAGTTACATTTGGCAATATGACATAACACTTTTTTTGAGTTCCTGTTACATTTGTAGCAAAAAGAGGTTTTACGAACGTGTGTGATTTTTGCAATGCGAGGCGCACTTACCGTGATTTGGCACCACCGACAATGTAAGCCAGTGATGCCAGATTTAACTGGTTTTCTACAGCGCGAACATTTTCCATGCGAATTTCCTTCCACCCAAAAGTGGTTTAAGGTTTGCGAAGATTTTTTACTTTTTACATAGGTTGCGATACAACTGGCTGGTGCTCGATGTACGCATCTTTCGTGGACTGTGAATTTGCAAACTGCAAAAAAAGTTTCTTGATAAGCTACATTTTTGAAAAAACAAATTTGTGTGTTTTATTTTTTGTGAATAATTTTTAAAAATTCGAAACAGTAATAATTTTTAAGCTACGTGTATTTGGGTAGACTTTTTTTGTACAGTAGAAGTGTAGAAACAAAATTTGAAAAGTAATTATTGACTTAGAGTTTTATATGCGGAATATTTTGTTTGGTACACATGATTTTGTTTGAAGATCAAATTTGTTATTTATGAAATTTAGATTGGAGCTGCTTTGTATTGTTTACCCGAAAGAACGTCAAACAAATATTATGTTTGGCACTGGAATACAATCGCTCGTTAAATTTTTATACTGTATGCTCGAATATTACCCCGTAAATTTTGGTTCAATAAAAGCTAATAAAAACAATGAAAAAGTCTTATTTAGGATTCGTAAAGCCATTTTCACAAATAACATAAAATTTAGGTTTTCATTTAAGTGTACAGTAAAAAATAAAGTTAAATAAAATAAATCAAATTTTTTTTTTTTAATTTAAGTACCGCACAATTTTTTGTTATCAAAAATCATGAATGAATTATTTTTTAATAATTACTTATTAATACATTTTGCCTGTGGTCTGCCTTTGTTTTATCAATTATTGCGTTACATTTAAGGTGAAAGTAAATCAAATTGACCTTATTCGCGCAATTTAAGGTTGCTTATCTTTAAAACTGGTTTATTTTAATCCATACTGTATTCATACTATAAGTGTGTTCGTTTATTAACTGTTTCCAACGGGGATGTAGCTCATTTGGAAGAGTGCTCGCTTAGCATGCGAGAGGTACTGGGATCGAAACCCAGCTTCTCCATATCCTTTTTTGTTTTTTTTAAATTTAATTTGAGTTATTAAAATAAATAAAAACGTTTTAAAAATTATCTGGGCTCGAAAAAAATATTTTTGAAAATTGGGTCGTATTCCATGCATGGGGGGGCCTGTTGGGGCCTTTATGGGGTTTGATCGAACAAAAAACAACAAAAAGGGATGCTTTTTTATACGGACATTAAATGCTCATAAACTTTGGGCACTTTTTTTTTTATGATATTGGGTAAAAAAAAATGGCCTTTTTTGGATTTTCAAAAAAAAAAAAAATTACGTAGGTTAGTATGATACAAAAAAAACATTGCATTGCAGATTTGTTGCATACAAGTAATGTAAAAAATAAATTTTTCTTCAAATTGATTAAAAATTATATTTTTGGGGATCCTTTTTTAAAAATTTCTAAAATTTGGGCTTTATTGGGCTCTAGAAAAAAAACAAAAGCACCGTGAAAAAATCTGATTGTAGATTTGTTTTTTAAGTTTTAATGACTCTAAAAATACACTTTTGGGCAAATCGATTTCTAGAAAAATTCCCTCGTATTTTCGTAAAGGGTAAGGGTCCAAATATTTTCAGCTTTTTTATTGCCACGGCCACAAATAATTTTTACCATAAATAAAAACTTGCGTGCTTATGTAAAACGAGCTGATAAATCCGAATCTGATATTTAAACATTTACAGCGATTTTAGTTTTAGTGCTACGAGCTTCTAAGGCAACTTCAAACGCTACACTTCATTTTTTTTTGTGCTCCAAGTAGAGATGTGCTTATGACCAAATAATTTTGGTATGGTCATAATCTCTGGTCAAATTACGGTCAAATTACGGTCAAATATGGTCAAATTTGGTCAGATTCTTAAAAACTTTTGAAGAGAACCCTTAATGATGTCATAAG
This sequence comes from Cartodere bifasciata, assembly GCA_963920755.1. Taxonomy (NCBI): domain Eukaryota; kingdom Metazoa; phylum Arthropoda; class Insecta; order Coleoptera; family Latridiidae; genus Cartodere; species Cartodere bifasciata. The sequence continues at coordinate 218,496 of OY987197.1, read as the reverse complement.
AAAAATTAAATTATGGTCATCTAAATACTATATTTTGACGCATAAATCCCACTAAGCCAATTTTATGTAAAAGGAAATTCAGACAACAACATTAAAAATTTAGCAAAAAGTGGCAGATTAAAAAAATATTTAAAATTTGACCGAGAATTTTACCAATTTCTCCAAATTTGGGTGATAAAATGACGGTAAAAATACCTAGTCAAAATCTTGGTCAAATACCACTGGAACATCTCTAGCTCCAAGTGAAAAATAGTATATTAAAACATTGAGTTTTATAAGGAACGTTTTTAGCACGCGTCCAGGATTGGAAAAAGAGCCGCGCAGCGGCGAGTTTTCCAATGGACAAGTGATAAAAAACGCCTTATAAAACGAGTTTTTTATACTATTTTTTATATTTGCATCATTTAATTCATTAAAAAGCATTTTTAATTTGAATTAAAAACTTAAGATGAAATTTTGTTTTTATGACCAACCTTTATAGCATAACATTGACATTTTGAAGTAAAAAATAAATTAAAGTTAGACATATTGAATAATGACATTTGTAAACTTTACTCATTTAATATCGTTACTCCAATTCTTTTACAAAAAAACTATGTCCCCCGATTGATTATAATAGTAAAATTTGTAAATAAAAAGTACCTTGCAAGAAAAGAATTCATTTTTTTGCATCAGGAAAACCAACCAATAAAATAAAATTTTGGGTTTAATAATGAAGCAATTCAGAAACTTTAAAAAACCAAATTTCGGGTTTCATAATGTGCATATTATAGAACGCAAATATAAAAACATAGTTTTATAATAATGAATTTTTAAAAAATTAGACCTATTTTTTTTGTCTTATTTTCTGGCTAAAGGGGACCAATAAAAAACAAACTTACAAGTACAGCAAAGTCCCTTCTTCCCTAATCCAACCAGCATATTGAGACACAGATTACAATAAGCAGGACGGTTAAAGTGCTTCAGTCTCCAGAGATGGTTACCATCTTCTTTCACATTCGTATCTAATCCTAAAAGGACTAATAAAGGAATAGTCGTAAGACCGCCACGTTTCCATTCTTCTAAGGATACTATCCCATCTGCATCGTAATCTATCTCTATCATCATGTCCTGAAGAATCTTTAAAATAAAGAACAAAAAATCACCCAAAAAGTATCAGGAGAATAGAAATAGTCGGAGCAAATACGAGGGTTGTCTTTTATATTTATGGACAAATAGGGGGCGCCACGAACGTCACCACAAGTACCAAACAAACCCTTTAAGTTTATTAGGGCTATACCGAAAGTTTTGTTAAGACGTGCGTTTCAAATTCACAAATCTTCGAACCTGTGCTCCTAGAAGTTCGTATAAGGCATCTCCGTTGAGCTCCCGCAAACTCGACTAAGTAGCACATCTACATAAGGGCCCCATCCTATATTAAAACTAAGCGTAGTTTTGAAAACTACAAAAATGGGGCTATAAACGTATTTAAATCGGTTATTTCTTTGTATCGAAAATCTGACTTCAAAAATCATTGTACCATTTTTGATTTTTTTTTCGACTACGGGTACATTTTTTGGTTTATATACATAACGTGGTCTATGCCAAACTATAATACGTTTATTTACCATGGTTTTTTTAAGCTTGTAAATGATTAAAATTGCAACTTACGTTTTTCCCTAATATAGATGTGCTCGTTTAAAGATTTAAATGTACAAAGAAAACACCAAAAGTACTATTTTAGCATATTTTTATTATTTCTGGCATCAGTACCACTTCTATATATCACAAACATTATCCTAGATATTTTTAATCATAGTTATTGAGGTATTACTCCGTATTTTTACATATTTTGTTAAAATTTCGAAAATAACTGACATTTAGGAAGATGACTTTTCACGAACTTTTGAGAGCACAGAACATCATTTATGAATTTGAAACGCCCCTCTTAAGATACGACAAGTGGTTTCGCCACAGTACATTTTTTAGTTTTTGCGAGCTGCAAGGAAACGCGGTATACCTCTTTTTGGCTTATTCTTTGCATGAAACCCCCCTGGAAGTTTATTGTCGATTATTTTCAAACTTTTTCATGTAAATTCATGATAAGTCATCATTCGCGGTAATTGTATGCGATTTATGAATTTCCACTGCTGAACAGGCTCAAAATTCTGGGTCACTAAGTCTACTTTTGTACCTCCCTAAAAAATTGAGCAGTCCAACAGAAAATAATTTTTTTCACATTCAACTGTAAATGTAAAAATCTTTAAATTGTGTTTTTTAATTGGCTTATAATGTGTTAATCTTGCGACGTGTCACTTGTGCATTTTCCGCGGGTTTTAACTAGCGCAAAGCATCCATGTATTTCCGGGACACTCCGCCTGTTTTTGGTAAAACTGTTTTAGGATGGGCGCTAAGACTGATGGCCGGTCCATGTTTGAATTTTAAAAAACAGCAGGAAATAGTCTATTGATGTTGTGCATCGTTGCCAAAAGCAAACATCATCTCGGCAAGACATTGTTGTTGAGATAATTTTCTTTGAAAGTAGTCAAAAATTGTTGCCTTAAAATTTTCTTGACACAACTTAAAGAAATTATTGTGGCTAAAATACTTGTCGTATCCTAACAAAACTTTCGGTATGGTTTTAATAAACTTGAAGGGTTAGGTACTTGTGGTGACGTTGGTGGTGCCCCCTATTTGTCTATTTGCAAAATATAAAAGACAACCCTCGTAAATCAGTGTTTGAATTAAACGTGCAATGTAAATTTAATTTGTTGGCTACGTTTTAAAGGGATATTTAAATTTCAAAGGCTCATTTAAATGGGTATAGAAATCAGGGAATCACTCTGCATAAAATCAATCAATCAATGTTAAATGCAATATTCATTAAACAATACATTTTGTTAAAGTAATTAATTACTTACAGGTTTGAGCTCGGTTACGTCCCAGCCTAGATATTCTGCTACAGTCATCATTTGATTTACAATTGAATCCATTTCATTTTTATCCAATACTCCATTTCCATCTGTGTCATATAATCTAAACATAACTAAAACCGGGAAATTATAAAGTAGACTGTAAAATTTTCTAATTAAAAAATAAAGTGGGTTGCAAATTTAAAACGGATTCAAATGACTGTTTTATTCATTTATTGAGCCTTTTGATTGCAGATATTTTATTAAGGCGCCATCATTTGACGTATTTACGTCTTTTAAAATAAAATTTTTACTTGTACGTTAGTTAAAATTTATAAGGCTTTGAGGCTCCTAAATATACCAAAAGGGCGCTTTATAGAAAGTTACTTTTACTTTACTTCGGCGTAACTTCACTTCCGCTTAACTTAACAAACTTTCTTAATTTATAGATTGTAAAGTTATGTGAAATTGGGAACAGGTATGCGCATGTGTCTGAACTCGCGACTTCTGACTATTTACACCTGGGCGGTAATTACGGAATATCGCTTCGTACGAAACCTACATAAGAAGACCAGCAGGTTTTCTACAAAGCGATATTCCGTAATCACCACCCTTGACAATAAGGGTGAATATCTCATTTTTGCAAATTTTGCGCATGATCGGCCAAGCTCGGCTTTTGACAGTACTACTTACAGCTAAATGAATCAGCAAAGTAGCGCTAAAGTGAAGTATAAATTTGCTAATACATTCCCATGTATTTTATTTAATTTTCTATAAAGTTACGCCGAAGTAAAGTGAAAGTTACGTTCTATAAATCGGCCTTAAAACTTTTAAAAATAAAATCTAAAAGTCCATTGATGAACATCATAAACTTACATTCCAGTTTGTCTTCCGGTCGACCTGCTTCCAGCAAGGATAAATAACAAACAATGTCTTTCAACGAAACTTTAACACTGTTTATATCCAATGTGCTGGCTTTCCGAACAATATGTCGAACCTCTGCAACAAAATAACTCATTGTTTAACCATTTCAAAGCGAGCTCATTCCCTATTTTCATTTTAAAAGGGATTTAAAAGTTCAATGTTGTCTACTTTAACGATTCAACATAAAACTACCCTGCAGTCATTTAATAAAGAAAACTTATGTATGTACCCAAAATAAATTATTAATTTTATCTTGCATAATTAAGTTTTGAAACATGTAAATAGCATTTATTTGCGTTTGAACTCCTGAATAGCATGTCAAATAAAAATCACAAAATAACATTTTCAAGAGTTGGAAAACTCACTTGAAAACTGAATTTAGCAACACATTTTTAAAGCGTAGGCGTTAAAAATATTGAATGAGTTCCCAAAATAGACATTCCATAAAAGACCTAATTTTAACGAGGTTCTAATTCAAAGCCAAGCAAAAAATGTTTTGAATAAAGAAACGATGGTAATTTTGCGGAAAATGTCAATCTTAACCACATTGTGCGTATTATAATTTTCCCAAGAGGTAGAGCTTCCAAGTTTGAGACCAATTCCTGTAGTTAACAATTTATCCTCACGGCGTTACACATTACAAATTCAGAATAGCAAAGTTATGCGCCGTGCCGTTAGGCTTTGATTAATCTCCGTGATACTGGGACTCAGGAAGCTCCCTTATTGGATTTTCCCGGAAACTACATACTTAAACTTAATCAATTTGGCCACAAGATCCCAAAGCAAGGATCAACTTACAGCCCTTAATTTCACACCTTTAGTCTTGAGCTTTAACATTTTGATTTTAAGCACCTTATAATTTCAAGTTTGAGTTACTTGAAAGAGTTTAAGGCAACTACATTTGCTAGAAACTACGTTTCTATAGGTATGGCGGACACGGGTAATGAAACAAATGTCTAACTTATGCGTATCCAAGCATTTGCTGGTCAATTTGTGGAAAAAGTCAAATTTGAAAGTAAAATTTTTAAAACTTCACTTTTAGTAAAAATGTCAAAAATGGTTCTAAAAAATGTGTTATTCTTGTCGATTATTCTTAGTTTAAAGGACCATTTTACTCTGAACACCTTTTGGTATATATTTCATCATCAATCGCATGTAGATATTGTTGACAAAAGAACGCCTTGATTCGAATTTTTGTCCCATTTTGCAGTATTTTAATATGTATATAAAATACAATATTTTTAAAGAAGATAATGATTTGGATCATTGGAAATAAAAGCAAGATAGAATACTGAAACATGAAAATTTGGGAAGAACATTTTTTTCAAAGTTTTAACATTGTGACTTTGGTGAAAATTGCAATTTAAGAAACAATTTGTCTATCCAAAATTTTAGATAATCAATCTAACCATACAAGAACAAATAATGTGTTATTTATATACATACGTTTTTAATCTATTGGCCACAAGTTTATGTGAATAAATATTTTTTAAATTACATTTTCAATACACCTAGGGTACCAAAACTCAATTCTAAATATTTTGTTACATTTTAAGTCGGAAAAACTTCGTACGTATGTTATTTGTATCATTTTCTTCGTCAATAAATAATTAATTATTATATTATTATTTACATATTACATTTTATAAGGTTAATTTTAATATAATTTGCTATATTTTTTGAAATTTGACGCATTTGAAGTTTTTAGATATTTGTCAGAAACACAGAAATTCAAAATATTTTTAATTCTTTAACTAGAAAATAGTAGACTAGTGCCTGGAGTATGAACTTGTCTCTAGTTCTTTAATCAAATTGACATAATTCATAACCTAAAATTTATTCAAGATCAAAAGGTTACATTTGACTTTTTCCACAAATTGACCAGCAAATGCTTGGATACGGTTTCCGCTCTACCCATAAATACGTAGTATTTAGATTTTAAGTGCCCTAGAAAGAGTTAGAAAAAGCGCGACACCTATCGCCCAGCAGCAACAACTAAATTAAAAATATGAGTTGTTTTTTAACCCAGTAGATGGCTCTTTTAAACCAAGTCACCGAAACTAAACAAAGCAGATGTAATAAGGCAAAATAATTTTTTGCAAGTGTCATACTTTTTGCTTTGGGGCAAACACGAGAAATTAAACATGTGCTGCCATCTCTCGCCACTACTAACTGTTTTTGCTGCTTTGAGATAGATGTCGCGCTGGTTTTATTGCTCTGCAACGTGTCCATGCATTTTTATATAAATTAAGAAATAATTTACCTTCAAGTTTTCCGTTGTTAACAAGCAACGAGTTGTTAGATTTTTTGGATGAATTTCTGGATATTTGGCTATGCGATGGTGATGAATCTGTGCTTTTTTTGCCAAGCACCTCGTGACACGAATATGAAGTATGGGTTACTGTTAGCATAGGATGGACGGTGCCTTTAACAAAAATTATTTTGTTTTATTTTAGGAAAAGGTAATAAACAAAAAACTAATTTATTTTAGTAGTTATTCAAGTCAATTATGGCGTGAAAATAGTAAAGTTTTATGGATGGAAGTTTCAATTTCATGTCGCTGCATAAAGTTCCATGACATTTTAAAGTCTCGCAACAAAATGCAATGCAATTTCAACAAGCTTTTCTATGTTTTCGTTCCGTTTGTAATTGACAATTACATTTCTGGTAATTAAAAGCAGGAAAAAGGGATTTCTTTACAAATTAAACATACGGAAAGCTTAACTTGTTGACTTGGAAATGAAACATTTTATTCTTGGAATTTATCTTTTAGTTTTAAGTTTTTTTTGTGAGCTTCACAATTTTTATAATTAAAACTTTCTGGAAGTTGCTAAAATAAACATTTATCTATGATTATTATACTCTTCGCAAGACTAGGTCCGAAGAGTATATTGCAATCGATACGAAAATCCTAAAATCGTCAATTTTCGTCGTAGAGCAAAAATTTTTGCAGATTCGTGCGTTTCATGACTTTTTAAGATTTTCATTTTTTGTCCGTCCGTCGGTCGGTCGGTCGGTCGGTCGGTCGGTCGGTGTGTATGTATGTCACGTTTCTTGTAAACACGCTATCTTAAGAACCAAAATTCCAATCCAATTCAAATTTTAAGGAAAAATCAATCTCTATAAGAGGAAGATCCCTATTGTTTTTGATAAGAATCCGAATACTACAAAGCCCCCTTTTCAGCCCCCCAAATGAAAAAAAAATCGTAGCTCAACTATTATTGAATTTACAAAAAAAATTATTTGACATAGAATATAGACAATTTAATTCTTTACCAAAAAGTATTCGTTAGTTTTTTTGTCAGACCCCCCAATTACCCCCCACCACAAAAAAACCTCCTATCTCCGTTATTATTCAATCTACAAAAAAAAATATTCCCTGCAAAATTAATGAAAATTTTATTTTCTATTAAAAATGTTGGTTTATTTTTTGTAAAGTTAACCAGCAAGGTTAAAAAAACAAAAAATATACGATTTCAGTAGCAAAAAACTTCTAAGTCCTAATTGCGTCACGAGTCGGTCAAGAAGGCCATGCGAATAATATTTCAACCAACAAAACAAAAGCAGCTGTCAGAACAAATAACCTCACATAAGTATGATAAACGTCAAAACTGACGTTTATCCACTTCGTTAATGAAATTCTTCGTGTTTTCTGTTAATAGTTTGCACTCTTCGCAGATTTTTTTAAATAAAATTTGTTTTATTAAACAAAAACTATTATCCTTCAATAGTTTTCTTGCGAAGAGTATGCTATAGAATGTGTAGCAATTATATAAAATACTGATTTAGCTTTGATTTAAAGAATATAAAATTACACTTCTACCGAATCCGAATTCTACTTAAGCTACTCATTTGCGAAGAGTAATTTCTACGCGTTTCGACTTCTACCGATTCCGACTTCTACCCATTCTAGTTTATTCTCTTTTCTGGAAAAAAACACTTTTCCAAGGATTTATTTGCTCTATATTTTTAGGAATTTTAGGACTAATCAAAATACGCTTTTTATTAAATCAAACTCTTCAGTTTTCCAGGAAAACCTTCATAATAAAAAGTTTCAGATTGGTAATACTAGCGTGCAACAAAGTACCCGTAATAATTTTCCTTCTCATCCATAAAACTTTGATAAAACCGCCTGCAAAATGTCTCCCTAAGGGTTTTACTTATTCTTAGGTAATCTATACCAACAATGTGTAATTTTGGCTAGTCAGCTTATAAAGTAAAAGTTATAAAATCCTACCAGTTTTTCCTCGGGTCGAACAATCACTGTCAGATCTATGATGACCTAAAAGCTTTTCTCCAAAACCGTGGATTTTCTCTACGATCATTTCACTGTATGTTGCATGTCGGTCATTTGGTAATAACATTTTGTCAGGGGGCTCGCCGATTGAATTTACATTCGGCGTGGAGCCTGCAATAAACATATTCAATTTTAAGAGGACAACATTTACGTTATTTTATGCAATAAACGATTCTTCCAGTTTTTTACTTTTTTGCTGTAAAATGTAAGCCAATAAATTCTCACGGAATGACAACATAAACCTATTTGTTTTTAATACATATTTGCAGTTCAACTTTGAACTTACCAGGATGCAACACAGGGTAGAACAAAAAAAAAGGCAACGAAATTTTTTTCAAAGTGCCCTAATTCTCAGAAACATTTTTTTTTGAAAAAAATCCAAATGCAGATTCGTATTCTACAGCCAAAAATTAGTTTAAAAAATAATGTTCATCCAAAACAAAAAAACAAAAAAATTGGCTTTTTTGAAAATTTTACCATTTTTAAAAAGCTCTAGCAAAAAAACGAAAGCACTTAATAAAATACCGATTGCAGATTTTTTTTGTACGATTTTTAATAAGCATAAAAACACAGTTTCAGGCAAATCTATTTTTTCAAAATTTATTTTATTTTGAGCTAAGTGGTAAGGGTCCAAATATTCTCAGTTTTTTTAATGTCACGGTTCCAAATAATTTTTGTCCCCAACAAGTGCCATTAATGCTTATGCAAAACGAGCTGCTGAATCCGAATCTGGCACTTAAATAGTTCTAACGCTTTTAGTTTTTTTGCTATGAGCTTTCAAACGCAACTAATTTTTTTCAAAGTGCTCTAATTTGCAGAAATATTTTTTTGAGAAAAATGAAAATGCAGATTCGTATTCTACAGCCAAAAAGTAGTCTACCAAATAAGTTTTGTTAAAGTCGGAGACATAATTTTTTCTTAAGCATTTTTTATAAACAACGAGCTTTAGCAAAAAACGAAATTATTTTATGTTTCACCCTGTATAGATATAAAATGAGGATTTATTTGCGTTGCATTTTAATGTCGAGCTTTTTAGCTTAATTACTCATTTGGTATTCATTATGAGTTTTAAAATACAATTTGCGGAGTCTGTGCCCTTATGAATTTAAACGGACAGGACATTAAACGCGCATTTAGTAAATGAGAGATGAAATAATTTTTTATAGCCTCTTAGAAGCCCTTTTTTAAATAAACATAAATTCCCGCAACTCTGTTTATTAGGTACACAAAAAAAAGCGCAACTTAAAAGAACTGTCTAAACTTTACTCTTAAATGAGCAGCCAACTTTAGTTTCAAGTGCGGACTTCTGTTTTTACTTGGTCTGTGGATAGAATTGGAAGTAAACAAGAGCTTAAAGACTTATTACCTTTGCTATGCGAGGTGATTGCGGCACAAGCCGTGGTCGAACTTAAAACTGTCATTTCTTTAAAAGCTTTCCCTTCTACTTTAACGCCTCTTCGAACAAACGATGAGAAAAGATGCACACAAAGCTCATCGGGCGTTCGGACTTCCAGAAACGTATCTAGGAACTTTCTAAATCCTTCGAAATCGATGTCCTGCAACAAAAAAATAAATACATTTTAGAAAAAACCTAATGGAGACTTTTTGGTAATTTTAAGTTGTGGCGAAAAATGTGAAAATTTTTAAAGGTCAAAATAGTATATTAAAACATAGAGTTTTATAAGGAACGTTTTTTAGCACGCGTCCAGGTTCGGAAAAAGAGCCGCGCAGCGGCGAGTTTTCCAATGGACAAGTGATAAAAAACGCCTTATAAAACGAGTTTTTTATACTATTTTTTATATTTGCTTCATTTAATTCATTAAAAAGCATTTTTAATTTGAATTAAAAACTCAAGATGAAATTTTGTTTTTATGACCAACCTTATAGCATAACATTGACATTTTAAAGTAAAAAATAAATTTAGTTTGACATATTAAATAATGGCATTTGTAAACTTTACTCATTTAATACTTAATAAATAGGCGTTTTTGAGAAAATGTAACCATTGATATCGTTTCTCCAATTCTTCTAGTTATTCCCTCTACAAAAAAACTATGCCCCCGATTGATTATATAGTAAAATTTGTAAATAAAATGTACCTTGCAAGACAAGAATTCATCTTTTTGCATCAGGAAAACCAACCAATAAAATAAAATTTTGGGTTTAATAATGAAGCAATGGGCGAGTTTCATGAAAAAAATTTATTTGCTTAAACGATTCCTCTTATTAAACTATGTTGTTTTGCAAATTTTTAGAATACACAAGTCTCTACTTTTCGAGAAAAAAAAATAAATAAAATTTAAAAATTGCGTTTAATTGGACCAGCTTTAACAGCCATTTTTCCCCTACCACCTTCTTGAATCTATACTTTTACTTCATTGTCAAAGTGACATTTTCTATTTTTTTACTTAATTTATTGTATTACTTACATTTTCAGTATTTTTTATCAACACCACGATAAATAAATTTAAAAAAAAGATAAAAATACTTCATATTTTAGCTAATCTGTCACTAAGCGTTGACTTAAGAAACATAGAAAAGAATACATTTTTAAGTTGCTAAGCAATGTAATATAGTTTAAGAAAGTGGAAGGGATAGGGGAAGTGCCCCAAAATCGAGGGGAAGTGCCCCAAAAATTTAAACTTTGGAGCGCTAGAACACCTAAACCAGCCACTGGATAAACACGAGATTATTAGTGAAAGCTCATGCCTAAGTCTACTTTTTATTTTTAACCAAAAATTTTAAATTTGTTACTTGTGAAACATGCCCATTCAGAAACTTTAAAAAACCAAATTTCGGGTTTCATAATGTGCATATTATAGAACGCAAATATAAAAACAAATTTGTTTTGACCTTTGGCGTACCAACTCAACAGTCTTATTTTAAGGAATTCTTATTCAAATCATGCTCTCACATAGTCTTTGTTGTATCGCTCGTCCCTATGCTTTTGCATAAAATTTTAAAATATTTCGAGCTTTACACTTTTTAGTACGTAGTTTAAAAAGATTATGTTAGCGCTACTACACAGAAAATGTTCTTTGTATTCGGAGCTGCCTTACTTTGCTAGTCTCTTTGCAATCTAATATTCTCAAAGTTAAGTGAAAATTTAGTTCCTGCTAATTGCCAGCTATATTTAATTTTGTTAATTAAACCTAGCCCATTTGGGAAAATGTCAGGAGGTCACATAGAATTGCACGTTGCATTAAAACTAACACATTTTAGTCAATTTTAAAAAAATATTCAAGAGGTAGCGCAAAAGAAAAATTTTATTTTTAAAAGTTGGGTAGAGTGTTTTATCTAATTAAGAAGATAAAGCCTCTTTATAAAAGCTCTAACATTATCAGATTGTTAACTTTATCGCCTATTTTGTAAGGAAATTACCGCAGAGTTTCATTCTTTTTTTATTAAGTATCTCCCTTATCTTGCTTTTTACTCAATTTAACAAGAAACTCGACATGAAAACCCTTATTTATTTTCTTAACCCGATACCCAATACCCATTTTTTAAAACGTAGCACAAATACATGTATCTACAGGGTGTCCACAAAATGGCGCATAAACGCGATGGTACTTTGTTGGGGAAGTGCCTACGGAGCCCCTAAAAATTGTAAAAAAAAATCTATCTTATGGAGATATGAGGCCCCAAAGTGCGAAACTTTAAAGGTTTATATCTTGAAGATTACAACACATATTAACGAAAGAAATGGCTAAATACAAAGGCACAATTTATCTAAAATTATTTTAGCATTTGTTTATCTTTTAAATGGTAAAATTACATTTTTATAACCAATTAAATTTTACAAAAATTTTATGAAATGAAGCTGACAACAATGTCAATATGATCTAAAAGCAAAAATGTATGCTCAAGAATCTAGATGAGTTTTTCAGATGTACAAACTGTGTTGCCGAACTTATGCGACTTTGTTCGCATTTTTCTCGATGAATATAACAGATGGATTTTTACAATTTTCTAGGGATCGCTGAGAATGACCCAAGAGCGTACCATTGCGTTTATGCGCCATTTTTTGGACACCCTGTAGAAGAATACCGCGTTTACATTTCTGTGGTAGGGAGGCAAAAGGGGATAAGTATAGAAATGTCATTTGTGCATGTCACTCTAAAAATGGTTTTCTCACAAATATTAAACAATATTAATGCAGTAATGAGAAGCTACATAAAAAAATAGATTCCACAGTACGTATATGGCTGATCCAATTTGTAAATATCTAAATGTTTCTAGTAAAATTCGGTGTCCGAAAAACACATTTTTTTAAATGTCAAATATACTTATCCCGTTCTGCCTCCCCAACACAGATTTTTTGTAAGAAACTTTCAAGTAAAACAAAAAAAATCCCAATCAAGTAATATGACTTTTTTGTAGATTAATGTATCCACAGATAAAAAATGATGTGGTCATTCCAGTGCTGTTTTTTATGTAATAAACAAGCTGAATAAAGGCCTAATAATGGCACCCCTATCTGAGGGTGACCTATAAGGATTAGAGGCGCCACACTGAGTAAGGATCTTCCTAGTATGACGTCATTACTACTGTTGACGTCACTGATTTTATCAAGTCGTATTTTTACTGCATAATCGATTCAGATTCGGCTAGAAAGTTTGACAAAAGAGCGCATTGTTTTGGATTACGAGAAAACTTTCGTAGGGGTGTAGAATTAAAGTTTTTAGAAAGAGATGGACAAAATAATATTGTGGTATTTTCTTTTTTGTAAATTATGCATAAGTTGCTAAACATCCTTTAATTATCTAATGCGCAAATTAAGTAACAACTATCAGAAACTGTTCAAACAGTATCAAGTAGTGAAGCTAATATAGAGTAGTTGTTTACCAAAGCTAATTAAATTTCAGTGTTAACATACAGCAGGAACGTAATAAGGCTAGAGATTTAAATTCACAGATTCGAGAAGCTCGTATAAGTCATCTCCGTTGGGCTGCCGTCAATATACGAGCTTCTAGGAGCACAGATTTTCGAATCTGTGAATTTAAATCTTTAGCATTAAGAACTAAAATATCTCTAATTTATCCCAAAATTTCTTCCAGTCCCAAGTAAACTTTGGTTACAAAATTTTGTACCAAACTTTAAAAATAATTTATTCTAAAACATTTTACGTCAATGATCGTTTTTTATCAGCTTGGTTTAAAATTCTAGTCAGGTATTCTTTTATTGGGTAATAAACAGTACTTAGCTAATTTGAAATTGTGGTAGAATAATTTACTAAAAGTACTTAACTTTAGAAGTTAACAGAAACTTATGTCTTTCATTGGAAAGCAATATGTATGCTAAAGCTTTCTTAACCCATTTATTTTACTACATAAACATTTTTCTATAATATGCACATTATGAAACCCGAAATTTGGTTTTTTAAAGTTTCTGAATTGCTTCATTATTAAACCCAACATTTTATTTTATTGGTTGGTTTTCCTGATGCAAAAAGATGAATTCTTTTCTTGCAAGGTACTTTTTATTTACAAATTTTACTATTATAATGAATCGGGGCACATAGTTTTTTTGTAGAGGAAATAACTAGAAGAATTGGAGAAACGATATCAATGGTAACATTTTCTCAAAAACGCCTATTTATTCAGTAATAAATGAGTAAAGTTTACAAATGTCATTATTCAATATGTCTAACTTTAATTTATTTTTTACTTCAAAATGTCAATGTTATGCTATATGGATGGTCATAAAAACAAAATTTCATCTTAAGTTTTTAATTCAAATTAAAAATGCTTTTTAATGAATTAAATGAAGCAAATATAAAAAATAGTATAAAAAACTCGTTTTATAAGGCGTTTTTTTAGCACGCGTCCAGGTTTGGAAAAAGAGCCGCGCAGCGGCGAGTTTTCCAATGGACAACGTTCCTTATAAAACTCTATGTTTTAATATACTATTATGTAACTCATTATTTTAATTAATTTACAAAAACACTAACAGCTTTTAAAATAACAGAAAAAAAATGTTGATGAAATATTTTTTTGCGAATCTAAAATGGTCTGGAGGAAACTTGAATTTAACAATCTGCAAGGAAGAAAAACTTCCCTTTCTTAACAAGCACGTTCACAATATTAAATTCTAGCGACATTTCCGCAAATAGCGTAAATAATTTTGAGCATAGAAAACATAATTTATTCAACAAAATTCATCTCAGATATTCACGAAGAAGGCTGGGCTGCAGCAAGATAATCACGCCATAAATCATGTCAACTTTTCCTATCCCTTGTCCTACAAGACAACCACATTATGACCATCTTTTTCACTTGCCAACTAATGATCTATAATTTATTAAGGATCCCTTTGAAAATCCTCCAGTTTTCCTTGCGTGCTTGTACTAAATGTCAAGATAAATCTTTTAAGGATAATGCTTGTTATTATTGGTAGGTATCATAAATTAAATTGCATTACAATATAAATTGGGTGCTTATTATATTAAAAGCACTTGACCTCTATAAGGGAGATGCATACTGCATGCCCTCTGGAGGCAACTACTGTACTTGGGCGCGTTATTAACAGAGGGCGTTACTGTTTTGCCTATCTGAATAAGCCCCTGATAAAAATGTATAATGCTGTATGAGTTTTGCTCAAAATTAAATAAAAATATTATTTGTTTTGTTGGCTAATATTATGAAAGCACATTTTTCCAAGTAATCCTAGTTGAAAAGCATGAGAATGTAAGTACATTTTCTTGTGGTGGAAGAAAATGTCATTTCTAGAAAAGTGCTTGTATTTTTAAGCCTGAGGAAAAGGTCAAATATCTTCAAAGTACAGAAATGTATGAATGAAGCAAAATGGAATGGAACATCACATTTGAGAGGATTTATTTACTTTGCTCTTATGTGTTTGTTTCCATGGATTTTAATAGGTTTAGATGCCAAAGCGAGAGAGTTTCATCAAATTTACAAATAAATTGGCTATCGAAAATTATATTTACATTTTTAAGTGGCGCTTTTAAATACCTACTCGAACCAAATAAAATTACTGTTTTTATTATTCAAAGTTAAAACACAGAATAAAACAAAATTACAAAGGATCGATTTCGATGTCAGGCAGGACTTATAAAAATGATAAAAATTTAATTAAAGCCAATTTTGCTATAAAATTCAAAGAAGAGGGATTTTATTTTATAATATGAGAAAAGTAATTTGAATTTGCTCCAGGATCAAAGGTGATCTTTGAAAGAACCTTTAATAATTTTTTCATGCCATTTTGAGATTAAGCCTTAACCTGGCAAAATAAAGAAATAAGAAAAAAGTAAAACCAGTAAAATAGACACCGTCAAGCCCTACGTCACAGTTCACAGAAGTGCATTAAAATACCATCCGTCAAATTTTTTTAGGCAACCAACATTACGGACCAAAGAAAATGGTCATTTTTTTCTTATTCTGTGTTTCCAACATTGGTCTTTTTAAAACATTATTTAAAGAAAAATGTGAGACTTTTTTAGGTCCCATTGGTGTAAAAATGTTCCTTAATATCTTATTTACGATATTTTAATTTAAAATTACCCAAGAATCTACCGCAAGAATTAAAAAATGCCTTATTAATCTGATGATCATGTTGACCAAACAAGATGTCAGCTTTAAAGGAGAATTACTTGAGAAAGCAACCATATCAAGGGGTATGGTTTGTTCGAGGTAATAGAAAATTGTACAATGGTACTTACCAGACCTCTTGATATGGTTGCTTTCTTAAGCAATTTGCGTTTAAAATTGACATCTTGGAGGGTGCACAACATTAACACATAAACTGTATATTATAGAGTATTACAGTGAACTAAACTTGAAATATCGAATTTAAGACATTATAGCACATTTTTATATCAAGGGTTCCTCAAGAAAGCCTTTTATTTTCACAAAATATTGTTCTAAAAATGTGGCTTAATCTGACAGAATCAAAATTCTATTTCACAGACAGTTTTTTAATGCGGATCTGTAATGTGGGACGTAGGAGTTGACCGTGTGTATTTTTTATAATTTGTTCTGTCTAACATATTATTTTCGGGACATACTGTAACCTTTCCAGTTTCCAATTCGTTACATGGACGCGCTTTTATCTTTTATATCATAAAATACGTATGATTAGAAGTCATTAAATGGAAAATTCCTCTGCAATGGAGATAAAGGCTGCTAACTTTGCAGATGTTGACTATAGATTTTCTCAGGCCGACCAACATAACACCACGCCTACATTGCGTCGGTCCGTAGGCTTACAACAATCTGCATTTAAAAAATAAATGAACCAAATTTAGACCCACTCAAAAACTAATTTAGGGTAGTTCATTTTTTAAAAAAAAAAAGGAAAACGGCATTTTGGGCAAAGAGCTGTAAAAACCAAAGAACTTTTTGCAAGAAGTCAAAACATATTGTAATAATGCGACATTTTCAAAATAATACAATTAAAAAAAAATGTGGATCAAATTTTAAAAGATGTAACTTTTAACAATTTTTTTTTTGTTAGAAAATTCTAGTTTGTTCAGAAATATTTTCAAAGCTTTATTATTATCGTGATAACAAGAGCTGTCAACCAAATGACATCTTATTGATTTTATTTCCTTTTTAATATACATTCTCAAGAAATATTGAACGTTACACATAATGGATTTAAGATAAATTAAAAAGATTGGCAACCTTTTCTATTTTCAGCAAACTTTATAGACGTCACGCTACATGATTGTAGTGACGTCATATTTATTAAGTTTACTCTAATAAAATTATGCTTTTTGTATTACCAACTTTTAACATTGCTAATACATTCAGGTTATCCAAAAATTGGCGCATAAACGCTATGGTACGTTGTCGGAGCAATTTCAGGGATCCCCAGAAAAATGTAAAGAAAAATCCATCTGTCATTATTCATGGAGGAAAATGCGAAAAAAATTGCATAAGTTCGGCAACACAGTTTGTAAAATACATCTTAAAAGCTCATCTAGATTCTTGATCATACATTTTTGCATTAGATTTTATTGAGATTGTTGTCAGTTTCATTTTGTGAAATTTTTGTAAAATTAAATTGATTATAAAAATGTAATTTGACCATTTAAAAGATAAACTAGAAATGGGTTAGATCAGTGAATAGGTTAGATCATTGAGTGGGTTAGGTTTTATTATAAAATGCCGACATTTAATAGGATACTCCTTGCAGTAATTAATCACAATATTTTTTTATTTAAAAAAAAATCTGCGAAGAGGTCAAACTATTAACTTTCTTTTGCAAAAAAAAAATATTTATTAGCGAAGAGCATCAATATGAATTCTGACACTGACGTTTAGGATTTAATTTGACTTTGAAAGATGGTACTGTGTTTCGAATGTTTTTGCAAAGCCACCAAGACCAAGACCAAGACTTTTTTATTACTAAAAACCTTTTTTTTAGCCTTTTATGTCCTAATAATTTAACAAAAAAAAAATTAGAAAAATTATTTTAAATGCCAAATGACATTTTCTTTAATTTTTTAGAAGAAATTTTTTTAGTAAATCAAATAATAACGAAAATACGGCGTTTTTTTTAATTGGGGGGCTAATGGGGGGTCGGATAAAAAAGTTTTAAAATAACTTTTGTAAAGAGTTTAAAGGGCTTTAATATAATTTAAGATGGATTGTGTCTTTGTATTTAACCATTTCTTCCGTTAATATGTGCTGTAATCTTTAATTTTTTTTTACAATTTTCTAGGGCCCCAACAACGTATCATTGCGTTTATGCGCCAATTTTGGACACCCTGTATTCCTTTTTCTAGAAAAAAATGTTAAACAAAAGCAAGAAAGAAATGTGACGAGTAGTTGACGTCAGAGATAATCCTTAAACGATTTAAGCACCATCAAGTTAAATTAAACGAGGGTGTAAGCTTACAATTAGGAAAAGCCTCGGGAGAACCATCAAACTGAATTAATGGATCCAATAAAACCTACGAACGAAATTAGTTCCGAGCAAACGTTGTTACTGGATGGACGAATAGTTTACGTATACTCACAAAAAAAACAACAACTCATCAAAGCTTACATTAGACGGCAAATAGGGATGTAAACTTTTATATGAAAGCTATTTAGTCATATTATCCATCCACAGTTTAAAAAAAACAGAGTCACCTATGAAAACTGGAACCTTTTTCTTTAAAAAGTTGAATTTTTGCACAAAGTTGGCATTACATTTCAATTTTACTGTCATTAAAAATTAAAAAATGACAGTCACATAGAACAGACGTAATAATTGGAAAAACGAAACAATTATTGCTTGACATGTGAGAATTTATAAAGAAAATTGTGGACGTTTCCGTAAAAGTGCTAATTTATCCTATAATACCTAAAAGGGCTTTTTAACAGTGAGTACTTACATTAATTATTCCTATTTTGTGTAAACTTTTAAATGGTTTAATGATTAGTGCATTATAAAGTAATTTAATAAAAAAATAAATACTTCTGTATATGTTGAGACCATTGTTTTTGATTCAGATGCCCTAAACATGTTTTTGAATGCATTTTTAAATTTTTTTGACTTCACTTACATAACCAGCAAACACAAGTGACATTAATGATAATATACGGGGTATAATCTATCACCCTATGGCTCACTTGTTCTGTTTTTTGTAAATTGTGAATGGATAGTAGTAATTTTTTGGGAGTTTTTCAGAAAACTTTTCCCTAGCTAAGGGGGAAAAATCGAACACAAATTTATATGAACTTTTTTTCTTTAAATGGGTCCAAGAATCACCCCCGACAATTAATAAAAACCTTCGTATGAAATTTTGTGACTAAGAAATAATTAGGAAATAAAATAACTAAAAAAAATGTGGAGTCAAATTAGAGCTGAAAATAAGGGTTTTTTTAAAAAACTTACCCCATCTGGATTGTGCTTATACGGGGGTCCACTGCCACAAAATTCGACCAACACGTCTTGAAGTTTTTTTGTGGAATCTAAATAAAAAACATCTGTAAATATTTAAAAACAGAAAAGTTTCATTTT
The DNA here is from genome assembly GCA_963920755.1 of Cartodere bifasciata. Classification (NCBI taxonomy): domain Eukaryota; kingdom Metazoa; phylum Arthropoda; class Insecta; order Coleoptera; family Latridiidae; genus Cartodere; species Cartodere bifasciata. The sequence goes on along the minus strand of OY987197.1, from coordinate 199,413 downwards.
TTATAAGAAGAGCTTTAAAGAGAGCTTTTTGTTTAGTGGGGTGGCAAAATTTAACGCATCTAAAATATGCCAAAGAGAAGCCCCTTAACCCTTAAAGTAAAGTTTCCCTAACGATACAAACTATCTGAAAGGACAAATACTGGAAATATCTTATTGTAAACAACAGTGGCAAGATAACAAGAAGTACAAAATTAAATGTTCTTACACGCTGCCAAATCCTGAAGCTGTTGAAATTCCTGTGGGGACAATTTTTCCCATTGCAATGCCATTCTGGTGTATTAGTACGAGATTGCCTCTAGCTTTTATCGTATAGACTTCATCTGAAATAAAAAGAAAACATTTAATTGCTTTTAGGTACTTTTATACAGTAGTTTACCCTAGTTTTTATCAAAATGTTTAAAGTTTTCCGCTGATTAAAGTTGGTTTTAGTTAAAGGCGAGTTTTAAAAACTAAATAGTTGCAAAAACTAGACAGAGAATTAGAAAATACAACCTTTAAAAATAAACTATACATTAAAAAAAACTTTTTATATTTGCGTTCTATAATATGCACATTATGAAACCCGAAATTTGGTTTTTTAAAGTTGCTGAATTGCTTCATTATTAAACCCAAAATTTTATTTTATGGGTTGGTTTTCCTGATGCAAAAAGATGAATTATTTTCTTGCAAGGTACTTTTTATTTACAAATTTTACTATTATAATCAATCGGAGGACATAGTTTTTTTGTAGAGGGAATAACTAGAAGAATTGGAGAAACGATATCAATGGTTACATTTTCTCAAAAACGCCTATTCATTCAGTATTAAATGAGTAAAGTTTACAAATGCCATTATTCAATATGTCAAACTTAAATTTATTTTATACTTCAAAATGTCAATGTTATGCTTTACGGTTGGTCATAAAAACAGAATTTCATCTTGAGTTTTTAATTCAAATTAAAAATGCTTTTTAATGAATTAAATGAAGCAAATATAAAAAATAGTATAAAAAACTCGTTTTATAAGGCGTTTTTTATCACTTGTCCATTGGAAAACTCGCCGCTGCGCGGCTCTTTTTCCAAACCTGGACGCGTGCTAAAAAACGTTCCTTATAAAACTCAATGTTTTAATATACTATTTCTAACATTTTTTTTTATGAAAATTAGTTTTTAAACAAATCGATGACCAGCAAAGCAATTTTCTTTTGTGAATAATGAATAGACACGTCATTTAAAACTTTAATAAAATATGCAAAATAAATTGATTCTCATGGGAAATCAAGACAGATTGCAATCAATAAAGAGCTTTTACTTTTTCGCTAATGAAACATACTCCATTACATAGAGTAAAAAAAATATGTTTGGATTAAAATGCCCTTTTTACGGTCATTACAGTGAAGGGGCATACGAAATTTAATTACATAAAAGTATGTACGTTTTAAATCATTTCAAAAGTACCATTTTATAAATCTTACTTTGGGCTATTTTCAGGATTTAAAAAAGTGCTGCCATCTCGTAAAAATGTTAAATAACGACATGATTAGAATTCTTGTCAGTAGATGGTGCGTAAGTTGCAACTCTCGTGTAACGTTTAAAGCAATTTACGTATGTCCAAATATAATATTTGGACATTTTAATTAATTTAATATTTTGATTATTTTAAAGTTACGCCCACTCATAAACAAAAAATTGCAATTATCACTTGCTTTTATTTGTATAAATTTATATAAAGTCGGCGGTGGCGCTTGCCAATAAATTATATTCCTATTTACAAAATAAACAACTTTTTGGCAATGCTAGACCGCGCACCATATGTATTATTTTTTTTTTTACCAAAATCAAAATGTGAATGTGCCTTTTTTTCTGTTATTTAAGCGCAATAAAATTTCTAGCGATTAGTTGGTAATTAAGAGTAATTACATGATGTACGTAAAATACCATACAATTAAAGTCTGTGGTAACGAATCATGCCCCAATAAAAGTTTTATGATGTAATTTAAATTAAAGACGTCACATATTAAGTAAATATACAAATACTTACTTTTAGTTTTTGTTCATGTGTGACAGTGTAAACAGTCTTAATAATAAATTTATAAATATCCCGTTTAGCGCGCGGGGCCCACAACAGCAAGCCTACGATACTTACTGAGAGGCCGGCATAGTAAGTCTGACGAAGAGAAGAGGCTGACGTCTCCATAGTTACCGCCGGGCATTGCCGCATTATAGCCCTCTTCTGGGCAAAAGATGCACTATGGAAGCTTGCAGGAGCCCCAGAAGCAGAAATCCTGCTGCAGACTTCGAAAACTTCCTATTTTAGCATTGCAGGACATATTTTTTGAGTCAGTTTCTCTGGATAACGCGTTTGTTTTAGCAAAAAACCGAAAACTAGCCCCAAAGTGCCCCTTTGTTTACTAAGGGCATTATATTGTTTTAGTGCATTAGCAGACAAAGTTATTGCATGGGAAATTGTTTTTATTAATTAAAGTGCGTCTGATTCTTACCTAATATACTGGAAAACTAAAAAATTCAAGCCAAGCTTATTTTTTGCCATAAAAAAAGCTTGGTTATGGCTCCCCTCTGATTTTTTCATTTTTCTCTGCTAAACCGAAACTTCCCTTGTCCAAAAGCTCGCTATCCATAAAAGCTTCAATTTAGAATTTATTTCTACAAGCAACAAGCTTTTTCTAGCTTTTTTCATCTCAAAAATCACAATATTCTTCATTTTTGTAAGCGTCTTCCTATGAGCCTTCTTGCCCCGTGTTTTGTTTTTGCTCAAGAACCGCTTTGATTTTTTGATTTTGGTATCTTAGCAACGCAACGTGAACGCACCTTTAGTAGTTCCAAAGCGCCACAGTGTAAACAAACTTAACCTCACTTTTATCACCAAAATCAGAAATTGTCCCCATTTTCATGTTTTAAGCCTAATAAACCTCAAGTTACTCATTAATTCAACATTAAACATGGACACGGACGAGAAAAAGTCACCAGTTCAAGAATTCAAACTAGAACAAGACCAGGAGCTGCGCTTCGAAGTGGAATCCAAAAACGAAAAAGTAACTCTAATCCTCCAAAACGGGTTAGCCGAGGTGTTTGGGACTGAATTAGTCAAAGGAAAGGTCTACGAGTTTGGAGCTGGTGCAAAAATAGCAGTTTTCACATGGCATGGGTGCACAATCCAAGTAAAAGGCAAGACAGACGTTATTTACGTAGCAAAAGAGACCCCAATGGTTATGTACTCGAATTGCCACGCTGCTTTGGAGTTTATGCGGATTGAGGCTGAGAAAGAGGCCAAACGGGGCCCCATAACGATGATCGTAGGACCAACAGACGTAGGAAAATCAACAGTGTCGCGTATTTTGTTGAATTACGCGGTACGTCGGGGGCGCAGGCCTATTTTAGTGGATTTGGACTTGGGACAGGGGCAGATTTCAGTTCCTGGGACCATAGGTAAGTTAAATATGCCTTAAGTTAAGAAATAAGGGGCTAGAGGGGAGTTTTAGGAGCACTATTAATCGAAAGACCGGCTGCAATTGACGAAGGTTTTTCGCAAGAGGCCCCATTGGTATACCACTTTGGGAATAAGGACCATGCCTCAAACACGACTTTATTTTCTTTGCTAGTCACACAATTAGCCAATACTGTGAAGGAACGAATTGAAGCCAACAAAAAAAGTATGCTACAACTTTTTTAAAATTGTCCATTTTTGTTATTTAATTTTTTTTAGCTAAAGCGTCAGGGGTAGTAATAAACACGTGTGGTTGGGTAAAAAACGAAGGTTATAAGCAAATTTTGCATTCGGCTAAAGCATTCGAAGTCGACGTTATATTAGTTTTGGATCAGGAAAGACTTTACAATGAGTTAGTTCGAGATTTGCCTGATTTTGTTAATGTAACGTTTTTGCAAAAAAGTGGAGGGGTAAGTAAATATTCTAAGCTAAAAACACATTTTTTTTACTTGAAAATAAACAAGACATAACATAAAATTGCCCCTATTAATTTAAAAAAATTTATTTAAAAAAAATAGTCTAAATTTTAATTTTTAAAATATCTTGTAAAATACCCAATAAATATTTTTGTAGTAGTAATATTCTTAGCAAAAACACATTTTTTTCACTTAAAAATAAACAAGACATAACATAAAATAGCCCCCCTTAATTTAACAAAATTTGCTCTAAAAAAATATTCTTAGTATTAATTTTTAAAATTTCTCGTAAAATACCCAATAAATAATTTCTATAGGTTGTCGAGCGTTCAAAAAGTTTACGTTCAGAAACCAGGGACGCCCGTGTCAGAGAATATTTCTACGGCACCCCTAGAAATTCCTTGTACCCCCATTCTTTTGACGTGAAATGGGCTGATGTAAAAATCTACAAAATCGGTGCACCAGCTTTACCAGATTCTTGCCTTCCATTAGGAATGAAGGCAAAAGATCATTTAACAAAATTAGTCCCATTACCCCCCAACGCGGGGATTATGCACCATTTATTGGGGGTCAGTTTTTCGGAAAAGGACACCGATGAAGAAATTATTAAGTCGCATATTGCTGGCATTGTTTGCGTGTAAGTAACAATAAAATAAAATTATAGAAATGGTAAAATTACAAATTTAAAAAATTGTCGCGTCAAAGTAGCATTTCACCTCTAACTTTGGGGAAACTCAATGGATTGACTTCATTTTTTTGAAAAACGTTCAGAAATAAATTTAAGTCACTAATAAAAACTAAAATTGCGCCGCTAGTCCTTCCTGAACTTTTTATACTCTTCGCAAACTGTATCTTGCCTATAATTAAATCTACATAAAAAATCATTCTTATGAAAATTAAAGAGAATAAAATTCTGTCATAAAAAATATTACCCCACCTCCGAGCTCTGCCCCCTTATAGCCCCCCAAATTATAAATATTTTGTTTTCATGCTTATTTTTTAATAAAACAAAAAAACATTTATTATTTATTGAATTATTTAATTTGGTAAATAATGGTGTTGATTTTGTTCTTTAAAAAATAAGCATACAAAAAATGTTCTTAAAATTTGGGGGGCTATAAGGGGTAGAGCTTGGGGGGGGGCAATATTTTTTTATTACAAAATTTTATTTTCTTTAATTTTTATAGAAATGCTTTTTTCTGTAGATTTAATAATAAGCGAGATATAGTTTGCAAAGAGTATAAAAAATTCAGGAAGGACTAGCGGCGCCATTTTAATTTTTATTAGTGATTTAAATTTAATTTTGAACGTTTTACAAAAAAAATTAAGCCAATCCATTGAGTTTCCCCAAAATTAGAGATTTTAAGGTTTTTCATGCTACTTTGACGCCACATAGGTTTTAAAATATTTTCAATTTTTAAGAGTATTTTTTTTTCAGAACAAATATCGATACGGAGCGACAAACTATTACTTTATTGTCCCCCCAACCTAAACCCTTACCAAATAATATTTTATTACTTTCTGAAATACAGTTTATGGACAGTCATTAACATTTTTTTTTTATTTTAATTTTTGCAAAATTGCACTGCAAAAAAAAATGTATTTTTAGGTAATAAAAACACTGTTTAATATTTTGTACTGTAAAATTAAGTAATAATTATAATAAATTAATTTTTACAAGCAATTTAAAACACAACAAATTTTTAAGAATTCCTCTCCTTAGGTTCTTTATACGCAAAATCAATGCAATCAAAAACATCCCTTTCCGACGTTATTTCGACAGCCTCCCCTGGAACTCCAGTTACCCCAACAGGCCTCAAACAATACTCATTTAGCGTGAACCCCATTTCCAGAGCGTGCGCCCTCATTCTTCTATTAAACATGTCTGACCCCGTAAAATACAAAATCCCGCAATAATATTGATCATGCGGCAAAAAACGAATATCCAACCGTCTTGCTGTCGATTTTGGGGTTAGCCTGCAAGCCCCCATAAATTTAGTGTCCCCCAGAGACAAAGTATCGGTGATAAGTCCGCAATTTGTTAAATTTTCGACAATACTTGCGAGATGGTTGTTTTTGGATTTTTTATTTTCGCTTTTAAATAAAGGGTGCGTTACCAAGCAATCTATGTCGCCGCTTTCTGATTTTTCGCGCCGAAAACTGCCGCATATCGTTGCCAAGTATCCAGCCCCCAAGTTTTCTTTAATCACCTTTTCAATTTCGATAATTTCCGCTCGTGGTATCTTTTTTTCAAAATCATTAAAATGTTTTAATCCTACTTGTTGATGATGTGTTAGTTTTTCCTTGTGTTTTTCTAAATCCTCCAAGGTTTTTATGCCCTCATCGAGTAATGTTTTTGCTTTTGCAGGGCCAATGCCTGTTACTCGTGTAAGTAAACTTATAACTTTTACATCGTCATTTTCATGTATGTTTTCCAATTTTCTTAACTTCCCTGTGGCAAGAAACTCATCGATTTTTTCGCTGATTTTTTTGCCAACGCCTGGGAGCTTTTTGGCTTCTACACCTGATTTTATACGGGTTGGATGTTCCGAGATTACTTTGGCTGCTTTTCGATAGGCAGTTGATTTGAATAAATTTCTGCTTATGTTTTTCTCATATTCGGATAATTCTATTAGGAAGTCGCAGAAATCTTGGTTCACACTGCCTTCTGGGGCTTTTCTTTTGCTCATTACTGGATTTACAGCAGATTTTAACTTTAATTTAGTCTTTAAATAAGCTTTTAGTGAAAATTTGCAAATTTTTTAATTTTTGAGGTTATGTTTTTAAAATTAGTTCAAATGCCCTTACTTGTAGTTCAAATGATCTCGCTTGTAGTTCAAATTCCCTAGCTTGTAGTTCAAATCATCAAAATCAGCATTTTTTTTACATTTTCTCTTTTTTTATCAAAATTCTAAATTTTTTGCACCCCAAAGCCGCATGTTTTCCATAAATAAAATGTACATACACAGAAGAAACCTCAGCAAATACTTAAATAGAGACAAAAGTGCGAAATTCATCCGTAAAACGTTCCTAGACTACTTTATAAATGAAAAGGGGCACAATTTTGTACGTTCCAGCCCGGTGGTGCCGTTTTGCGACCCCACCGTTGCTTTTGTCAACGCTGGCATGAACCAGGTAAGTTTCCAAAATATAATACTCAAAATCAAACTAACATAAACGCTTAATTTTAGTTTAAAAGCGTCTTCCAAGGAAAAGAGGAGCCCCACTACAAAAAAGCGGCTAATTCGCAAAAATGCGTCAGGGTAGGGGGCAAACACAACGACTTAAACATTGTGGGGGCTGATGGGTTCCACCACACGTTTTTTGAGATGTTGGGAAACTGGTCTTTTGGCGATTATTTTAAAGTAAGCTCCTAAATTTAATTTACAAAAGAATAAGCCTAATTTTTGTAGTCTGAGGCTTGTGAGTTATCGTGGAGGCTCTTAACAGACGTGTACAAGATCCCCCCGGAAAGATTATACGTCACGTATTTTAAGGGGGACCAAAAACTTGAGATAGGGGAAGATTTAGAGACTAAAGAGATATGGAAGTCTCTAGGGTAAAATAATTTTTTTTTCGCATTAGGGGGTGTTAATAATAAAATTGTAGGGTGTCCCAGGACAGAATATTACCTTTCGGTCCCCAGGACAATTTTTGGGAGATGGGAATTAGCGGTCCATGTGGGCCTTGCACTGAAATTCATTATGATCACTTAGGGGAGATAAATAGGAGTAATTTTGTCAACAAAGGTCTTTTTGATTTAACTGAGATATGGAATATTGTATTTATTCAATGCAACCGGTAATTTTTGCCCCCTTCATTCATTTTTCTAGCTTTTTAAGCCTCTAATTTTGCAGAAATGCCGATGGTAGTTTAAATAATTTACCAAACAAACACGTTGATACTGGAATGGGTTTTGAAAGGCTTACTTCAGTTTTGCAAGGCACTAGAAGTAATTACGATACGGATAATTTTGATTATTTGTTCACAGCGCTTAATAAAGTATGTTTTAACAACCTTTTTAAATTTTAAATGTAAACCAACAATAGATTTGTAGGAACGTCCCAAAATACGAAGGCAAATTTGGTGAGAATGATTGGAATTACTTGGACACGTCGTATAGAATATTGGCTGATCATTCGCGAATGATAACTGCTTGTCTCGCGGATGGGGTCATCCCAGAACAGAAGTATATTAACTAAAATTGCAATTTTTAATAAACTAATACAAAAAATTCTTTTTAGTCAAAAGTTGCGCAGGGTCTTACGCAAATCATTCCAAATAAGCGAAACAGTATTCAAAAAAGAATCAGGCTTAGTTAAAGAATTATCCAACTACGTTATCGAAAACCTAGGACCTGTATACCCAGAAATGGAAAAAAATATTCGTCAAATTCAGCAAATAATCGATTACGAAGAAGACGTTTATAGAAACTTGCGAAAAACTACCAGCGTTGAGTGGGAAAAAATAGTCCAAGAAAACAAAAATTTAGAAAACTTGGACGTTTTAGAATCACCTGGAATAATAGCAGCATACAAAGATCTTAAAAACACCCAACCAAAAGAAATAACAGGTGAAATAGCGTTTAAACTTTACGATACGTTTGGACTGGACAAAAACACCATTTTAGACCTTTCTTTGGCTTTAAAACTACCATTTAACGCCCAAAAACTAGAGACTGAACTCTTAAAAGCAAAACAACGAAGCAAACTCCAAAGCATAGACCAAATAAACCATGTTTTCAACCTTTTAAACGAGCTAAAAGTGCCAAAAACTAACGACCAGTTCAAATACAACTACTCGAAAAACAGTGAAAATAAATATATTTTTCCGCCTCTTGACGTAAAAGTGCTTCAAATTATTGAAAACCAAGAATTAAAGCCTTCAATTGGTCCAAATATCCCATGTGCACTTCTGTTGGACAAAACAAGTTTGTATTCCGAATCTGGAGGTCAAACTTGCGACCAAGGTCAAATCAAATTCAACGAAAACACGTTCAAAATAACGCACGTAGAGAACTTAAACAATTATATCTTGCACCACGGCCATTTTGTCTCACCAACGTGCGACGTTTTAACTACAAACACTTCCGGTTTATTATCAATAGATCCCAAAAATCGCCTAAATCGCATGCGAAACCACACAGCAACACATTTATTAAACACCTCTCTTAAGAAAATCAAAGGCGCCACCTGCCAAAAATCTTCCAAAGTCACCTCTAAATACCTCAACCTTGACGTAGCCATCTTCGGAACTAAACTAAACCCTGAACAAATCTCACGAATCGATGATGAAATAAACGAAATCATTCACAAATCAGTTCCTGTTAAAATAACTACAGTTAACAGCCAAGATTTGCTAAAATTAGACGAAGTCACCACAGTTCCAGGTGAAATATACCCTGAAGTTGGTATTCGGCTTGTAGAAATTGAAAATACCTCACTTTTAACATCTAGGTACGTAAAAACACAATTTTTTAAAAACCGCATCCATATCTTACAGCTCTATGGAAGTTTGAGGTGAATGACCTATTGACAACTCGTAAACCAAGCGCTAGTAGTTCAAATGAACCATTTCTGTCAAAATCACCCATGAACCTGCTAATTTATGGACGTGGGAATCATTAACTTGTTAAAAATGGACCAATTTTCTTTTTTTTTTTGAACAGAGAACCGTGTTGCGGTACACACGTCCTGAACACGGGTGATTTGGACCATTTCTGTATTATTTCGACCAAATCCCTAGGTAAAAGCACTACCTCCATACATGCAGTCACAGGCGATAGGGCGCTTTTGGCTTTAAAGAACGGTCAAGCTATTTTGGAGGATATAAATGGTTTGGAAAAATATGCAGCTGATAATCCAGAAAATGTGAGTTAAGGCGAGTTTTAGGCATGTTTGGCTAAAGGTTTTTTATTGTAGTCCATTAATTTAGACGTGGCTATTTCTGAATTAAGGCAAAAGTTGAATTATAGTCCAGACGAAGATGAAATCTTGCCTCTTGTAGTGAAATATGAGGCTTTGGAGAAAATTGACAGTATAAATAAACAAATTAAGGACACAGCTAAAGAATTAATTAAGTAAGTTACCGATTAAAAAATGTTTTCGAAAAAAAAACATTGATAAAAATGAGGCTTATACAGGGTGTCCAAAAAATGGCGCATAAACGCGATGGTACGCTCTTGGGGCATTCTCAGCGATCCCTTGAAAATTGTCAAAAAAAATCCATCTGTTATATTCATCGAGAAAAATGGGAACAAAGTTGCATAAATTTGGCAACACACTCTAAGAAAATACATCTAAAAATCCCATCTATAAGTCTAAAAATCCCATGTATGAGTCTTGATCATACACTTTTGCACTAGATTTTATTGACGTTGCTGTCTGCTTCATTTCAGGAAATTTTGCAAAATTAAATTGATTATAAAAATGTAATTCGACCATTTAAAAAATAAACAAATGGTGGAATGGTTTAAGATATACTAAAGCTTTGTATTAAACCATTTGTTGCTTTAATATGTGCTGTTATATTCAAGATGTAAGCATTTAAAGTTTCGCACTTTGGGGCAACATATCTACGAGGGTATATGAGATAGATTTTTTTTAATAATTTTCTGGGGCTCCCTAGACATGCCCCAACTACGTACAATCGCGTTTATGCGCCATTTTTTGGACACCCTGTAAAATCGTTTTTTTTTGTGTAGTAATTTAATAGATATGGAGATGCAAAATGTTCGAGATTCAAAAACAGAGGAAACGGACAGTAAACAAAAATTCATAGTGCATTATTTACGAACGTCAATGATTTTGGAAAGTGTCCCGCTTCAAAGAGCTACACAAAAATGTACAGATCTTCCAACTATCGTTATTTCTTACACTGATAATATTGTTAAAGCCCGATGTTGCGTCCCAAAGGTAAATTTTTTGTTTATTTTTATTAAAATAATTTTTTTTCGAAAAAATATATTTTTTTAGGATTTAGTTAGTGAAAATTTTAACGCACAAAAATGGCTTCGTGAAACGGTTGCAAAGGCTTTTAAAAGTGTCCCCGCTATATCAAAAGGACAGGATACTTCCCTGGTATGCAGTATGAAGCCCAAAAAAGTTAACATGCAGGATTGGGACACTCTTTTACAAATTGGGGAAAGCGACGCTAGAAATTTTATCAAGAAGCATTTGTAGTATTTTGTGTTTTTTGTAAATATTTTTTTGAATAAATAAAACGCAAGCTAATTTTGTTAACATTTATTTCTTACAATTTTCAACAAGCTTTAACACTTAAGCAACATTAATATTCGATGCAGATATTTTAAAAATGCAACTACTGGTATGTATAACATTTTAAAATTAAAAATAATTTTTCTGAACTACATTTTGGGTACTATTTATTAATTAAAATGTAACTATTTTATTCGATATTATTGCAGTCTTAAGGTAATGTTTATTGTTATTAAGCATTTTACTATTTAGTTTTAATAACTTATGTCGTTATTTCAAAAAACAACAAAAGTTTTTTTGATATCAACTTTAGAATAATGGACGCAAAAAATTCGTAAATCACATTAAAATTCTACAAAAGTATAAAAATGTCTTATAACTATTAAAACTTAAAGTTCCTATATTAAAATTTAATTTACAAAAAATAACAACTTTTGCTTTTTTTTTAAATAGCAAAAACAAAATATTTTGTCGCAGCAAAAATATTACTTTGGCTGAAAAAAAAATAAACTAAGCTTTGGAAAACAGCCTTCTATTTATGCGTTATACTTTTGTTTATAACTAAACCCTCTTTTTAAGGGGGCGAGTGAAATATCACTATTTTTCTACAAGGTTCCACTTGTGTTCGGTTTTTGGTTAAGCCTCACATCTTCTAATTGAATAAGCTGAAAAAAAAACCCTTAAAAAATTTCCAAAACACAAAAAACAAAAACAGATTTTAAAACTTGGAAAAATGAAAAATCTGGTGAAAAATTTAAAAAAATTAAAAACGTACCATTTCAATGGGGATGCAAGACAGTTCACCCCCTCCACATTGAGGGGGAGGCAAGGGTGGTGCAGCATTTGTAGGGGTAATGGGGGGTTTATTTGCTTTTTCCAAAGCCTCCCTTGCGCGACGTTCTTTTAATTTTAGTGAAAAAATGGCCACTGATCTTGCTCGTTTCATTAAACTTTGCTTAACACGAGTTTTTTTGGCTGCAAATTCTTCTGCAGCTAAAATAACACAATAACAACTTGTTAATTAGGAAAATTAACCTTAAATTTTTATTTAAAAGGTCAAAAAATTGCAAAATTTGACTATTTTTTTTACCCTTAAAAATAAAACATTTTTTTGTTAATTTACCTTTAGCAGCTTCATCAGCCTCTTGGCTAGAGACACTTCTAGCACTATCGCTCAACGAAGGGTCGATTGGAACAGGTTTAGCCCGAGCTACCCCACTATTTTCACCCCTACTAGGGGTGCGCGGCCTTGGAGGCCAAATGGGGTTGTTTTTTAAAAGATCTGTCTCTGAACTGGAAGCATCCTGCAAAAAAAAAAAACCAGAGCTATAACACAAATAATTTTTGCAAGTTTGGATTTTCTAGCTATTGAAATTGAGAAAAATAAAATAAAAAGATTTATTTTTTTTGGGGCAGAAAAAATTACTTGGAGAAAAGGGTGATTTTTTAAATCAAGGGATGGTCCGATTGCAATAATTTTGGTATCGTTTGATAGATAATTTTTTCCAGAATGCAAAACAACAAGCCACTTTTATACATCTAGTACCGTTTAAAAGATATCACCAATTTTCAACAACAGTGTTTATTTTGAGGCAGATAAAAATACTTGAATATAAGGGTAACTTTTTAAGTCAAGGGATGGTCCGATTTGGATAATTTTGGTATCGTTTGATAGATAATTTATTTCAGAATGCAAAACAACAAGCCACTTTTAAACATCTTGTACCGTTTAAAAGATATTGTCAATTTTCAACAACAGTGTTTTTTTTAAGGCAGATAAAAATACTTGGAAATAAGGGTATTTTTTTAAATCAAGGGATGGTCCGATTTAAATAATTTTGGTATCGTTTGATAGATAATCTTTTTCAGAATGCAAAACAACAAGCCACTTTTATATATCTTGCACCGTTTAAAAGATACAGCCAATTTTCAAAACCAGTGTTTTTTTACCTAACTAAAAACTTACCTTGGAAGTCGTGATACAATCCGAACTTTTATGCACTTCAGTCTCCTCCTTAAGCTTCTTAGCCCATTCAACCCCCCCACTGGGGCCAATGGTTAAATGGTGATCAGCCCCATAATCGTTATTATGCGAAGTTTGAGGCGCGGTGTAATCTTTTGATTTTTTGGGACGGAAAGGGGGAATTTCTGGAATACTTTCTGGGGTAATGGATATGGGTTTAAAATGGGGAACTGGGGCCTCTTTTGAGACAGGCGTTAATGCTGGGGAACCCCCTACAGAGGGTAGCCAATCTTTAAGATCCAGTTCTTCAGCTTTTAGGCGTTCAATTCGGCTTGTTCTGCCGTGGCTGGGAGAAACAGAAAATCTACATTTAAATAAATATAAGTGCTTGTTTAAAGGGTTTTTATTTAAAATTTAGGTGCAAAAATTACCTCCCGATTAGTTTAGAGGATATGTCTTCGGGGGATGGAGTAGCGGATCTTGTGATGCGTCCAGCTTCACGACGAGCCCATTCTATTTTAGCCATTTCTGTCGCTAACCAACTTGGAATATCGGGTATTGCGCAGGTTATTATAAAACGAATTATTAGCATTATATGCTGAAAATTACAAAATTTTACATTGCTTATTTTAAAGGGTGTTACCAAAGAATATTCTTTGGTGTTACATTGTTAATTTACTACCCCTTTTTTAGATTTAATTCAGAATATATTATTTAATTTCAGAAGGCATTAATTGATTTTTAGAAACCATCAATTGAACGTCAGCAAAACCAAATTTTCATTCAGAAACTTTTAATTTAATTTCAGAAAAAGCACAATTAAATAATTGAAATTTTTCCCTTATTAAATTAGTTCTTTATGAAATTAATTTAGAGTTTTCTGAATTACAATTGTTGTTTTCTGAAATTCAATTAATGGTTTCTGAAATTAGAATAATACATTCTGAAATAAATCTACAAAAGATGTAGAGTGTTTTAGTGTTAAAAAAAAAGAATAAATTACCTCTAAAGCAACAATCAAAAGAATGGTTTGTGTTGCAGTCATATCAGGGAACATTCTATGTACTTGTCCTGATAGACCAATAAGAGCGCAATTTACTAAGACCGCCATTATGCTCATGTATTCCATACAGTTCTAAAAAATCATTTTAACTCAGAAAAATTACCATTTTTAAGGCAAAAATTAAATTTTTTGTCCTGTTTATATTAGTGTATACAGGATGTTTAATAATGTCGTAAAAAGGGTGATTCCTGAACTCATTTTAAGAAAAAAAGTTCATATAAAAATGTGTACAATTTTGCTCCCTTAATTAGTTACAGCCCTCTGAAAAACCCCTAAAAAATTATTTATTTTACTTTATTTCCGAAACGAATAATATTTACAAAAAATGTTATAGGACCTTTTTGATGCATCTAAATCCTAGTAATATTTCTTCATTTGTAAAATTTTGGAAAAAGTGTTTATAGTGGTGATTCTTAGGGGACTGTAAGTTAAAAAAGAATCAAAATTGTTTACAAGTTTATATGAACTTTTCTTTCTTCGAATGGGTCCAGAAATCACCCCCCAATTTTTTTTAACGACATTAGGAAACACGCTGTATAATTTAAAAATAGTGCCTCACCTGCCATGTTCCAATATTAGGCACTCTTTGTCCAAAAGGCCTTTGACAAACATACGCTAATTTAAAAGCATCACTTCGTATTTCTATCAAATTATTAAAAACAGCGCAAACCGCTGCTAGAGGAAAAGCAGACGAAAACAAAATTACATAACCGAGTTGTATCGTCATTTCTAAATGATCCATAAAAGTCCCATCGTACTAAAAAAAGCCCCCAATTAGAAAAAAAATTTAAGACACTCTTTTTTTTAATTTATTTTAAGAAACATACTTTATAAAGTGAACTTTCGAGTTCAGCTTGGCTCATGCTACGTTTTTCTGAAATCTCATGTCCCCCTTCTTGCCCCCCACTTGTTTTGGGCTCTGTAACGTCTTGGGGGTCCCCAGTTGGAGCCCCAACAGGACTTAAAGCCCCCCAAAGATCGAAACTCATTTTAGCTAAACGTAGATGTTCCAGCATATAAGGCAATGCTGATTCTTTTAAATTTCCAATTACTTGTCGCGCTATTAAAAGCGCTGCTAATTGCTGTTAAAAAAATGTGGTTAAAATTTTAGAAAAATGTTTTTTTTTGGGGGAAGATTACCTCTTTAAGTCGGGCTTGATCTTGCAGATAAAAGGCGATGTAGAATAGGGATAGAAAAGAATTGACGAATTGAAACTGCAAAAAGAAAATTGTTGGAACTTTTTGGCTAAAAATAAGGCAAAATATTTAAAATTAAAATTTTGAAAAATCATTACAATAAAATATACATTCATTTTTAACAGTTCTTGTAAAAAAAGATGCAGCATTTATAAACATATTTACAAGATTAAATTTAATAGAATTCATTTCGGAAAATGCATTATTTTTTTACAATATAATATGGCACCTAAAAAAAGTCTAAAACTAGAAATACAAACCAAGGACACTTTTCCAATAAGATGATTTTCATATTTAGTCTCAAGCCTGTGATTTTCTACGCAGCATTAAAAAAAATACAACTAATGTAAATACAAAAATTATTAACAACCTACTAATTTTTATTGAAATTCAAACTAAAATTTATATCACTAAAAAAAGGCCCTAAATTATTTTTTTTAAGTTATCATGTTATTGAAATAGAGGTTTTACAAAATTGTCTTACCCTTATTGTTAAGCCAAATAGCAACTTTAAAATAGGCATCATCCATTAACGAAATAACAACGGCCAACATTATTTTTGGGACATATCCCAAAAACAGAGGAAAACCTCTGAATCTCAAAAAACCATCCCACCAATCCTACACAATAAAAATCATTTAAAATTAAGAAAAACATCAAACAAAACTGTCTTTATAACACCTTTCATCAAGTCTCTAGTTTTTTATCACAAAATTAAACGTTTTTAAAAAATGTCTTACCTGTATTTGCAAAGAAACAATCATGACAATAAAGACAGCAGCCAAACAAAACGTGATAATAGGCACAGAAACGCAATATCTAAAGATATACCGTTTCCACGGCGGAAATGTCGGTTCAAGTCTTCCGGTCACCGTACTTTTTTCCAGCTCACCCTGTGAACAAATCAAAACATGTCGCGCCATCTGTACGGACATGTTATCAACTATAAGCACTCTACTCAAGCCAATTAGTAGGAGAAAAGATAAAAATTTTAAAACAAAAAAAAATTGAAGACAAAAAAAATGTTTCTATTTTACTTTAAAAAATGTTTGATGAATTTGGTGGGTCTTATATTTTTTTGATCATGCAAAATGGTTTCTAGTTTTATTACAAGGTGTTTCTAAGTGCACTATGCGACTAGAAAAGTGCTTTTTAGAATGTTTTTTATGAGTGTACAAATCAGTAAAAGTTTAAGTTTATTTAATTTTTGCCTAAAAAAAAGTAAAATTACCGTAAATAGGGGTCTAGGCTCTGCCAAAAGATCATCTCGTTGATCTAGCGTGCCCCATCGAAAGGCCAATTCAGCAGAGTATCGTTTCCAAGCTTGTAAATAAGTCGTTACCCAAATAACGTTAAAAATTGAAAAAATAACATAACCAACATCTTCAAACGTTTGATGCTTCCCACTGCAACATAACTTAAAAAAAAGCAATCAAAATAATTTTGGGGGAGGTTTTTTGCAGCCCTTACCCAAAAGAAAAATCCTACAGTGGCCGGAATACTAAGAGCTGTAGTATAATGCCCTAACCAAGCGAAATACATCCCAATTTTTACGCCAAAATAATCAGAAATATCATCTAAAAAAAAAAAAAGAAAAATTACATCATTTTTGTAATTTTTGGGCCCTAAAAATAAAAACCTAAGGGTTGTTTAGCGCAAACGTCTCGGACCCAAGAATTCTGCAACTTTTCCAGCGCAACAGACTCGTGTAATGGAAAAACCTGAGTTATTATTCCAGCAATCAGACATTTCGGCACTAAAAATACAATTTTTTTTCATCGACTATTTTTTTATTTTTTTTTGCACTATATTACCAATGGGTTGTCCTTCCAATAAACTAAGACCTGGAACTACGTTAACATCTGATGCCTTAGCCCTAATACTCTCCATAAGACGGAGCACAAGCCACTGTCTTTCCTCTGTCGTAAAAAAAACCATCTCGTCATTTGAATTCTCATAATTATGGAAATCCTGCACTAAAAACTCCTTTAGCCCGCCCCCACTTGTGACCTTTAGTTGTTTCGATAAATGATACTCCTCTGCAGCTTTCAAAAGGCTAGAATATGTATAAACGGACACATATAGCTTTCGTGTTAACTCACAATACAAAGAATCGATTTAACAATAAACCTACATGCCAAATGTAGCCGTAACGTAAAAAGCGCTGCTTTGCGTTGATGAGTGGTGCCGGACATGGACTGTTAGTCCTGCAGACTGCTTTAATTTGGATAAAAGCCAAAGTAAGAAAGAGTCTTCGGACCCTGGTGGAAAAACAACAACTACATCACAATTTGGTGTTGTTACTCTTTTTAACCAGAGTCTTTTAGGGGCTAAAAAGTGTCCAGCACAGGGTATTTTCTCCTTTAGAAGCTTTGATGCTGCAAAATATTAAACTTAAGCCATCGCCTGACGTTTCCTAATTAAATTACCTTGCTCTAAAGTTTCTTGGGCCCTTTGAACGAATCGCCTCTGTCTTATATTTCCGCTGGTATCGCTTGACGCCATTTATAAAAGCACAAATTGGGGTAATAGTAAGGGAATGTAACAAGTTTAAGTTATGAAAACACGCACATCTGGATTTTTATGTTGTTTGAAGAGAATTTATAGATTTTTTTCACTGTTTGCGTATCTTGACCGCATCTCAGCCATTTTTAAATAATTGTGCGCATTTGAACTACTGGTGGTTGTTTCGAACTACTTGGGCGCAGGCGAGTTGCACCAGTGCTTTTTTGAATTAGCGGAAAAACTGGAAAAAATTTAAACGAATGTTAAATAACATATAAAATTTATTTCAAATGCCCAATTAAATAAAGCTTAAGATTAAAAAATAGTTAGTGGAGCTCGTTTCGTTTTAAGTCAAACACGATTTCATCTTCGTCCTCTTCGTCTAAAGGCAAGGGAGTCATTTCCAGATCACTTCGTCTGCTTCTTACCCCATATTTGCTTATCACTGTGTTTCTAGAAGTCTTTCTTCTAAAAATTGCAACGTTTATTAAAAAAAAATCATTTTTATTTAAATTAAAAAATTCTTTAAAAAACTTACCTCCAAGTCTTGTAGCCCACATAACAGAAAAATAGAAGTCCCATTACCATAAAAACTATAACCCCCCTTTGAAAAGCCCCCGGGGGTAGATCATCCCCCCGTTTAAAAGTATTATTATTATTGTTAAATAAAGCTGAATCGTTGTTATTGTTGACTGATATAGATGCATTATTACTACTTGTTATATTCGCTGTATTGTTAATTTTGTGGTTTTCGGCCATAATTACTGGATCTTTACCATTTTGCTGAACTTGCGGTGCAACATTTTCGCAATGGACGTGGCCAAGTAAACAAAGTGTACAACAAAAAACTAACACCAAAATTCGAGCCATTAGTCTCTCCTACACCTAAATAATCACTTAAAAACGCAAATTAACTCAAATAAACTAATATTTTCATCTTAAAAGCGAAAAACTAAACACCTAAACATAACCTACAAAACTATTTTTGTCAAAACACATCACCCACGCAAACAACCAATCAAAACGCAGCAAGTAGTTCATATGCACCAACGCGCCTGACAGTTGCATTTGTAGAGGTCAAATGTCATGTGCGACTTGATAAACTAGCAAAATCACGATAAAAGCCCCAAATAAGTGTAAATTGTGTTTGATTTAACAAAAATGGCTTTAAACACAGCGTCTAAGCTTCTTCGCTCTCTATCAAGCCCTCTTCTGAAGGTGCAAACCGCTGCGTACCACCCAAAGGTGATTGACCACTACGAAAACCCTAGAAATGTTGGCTCGTTGGACAAAAACGATAATACTGTTGGGACCGGGTTAGTTGGGGCCCCAGCATGTGGAGACGTTATGAAACTACAAATCAAGGTAGATGATGATGGAAAGATTATTGATGCTAAATTCAAGACCTTTGGTTGCGGCTCGGCTATTGCAAGCAGTTCTTTAGCAACGGAATGGGTTAAAGGAAAAACCGTGGATGAGGCCTTAAGTTTGAAGAATACGGACATCGCCAAGGAGTTGTCTTTGCCTCCAGTGAAGCTGCATTGTTCCATGTTGGCTGAAGATGCGATTAAAGCAGCTTTGAGTGACTACAGAATCAAACAAAACGAGAAAAAGAAGTTGGAACAGGTTAATTAAGAAATGTTGTTAAATTGGGGTATGTTGCGTAGTTGGCGTAATTCTGTACATACAAAAATTAAAAAAAATACAAAATTGAACTTGAGTAAAAGTAGATTTATTTTTAAACGTAATAAAAAACAGAACAAGCTAAAAATTAAGAGTGTAAAAGTTTACATTTTAAAATGCGTGCTAGCGCAAACAATTTTATTTTCTTGATTTTTGGCCTTGCGCCGTTCGAATTGTGATGCATTTTTGGTCCAAAAACGTCAAGAGGTCCTAAAAAACAACGCTTTGAAGGGGAATGTCGCGAAGCATTGAAACTGTGGTTATGTAATGTTGGTTGTCTTAAATCAACAAAAATAGCACTTTCTGGTCATTGCTCAGTGGGTTTATAGGAGTTAATTTCAATTAAAAATTGTGCTTACCGGCAATATAAATAAACAAAGCACAAGTTGACATGTTCTAAAGGTTCATTAATAAGCGTTTAAATTAGGAAGTTTGGCAATTTAGAAGCACTATTTTTTTGCATTTTAAATTGCCAAAATTTGTATTTAAACGCTTATTAATGGACCTTTAAAATAGGTCAACTTGTGCTGTTTATTTATGTTGCTGGTAAGCACGATTTTTAATTTAAATTAACTCTTATAAACCCACTGAGCAATGACCAGAAAGTGCTGTTATTTGTTGATTTTTGGCAACCAACATTACATAACCACAATTTTTATGCTTTCTCCTTAAAATAATAATGTTAGCCTTAATCTTTTCTTGCGTATAGACATTTTTTTGCTATTTTTACCTGGACATGAAATTTAAATCCTTGTTCTTTGAGCAAATTGTGAAGCACCTCTAGCTGTAAAGGCTCATACAAAAGAATATTTTCTCTTATGGTTGGATTAGCGCTGACAAAATTGTGCCAGACAATTTGTAACGGAATTAGGCACGAAGCAATTTTTGCGGACTTTTTTCGCTCGAAAATTAAATCTTCTGACCTCTCACTTCATTAAAACATAAAAAAAACAATTAATTAACCCTTAATTTATTGTACTGCGCGTCTAAAAAATATTACAAAAACACATACTTTTCCAATAAGGCATCTCCAACAATTTCAACATTTTCCCCCTGCGCTAAAACAAAAGGAGCGACTTCGACTTTTTTTTTCTTAAAACTTGCTTCCTCTTCAACTCTTGTATCATTTATTTCCTCGACAAGAGGGTGAGTAGCGTCGTATAAATGTTTCAAAAGCATAACACCCCGTTTTCGCTTTAAGGGCTTCAAACCAAATTTATACAACTCGCGTAATACTTTTGGTGTGTCCATCGAATCGTACTCGGGCATTGGGGTGATGTTTTGAGTTTTTAGTACGTATTTATTGTTTGGGGTTGTTATATTTGTTTCGCTTTGCGTTTTACGAATAGGGTGAACTGGAGAATCAATATTTGCGCTTGTTAAGGTACGAGTTAATGTTTTTTTTGGGGTAAAGGAAGTACAGGGTTCGAATTTTTTGTTGTATTGTTGGTTAAAGTGTGAAAAACTGGAGTTTACAGTAGAATAGTTGATTTCTTCATCGATTATTTGGCTTTGATTCAAAGAATCATCGCTGTCGATCGCTATTATTTCTTGTGCACCAAAACTGGTAGATGGTTTTTCTGAAAGGATAGATTTTTGCGAATTGGACAAGGCCAAATTTTCGTCGTCTAAAGACATGAAATCTTCAAATCCTGGGCTCAAATCTCGTTCATTTATTATGCTTCGAAGCTCTTTGGACACGTTAAAGTTTGGACTTTTCTCCTCGACTAGTAAAGTCTGCTCCAAATCGTTTTCAAGCATATTATTCACATAACTAGTTATATTTAACGATTTTCGTTTAATCCCATCAATGTCGATGTTTATTTCAAAATTAGAAGTGTTAAAAGAATCCTCTAGAAATGATTTTTGGCTTAGTTTTTCGTTCAAGGGCATTTCAAGGTCTTTTACGTCCAAGGGCATTTTAAGGTCATTTGGTGGCGTGCAAATCGCCTCAACTTCAGCATCAGTTTCGTCGTCAGATGATAATTAATTTATAACACCATCTGGTGAAGAATACCCCTCAAAATGGCAAATACCGCTTTCACTTTTAAAAACTCTACTTAAGTTCAAAGGCGTTTTTTTCTCAGGCGAGATATTTTTTTTGGGAGTGTTTTGTGTACTTCTTCGTAAACTTTTGCTTTCCGGCGATACGTTTATTAAAGAGGGAGACTCTCTATCTAATTCATCAGAAGAATTAAACATATCCGGTGAAATGGAGCTATGTTTTGCAAAATTTGGCACCTCGAGTTGATTTTTTGATGCATTTAAAATTTTGGTTACTTCTTCGCAAGTTGATGTGTCTTCTGCCATATTTTCTGGTTTGTTTTTTGGACTTTTTGAGGGTGTAGTGTTTCGTCCAGGTATTTGATTCCAGTTTTTTAACAAACACCCACTTTTGCACTTTGAGGGGGTTAAATTAAGGGCTGCTACGTAATAAAATGTCTTTTCCAAATTTGCATTTTGTCCAATAGCAAAAATTCTATTCTCTTTACAATGACACTCCTCTAAAACATCGCTGTTTAGCTCTTGAGCGACGAGAGTATTTATATTGTGCAAATATTTTTTTTCCTGAAGAATCAAAGAAATTTTCGAGTTTATTAAAGATTTTCTGTCTTCTTCTGTACGAAGCATGAGTGTTGGAGTTATGTATTGAAATTTGGATTTTTTTCTACGTTTTAAAGGCTAAAAGAAACATTATTACAACTAATTTAAAGCCATTTTTTGGGCTTACCTCATTTGGGGTAGTTTTCTGACTTGTTGACGATTTTGTGATGCCAAATTTGGTGTAAAACGCCTCCAAAGTTGTCTGTGTCTTAGCCCCATTTAGTATTTCTTCAGTCGTATTGTTTTCGCTCTTAAAAGACGATTTAGAAAGCGCTAAAGCCATTTGCAAATGATCTGGATTAACGTCTTCATGTTGAAAATTCTGTTTTAAAATATGGTGCAATGAAACTTGTCGCGTTTTTCTTGTCCGTTTTGATGGTGCTTTCTTTTTTGTTGGTTCTAGCTCAGGTTTTTTAACGTTTTTAAATGATAGTGGTGAGGAAAAGTCGCTTTCTTCGTTGGTTTGGAATAATTGAGGTTGAATATTAGTCAATGATGATTTATAAGGCGATTCAGTTAAAACTACTGGGAACTCTTGTTTTTCAGAGCATGACTCTTGAGGAACGTGTTTTTTTGGTGATGGGGCTTTACTATAAAAACAAAAATACCTTATAACGTATTTTTAATCATTTTTTACTAAGTATTTACATTTTTAAGGACTATAAAAAACGAACCTACTGACTGCGGCTTCTTTCTTAGAGTTCAGGCTGAGAAGTGAAAATTTTGCTGTACCACGGCTGGGGCCTTGCCTCTCCATCTTCTGGTGTCTTTTTTGCATATTTTTTTACCTCCTCACGTTCCTTAACTTTGGCCAAAACGTCCTCCAATGAGGAACTCTGTCGACCTAACTGAATGTGCTTTATTCTGTCTAATATATCCTGCGGGTAGTCAAATTTGCCCTCTTCCAGTGTAGCTCTCCTCAGTCTTTGTGCTGATGGCCACAACCTTTAACATTTCGACTTAAAACACTGCGATTTTGAGAGGTTATTGACTTACTCGTAAATATACCAACAGACACCCGAAACTGCTATGACGCCGAAAGCTAGAATGTTTCTCTGGGTGTGAAATGGGGTTCCTTTGGAGCGTCTAGGCTTTCTGAACGCTTCTTGTATCTCTCTATTGGCCATATCACTTCAAAAGTTGCGTTTTTTTTACTAAAAACATGGATTTTCTTACACAATCAATGCGACATGGAAATCTAACCTCACAAATGAGTATCGGTCGAGTAGTTCATTTGAATCGCATCGATTTCTTGAAAGGGCGTACGCAAGTTGCACCAACTAAGTTTGATTAATCGCATCCAAGGGAAATAAAAATCAAAAGTAGAGATATGAATACTTTATTTTAATAAATACAAGTAATGGAAGCTACAGAAGTAAAGCAGTCATCAGCTTCTAACAATTTAATATTACAGCACTATTTGGTAATGACGACTTTACTTAATATTTATGATAAACTATGTATAATTACAAAAAAAAAAATGCAACACAAAATCTAAAAACATTTTGTTACTATTTAAAAAGCAAAGAGAAATGGTGATATTTTAATATGAATGAGCAATCTTATCACAATTTAAAAGTACGTTTTTTTGACACATAAAGCTGGTTAATAAAATAATTTCTTTTAAATATAATTTTTTGGTACTGTAAAATTGTACGAATTTCTTTTATTATAGATACGATAATTTATGGACTAAAATATGATAAAATATATTTTTAAACCTTTAAAATATAGGTAACGAATAATAGGAAGTAAAAATAAAGCAAATAGTAAATAATATTGAGGAGAAAAATAAATTCGATTTTTTTTATCAATCAGGAAAACTCAGGAAATCTCCAGAAGGAATGTACAAGATGTTATTCATCGCAGATATCTTCTAGTCAAGCAATGGCTCGGGCTTCTGGCAGAAAGGCTTCCCAGTATTTCACAAGCTTAAGAAAAAAAAATCAAACATTTTTACCTGCATTTTTTTAAGTCAATTTTTTCTTAATTTGAGCTAAAATTAAGTTAAATAACAAGAATAGTTACCTGTGCTTGGTGTTCAAGATGATTTTCTAAATATTTAATAAACATAACTTTAAAATCATGAATCCTCGACTTTTCAAATCGGTCCATTTCAATTTTTATCATACGCGAGATTTTATCGAAATTTTCTTGTCCTCTTTCAACTTTGGCTTCCCACTGCAATAACCATTTATGAATAACATTATTAACGCATTTTTTGAACAAAACAAACCTCTAAAACTTCAGTATTGGCCGTATCAAGCTTGTCAACTCTACCGGTTGCCTCATATTTGGATTTAATGTCGCGTTTCTTTGCCAACATTTGCTGGGCATGGTGCCAATGTTGGAATAATTTGGTTCTTTCATGAAAGGCATCTCGAACGGCACCAAGAAGCCCGAGATAATCCTTCAAAAGTTCGCATAAAATGAAGAAATCGGTGTTGGCTTGGTCTAAATGTAGATTTTCCACCTTTAAACACAAAATAAAACAGTTTTTTGGATTATACAGGGTGTT
Source organism: Cartodere bifasciata (assembly GCA_963920755.1). Classification (NCBI taxonomy): domain Eukaryota; kingdom Metazoa; phylum Arthropoda; class Insecta; order Coleoptera; family Latridiidae; genus Cartodere; species Cartodere bifasciata. The sequence continues at coordinate 174,764 of OY987197.1, read as the reverse complement.
ACCAAATAACTAGGAAAAAATTCAGGGGGTAATTCCTGGACACATTTTAAGTAAAAAAGATCATATAAATATGTGTCCGAAAATCCTTCTTTTCTGAGATACAGGGTGCCAAAGTTTCTAAAAAAAAACTTTTTTTTTAAGATTACCAAGAAACTAAACCAGATATTTATTTAAAACTTAGCACGGGTAATTTTCTTATCATTAGGCATGAAGTGCAATAGAAAAAAAATAAAAATTATAATTGAAAGGGGCACATTTGGGGGTACCATGGGGTTGTTAACCCCCAACTTTTTTGTGTGTTACTTTTTTGTAATTTTGCTAAAATAATTAGAAGCCCTAGAATATGATCATTAAAATTAATGTCTTGTTCTTTTTTCATAAAACTAACCGTTTTCGAGAAAAAAATTCATTGTCCAAAGAAAACAAAATTTCTTTTTTAAGTTTGGCTTTTTCTTGTTAATGAAAATAAAACAGTTAACAATGAAGGGTTAATTAATTTCTTTTTTTTATTATTATTTCAAATAAATATCTGGTTTAGCTTTTTAGTAATCTTAAGATTAAAATTTTTTTTAAGATACTTTGACACCCTGTATCTCAGATACGAAGGATTTTCGGACACATGTTTATATAAAGTTTTCTTCTTAAAATGGGTTTAGGAATTGCCCCCTGAATTTTTTCCTAGTTATTTGGTAACACCCTGTATTCTAACAAAAATGCATTGGAGGAGTTCAATTTTTGGTTTTTCTGAAGGCTTACCTTCTCTTCTGTATCAGCAAGTTGCGACAAAGCCCTTGATAAAGAACTGTAATCCTCACAAGCGCTCAATTGTGATGCAGACCGAGAAACGCCCATTGTTAGAGCAGAAAGGTCTTTTCTGTGGGTGACCATTGCCTCGACATTTGTGTGTAACTTACGTAACTGAGATTCTAAACCTTCTACATGAATAAGCTTATCTTCAAACCACTAAAAAACATTTTAAATATGATACACCAAAAAAAAACAAGAAGGTTAATTTTTATTGTTTTAAAAATTGTTTAAAGGGCGATTTATAGAACGTTACTTTCACTTTACTTTGGCGTAACTTCACTTCCGCGTAACTTAACAAATTTACTTAATTTATAGATTGTAAAGTTACGTGAAATTGGGAACAGGTATGCGCATGTGTCTGAACTCGCGACTGCTGACTATTTACACCTGGGCCGTAATTACGGAATATCGCTTCGTACGAAACCTACATAAGAAGACCAGCAGGTTTCGTACGAAGCGATATTCCGTAATTATCACCCTTGACAATAAGGGTAATTATCTCATTTTTGCAAATTTTGCGCATGATCGGCCAAGCTCGGCTTTTGACAGTACTACTTACAACTAAATGAATCAGCAAAGTAGCGCTTAAGTGAAGTATAAATTTGCTAATACATTCTCATGAATTTTATTTAATTTTCTGTAAAGTTACGCCGAAGTAAAGCGGAAGTAAAGTGAAAGTAACATTCTATTAATCGGCCTTTTTAAAGTTAAACGTACCGGATCTGTCTCGTCCATTTTATACGTGATTTTATTAACTGTTTCGCCGACTTTATTAAACAATCGCATAACACCAGCGCCGCTCAAAGCACTCGTATTTGTAGCCTTTGGTAACTCTACATCTGAAATAATTTTTTTTTGTAAAAAATGCTATTTTTTAACTTTGCTGTTCAAACCTGATTCTAAAAATTCCCTAAAATCAGGATCAAGGACCAGAACAGGATGTTGCGACGTCCTGCGCAAAAATCGCTCCAAGGACGCTCGGCGCCTTTCCACAAAATCGCCCCCATGGCTGTTCCCGTTTTCGTTATTGTTTGAAATTTTTATTTTGGTCATACCTGAACAAATAATATTTTCGTACTTACAAATTGTGTTTACCCAGCAAATATCATTACCTTTTAAACTAAATATGCTAAGTTATTATGTTATTTTATCGCGGTATTGACCTTGAGGTTTGTTTTTATTAATTACTCACCAATAACGCTTTTTTCCGGGGCTGGCGGAATGATCCGGCCAACTTTGAGGTACTTTTCGGTTAGTTTGTCGTGTAAGCCCAAGAAATCGCTAAAACGCCTTAACACAGTGGCTTCCTTACGTCTGTACATTGCAATATTTGTTCTGGTTGTAACTCGATATGCCATGTACGCCCCCATTCCTTCGCCGACTTTTTGGGGCTCTGTTATGCTGATTTCGATAAATTGGTCGCCACCCTCGGCTTCAATCTATTAAACAACAAGCCTTAAGTCAATGTTATTGGTCATAAAGCCCTTACTTACTCGTTCCATGGTTTCTGAAATAGTGTTATCAATCGGAACATTCTGCAGTTCCTCTCTATCATCTTCCTCAAGGTCTATTTTAGAGATATCAACGTCTCCGTTTTTCAGTTCCTTATCTTCGGGATACAATGAAGGTTCCTAAAACACAGATTACAAGAACTGAATGCCTTTTTTGAAAATATCGATTATCTCACCTCTCTGGCTGAGACGAATAAATCGTCGTCTAATTTATTCTCGCTTTGTATGTTTACATTTTCAAAAATAGAAGGCGGTTCTAGTGGATTTGCCATTGCTCGTTTCGGTTCAACTACAAGACTAATTTGGACTTTTTATTAGCCGTAATAAAAAAAGGTTTATCATCAACAACAACTGTCAGAGTTTTTGTGTTGGCTGCTGGCGCAGTTGGCAACGCTACGTCACCGATACAGTTTTGCCAACTGCAGTAGTTCAAATCTGCCAGGGTTGTGCAATAATCGATTATTTGTAGTTAAATGTAAACAAAACAAAATTATTACAATTTGGGGCCAAAACATGAGCAATTCCGAAGATAAAACTGAAGAGGTAAATAAAACAATGATTTAAAACAAGATTCTAACATTCCGTAATTGTAGCTAGACGAAAAAACGAAAGAAAAGTGGTCTCCTTATGCCAAAACTTACGACCCCATAAAAGTGGGGTCCATAGATGGGACAGACGAGGAGCCCCACGACAAAGCAATCATCAGAGCCATTAATTCAGAATACCGACCAAACAAACATGTAAAGGGACGCCCAGAATGCACTCTTTTCATAAGTAGATTAAGCCACAAAACGACAAAAGACACTATCAAAGAATTGTTTTCAAGATATGGAAAGATTCACCGATTTCGCTTAGTAAAAGACATTGTAACGGGGATGCCGAAAGGATACGCATTTGTGGAATACGAACAGGAAAGCTCAGCGGACGAGGCGTACAAGAAGGCCAACAAAAAGAACGTAGATGGGAAAGAAATATTTGTTGATTTTGAATGCGAAAGGCTTTTGAAAGATTGGAAACCTAGACGAATGGGAGGAGGCTTTGGGGGGATGAAGGAGTCCGGTCAGTTGCGATTTGGGGGCAGAGACCGACCCTTCAAAAAACCCATAATTGATGAAATTAATGAAAGAGATAAGAGAGATAGGCGAGAGCGACGTCGACGTTCATAAATAATTTCAAAAACTGTTTAAACTAAAGCTTTTTTTAATAAAAACTAAAAAAAAAATTAAAAATGAAGTTTTTTTCCATAACTTTAAAAGTAGAAGTGTTGCAAATGTTTGAGTGCCAGATTCGGATTCAGCAGCTTGTTTTACATAATCAGACCAGTTTGCACTAATGGCAAAAGTTATTTGTGGCCGTGGCAATAAAAAAACTAGCCTCTTGGAAAAAAAACTGATTTTTTGCAATTTCAAAAAAAAGTTGCGTTTGAAAGTCCATAACTTTAAAAGTAGAAGTGTTGCAAATGTTTAAGTGCCAGATTCGGATTCAGCAGCTTGTTTTACATAATCATACCAGTTTGCATTAATGGCAAAAGTTATTTGTGGCCGTGGCAATAAAAAAACTAGCCTCTTGAAAAAAAAACTGATTTTTTGCAATTTCAAAAAAAAGTTGCGTTTGAAAGTCCATAACTTTAAAAGTAGAAGTGTTGCAAATGTTTAAGTGCCAGATTCGGATTCAGCAGCTTGTTTTACATAATCATACCAGTTTGCATTAATGGCAAAAGTTATTTGTGGCCGTGGCAATAAAAAAACTAGCCTCTTGGAAAAAAAAACTGATTTTTTGCAATTTCAAAAAAAAGTTGCGTTTGAAAGCCCATAACTTTAAAAGTAGAAGTGTTGCAAATGTTTAAGTGCCAGATTCGGATTCAGCAGCTTGTTTTACATAATCATACCAGTTTGCATTAATGGCAAAAGTTATTTGTGGCCGTGGCAATAAAAAAACTAGCCTCTTGGAAAAAAAAACTGATTTTTTGCAATTTCAAACAAAAGTTGCGTTTGAAAGCCCATAACTTTAAAAGTAGAAGTGTTGCAAATGTTTAAGTGCCAGGTTCGGATTCAGCAGCTTGTTTTACATAATCATATCAGTTTGCATTAATGGCAAAAGTTATTTGTGGCCGTGGCAATAAAAAAACTAGCCTCTTGGAAAAAAAAACTGATTTTTTGCAATTTCAAAAAAAAGTTGCGTTTGAAAGCCCATAACTTTAAAAGTAGAAGTGTTGCAAATGTTTAAGTGCCAGATTCGGATTCAGCAGCTTGTTTTACATAATCATACTAGTTTGCACTAATGGCAAAAGTTATTTGTGGCCGTGGCAATAAAAAAACTAGCCTCTTGGAAAAAAAAACTGATTTTTTGCAATTTCAAAAAAAAGTTGCGTTTGAAAGCCCATAACTTTAAAAGTAGAAGTGTTGCAAATGTTTAAGTGCCAGATTCGGATTCAGCAGCTTGTTTTACATAATCATATCAGTTTGCATTAATGGCAAAAGTTATTTGTGGCCGTGGAAATAAAAAAACTAGCCTCTTGGAAAAAAAAACTGATTTTTTGCAATTTCAAAAAAAAGTTGCGTTTGAAAGCCCATAACTTTAAAAGTAGAAGTGTTGCAAATGTTTAAGTGCCAGATTCGGATTCAGCAGCTTGTTTTACATAATCATATTAGTTTGCATTAATGGCAAAAGTTATTTGTGGCCGTGGCAATAAAAAAACTAGCCTCTTGGAAAAAAAAACTGATTTTTTGCAATTTCAAAAAAAAGTTGCGTTTGAAAGTCCATAACTTTAAAAGTAGAAGTGTTGCAAATATTTAGGTGCCAGATTCGGATTCAGCAGCTTGTTTTACATAATCATACCAGTTTGCATTAATGGCAAAAGTTATTTGTGGCCGTGGCAATAAAAAAACTAGCCTCTTGGAAAAAAAAAGTGATTTTTTGAAATTTCAAAAAAAAGTTGCGTTTAAAAGCCCATAACTTTAAAAGTAGAAGTGTTGCAAATGTTTAAGTGCCAGATTCGGATTCAGCAGCTTGTTTTACATAATCATATCAGTTTGCATTAATGGCAAAAGTTATTTGTGGCCGTGGCAATAAAAAAACTAGCCTCTTGGAAAAAAAAACTGATTTTTTGCAATTTCAAAAAAAAGTTGCGTTTGAAAGCCCATAACTTTAAAAGTAGAAGTGTTGCAAATGTTTAAGTGCCAGATTCGGATTCAGCAGCTTGTTTTACATAATCATATCAGTTTGCATTAATGGCAAAAGTTATTTGTGGCCGTGGCAATAAAAAAACTAGCCTCTTGGAAAAAAAAACTGATTTTTTGAAATTTCAAAAAAAAGTTGCGTTTGAAAGCCCATAACTTTAAAAGTAGAAGTGTTGCAAATGTTTAAGTGCCAGATTCGGATTCAGCAGCTTGTTTTACATAATCATATCAGTTTGCATTAATGGCAAAAGTTATTTGTGGCCGTGGCAATAAAAAAACTAGCCTCTTGGAAAAAAAAACTGATTTTTTGCAATTTCAAAAAAAAGTTGCGTTTGAAAGCCCATAACTTTAAAAGTAGAAGTGTTGCAAATGTTTAAGTGCCAGATTCGGATTCAGCAGCTTGTTTTACATAATCATACTAGTTTGCATTAATGGCAAAAGTTATTTGTGGCCGTGGCAATAAAAAAACTAGCCTCTTGGAAAAAAAAACTGATTTTTTGCAATTTCAAAAAAAAGTTGCGTTTGAAAGCCCATAACTATAAAAGTAGAAGTGTTGCAAATGTTTAAGTGCCAGATTCGGATTCAGCAGCTTGTTTTACATAATCATATCAGTTTGCATTAATAGCAAAAGTTATTTGTGGCCGTGGCAATAAAAAAACTAGCCTCTTGGAAAAAAAAACTGATTTTTTGCAATTTCAAAAAAAAGTTGCGTTTGAAAGCCCATAACTTTAAAAGTAAAAGTGTTGCAAAAGTTTAAGTGCCAGATTCGGATTCAGCAGCTTGTTTTACATAATCATATCAGTTTGCATTAATGGCAAAAGTTATTTGTGGCCGTGGCAATAAAAAAACTAGCCTCTTGGAAAAAAAAACTGATTTTTTGCAATTTCAAAAAAAAGTTGCGTTTGAAAGTCCATAACTTTAAAAGTAGAAGTGTTGCAAATGTTTAAGTGCCAGATTCGGATTCAGCAGCTTGTTTTACATAATCATATCAGTTTGCATTAATGGCAAAAGTTATTTGTGGCCGTGGCAATAAAAAAACTAGCCTTTTGGAAAAAAAAACTGATTTTTTGCAATTTCAAAAAAAAGTTGCGTTTGAAAGCCCATAACTTTAAAAGTAAAAGTGTTGCAAATGTTTAAGTGCCAGATTCGGATTCAGCAGCTTGTTTTACATAATCATATCAGTTTGCATTAATGGCAAAAGTTATTTGTGGCCGTGGCAATAAAAAAACTAGCCTCTTGGAAAAAAAAACTGATTTTTTGAAATTTCAAAAAAAAGTTGCGTTTGAAAGCCCATAACTTTAAAAGTAGAAGTGTTGCAAATGTTTAAGTGCCAGATTCGGATTCAGCAGCTTGTTTTACATAATCATATCAGTTTGCATTAATGGCAAAAGTTATTTGTGGCCGTGGCAATAAAAAAACTAGCCTCTTGGAAAAAAAAACTGATTTTTTGCAATTTCAAAAAAAAGTTGCGTTTGAAAGTCCATAACTTTAAAAGTAGAAGTGTTGCAAATATTTAGGTGCCAGATTCGGATTCAGCAGCTTGTTTTTTATAATCATACCAGTTTGCATTAATGGCAAAAGTTATTTGTGGCCGTGGCAATAAAAAAACTAGCCTCTTGGAAAAAAAAACTGATTTTTTGCAATTTCAAAAAAAAGTTGCGTTTGAAAGCCCATAACTTTAAAAGTAGAAGTGTTGCAAATGTTTAAGTGCCAGATTCGGATTCAGCAGCTTGTTTTACATAATCATATCAGTTTGCATTAATGGCAAAAGTTATTTGTGGCCGTGGCAATAAAAAAACTAGCCTCTTGGAAAAAAAAACTGATTTTTTGAAATTTCAAAAAAAAGTTGCGTTTGAAAGCCCATAACTTTAAAAGTAGAAGTGTTGCAAATGTTTAAGTGCCAGATTCGGATTCAGCAGCTTGTTTTACATAATCATATCTGTTTGCATTAATGGCAAAAGTTATTTGTGGCCGTGGCAATAAAAAAACTAGCCTCTTGGAAAAAAAAACTGATTTTTTGAAATTTCAAAAAAAAGTTGCGTTTGAAAGCCCATAACTTTAAAAGTAGAAGTGTTGCAAATGTTTAAGTGCCAGATTCGGATTCAGCAGCTTGTTTTACATAATCATATCAGTTTGCATTAATGGCAAAAGTTATTTGTGGCCGTGGCAATAAAAAAACTAGCCTCTTGGAAAAAAAAACTGATTTTTTGCAATTTCAAAAAAAAGTTGCGTTTGAAAGCCCATAACTTTAAAAGTAAAAGTGTTGCAAATGTTTAAGTGCCAGATTCGGATTCAGCAGCTTGTTTTACATAATCATATCAGTTTGCATTAATGGCAAAAGTTATTTGTGGCCGTGGCAATAAAAAAACTAGCCTCTTGAAAAAAAACTGATTTTTTGCAATTTCAAAAAAAAGTTGCGTTTGAAAGCCCATAACTTTAAAAGTAGAAGTGTTGCAAATGTTTAAGTACCAGATTCGGATTCAGCAGCTTGTTTTACATAATCATATCAGTTTGCATTAATGGCAAAAGTTATTTGTGGCCGTGGCAATAAAAAAACTAGCCTCTTGGAAAAAAAAACTGATTTTTTGCAATTTCAAAAAAAAGTTGCGTTTGAAAGCCCATAACTTTAAAAGTAGAAGTGTTGCAAATGTTTAAGTGCCAGATTCGGATTCAGCAGCTTGTTTTACATAATCATATCAGTTTGCATTAATGGCAAAAGTTATTTGTGGCCGTGGCAATAATAAAACTAGCCTCTTGAAAAAAAAACTGATTTTTTGCAATTTCAAAAAAAAGTTGCGTTTGAAAGTCCATAACTTTAAAAGTAGAAGTGTTGCAAATATTTAAGTGCCAGATTCGGATTTAGCAGCTTGTTTTACAAAATCATACCAGTTTGCATTAATGGCAAAAGTTATTTGTGGCCGTGGCAATAAAAAAACTAGCCTCTTGAAAAAAAAAACTGATTTTTTGAAATTTCAAAAAAAAGTTGCGTTTGAAAGCCCATAACTTTAAAAGTAGAGGTGTTGCAAATATTTAAGTGCCAGATTCGGATTCAGCAGCTTGTTTTACATAATCGTACCAGTTTGCATTAATGGCAAAAGTTATTTGTGGCCATGGCAATAAAAAAACTAGCCTCTTGGAAAAAAAAACTGATTTTTTGCAATTTCAAAAAAAAGTTGCGTTTGAAAGCCCATAACTTTAAAAGTAAAAGTGTTGCAAAAGTTTAAGTGCCAGATTCGGATTCAGCAGCTTGTTTTACATAATCGTACCAGTTTGCATTAATGGCAAAAGTTATTTGTGGCCGTGGCAATAAAAAAACTAGCCTCTTGGAAAAAAAAACTGATTTTTTGCAATTTCAAAAAAAAGTTGCGTTTGAAAGTCCATAACTTTAAAAGTAGAAGTGTTGCAAATGTTTAAGTGCCAGATTCGGATTCAGCAGCTTGTTTTACATAATCATATCAGTTTGCATTAATGGCAAAAGTTATTTGTGGCCGTGGCAATAAAAAAACTAGCCTTTTGAAAAAAAAAACTGATTTTTTGCAATTTCAAAAAAAAGTTGCGTTTGAAAGCCCATAACTTTAAAAGTAAAAGTGTTGCAAATGTTTAAGTGCCAGATTCGGATTCAGCAGCTTGTTTTACATAATCATATCAGTTTGCATTAATGGCAAAAGTTATTTGTGGCCGTGGCAATAAAAAAACTAGCCTCTTGGAAAAAAAAACTGATTTTTTGCAATTTCAAAAAAAAGTTGCGTTTGAAAGCCCATAACTTTAAAAGTAAAAGTGTTGCAAATGTTTAAGTGCCAGATTCGGATTCAACAGCTTGTTTTACATAATCATATCAGTTTGCATTAATGGCAAAAGTTATTTGTGGCCGTGGCAATAAAAAAACTAGCCTCTTGGAAAAAAAAACTGATTTTTTGCAATTTCAAAAAAAAGTTGCGTTTGAAAGCCCATTACTTTAAAAGTAGAAGTGTTGCAAATGTTTAAGTGCCAGATTCGGATTCAGCAGCTTGTTTTACATAATCATATCAGTTTGCATTAATGGCAAAAGTTATTTGTGGCCGTGGCAATAAAAAAACTAGCCTCTTGGAAAAAAAAACTGATTTTTTGCAATTTCAAAAAAAAGTTGCGTTTGAAAGCCCATAACTTTAAAAGTAGAAGTGTTGCAAATGTTTAAGTGCCAGATTCGGATTCAGCAGCTTGTTTTACATAATCATATCAGTTTGCATTAATGGCAAAAGTTATTTGTGGCCGTGGCAATAAAAAAACTAGCCTCTTGGAAAAAAAAACTGATTTTTTGCAATTTCAAAAAAAAGTTGCGTTTGAAAGCCCATAACTTTAAAAGTAAAAGTGTTGCAAATGTTTAAGTGCCAGATTCGGATTCAGCAGCTTGTTTTACATAATCATACCAGTTTGCATTAATGGCAAAAGTTATTTGTGGCCGTGGCAATAAAAAAACTAGCCTCTTGAAAAAAAAAACTAATTTTTTGCAATTTCAAAAAAAAGTTGCGTTTGAAAGTCCATAACTTTAAAAGTAGAAGTGTTGCAAATGTTTAAGTGCCAGATTCGGATTCAGCAGCTTGTTTTACATAATCATATCAGTTTGCATTAATGGCAAAAGTTATTTGTGGCCGTGGCAATAAAAAAACTAGCCTCTTGGAAAAAAAAACTGATTTTTTGAAATTTCAAAAAAAAGTTGCGTTTGAAAGCCCATAACTTTAAAAGTAGAAGAGTTGCAAATGTTTAAGTGCCAGATTCGGATTCAGCAGCTTGTTTTACATAATCATACCAGTTTGCATTAATGGCAAAAGTTATTTGTGGCCGTGGCAATAAAAAAACTAGCCTCTTGGAAAAAAAAACTGATTTTTTGCAATTTCAAAAAAAAGTTGCGTTTGAAAGTCCATAACTTTAAAAGTAGAAGTGTTGCAAATATTTAAGTGCCAGATTCGGATTCAGCAGCTTGTTTTACAAAATCATACCAGTTTGCATTAATGGCAAAAGTTATTTGTGGCCGTGGCAATAAAAAAACTAGCCTCTTGGAAAAAAAAACTAATTTTTTGCAATTTCAAAAAAAAGTTGCGTTTGAAAGCCCATAACTTTAAAAGTAGAAGAGTTGCAAATGTTTAAGTGCCAGATTCGGATTCAGCAGCTTGTTTTACATAATCATACCAGTTTGCATTAATGGCAAAAGTTATTTGTGGCCGTGGCAATAAAAAAACTAGCCTCTTGGAAAAAAAAACTGATTTTTTGCAATTTCAAAAAAAAGTTGCGTTTGAAAGCTCATAACTTTAAAAGTAGAAGTGTTGCAAATGTTTAAGTGCCAGATTCGGATTCAGCAGCTTGTTTTACATAATCATTTCAGTTTGCATTAATGGCAAAAGATATTTGTGGCCGTGGCAATAAAAAAACTAGCCTCTTGGAAAAAAAAACTGATTTTTTGCAATTTCAAAAAAAAGTTGCGTTTGAAAGCCCATAACTTTAAAAGTAGAAGTGTTGCAAATGTTTAAGTGCCAGATTCGGATTCAGCAGCTTGTTTTACATAATCATATCAGTTTGCATTAATGGCAAAAGTTATTTGTGGCCGTGGCAATAAAAAAACTAGCCTCTTGGAAAAAAAAACTGATTTTTTGCAATTTCAAAAAAAAGTTGCGTTTGAAAGTCCATAACTTTAAAAGTAGAAGTGTTGCAAATATTTAAGTGCCAGATTCGGATTCAGCAGCTTGTTTTACATAATCATACCAGTTTGCATTAATGGCAAAAGTTATTTGTGGCCGTGGCAATAAAAAAACTAGCCTCTTGGAAAAAAAAACTGATTTTTTGAAATTTCAAAAAAAAGTTGCGTTTGAAAGCCCATAACTTTAAACGAGAAGTGTTGCAAATGTTTAAGTGCCAGATTCGGATTCAGCAGCTTGTTTTACATAATCATACCAGTTTGCATTAATGGAAAAAGTTATTTGTGGCCGTGGCAATAAAAAAACTAGCCTCTTGGAAAAAAAAACTAATTTTTTGCAATTTCAAAAAAAAGTTGCGTTTGAAAGCCCATAACTTTAAAAGTAGAAGAGTTGCAAATGTTTAAGTGCCAGATTCGGATTCAGCAGCTTGTTTTACATAATCATACCAGTTTGCATTAATGGCAAAAGTTATTTGTGGCCGTGGCAATAAAAAAACTAGCCTCTTGGAAAAAAAAACTGATTTTTTGCAATTTCAAAAAAAAGTTGCGTTTGAAAGCTCATAACTTTAAAAGTAGAAGTGTTGCAAATGTTTAAGTGCCAGATTCGGATTCAGCAGCTTGTTTTACATAATCATTTCAGTTTGCATTAATGGCAAAAGATATTTGTGGCCGTGGCAATAAAAAAACTAGCCTCTTGGAAAAAAAAACTGATTTTTTGCAATTTCAAAAAAAAGTTGCGTTTGAAAGCCCATAACTTTAAAAGTAGAAGTGTTGCAAATGTTTAAGTGCCAGATTCGGATTCAGCAGCTTGTTTTACATAATCATATCAGTTTGCATTAATGGCAAAAGTTATTTGTGGCCGTGGCAATAAAAAAACTAGCCTCTTGGAAAAAAAAACTGATTTTTTGCAATTTCAAAAAAAAGTTGCGTTTGAAAGTCCATAACTTTAAAAGTAGAAGTGTTGCAAATATTTAAGTGCCAGATTCGGATTCAGCAGCTTGTTTTACATAATCATACCAGTTTGCATTAATGGCAAAAGTTATTTGTGGCCGTGGCAATAAAAAAACTAGCCTCTTGGAAAAAAAAACTGATTTTTTGAAATTTCAAAAAAAAGTTGCGTTTGAAAGCCCATAACTTTAAACGAGAAGTGTTGCAAATGTTTAAGTGCCAGATTCGGATTCAGCAGCTTGTTTTACATAATCATACCAGTTTGCATTAATGGAAAAAGTTATTTGTGGCCGTGGCAATAAAAAAACTAGCCTCTTGGAAAAAAAAACTAATTTTTTGCAATTTCAAAAAAAAGTTGCGTTTGAAAGCCCATAACATTAAAAGTAGAAGTGTTGCAAATGTTTAAGTGCCAGATTCGGATTCAGCAGCTTGTTTTACATAATCATACCAGTTTGCATTAATGGCAAAAGTTATTTGTGGCCGTGGCAATAAAAAAACTAGCCTCTTGGAAAAAAAAACTAATTTTTTGCAATTTCAAAAAAAAGTTGCGTTTGAAAGCCCATAACTTTAAAAGTAGAAGTGTTGCAAATGTTTAAGTGCCAGATTCGGATTCAGCAGCTTGTTTTACATAATCATATCAGTTTGCATTAATGGCAAAAGTTATTTGTGGCCGTGGCAATAAAAAAACTAGCCTCTTGGAAAAAAAAACTGATTTTTTGAAATTTCAAAAAAAAGTTGCGTTTGAAAGCCCATAACTTTAAAAGTAGAAGAGTTGCAAATGTTTAAGTGCCAGATTCGGATTCAGCAGCTTGTTTTACATAATCATACCAGTTTGCATTAATGGCAAAAGTTATTTGTGGCCGTGGCAATAAAAAAACTAGCCTCTTGGAAAAAAAAACTGATTTTTTGAAATTTCAAAAAAAAGTTGCGTTTGAAAGCCCATAACTTTAAACGAGAAGTGTTGCAAATGTTTAAGTGCCAGATTCGGATTCAGCAGCTTGTTTTACATAATCATACCAGTTTGCATTAATGGAAAAAGTTATTTGTGGCCGTGGCAATAAAAAAACTAGCCTCTTGGAAAAAAAAACTAATTTTTTGCAATTTCAAAAAAAAGTTGCGTTTGAAAGCCCATAACTTTAAAAGTAGAAGTGTTGCAAATGTTTAAGTGCCAGATTCGGATTCAGCAGCTTGTTTTACATAATCATACCAGTTTGCATTAATGGCAAAAGTTATTTGTGGCCGTGGCAATAAAAAAACTAGCCTCTTGGAAAAAAAAACTAATTTTTTGCAATTTCAAAAAAAAGTTGCGTTTGGAAGCCCATAACTTTAAAAGTAGAAGTGTTGCAAATGTTTAAGTGCCAGATTCGGATTCAGCAGCTTGTTTTACATAATCATACCAGTTTGCATTAATGGCAAAAGTTATTTGTGGCCGTGGCAATAAAAAAACTAGCCTCTTGGAAAAAAAAACTGATTTTTTGCAATTTCAAAAAAAAGTTGCGTTTGAAAGTCCATAACTTTAAAAGTAGAAGTGTTGCAAATATTTAAGTGCCAGATTCGGATTCAGCAGCTTGTTTTACAAAATCATACCAGTTTGCATTAATGGCAAAAGTTATTTGTGGTCGTGGCAATAAAAAAACTAGCCTCTTGGAAAAAAAAACTAATTTTTTGCAATTTCAAAAAAAAGTTGCGTTTGAAAGCCCATAACTTTAAAAGTAGAAATGTTGCAAATGTTTAAGTGCCAGATTCGGATTCAGCAGCTTGTTTTACATAATCATACCAGTTTGCATTAATTGCAAAAGTTATTTGTGGCCGTGGCAATAAAAAAACTAGCCTCTTGGAAAAAAAAACTAATTTTTTGCAATTTCAAAAAAAAGTTGCGTTTGAAAGCCCATAACTTTAAAAGTAGAAGAGTTGCAAATGTTTAAGTGCCAGATTCGGATTCAGCAGCTTGTTTTACATAATCATACCAGTTTGCATTAATGGCAAAAGTTATTTGTGGCCGTGGCAATAAAAAAACTAGCCTCTTGGAAAAAAAAACTGATTTTTTGCAATTTCAAAAAAAAGTTGCGTTTGAAAGCCCATAACTTTAAAAGTAGAAGTGTTGCAAATGTTTAAGTGCCAGATTCGGATTCAGCAGCTTGTTTTACATAATCATACCAGTTTGCATTAATGGCAAAAGTTATTTGTGGCCGTGGCAATAAAAAAACTAGCCTCTTGGAAAAAAAAACTGATTTTTTGCAATTTCAAAAAAAAGTTGCGTTTGAAAGCTCATAACTTTAAAAGTAGAAGTGTTGCAAATGTTTAAGTGCCAGATTCGGATTTAGCTGCTTGTTTTACATAATCATTTCAGTTTGCATTAATGGCAAAAGTTATTTGTGGCCGTGGCAATAAAAAAACTAGCCTCTTGGAAAAAAAAACTGATTTTTTGCAATTTCAAAAAAAAGTTGCGTTTGAAAGCCCATAACTTTAAAAGTAGAAGTGTTGCAAATGTTTAAGTGCCAGATTCGGATTCAGCAGCTTGTTTTACATAATCATACCAGTTTGCATTAATGGCAAAAGTTATTTGTGGCCGTGGCAATAAAAAAACTAGCCTCTTGGAAAAAAAAACTGATTTTTTGCAATTTCAAAAAAAAGTTGCGTTTGAAAGCTCATAACTTTAAAAGTAGAAGTGTTGCAAATGTTTAAGTGCCAGATTCGGATTTAGCTGCTTGTTTTACATAATCATTTCAGTTTGCATTAATGGCAAAAGTTATTTGTGGCCGTGGCAATAAAAAAACTAGCCTCTTGGAAAAAAAAACTGATTTTTTGCAATTTCAAAAAAAAGTTGCGTTTGAAAGTCCATAACTTTAAAAGTAGAAGTGTTGCAAATATTTAAGTGCCAGATTCGGATTCAGCAGCTTGTTTTACATAATCATACCAGTTTGCATTAATGGCAAAAGTTATTTGTGGCCGTGGCAATAAAAAAACTAGCCTCTTGGAAAAAAAAACTGATTTTTTGCAATTTCAAAAAAAAGTTGCGTTTGAAAGCCCATAACTTTAAACGAGAAGTGTTGCAAATGTTTAAGTGCCAGATTCGGATTCAGCAGCTTGTTTTACATAATCATACCAGTTTGCATTAATGGAAAAAGTTATTTGTGGCCGTGGCAATAAAAAAACTAGCCTCTTGGAAAAAAAAACTAATTTTTTGCAATTTCAAAAAAAAGTTGCGTTTGAAAGCCCATAACTTTAAAAGTAGGAGTGTTGCAAATGTTTAAGTGCCAGATTCGGATTCAGCAGCTTGTTTTACATAATCATATCAGTTTGCATTAATGGCAAAAGTTATTTGTGGCCGTGGCAATAAAAAAACTAGCCTCTTGGAAAAAAAAACTGATTTTTTGAAATTTCAAAAAAAAGTTGCGTTTGAAAGCCCATAACTTTAAAAGTAGAAGAGTTGCAACTGTTTAAGTGCCAGATTCGGATTCAGCAGCTTGTTTTACATAATCATACCAGTTTGCATTAATGGCAAAAGTTATTTGTGGCCGTGGCAATAAAAAAACTAGCCTCTTGGAAAAAAAAACTGATTTTTTGCAATTTCAAAAAAAAGTTGCGTTTGAAAGTCCATAACTTTAAAAGTAGAAGTGTTGCAAATATTTAAGTGCCAGATTCGGATTCAGCAGCTTGTTTTACATAATCATACCAGTTTGCATTAATGGCAAAAGTTATTTGTGGCCGTGGCAATAAAAAAACTAGCCTCTTGGAAAAAAAAACTGATTTTTTGAAATTTCAAAAAAAAGTTGCGTTTGAAAGCCCATAACTTTAAAAGTAGAAGAGTTGCAAATGTTTAAGTGCCAGATTCGGATTCAGCAGCTTGTTTTACATAATCATACCAGTTTGCATTAATGGCAAAAGTTATTTGTGGCCGTGGCAATAAAAAAACTAGCCTCTTGGAAAAAAAAACTGATTTTTTGCAATTTCAAAAAAAAGTTGCGTTTGAAAGTCCATAACTTTAAAAGTAGAAGTGTTGCAAATATTTAAGTGCCAGATTCGGATTCAGCAGCTTGTTTTACAAAATCATACCAGTTTGCAATAATGGCAAAAGTGATTTGTGGCCGTGGCAATAAAAAAACTAGCCTCTTGGAAAAAAAAACTGATTTTTTGAAATTTCAAAAAAAAGTTGCGTTTGAAAGCCCATAACTTTAAAAGTAGAAGTGTTGCAAATGTTTAAGTGCCAGATTCGGATTCAGCAGCTTGTTTTACATAATCATACCAGTTTGCATTAATGACAAAAGTCATTTGTGGCCGTGGCAATAAAAAAACTAGCCTCTTGGAAAAAAAAACTGATTTTTTGCAATTTCAAAAAAAAGTTGCGTTTGAAAGTCCATAACTTTAAAAGTAGAAGTGTTGCAAATATTTAGGTGCCAGATTCGGATTCAGCAGCTTGTTTTTTATAATCATACCAGTTTGCATTAATGGCAAAAGTTATTTGTGGCCGTGGCAATAAAAAAACTAGCCTCTTGGAAAAAAAAACTGATTTTTTGAAATTTCAAAAAAAAGTTGCGTTTGAAAGCCCATAACTTTAAAAGTAGAAGTGTTGCAAATGTTTAAGTGCCAGATTCGGATTCAGCAGCTTGTTTTACATAATCATACCAGTTTGCATTAATGACAAAAGTTATTTGTGGCCGTGGCAATAAAAAAACTAGCCTCTTGGAAAAAAAAACTGATTTTTTGCAATTTCAAAAAAAAGTTGCGTTTGAAAGCCCATAACTTTAAAAGTAGAAGTGTTGCAAATGTTTAAGTGCCAGATTCGGATTCAGCAGCTTGTTTTACATAATCATATCAGTTTGCATTAATGGCAAAAGTTATTTGTGGCCGTGGCAATAAAAAAACTAGCCTCTTGGAAAAAAAAACTGATTTTTTGCAATTTCAAAAAAAAGTTGCGTTTGAAAGCCCATAACTTTAAAAGTAGAAGTGTTGCAAATGTTTAAGTGCCAGATTCGGATTCAGCAGCTTGTTTTACATAATCATATCAGTTTGCATTAATGGCAAAAGTTATTTGTGGCCGTGGCAATAAAAAAACTAGCCTCTTGGAAAAAAAAACTGATTTTTTGCAATTTCAAAAAAAAGTTGCGTTTGAAAGCCCATAACTTTAAAAGTAGAAGTGTTGCAAATGTTTAAGTGCCAGATTCGGATTCAGCAGCTTGTTTTACATAATCATATCAGTTTGCATTAATGGCAAAAGTTATTTGTGGCCGTGGCAATAAAAAAACTAGCCTCTTGGAAAAAAAAACTGATTTTTTGCAATTTCAAAAAAAAGTTGCGTTTGAAAGCCCATAACTTTAAAAGTAGAAGTGTTGCAAATGTTTAAGTGCCAGATTCGGATTCAGCAGCTTGTTTTACATAATCATATCAGTTTGCATTAATGGCAAAAGTTATTTGTGGCCGTGGCAATAAAAAAACTAGCCTCTTGGAAAAAAAAACTGATTTTTTGCAATTTCAAAAAAAAGTTGCGTTTGAAAGCCCATAACTTTAAAAGTAGAAGTGTTGCAAATGTTTAAGTGCCAGATTCGGATTCAGCAGCTTGTTTTACATAATCATATCAGTTTGCATTAATGGCAAAAGTTATTTGTGGCCGTGGCAATAAAAAAACTAGCCTCTTGGAAAAAAAAACTGATTTTTTGCAATTTCAAAAAAAAGTTGCGTTTGAAAGCCCATAACTTTAAAAGTAGAAGTGTTGCAAATGTTTAAGTGCCAGATTCGGATTCAGCAGCTTGTTTTACATAATCATATCAGTTTGCATTAATGGCAAAAGTTATTTGTGGCCGTGGCAATAAAAAAACTAGCCTCTTGGAAAAAAAAACTGATTTTTTGCAATTTCAAAAAAAAGTTGCGTTTGAAAGTCCATAACTTTAAAAGTAGAAGTGTTGCAAATATTTAAGTGCCAGATTCGGATTCAGCAGCTTGTTTTACATAATCATACCAGTTTGCATTAATGGCAAAAGTTATTTGTGGCCGTGGCAATAAAAAAACTAGCCTCTTGGAAAAAAAAACTGATTTTTTGCAATTTCAAAAAAAAGTTGCGTTTGAAAGCCCATAACTTTAAAAGTAGAAGTGTTGCAAATGTTTAAGTGCCAGATTCGGATTCAGCAGCTTGTTTTACATAATCATACTAGTTTGCATTAATGGCAAAAGTTATTTGTGGCCGTGGCAATAAAAAAACTAGCCTCTTGGAAAAAAAAACTGATTTTTTGCAATTTCAAAAAAAAGTTGCGTTTGAAAGTCCATAACTTTAAAAGTAGAAGTGTTGCAAATATTTAGGTGCCAGATTCGGATTCAGCAGCTTGTTTTACATAATCATACCAGTTTGCATTAATGGCAAAAGTTATTTGTGGCCGTGGCAATAAAAAAACTAGCCTTTTGGAAAAAAAAACTGATTTTTTGCAATTTCAAAAAAAAGTTGCGTTTGAAAGCCCATAACTTTAAAAGTAAAAGTGTTGCAAATGTTTAAGTGCCAGATTCGGATTCAGCAGCTTGCTTTACATAATCATATCAGTTTGCATTAATGGCAAAAGTTATTTGTGGCCGTGGCAATAAAAAAACTAGCCTCTTGGAAAAAAAAACTGATTTTTTGCAATTTCAAAAAAAAGTTGCGTTTGAAAGCCCATAACTTTAAAAGTAAAAGTGTTGCAAATGTTTAAGTGCCAGATTCGGATTCAGCAGCTTGCTTTACATAATCATATCAGTTTGCATTAATGGCAAAAGTTATTTGTGGCCGTGGCAATAAGAAAACTAGCCTCTTGGAAAAAAAAACTGATTTTTTGCAATTTCAAAAAAAAGTTGCGTTTGAAAGTCCATAACTTTAAAAGTAGAAGTGTTGCAAATGTTTAAGTGCCAGATTCGGATTCAGCAGCTTGTTTTACATAATCATACCAGTTTGCATTAATGGCAAAAGTTATTTGTGGCCGTGGCAATAAAAAAACTAGCCTTTTGGAAAAAAAAACTGATTTTTTGCAATTTCAAAAAAAAGTTGCGTTTGAAAGCCCATAACTTTAAAAGTAGAAGTGTTGCAAATGTTTAAGTGCCAGATTCGGATTCAGCAGCTTGTTTTACATAATCATACCAGTTTGCATTAATGGCAAAAGTTATTTGTGGCCGTGGCAATAAAAAAACTAGCCTCTTGGAAAAAAAAACTGATTTTTTGCAATTTCAAAAAAAAGTTGCGTTTGAAAGTCCATAACTTTAAAAGTAAAAGTGTTGCAAATATTTAAGTGCCAGATTCGGATTCAGCAGCTTGTTTTACAAAATCTTACCAGTTTGCATTAATGGCAAAAGTTATTTGTGGCCGTGGCAATAAAAAAACTAGCCTCTTGGAAAAAAAAACTGATTTTTTGCAATTTCAAAAAAAAGTTGCGTTTGAAAGCCCATAACTTTAAAAGTAGAAGTGTTGCAAATGTTTAAGTGCCAGATTCGGATTCAGCAGCTTGTTTTACATAATCATACCAGTTTGCATTAATGGCAAAAGTTATTTGTGGCCGTGGCAATAAAAAAACTAGCCCCTTGGAAAAAAAAAGTGATTTTTTGAAATTTCAAAAAAAAGTTGCGTTTAAAAGCCCATAACTTTAAAAGTAGAAGTGTTGCAAATGTTTAAGTGCCAGATTCGGATTCAGCAGCTTGTTTTACATAATCATATCAGTTTGCATTAATGGCAAAAGTTATTTGTGGCCGTGGCAATAAAAAAACTAGCCTTTTGGAAAAAAAAACTGATTTTTTGCAATTTCAAAAAAAAGTTGCGTTTGAAAGCCCATAACTTTAAAAGTAGAAGTGTTGCAAATGTTTAAGTGCCAGATTCGGATTCAGCAGCTTGTTTTACATAATCATATTAGTTTGCATTAATGGCAAAAGTTATTTGTGGCCGTGGCAATAAAAAAACTAGCCTCTTGGAAAAAAAAACTAATTTTTTGCAATTTCAAAAAAAAGTTGCGTTTGAAAGCCCATAACTTTAAAAGTAGAAGTGTTGCAAATGTTTAAGTGCCAGATTCGGATTCAGCAGCTTGTTTTACATAATCATACCGGTTTGCATTAATGGCAAAAGTTATTTGTGGCCGTGGCAATAAAAAAACTAGCCTTTTGGAAAAAAAAACTGATTTTTTGCAATTTCAAAAAAAAGTTGCGTTTGAAAGCCCATAACTTTAAAAGTAGAAGTGTTGCAAATGTTTAAGTGCTAGATTCGGATTCAGCAGCTTGTTTTACATAATCATACCAGTTTGCATTAATGGCAAAAGTTATTTGTGGCCGTGGCAATAAAAAAACTAGCCTCTTGAAAAAAAAAACTAATTTTTTGCAATTTCAAAAAAAAGTTGCGTTTGAAAGCCCATAACTTTAAAAGTAGAAGCGTTGCAAATGTTTAAGTGCCAGATTCGGATTCAGCAGCTTGTTTTACATAATCATATTAGTTTGCATTAATGGCAAAAGTTATTTGTGGCCGTGGCAATAAAAAAACTAGCCTCTTGGAAAAAAAAACTAATTTTTTGCAATTTCAAAAAAAAGTTGCGTTTGAAAGCCCATAACTTTAAAAGTAGAAGAGTTGCAAATGTTTAAGTGCCAGATTCGGATTCAGCAGCTTGTTTTACATAATCATATTAGTTTGCATTAATGGCAAAAGTTATTTGTGGCCGTGGCAATAAAAAAACTAGCCTCTTGGAAAAAAAAACTGATTTTTTGCAATTTCAAAAAAAAGTTGCGTTTGAAAGCCCATAACTTTAAAAGTAGAAGTGTTGCAAATGTTTAAGTGCCAGATTCGGATTCAGCAGCTTGTTTTACATAATCATACCAGTTTGCATTAATGGCAAAAGTTATTTGTGGCCGTGGCAATAAAAAAACTAGCCTCTTGGAAAAAAAAACTGATTTTTTGCAATTTCAAAAAAAAGTTGCGTTTGAAAGCCCATAACTTTAAAAGTAGAAGTGTTGCAAATGTTTAAGTGCCAGATTCGGATTCAGCAGCTTGTTTTACATAATCATATCAGTTTGCATTAATGGCAAAAGTTATTTGTGGCCGTGGCAATAAAAAAACTAGCCTCTTGGAAAAAAAAACTGATTTTTTGCAATTTCAAAAAAAAGTTGCGTTTGAAAGCCCATAACTTTAAAAGTAGAAGTGTTGCAAATGTTTAAGTGCCAGATTCGGATTCAGCAGCTTGTTTTACATAATCATATCAGTTTGCATTAATGGCAAAAGTTATTTGTGGCCGTGGCAATAAAAAAACTAGCCTCTTGGAAAAAAAAACTGATTTTTTGCAATTTCAAAAAAAAGTTGCGTTTGAAAGCCCATAACTTTAAAAGTAGAAGTGTTGCAAATGTTTAAGTGCCAGATTCGGATTCAGCAGCTTGTTTTACATAATCATATCAGTTTGCATTAATGGCAAAAGTTATTTGTGGCCGTGGCAATAAAAAAACTAGCCTCTTGGAAAAAAAAACTGATTTTTTGCAATTTCAAAAAAAAGTTGCGTTTGAAAGCCCATAACTTTAAAAGTAGAAGTGTTGCAAATGTTTAAGTGCCAGATTCGGATTCAGCAGCTTGTTTTACATAATCATATCAGTTTGCATTAATGGCAAAAGTTATTTGTGGCCGTGGCAATAAAAAAACTAGCCTCTTGGAAAAAAAAACTGATTTTTTGCAATTTCAAAAAAAAGTTGCGTTTGAAAGTCCATAACTTTAAAAGTAGAAGTGTTGCAAATATTTAAGTGCCAGATTCGGATTCAGCAGCTTGTTTTACATAATCATACCAGTTTGCATTAATGGCAAAAGTTATTTGTGGCCGTGGCAATAAAAAAACTAGCCTCTTGGAAAAAAAAACTGATTTTTTGCAATTTCAAAAAAAAGTTGCGTTTGAAAGCCCATAACTTTAAAAGTAGAAGTGTTGCAAATGTTTAAGTGCCAGATTCGGATTCAGCAGCTTGTTTTACATAATCATACTAGTTTGCATTAATGGCAAAAGTTATTTGTGGCCGTGGCAATAAAAAAACTAGCCTCTTGGAAAAAAAAACTGATTTTTTGCAATTTCAAAAAAAAGTTGCGTTTGAAAGTCCATAACTTTAAAAGTAGAAGTGTTGCAAATATTTAGGTGCCAGATTCGGATTCAGCAGCTTGTTTTACATAATCATACCAGTTTGCATTAATGGCAAAAGTTATTTGTGGCCGTGGCAATAAAAAAACTAGCCTTTTGGAAAAAAAAACTGATTTTTTGCAATTTCAAAAAAAAGTTGCGTTTGAAAGCCCATAACTTTAAAAGTAAAAGTGTTGCAAATGTTTAAGTGCCAGATTCGGATTCAGCAGCTTGCTTTACATAATCATATCAGTTTGCATTAATGGCAAAAGTTATTTGTGGCCGTGGCAATAAAAAAACTAGCCTCTTGGAAAAAAAAACTGATTTTTTGCAATTTCAAAAAAAAGTTGCGTTTGAAAGCCCATAACTTTAAAAGTAAAAGTGTTGCAAATGTTTAAGTGCCAGATTCGGATTCAGCAGCTTGCTTTACATAATCATATCAGTTTGCATTAATGGCAAAAGTTATTTGTGGCCGTGGCAATAAGAAAACTAGCCTCTTGGAAAAAAAAACTGATTTTTTGCAATTTCAAAAAAAAGTTGCGTTTGAAAGTCCATAACTTTAAAAGTAGAAGTGTTGCAAATGTTTAAGTGCCAGATTCGGATTCAGCAGCTTGTTTTACATAATCATACCAGTTTGCATTAATGGCAAAAGTTATTTGTGGCCGTGGCAATAAAAAAACTAGCCTTTTGGAAAAAAAAACTGATTTTTTGCAATTTCAAAAAAAAGTTGCGTTTGAAAGCCCATAACTTTAAAAGTAGAAGTGTTGCAAATGTTTAAGTGCCAGATTCGGATTCAGCAGCTTGTTTTACATAATCATACCAGTTTGCATTAATGGCAAAAGTTATTTGTGGCCGTGGCAATAAAAAAACTAGCCTCTTGGAAAAAAAAACTGATTTTTTGCAATTTCAAAAAAAAGTTGCGTTTGAAAGTCCATAACTTTAAAAGTAAAAGTGTTGCAAATATTTAAGTGCCAGATTCGGATTCAGCAGCTTGTTTTACAAAATCTTACCAGTTTGCATTAATGGCAAAAGTTATTTGTGGCCGTGGCAATAAAAAAACTAGCCTCTTGGAAAAAAAAACTGATTTTTTGCAATTTCAAAAAAAAGTTGCGTTTGAAAGCCCATAACTTTAAAAGTAGAAGTGTTGCAAATGTTTAAGTGCCAGATTCGGATTCAGCAGCTTGTTTTACATAATCATACCAGTTTGCATTAATGGCAAAAGTTATTTGTGGCCGTGGCAATAAAAAAACTAGCCCCTTGGAAAAAAAAAGTGATTTTTTGAAATTTCAAAAAAAAGTTGCGTTTAAAAGCCCATAACTTTAAAAGTAGAAGTGTTGCAAATGTTTAAGTGCCAGATTCGGATTCAGCAGCTTGTTTTACATAATCATATCAGTTTGCATTAATGGCAAAAGTTATTTGTGGCCGTGGCAATAAAAAAACTAGCCTTTTGGAAAAAAAAACTGATTTTTTGCAATTTCAAAAAAAAGTTGCGTTTGAAAGCCCATAACTTTAAAAGTAGAAGTGTTGCAAATGTTTAAGTGCCAGATTCGGATTCAGCAGCTTGTTTTACATAATCATATTAGTTTGCATTAATGGCAAAAGTTATTTGTGGCCGTGGCAATAAAAAAACTAGCCTCTTGGAAAAAAAAACTAATTTTTTGCAATTTCAAAAAAAAGTTGCGTTTGAAAGCCCATAACTTTAAAAGTAGAAGTGTTGCAAATGTTTAAGTGCCAGATTCGGATTCAGCAGCTTGTTTTACATAATCATACCGGTTTGCATTAATGGCAAAAGTTATTTGTGGCCGTGGCAATAAAAAAACTAGCCTTTTGGAAAAAAAAACTGATTTTTTGCAATTTCAAAAAAAAGTTGCGTTTGAAAGCCCATAACTTTAAAAGTAGAAGTGTTGCAAATGTTTAAGTGCTAGATTCGGATTCAGCAGCTTGTTTTACATAATCATACCAGTTTGCATTAATGGCAAAAGTTATTTGTGGCCGTGGCAATAAAAAAACTAGCCTCTTGAAAAAAAAAACTAATTTTTTGCAATTTCAAAAAAAAGTTGCGTTTGAAAGCCCATAACTTTAAAAGTAGAAGCGTTGCAAATGTTTAAGTGCCAGATTCGGATTCAGCAGCTTGTTTTACATAATCATATTAGTTTGCATTAATGGCAAAAGTTATTTGTGGCCGTGGCAATAAAAAAACTAGCCTCTTGGAAAAAAAAACTAATTTTTTGCAATTTCAAAAAAAAGTTGCGTTTGAAAGCCCATAACTTTAAAAGTAGAAGAGTTGCAAATGTTTAAGTGCCAGATTCGGATTCAGCAGCTTGTTTTACATAATCATATTAGTTTGCATTAATGGCAAAAGTTATTTGTGGCCGTGGCAATAAAAAAACTAGCCTCTTGGAAAAAAAAACTGATTTTTTGCAATTTCAAAAAAAAGTTGCGTTTGAAAGCCCATAACTTTAAAAGTAGAAGTGTTGCAAATGTTTAAGTGCCAGATTCGGATTCAGCAGCTTGTTTTACATAATCATACCAGTTTGCATTAATGGCAAAAGTTATTTGTGGCCGTGGCAATAAAAAAACTAGCCTCTTGGAAAAAAAAACTGATTTTTTGAAATTTCAAAAAAAAGTTGCGTTTGAAAGCCCATAACTTTAAAAGTAGAAGAGTTGCAAATGTTTAAGTGCCAGATTCGGATTCAGCAGCTTGTTTTACATAATCATACCAGTTTGCATTAATGGCAAAAGTTATTTGTGGCCGTGGCAATAAAAAAACTAGCCTCTTGGAAAAAAAAACTGATTTTTTGCAATTTCAAAAAAAAGTTGCGTTTGAAAGTCCATAACTTTAAAAGTAGAAGTGTTGCAAATATTTAAGTGCCAGATTCGGATTCAGCAGCTTGTTTTACAAAATCATACCAGTTTGCAATAATGGCAAAAGTTATTTGTGGCCGTGGCAATAAAAAAACTAGCCTCTTGGAAAAAAAAACTGATTTTTTGAAATTTTAAAAAAAAGTTGCGTTTGAAAGCCCATAACATTAAAAGTAGAAGTGTTGCAAATGTTTAAGTGCCAGATTCGGATTCAGCAGCTTGTTTTACATAATCATACCAGTTTGCATTAATGGCAAAAGTTATTTGTGGCCGTGGCAATAAAAAAACTAGCCTCTTGGAAAAAAAAACTGATTTTTTGCAATTTCAAAAAAAAGTTGCGTTTGAAAGCCCATAACTTTAAAAGTAGAAGTGTTGCAAATGTTTAAGTGCCAGATTCGGATTCAGCAGCTTGTTTTACATAATCATACTAGTTTGCATTAATGGCAAAAGTTAGCCTCTTGGAAAAAAAAACTGATTTTTTGCAATTTCAAAAAAAAGTTGCGTTTGAAAGTCCATAACTTTAAAAGTAGAAGTGTTGCAAATATTTAGGTGCCAGATTCGGATTCAGCAGCTTGTTTTACATAATCATACCAGTTTGCATTAATAGCAAAAGTTATTTGTGGCCGTGGCAATAAAAAAACTAGCCTCTTGAAAAAAAAAACTAATTTTTTGCAATTTCAAAAAAAAGTTGCGTTTGAAAGCCCATAACTTTAAAAGTAGAAGTGTTGCAAATGTTTAAGTGCCAGATTCGGATTCAGCAGCTTGTTTTACATAATCATATTAGTTTGCATTAATGGCAAAAGTTATTTGTGGCCGTGGCAATAAAAAAACTAGCCTCTTGGAAAAAAAAACTGATTTTTTGCAATTTCAAAAAAAAGTTGCGTTTGAAAGCCCATAACTTTAAAAGTAAAAGTGTTGCAAATGTTTAAGTGCCAGATTCGGATTCAGCAGCTTGTTTTACATAATCATACCAGTTTGCATTAATGGCAAAAGTTATTTGTGGCCGTGGCAATAAAAAAACTAGCCTCTTGGAAAAAAAAACTGATTTTTTGCAATTTCAAAAAAAAGTTGCGTTTGAAAGTCCATAACTTTAAAAGTAAAAGTGTTGCAAATATTTAAGTGCCAGATTCGGATTCAGCAGCTTGTTTTACAAAATCTTACCAGTTTGCATTAATGGCAAAAGTTATTTGTGGCCGTGGCAATAAAAAAACTAGCCTCTTGGAAAAAAAAACTGATTTTTTGCAATTTCAAAAAAAAGTTGCGTTTGAAAGCCCATAACTTTAAAAGTAGAAGTGTTGCAAATGTTTAAGTGCCAGATTCGGATTCAGCAGCTTGTTTTACATAATCATACTAGTTTGCATTAATGGCAAAAGTTAGCCTCTTGGAAAAAAAAACTGATTTTTTGCAATTTCAAAAAAAAGTTGCGTTTGAAAGTCCATAACTTTAAAAGTAGAAGTGTTGCAAATATTTAGGTGCCAGATTCGGATTCAGCAGCTTGTTTTACATAATCATACCAGTTTGCATTAATGGCAAAAGTTATTTGTGGCCGTGGCAATAAAAAAACTAGCCCCTTGGAAAAAAAAAGTGATTTTTTGCAATTTCAAAAAAAAGTTGCGTTTGAAAGCCCATAACTTTAAAAGTAGAAGTGTTGCAAATGTTTAAGTACCAGATTCGGATTCAGCAGCTTGTTTTACATAATCATTTCAGTTTGCATTAATGGCAAAAGTTATTTGTGGCCGTGGCAATAAAAAAACTAGCCTCTTGGAAAAAAAAACTGATTTTTTGCAATTTCAAAAAAAAGTTGCGTTTGAAAGCCCATAACTTTAAAAGTAAAAGTGTTGCAAATGTTTAAGTGCCAGATTCAAATTCAGCAGCTTGCTTAACATAATCATATCAGTTTGCATTAATGGCAAAAGTTATTTGTGGCCGTGGCAATAAAAAAACTAGCCTCTTGGAAAAAAAAACTGATTTTTTGCAATTTCAAAAAAAAGTTGCGTTTGAAAGCCCATAACTTTAAAAGTAGAAGTGTTGCAAATGTTTAAGTGCCAGATTCGGATTCAGCAGCTTGTTTTACATAATCATATCAGTTTGCATTAATGGCAAAAGTTATTTGTGGCCGTGGCAATAAAAAAACTAGCCTTTTGGAAAAAAAAACTGATTTTTTGCAATTTCAAAAAAAAGTTGCGTTTGAAAGCCCATAACTTTAAAAGTAGAAGTGTTGCAAATGTTTAAGTGACAGATTCGGATTCAGCAGCTTGTTTTACATAATCATATTAGTTTGCATTAATGGCAAAAGTTATTTGTGGCCGTGGCAATAAAAAAACTAGCCTCTTGGAAAAAAAAACTAATTTTTTGCAATTTCAAAAAAAAGTTGCGTTTGAAAGCCCATAACTTTAAAAGTAGAAGTGTTGCAAATGTTTAAGTGCCAGATTCGGATTCAGCAGCTTGTTTTACATAATCATACCAGTTTGCATTAATGGCAAAAGTTATTTGTGGCCGTGGCAATAAAAAAACTAGCCTTTTGGAAAAAAAAACTGATTTTTTGCAATTTCAAAAAAAAGTTGCGTTTGAAAGCCCATAACTTTAAAAGTAGAAGTGTTGCAAATGTTTAAGTGCTAGATTCGGATTCAGCAGCTTGTTTTACATAATCATACCAGTTTGCATTAATGGCAAAAGTTATTTGTGGCCGTGGCAATAAAAAAACTAGCCTCTTGAAAAAAAAAACTAATTTTTTGCAATTTCAAAAAAAAGTTGCGTTTGAAAGCCCATAACTTTAAAAGTAGAAGCGTTGCAAATGTTTAAGTGCCAGATTCGGATTCAGCAGCTTGTTTTACATATTCATATTAGTTTGCATTAATGGCAAAAGTTATTTGTGGCCGTGGCAATAAAAAAACTAGCCTCTTGGAAAAAAAAACTAATTTTTTGCAATTTCAAAAAAAAGTTGCGTTTGAAAGCCCATAACTTTAAAAGTAGAAGAGTTGCAAATGTTTAAGTGCCAGATTCGGATTCAGCAGCTTGTTTTACATAATCATATTAGTTTGCATTAATGGCAAAAGTTATTTGTGGCCGTGGCAATAAAAAAACTAGCCTCTTGGAAAAAAAAACTGATTTTTTGCAATTTCAAAAAAAAGTTGCGTTTGAAAGCCCATAACTTTAAAAGTAGAAGTGTTGCAAATGTTTAAGTGCCAGATTCGGATTCAGCAGCTTGTTTTACATAATCATATTAGTTTGCATTAATGGCAAAAGTTATTTGTGGCCGTGGCAATAAAAAAACTAGCCTCTTGGAAAAAAAAACTGATTTTTTGCAATTTCAAAAAAAAGTTGCGTTTGAAAGTCCATAACTTTAAAAGTAGAAGTGTTGCAAATATTTAAGTGCCAGATTCGGATTCAGCAGCTTGTTTTACAAAATCATACCAGTTTGCAATAATGGCAAAAGTTATTTGTGGCCGTGGCAATAAAAAAACTAGCCTCTTGGAAAAAAAAACTGATTTTTTGAAATTTTAAAAAAAAGTTGCGTTTGAAAGCCCATAACATTAAAAGTAGAAGTGTTGCAAATGTTTAAGTGCCAGATTCGGATTCAGCAGCTTGTTTTACATAATCATACCAGTTTGCATTAATGGCAAAAGTTATTTGTGGCCGTGGCAATAAAAAAACTAGCCTCTTGGAAAAAAAAACTGATTTTTTGCAATTTCAAAAAAAAGTTGCGTTTGAAAGCCCATAACTTTAAAAGTAAAAGTGTTGCAAATGTTTAAGTGCCAGATTCGGATTCAGCAGCTTGTTTTACATAATCATATCAGTTTGCATTAATGGCAAAAGTTATTTGTGGCCGTGGCAATAAAAAAACTAGCCTTTTGGAAAAAAAAACTGATTTTTTGCAATTTCAAAAAAAAGTTGCGTTTGAAAGCCCATAACTTTAAAAGTAGAAGTGTTGCAAATGTTTAAGTGCCAGATTCGGATTCAGCAGCTTGTTTTACATAATCATACCAGTTTGCATTAATAGCAAAAGTTATTTGTGGCCGTGGCAATAAAAAAACTAGCCTCTTGAAAAAAAAAACTAATTTTTTGCAATTTCAAAAAAAAGTTGCGTTTGAAAGCCCATAACTTTAAAAGTAGAAGTGTTGCAAATGTTTAAGTGCCAGATTCGGATTCAGCAGCTTGTTTTACATAATCATATTAGTTTGCATTAATGGCAAAAGTTATTTGTGGCCGTGGCAATAAAAAAACTAGCCTCTTGGAAAAAAAAACTGATTTTTTGCAATTTCAAAAAAAAGTTGCGTTTGAAAGCCCATAACTTTAAAAGTAGAAGTGTTGCAAATGTTTAAGTGCCAGATTCGGATTCAGCAGCTTGTTTTACATAATCATACCAGTTTGCATTAATGGCAAAAGTTATTTGTGGCCGTGGCAATAAAAAAACTAGCCTCTTGGAAAAAAAAACTGATTTTTTGCAATTTCAAAAAAAAGTTGCGTTTGAAAGTCCATAACTTTAAAAGTAGAAGTGTTGCAAATATTTAAGTGCCAGATTCGGATTCAGCAGCTTGTTTTACATAATCATACCAGTTTGCATTAATGGCAAAAGTTATTTGTGGCCGTGGCAATAAAAAAACTAGCCTCTTGGAAAAAAAAACTGATTTTTTGAAATTTCAAAAAAAAGTTGCGTTTGAAAGCCCATAACTTTAAAAGTAGAAGAGTTGCAAATGTTTAAGTGCCAGATTCGGATTCAGCAGCTTGTTTTACATAATCATACCAGTTTGCATTAATGGCAAAAGTTATTTGTGGCCGTGGCAATAAAAAAACTAGCCTCTTGGAAAAAAAAACTGATTTTTTGCAATTTCAAAAAAAAGTTGCGTTTGAAAGTCCATAACTTTAAAAGTAGAAGTGTTGCAAATATTTAAGTGCCAGATTCGGATTCAGCAGCTTGTTTTACAAAATCATACCAGTTTGCAATAATGGCAAAAGTGATTTGTGGCCGTGGCAATAAAAAAACTAGCCTCTTGGAAAAAAAAACTGATTTTTTGAAATTTCAAAAAAAAGTTGCGTTTGAAAGCCCATAACTTTAAAAGTAGAAGTGTTGCAAATGTTTAAGTGCCAGATTCGGATTCAGCAGCTTGTTTTACATAATCATACCAGTTTGCATTAATGACAAAAGTCATTTGTGGCCGTGGCAATAAAAAAACTAGCCTCTTGGAAAAAAAAACTGATTTTTTGCAATTTCAAAAAAAAGTTGCGTTTGAAAGTCCATAACTTTAAAAGTAGAAGTGTTGCAAATATTTAGGTGCCAGATTCGGATTCAGCAGCTTGTTTTTTATAATCATACCAGTTTGCATTAATGGCAAAAGTTATTTGTGGCCGTGGCAATAAAAAAACTAGCCTCTTGGAAAAAAAAACTGATTTTTTGAAATTTCAAAAAAAAGTTGCGTTTGAAAGCCCATAACTTTAAAAGTAGAAGTGTTGCAAATGTTTAAGTGCCAGATTCGGATTCAGCAGCTTGTTTTACATAATCATACCAGTTTGCATTAATGACAAAAGTTATTTGTGGCCGTGGCAATAAAAAAACTAGCCTCTTGGAAAAAAAAACTGATTTTTTGCAATTTCAAAAAAAAGTTGCGTTTGAAAGCCCATAACTTTAAAAGTAGAAGTGTTGCAAATGTTTAAGTGCCAGATTCGGATTCAGCAGCTTGTTTTACATAATCATATCAGTTTGCATTAATGGCAAAAGTTATTTGTGGCCGTGGCAATAAAAAAACTAGCCTCTTGGAAAAAAAAACTGATTTTTTGCAATTTCAAAAAAAAGTTGCGTTTGAAAGCCCATAACTTTAAAAGTAGAAGTGTTGCAAATGTTTAAGTGCCAGATTCGGATTCAGCAGCTTGTTTTACATAATCATATCAGTTTGCATTAATGGCAAAAGTTATTTGTGGCCGTGGCAATAAAAAAACTAGCCTCTTGGAAAAAAAAACTGATTTTTTGCAATTTCAAAAAAAAGTTGCGTTTGAAAGCCCATAACTTTAAAAGTAGAAGTGTTGCAAATGTTTAAGTGCCAGATTCGGATTCAGCAGCTTGTTTTACATAATCATATCAGTTTGCATTAATGGCAAAAGTTATTTGTGGCCGTGGCAATAAAAAAACTAGCCTCTTGGAAAAAAAAACTGATTTTTTGCAATTTCAAAAAAAAGTTGCGTTTGAAAGCCCATAACTTTAAAAGTAGAAGTGTTGCAAATGTTTAAGTGCCAGATTCGGATTCAGCAGCTTGTTTTACATAATCATATCAGTTTGCATTAATGGCAAAAGTTATTTGTGGCCGTGGCAATAAAAAAACTAGCCTCTTGGAAAAAAAAACTGATTTTTTGCAATTTCAAAAAAAAGTTGCGTTTGAAAGCCCATAACTTTAAAAGTAAAAGTGTTGCAAATGTTTAAGTGCCAGATTCGGATTCAGCAGCTTGTTTTACATAATCATATCAGTTTGCATTAATGGCAAAAGTTATTTGTGGCCGTGGCAATAAAAAAACTAGCCTCTTGGAAAAAAAAACTGATTTTTTGCAATTTCAAAAAAAAGTTGCGTTTGAAAGCCCATAACTTTAAAAGTAGAAGTGTTGCAAATGTTTAAGTGCCAGATTCGGATTCAGCAGCTTGTTTTACATAATCATACTAGTTTGCATTAATGGCAAAAGTTATTTGTGGCCGTGGCAATAAAAAAACTAGCCTCTTGGAAAAAAAAACTGATTTTTTGCAATTTCAAAAAAAAGTTGCGTTTGAAAGTCCATAACTTTAAAAGTAGAAGTGTTGCAAATATTTAGGTGCCAGATTCGGATTCAGCAGCTTGTTTTACATAATCATACCAGTTTGCATTAATGGCAAAAGTTATTTGTGGCCGTGGCAATAAAAAAACTAGCCTTTTGGAAAAAAAAACTGATTTTTTGCAATTTCAAAAAAAAGTTGCGTTTGAAAGCCCATAACTTTAAAAGTAAAAGTGTTGCAAATGTTTAAGTGCCAGATTCGGATTCAGCAGCTTGCTTTACATAATCATATCAGTTTGCATTAATGGCAAAAGTTATTTGTGGCCGTGGCAATAAGAAAACTAGCCTCTTGGAAAAAAAAACTGATTTTTTGCAATTTCAAAAAAAAGTTGCGTTTGAAAGTCCATAACTTTAAAAGTAGAAGTGTTGCAAATGTTTAAGTGCCAGATTCGGATTCAGCAGCTTGTTTTACATAATCATACCAGTTTGCATTAATGGCAAAAGTTATTTGTGGCCGTGGCAATAAAAAAACTAGCCTTTTGGAAAAAAAAACTGATTTTTTGCAATTTCAAAAAAAAGTTGCGTTTGAAAGCCCATAACTTTAAAAGTAGAAGTGTTGCAAATGTTTAAGTGCCAGATTCGGATTCAGCAGCTTGTTTTACATAATCATACCAGTTTGCATTAATGGCAAAAGTTATTTGTGGCCGTGGCAATAAAAAAACTAGCCTCTTGGAAAAAAAAACTGATTTTTTGCAATTTCAAAAAAAAGTTGCGTTTGAAAGTCCATAACTTTAAAAGTAAAAGTGTTGCAAATATTTAAGTGCCAGATTCGGATTCAGCAGCTTGTTTTACAAAATCTTACCAGTTTGCATTAATGGCAAAAGTTATTTGTGGCCGTGGCAATAAAAAAACTAGCCTCTTGGAAAAAAAAACTGATTTTTTGCAATTTCAAAAAAAAGTTGCGTTTGAAAGCCCATAACTTTAAAAGTAGAAGTGTTGCAAATGTTTAAGTGCCAGATTCGGATTCAGCAGCTTGTTTTACATAATCATACCAGTTTGCATTAATGGCAAAAGTTATTTGTGGCCGTGGCAATAAAAAAACTAGCCCCTTGGAAAAAAAAAGTGATTTTTTGAAATTTCAAAAAAAAGTTGCGTTTAAAAGCCCATAACTTTAAAAGTAGAAGTGTTGCAAATGTTTAAGTGCCAGATTCGGATTCAGCAGCTTGTTTTACATAATCATATCAGTTTGCATTAATGGCAAAAGTTATTTGTGGCCGTGGCAATAAAAAAACTAGCCTTTTGGAAAAAAAAACTGATTTTTTGCAATTTCAAAAAAAAGTTGCGTTTGAAAGCCCATAACTTTAAAAGTAGAAGTGTTGCAAATGTTTAAGTGCCAGATTCGGATTCAGCAGCTTGTTTTACATAATCATACCGGTTTGCATTAATGGCAAAAGTTATTTGTGGCCGTGGCAATAAAAAAACTAGCCTTTTGGAAAAAAAAACTGATTTTTTGCAATTTCAAAAAAAAGTTGCGTTTGAAAGCCCATAACTTTAAAAGTAGAAGTGTTGCAAATGTTTAAGTGCTAGATTCGGATTCAGCAGCTTGTTTTACATAATCATACCAGTTTGCATTAATGGCAAAAGTTATTTGTGGCCGTGGCAATAAAAAAACTAGCCTCTTGAAAAAAAAAACTAATTTTTTGCAATTTCAAAAAAAAGTTGCGTTTGAAAGCCCATAACTTTAAAAGTAGAAGCGTTGCAAATGTTTAAGTGCCACATTCGGATTCAGCAGCTTGTTTTACAAAATCATACCAGTTTGCAATAATGGCAAAAGTGATTTGTGGCCGTGGCAATAAAAAAACTAGCCTCTTGGAAAAAAAAACTGATTTTTTGAAATTTCAAAAAAAAGTTGCGTTTGAAAGCCCATAACTTTAAAAGTAGAAGTGTTGCAAATGTTTAAGTGCCAGATTCGGATTCAGCAGCTTGTTTTACATAATCATACCAGTTTGCATTAATGACAAAAGTCATTTGTGGCCGTGGCAATAAAAAAACTAGCCTCTTGGAAAAAAAAACTGATTTTTTGCAATTTCAAAAAAAAGTTGCGTTTGAAAGTCCATAACTTTAAAAGTAGAAGTGTTGCAAATATTTAGGTGCCAGATTCGGATTCAGCAGCTTGTTTTTTATAATCATACCAGTTTGCATTAATGGCAAAAGTTATTTGTGGCCGTGGCAATAAAAAAACTAGCCTCTTGGAAAAAAAAACTGATTTTTTGAAATTTCAAAAAAAAGTTGCGTTTGAAAGCCCATAACTTTAAAAGTAGAAGTGTTGCAAATGTTTAAGTGCCAGATTCGGATTCAGCAGCTTGTTTTACATAATCATACCAGTTTGCATTAATGACAAAAGTTATTTGTGGCCGTGGCAATAAAAAAACTAGCCTCTTGGAAAAAAAAACTGATTTTTTGCAATTTCAAAAAAAAGTTGCGTTTGAAAGCCCATAACTTTAAAAGTAGAAGTGTTGCAAATGTTTAAGTGCCAGATTCGGATTCAGCAGCTTGTTTTACATAATCATATCAGTTTGCATTAATGGCAAAAGTTATTTGTGGCCGTGGCAATAAAAAAACTAGCCTCTTGGAAAAAAAAACTGATTTTTTGCAATTTCAAAAAAAAGTTGCGTTTGAAAGCCCATAACTTTAAAAGTAGAAGTGTTGCAAATGTTTAAGTGCCAGATTCGGATTCAGCAGCTTGTTTTACATAATCATATCAGTTTGCATTAATGGCAAAAGTTATTTGTGGCCGTGGCAATAAAAAAACTAGCCTCTTGGAAAAAAAAACTGATTTTTTGCAATTTCAAAAAAAAGTTGCGTTTGAAAGCCCATAACTTTAAAAGTAGAAGTGTTGCAAATGTTTAAGTGCCAGATTCGGATTCAGCAGCTTGTTTTACATAATCATACTAGTTTGCATTAATGGCAAAAGTTATTTGTGGCCGTGGCAATAAAAAAACTAGCCTCTTGGAAAAAAAAACTGATTTTTTGCAATTTCAAAAAAAAGTTGCGTTTGAAAGCCCATAACTTTAAAAGTAGAAGTGTTGCAAATGTTTAAGTGCCAGATTCGGATTCAGCAGCTTGTTTTACATAATCATATCAGTTTGCATTAATGGCAAAAGTTATTTGTGGCCGTGGCAATAAAAAAACTAGCCTCTTGGAAAAAAAAACTGATTTTTTGCAATTTCAAAAAAAAGTTGCGTTTGAAAGCCCATAACTTTAAAAGTAAAAGTGTTGCAAATGTTTAAGTGCCAGATTCGGATTCAGCAGCTTGTTTTACATAATCATATCAGTTTGCATTAATGGCAAAAGTTATTTGTGGCCGTGGCAATAAAAAAACTAGCCTCTTGGAAAAAAAAACTGATTTTTTGCAATTTCAAAAAAAAGTTGCGTTTGAAAGCCCATAACTTTAAAAGTAGAAGTGTTGCAAATGTTTAAGTGCCAGATTCGGATTCAGCAGCTTGTTTTACATAATCATACTAGTTTGCATTAATGGCAAAAGTTATTTGTGGCCGTGGCAATAAAAAAACTAGCCTCTTGGAAAAAAAAACTGATTTTTTGCAATTTCAAAAAAAAGTTGCGTTTGAAAGTCCATAACTTTAAAAGTAGAAGTGTTGCAAATATTTAGGTGCCAGATTCGGATTCAGCAGCTTGTTTTACATAATCATACCAGTTTGCATTAATGGCAAAAGTTATTTGTGGCCGTGGCAATAAAAAAACTAGCCTTTTGGAAAAAAAAACTGATTTTTTGCAATTTCAAAAAAAAGTTGCGTTTGAAAGCCCATAACTTTAAAAGTAAAAGTGTTGCAAATGTTTAAGTGCCAGATTCGGATTCAGCAGCTTGCTTTACATAACCATATCAGTTTGCATTAATGGCAAAAGTTATTTGTGGCCGTGGCAATAAAAAAACTAGCCTCTTGGAAAAAAAAACTGATTTTTTGCAATTTCAAAAAAAAGTTGCGTTTGAAAGCCCATAACTTTAAAAGTAAAAGTGTTGCAAATGTTTAAGTGCCAGATTCGGATTCAGCAGCTTGCTTTACATAATCATATCAGTTTGCATTAATGGCAAAAGTTATTTGTGGCCGTGGCAATAAGAAAA
Source organism: Cartodere bifasciata (assembly GCA_963920755.1). NCBI lineage: Eukaryota > Metazoa > Arthropoda > Insecta > Coleoptera > Latridiidae > Cartodere > Cartodere bifasciata. The sequence continues at coordinate 138,840 of OY987197.1, read as the reverse complement.
CTAGCCTCTTGGAAAAAAAAACTGATTTTTTGCAATTTCAAAAAAAAGTTGCGTTTGAAAGTCCATAACTTTAAAAGTAGAAGTGTTGCAAATGTTTAAGTGCCAGATTCGGATTCAGCAGCTTGTTTTACATAATCATACCAGTTTGCATTAATGGCAAAAGTTATTTGTGGCCGTGGCAATAAAAAAACTAGCCTTTTGGAAAAAAAAACTGATTTTTTGCAATTTCAAAAAAAAGTTGCGTTTGAAAGCCCATAACTTTAAAAGTAGAAGTGTTGCAAATGTTTAAGTGCCAGATTCGGATTCAGCAGCTTGTTTTACATAATCATACCAGTTTGCATTAATGGCAAAAGTTATTTGTGGCCGTGGCAATAAAAAAACTAGCCTCTTGGAAAAAAAAACTGATTTTTTGCAATTTCAAAAAAAAGTTGCGTTTGAAAGTCCATAACTTTAAAAGTAAAAGTGTTGCAAATATTTAAGTGCCAGATTCGGATTCAGCAGCTTGTTTTACAAAATCTTACCAGTTTGCATTAATGGCAAAAGTTATTTGTGGCCGTGGCAATAAAAAAACTAGCCTCTTGGAAAAAAAAACTGATTTTTTGCAATTTCAAAAAAAAGTTGCGTTTGAAAGCCCATAACTTTAAAAGTAGAAGTGTTGCAAATGTTTAAGTGCCAGATTCGGATTCAGCAGCTTGTTTTACATAATCATACCAGTTTGCATTAATGGCAAAAGTTATTTGTGGCCGTGGCAATAAAAAAACTAGCCCCTTGGAAAAAAAAAGTGATTTTTTGAAATTTCAAAAAAAAGTTGCGTTTAAAAGCCCATAACTTTAAAAGTAGAAGTGTTGCAAATGTTTAAGTGCCAGATTCGGATTCAGCAGCTTGTTTTACATAATCATATCAGTTTGCATTAATGGCAAAAGTTATTTGTGGCCGTGGCAATAAAAAAACTAGCCTTTTGGAAAAAAAAACTGATTTTTTGCAATTTCAAAAAAAAGTTGCGTTTGAAAGCCCATAACTTTAAAAGTAGAAGTGTTGCAAATGTTTAAGTGCCAGATTCGGATTCAGCAGCTTGTTTTACATAATCATACCGGTTTGCATTAATGGCAAAAGTTATTTGTGGCCGTGGCAATAAAAAAACTAGCCTTTTGGAAAAAAAAACTGATTTTTTGCAATTTCAAAAAAAAGTTGCGTTTGAAAGCCCATAACTTTAAAAGTAGAAGTGTTGCAAATGTTTAAGTGCTAGATTCGGATTCAGCAGCTTGTTTTACATAATCATACCAGTTTGCATTAATGGCAAAAGTTATTTGTGGCCGTGGCAATAAAAAAACTAGCCTCTTGAAAAAAAAAACTAATTTTTTGCAATTTCAAAAAAAAGTTGCGTTTGAAAGCCCATAACTTTAAAAGTAGAAGCGTTGCAAATGTTTAAGTGCCAGATTCGGATTCAGCAGCTTGTTTTACATAATCATATTAGTTTGCAATAATGGCAAAAGTTATTTGTGGCCGTGGCAATAAAAAAACTAGCCTCTTGGAAAAAAAAACTGATTTTTTGAAATTTTAAAAAAAAGTTGCGTTTGAAAGCCCATAACATTAAAAGTAGAAGTGTTGCAAATGTTTAAGTGCCAGATTCGGATTCAGCAGCTTGTTTTACATAATCATACCAGTTTGCATTAATGGCAAAAGTTATTTGTGGCCGTGGCAATAAAAAAACTAGCCTCTTGGAAAAAAAAACTGATTTTTTGCAATTTCAAAAAAAAGTTGCGTTTGAAAGCCCATAACTTTAAAAGTAAAAGTGTTGCAAATGTTTAAGTGCCAGATTCGGATTCAGCAGCTTGTTTTACATAATCATATCAGTTTGCATTAATGGCAAAAGTTATTTGTGGCCGTGGCAATAAAAAAACTAGCCTTTTGGAAAAAAAAACTGATTTTTTGCAATTTCAAAAAAAAGTTGCGTTTGAAAGCCCATAACTTTAAAAGTAGAAGTGTTGCAAATGTTTAAGTGCCAGATTCGGATTCAGCAGCTTGTTTTACATAATCATACCAGTTTGCATTAATAGCAAAAGTTATTTGTGGCCGTGGCAATAAAAAAACTAGCCTCTTGAAAAAAAAAACTAATTTTTTGCAATTTCAAAAAAAAGTTGCGTTTGAAAGCCCATAACTTTAAAAGTAGAAGTGTTGCAAATGTTTAAGTGCCAGATTCGGATTCAGCAGCTTGTTTTACATAATCATATTAGTTTGCATTAATGGCAAAAGTTATTTGTGGCCGTGGCAATAAAAAAACTAGCCTCTTGGAAAAAAAAACTGATTTTTTGCAATTTCAAAAAAAAGTTGCGTTTGAAAGCCCATAACTTTAAAAGTAGAAGTGTTGCAAATGTTTAAGTGCCAGATTCGGATTCAGCAGCTTGTTTTACATAATCATACCAGTTTGCATTAATGGCAAAAGTTATTTGTGGCCGTGGCAATAAAAAAACTAGCCTCTTGGAAAAAAAAACTGATTTTTTGCAATTTCAAAAAAAAGTTGCGTTTGAAAGTCCATAACTTTAAAAGTAAAAGTGTTGCAAATATTTAAGTGCCAGATTCGGATTCAGCAGCTTGTTTTACAAAATCTTACCAGTTTGCATTAATGGCAAAAGTTATTTGTGGCCGTGGCAATAAAAAAACTAGCCTCTTGGAAAAAAAAACTGATTTTTTGCAATTTCAAAAAAAAGTTGCGTTTGAAAGCCCATAACTTTAAAAGTAGAAGTGTTGCAAATGTTTAAGTGCCAGATTCGGATTCAGCAGCTTGTTTTACATAATCATACTAGTTTGCATTAATGGCAAAAGTTAGCCTCTTGGAAAAAAAAACTGATTTTTTGCAATTTCAAAAAAAAGTTGCGTTTGAAAGTCCATAACTTTAAAAGTAGAAGTGTTGCAAATATTTAGGTGCCAGATTCGGATTCAGCAGCTTGTTTTACATAATCATACCAGTTTGCATTAATGGCAAAAGTTATTTGTGGCCGTGGCAATAAAAAAACTAGCCCCTTGGAAAAAAAAAGTGATTTTTTGCAATTTCAAAAAAAAGTTGCGTTTGAAAGCCCATAACTTTAAAAGTAGAAGTGTTGCAAATGTTTAAGTACCAGATTCGGATTCAGCAGCTTGTTTTACATAATCATTTCAGTTTGCATTAATGGCAAAAGTTATTTGTGGCCGTGGCAATAAAAAAACTAGCCTCTTGGAAAAAAAAACTGATTTTTTGCAATTTCAAAAAAAAGTTGCGTTTGAAAGCCCATAACTTTAAAAGTAAAAGTGTTGCAAATGTTTAAGTGCCAGATTCAAATTCAGCAGCTTGCTTTACATAATCATATCAGTTTGCATTAATGGCAAAAGTTATTTGTGGCCGTGGCAATAAAAAAACTAGCCTCTTGGAAAAAAAAACTGATTTTTTGCAATTTCAAAAAAAAGTTGCGTTTGAAAGCCCATAACTTTAAAAGTAGAAGTGTTGCAAATGTTTAAGTGCCAGATTCGGATTCAGCAGCTTGTTTTACATAATCATATCAGTTTGCATTAATGGCAAAAGTTATTTGTGGCCGTGGCAATAAAAAAACTAGCCTTTTGGAAAAAAAAACTGATTTTTTGCAATTTCAAAAAAAAGTTGCGTTTGAAAGCCCATAACTTTAAAAGTAGAAGTGTTGCAAATGTTTAAGTGACAGATTCGGATTCAGCAGCTTGTTTTACATAATCATATTAGTTTGCATTAATGGCAAAAGTTATTTGTGGCCGTGGCAATAAAAAAACTAGCCTCTTGGAAAAAAAAACTAATTTTTTGCAATTTCAAAAAAAAGTTGCGTTTGAAAGCCCATAACTTTAAAAGTAGAAGTGTTGCAAATGTTTAAGTGCCAGATTCGGATTCAGCAGCTTGTTTTACATAATCATACCAGTTTGCATTAATGGCAAAAGTTATTTGTGGCCGTGGCAATAAAAAAACTAGCCTTTTGGAAAAAAAAACTGATTTTTTGCAATTTCAAAAAAAAGTTGCGTTTGAAAGCCCATAACTTTAAAAGTAGAAGTGTTGCAAATGTTTAAGTGCTAGATTCGGATTCAGCAGCTTGTTTTACATAATCATACCAGTTTGCATTAATGGCAAAAGTTATTTGTGGCCGTGGCAATAAAAAAACTAGCCTCTTGAAAAAAAAAACTAATTTTTTGCAATTTCAAAAAAAAGTTGCGTTTGAAAGCCCATAACTTTAAAAGTAGAAGCGTTGCAAATGTTTAAGTGCCAGATTCGGATTCAGCAGCTTGTTTTACATATTCATATTAGTTTGCATTAATGGCAAAAGTTATTTGTGGCCGTGGCAATAAAAAAACTAGCCTCTTGGAAAAAAAAACTAATTTTTTGCAATTTCAAAAAAAAGTTGCGTTTGAAAGCCCATAACTTTAAAAGTTGAAGAGTTGCAAATGTTTAAGTGCCAGATTCGGATTCAGCAGCTTGTTTTACATAATCATATTAGTTTGCATTAATGGCAAAAGTTATTTGTGGCCGTGGCAATAAAAAAACTAGCCTCTTGGAAAAAAAAACTGATTTTTTGCAATTTCAAAAAAAAGTTGCGTTTGAAAGCCCATAACTTTAAAAGTAGAAGTGTTGCAAATGTTTAAGTGCCAGATTCGGATTCAGCAGCTTGTTTTACATAATCATACCAGTTTGCATTAATGGCAAAAGTTATTTGTGGCCGTGGCAATAAAAAAACTAGCCTCTTGGAAAAAAAAACTGATTTTTTGAAATTTCAAAAAAAAGTTGCGTTTGAAAGCCCATAACTTTAAAAGTAGAAGAGTTGCAAATGTTTAAGTGCCAGATTCGGATTCAGCAGCTTGTTTTACATAATCATACCAGTTTGCATTAATGGCAAAAGTTATTTGTGGCCGTGGCAATAAAAAAACTAGCCTCTTGGAAAAAAAAACTGATTTTTTGCAATTTCAAAAAAAAGTTGCGTTTGAAAGTCCATAACTTTAAAAGTAGAAGTGTTGCAAATATTTAAGTGCCAGATTCGGATTCAGCAGCTTGTTTTACAAAATCATACCTGTTTGCAATAATGGCAAAAGTTATTTGTGGCCGTGGCAATAAAAAAACTAGCCTCTTGGAAAAAAAAACTGATTTTTTGAAATTTTAAAAAAAAGTTGCGTTTGAAAGCCCATAACATTAAAAGTAGAAGTGTTGCAAATGTTTAAGTGCCAGATTCGGATTCAGCAGCTTGTTTTACATAATCATACCAGTTTGCATTAATGGCAAAAGTTATTTGTGGCCGTGGCAATAAAAAAACTAGCCTCTTGGAAAAAAAAACTGATTTTTTGCAATTTCAAAAAAAAGTTGCGTTTGAAAGCCCATAACTTTAAAAGTAAAAGTGTTGCAAATGTTTAAGTGCCAGATTCGGATTCAGCAGCTTGTTTTACATAATCATATCAGTTTGCATTAATGGCAAAAGTTATTTGTGGCCGTGGCAATAAAAAAACTAGCCTTTTGGAAAAAAAAACTGATTTTTTGCAATTTCAAAAAAAAGTTGCGTTTGAAAGCCCATAACTTTAAAAGTAGAAGTGTTGCAAATGTTTAAGTGCCAGATTCGGATTCAGCAGCTTGTTTTACATAATCATACCAGTTTGCATTAATAGCAAAAGTTATTTGTGGCCGTGGCAATAAAAAAACTAGCCTCTTGAAAAAAAAAACTAATTTTTTGCAATTTCAAAAAAAAGTTGCGTTTGAAAGCCCATAACTTTAAAAGTAGAAGTGTTGCAAATGTTTAAGTGCCAGATTCGGATTCAGCAGCTTGTTTTACATAATCATATTAGTTTGCATTAATGGCAAAAGTTATTTGTGGCCGTGGCAATAAAAAAACTAGCCTCTTGGAAAAAAAAACTGATTTTTTGCAATTTCAAAAAAAAGTTGCGTTTGAAAGCCCATAACTTTAAAAGTAGAAGTGTTGCAAATGTTTAAGTGCCAGATTCGGATTCAGCAGCTTGTTTTACATAATCATACCAGTTTGCATTAATGGCAAAAGTTATTTGTGGCCGTGGCAATAAAAAAACTAGCCTCTTTAAAAAAAAAACTAATTTTTTGCAATTTCAAAAAAAAGTTGCGTTTGAAAGCCCATAACTTTAAAAGTAGAAGTGTTGCAAATGTTTAAGTGCCAGATTCGGATTCAGCAGCTTGTTTTACATAATCATATTAGTTTGCATTAATGGCAAAAGTTATTTGTGGCCGTGGCAATAAAAAAACTAGCCTCTTGGAAAAAAAAACTGATTTTTTGCAATTTCAAAAAAAAGTTGCGTTTGAAAGTCCATAACTTTAAAAGTAGAAGTGTTGCAAATATTTAAGTGCCAGATTCGGATTCAGCAGCTTGTTTTACAAAATCATACCAGTTTGCAATAATGGCAAAAGTTATTTGTGGCCGTGGCAATAAAAAAACTAGCCTCTTGGAAAAAAAAACAGATTTTTTGAAATTTCAAAAAAAAGTTGCGTTTGAAAGCCCATAACTTTAAAAGTAGAAGTGTTGCAAATGTTTAAGTGCCAGATTCGGATTCAGCAGCTTGTTTTACATAATCATACCAGTTTGCATTAATGACAAAAGTCATTTGTGGCCGTGGCAATAAAAAAACTAGCCTCTTGGAAAAAAAAAGTGATTTTTTGAAATTTCAAAAAAAAGTTGCGTTTAAAAGCCCATAACTTTAAAAGTAGAAGAGTTGCAAATGTTTAAGTGCCAGATTCGGATTCAGCAGCTTGTTTTACATAATCATACCAGTTTGCATTAATGGCAAAAGTTATTTGTGGCCGTGGCAATAAAAAAACTAGCCTCTTGGAAAAAAAAACTGATTTTTTGCAATTTCAAAAAAAAGTTGCGTTTGAAAGTCCATAACTTTAAAAGTAGAAGTGTTGCAAATATTTAAGTGCCAGATTCGGATTCAGCAGCTTGTTTTACAAAATCATACCAGTTTGCAATAATGGCAAAAGTTATTTGTGGCCGTGGCAATAAAAAAACTAGCCTCTTGGAAAAAAAAACAGATTTTTTGAAATTTCAAAAAAAAGTTGCGTTTGAAAGCCCATAACTTTAAAAGTAGAAGTGTTGCAAATGTTTAAGTGCCAGATTCGGATTCAGCAGCTTGTTTTACATAATCATACCAGTTTGCATTAATGACAAAAGTCATTTGTGGCCGTGGCAATAAAAAAACTAGCCTCTTGGAAAAAAAAAGTGATTTTTTGAAATTTCAAAAAAAAGTTGCGTTTAAAAGCCCATAACTTTAAAAGTAGAAGTGTTGCAAATGTTTAAGTGCCAGATCCGGATTCAGCAGCTTGTTTTACATAATCATATCAGTTTGCATTAATGGCAAAAGTTATTTGTGGCCGTGGCAATAAAAAAACTAGCCTTTTGGAAAAAAAAACTGATTTTTTGCAATTTCAAAAAAAAGTTGCGTTTGAAAGCCCATAACTTTAAAAGTAGAAGTGTTGCAAATGTTTAAGTGCCAGATTCGGATTCAGCAGCTTGTTTTACATAATCATATTAGTTTGCATTAATGGCAAAAGTTATTTGTGGCCGTGGCAATAAAAAAACTAGCCTCTTGGAAAAAAAAACTAATTTTTTGCAATTTCAAAAAAAAGTTGCGTTTGAAAGCCCATAACTTTAAAAGTAGAAGTGTTGCAAATGTTTAAGTGCCAGATTCGGATTCAGCAGCTTGTTTTACATAATCATATCAGTTTGCATTAATGGCAAAAGTTATTTGTGGCCGTGGCAATAAAAAAACTAGCCTTTTGGAAAAAAAAACTGATTTTTTGCAATTTCAAAAAAAAGTTGCGTTTGAAAGCCCATAACTTTAAAAGTAGAAGTGTTGCAAATGTTTAAGTGCCAGATTCGGATTCAGCAGCTTGTTTTACATAATCATACCAGTTTGCATTAATAGCAAAAGTTATTTGTGGCCGTGGCAATAAAAAAACTAGCCTCTTGAAAAAAAAAACTAATTTTTTGCAATTTCAAAAAAAAGTTGCGTTTGAAAGCCCATAACTTTAAAAGTAGAAGTGTTGCAAATGTTTAAGTGCCAGATTCGGATTCAGCAGCTTGTTTTACATAATCATATTAGTTTGCATTAATGGCAAAAGTTATTTGTGGCCGTGGCAATAAAAAAACTAGCCTCTTGGAAAAAAAAACTGATTTTTTGCAATTTCAAAAAAAAGTTGCGTTTGAAAGCCCATAACTTTAAAAGTAGAAGTGTTGCAAATGTTTAAGTGCCAGATTCGGATTCAGCAGCTTGTTTTACATAATCATACCAGTTTGCATTAATGGCAAAAGTTATTTGTGGCCGTGGCAATAAAAAAACTAGCCTCTTTAAAAAAAAAACTAATTTTTTGCAATTTCAAAAAAAAGTTGCGTTTGAAAGCCCATAACCTTAAAAGTAGAAGTGTTGCAAATGTTTAAGTGCCAGATTCGGATTCAGCAGCTTGTTTTACATAATCATATTAGTTTGCATTAATGGCAAAAGTTATTTGTGGCCGTGGCAATAAAAAAACTAGCCTCTTGGAAAAAAAAACTGATTTTTTGAAATTTCAAAAAAAAGTTGCGTTTGAAAGCCCATAACTTTAAAAGTAGAAGAGTTGCAAATGTTTAAGTGCCAGATTCGGATTCAGCAGCTTGTTTTACATAATCATACCAGTTTGCATTAATGGCAAAAGTTATTTGTGGCCGTGGCAATAAAAAAACTAGCCTCTTGGAAAAAAAAACTGATTTTTTGCAATTTCAAAAAAAAGTTGCGTTTGAAAGTCCATAACTTTAAAAGTAGAAGTGTTGCAAATATTTAAGTGCCAGATTCGGATTCAGCAGCTTGTTTTACAAAATCATACCAGTTTGCAATAATGGCAAAAGTTATTTGTGGCCGTGGCAATAAAAAAACTAGCCTCTTGGAAAAAAAAACTGATTTTTTGCAATTTCAAAAAAAAGTTGCGTTTGAAAGCCCATAACTTTAAAAGTAGAAGTGTTGCAAATGTTTAAGTGCCAGATTCGGATTCAGCAGCTTGTTTTACATAATCATACCAGTTTGCATTAATGGCAAAAGTTATTTGTGGCCGTGGCAATAAAAAAACTAGCCTCTTGGAAAAAAAAACTGATTTTTTGAAATTTCAAAAAAAAGTTGCGTTTGAAAGCCCATAACTTTAAAAGTAGAAGTGTTGCAAATGTTTAAGTGCCAGATTCGGATTCAGCAGCTTGTTTTACATAATCATACCAGTTTGCATTAATGGCAAAAGTTATTTGTGGCCGTGGCAATAAAAAAACTAGCCTCTTGGAAAAAAAAACTGATTTTTTGCAATTTCAAAAAAAAGTTGCGTTTGAAAGCCCATAACTTTAAAAGTAAAAGTGTTGCAAATGTTTAAGTGCCAGATTCGGATTCAGCAGCTTGTTTTACATAATCATATCAGTTTGCATTAATGGCAAAAGTTATTTGTGGCCGTGGCAATAAAAAAACTAGCCTTTTGGAAAAAAAAACTGATTTTTTGCAATTTCAAAAAAAAGTTGCGTTTGAAAGCCCATAACTTTAAAAGTAGAAGTGTTGCAAATGTTTAAGTGCCAGATTCGGATTCAGCAGCTTGTTTTACATAATCATACCAGTTTGCATTAATAGCAAAAGTTATTTGTGGCCGTGGCAATAAAAAAACTAGCCTCTTGAAAAAAAAAACTAATTTTTTGCAATTTCAAAAAAAAGTTGCGTTTGAAAGCCCATAACTTTAAAAGTAGAAGTGTTGCAAATGTTTAAGTGCCAGATTCGGATTCAGCAGCTTGTTTTACATAATCATATTAGTTTGCATTAATGGCAAAAGTTATTTGTGGCCGTGGCAATAAAAAAACTAGCCTCTTGGAAAAAAAAACTGATTTTTTGCAATTTCAAAAAAAAGTTGCGTTTGAAAGCCCATAACTTTAAAAGTAGAAGTGTTGCAAATGTTTAAGTGCCAGATTCGGATTCAGCAGCTTGTTTTACATAATCATACCAGTTTGCATTAATGGCAAAAGTTATTTGTGGCCGTGGCAATAAAAAAACTAGCCTCTTTAAAAAAAAAACTAATTTTTTGCAATTTCAAAAAAAAGTTGCGTTTGAAAGCCCATAACTTTAAAAGTAGAAGTGTTGCAAATGTTTAAGTGCCAGATTCGGATTCAGCAGCTTGTTTTACATAATCATATTAGTTTGCATTAATGGCAAAAGTTATTTGTGGCCGTGGCAATAAAAAAACTAGCCTCTTGGAAAAAAAAACTGATTTTTTGAAATTTCAAAAAAAAGTTGCGTTTGAAAGCCCATAACTATAAAAGTAGAAGAGTTGCAAATGTTTAAGTGCCAGATTCGGATTCAGCAGCTTGTTTTACATAATCATACCAGTTTGCATTAATGGCAAAAGTTATTTGTGGCCGTGGCAATAAAAAAACTAGCCTCTTGGAAAAAAAAACTGATTTTTTGCAATTTCAAAAAAAAGTTGCGTTTGAAAGTCCATAACTTTAAAAGTAGAAGTGTTGCAAATATTTAAGTGCCAGATTCGGATTCAGCAGCTTGCTTTACAAAATCATACCAGTTTGCAATAATGGCAAAAGTTATTTGTGGCCGTGGCAATAAAAAAACTAGCCTCTTGGAAAAAAAAACTGATTTTTTGAAATTTCAAAAAAAAGTTGCGTTTGAAAGCCCATAACTTTAAAAGTAGAAGTGTTGCAAATGTTTAAGTGCCAGATTCGGATTCAGCAGCTTGTTTTACATAATCATACCAGTTTGCATTAATGACAAAAGTCATTTGTGGCCGTGGCAATAAAAAAACTAGCCTCTTGGAAAAAAAAACTGATTTTTTGCAATTTCAAAAAAAAGTTGCGTTTGAAAGCCCATAACTTTAAAAGTAGAAGTGTTGCAAATGTTTAAGTGCCAGATTCGGATTCAGCAGCTTGTTTTACATAATCATATCAGTTTGCATTAATGGCAAAAGTTATTTGTGGCCGTGGCAATAAAAAAACTAGCCTCTTGGAAAAAAAAACTGATTTTTTGAAATTTCAAAAAAAAGTTGCGTTTGAAAGCCCATAACTTTAAAAGTAGAAGTGTTGCAAATGTTTAAGTGCCAGATTCGGATTCAGCAGCTTGTTTTACATAATCATATCAGTTTGCATTAATGGCAAAAGTTATTTGTGGCCGTGGCAATAAAAAAACTAGCCTCTTGGAAAAAAAAACTGATTTTTTGCAATTTCAAAAAAAAGTTGCGTTTGAAAGCCCATAACTTTAAAAGTAGAAGTGTTGCAAATGTTTAAGTGCCAGATTCGGATTCAGCAGCTTGTTTTACATAATCATATCAGTTTGCATTAATGGCAAAAGTTATTTGTGGCCGTGGCAAAAAAAAAACTAGCCTCTTGGAAAAAAAAACTGATTTTTTGCAATTTCAAAAAAAAGTTGCGTTTGAAAGTCCATAACTTTAAAAGTAGAAGTGTTGCAAATATTTAAGTGCCAGATTCGGATTCAGCAGCTTGTTTTACAAAATGATACCAGTTTGCATTAATGGCAAAAGTTATTTGTGGCCGTGGCAATAAAAAAACTAGCCTCTTGGAAAAAAAAACTGATTTTTTGAAATTTCAAAAAAAAGTTGCGTTTGAAAGCCCATAACTTTAAAAGTAGAAGTGTTGCAAATGTTTAAGTGCCAGATTCGGATTCAGCAGCTTGTTTTACATAATCATACCAGTTTGCATTAATGGCAAAAGTTATTTGTGGCCGTGGCAATAAAAAAACTAGCCTCTTGGAAAAAAAAACTAATTTTTTGCAATTTCAAAAAAAAGTTGCGTTTGAAAGCCCATAACTTTAAAAGTAGAAGTGTTGCAAATGTTTAGGTGCCAGATTCGGATTCAGCAGCTTGTTTTACATAATCATATCAGTTTGCATTAATGGCAAAAGTTATTTGTGGCCGTGGCAATAAAAAAACTAGCCTCTTGGAAAAAAAAACTGATTTTTTGAAATTTCAAAAAAAAGTTGCGTTTGAAAGCCCATAACTATAAAAGTAGAAGTGTTGCAAATGTTTAAGTGCCAGATTCGGATTCAGCAGCTTGTTTTACATAATCATACCAGTTTGCATTAATGGCAAAAGTTATTTGTGGCCGTGGCAATAAAAAAACTAGCCTCTTGGAAAAAAAAACTGATTTTTTGCAATTTCAAAAAAAAGTTGCGTTTGAAAGCCCATAACTTTAAAAGTAGAAGTGTTGCAAATGTTTAAGTGCCAGATTCGGATTCAGCAGCTTGTTTTACATAATCATACCAGTTTGCATTAATGGCAAAAGTTATTTGTGGCCGTGGCAATAAAAAAACTAGCCCCTTGGAAAAAAAAAGTGATTTTTTGAAATTTCAAAAAAAAGTTGCGTTTAAAAGCCCATAACTTTAAAAGTAGAAGTGTTGCAAATGTTTAAGTGCCAGATTCGGATTCAGCAGCTTGTTTTACATAATCATACCAGTTTGCATTAATGGCAAAAGTTATTTGTGGCCGTGGCAATAAAAAAACTAGCCTCTTGGAAAAAAAAACTGATTTTTTGCAATTTCAAAAAAAAGTTGCGTTTGAAAGTCCATAACTTTAAAAGTAGAAGTGTTGCAAATATTTAAGTGCCAGATTCGGATTCAGCAGCTTGTTTTACAAAATCATACCAGTTTGCATTAATGGCAAAAGTTATTTGTGGCCGTGGCAATAAAAAAACTAGCCTCTTGGAAAAAAAAACTGATTTTTTGAAATTTCAAAAAAAAGTTGCGTTTGAAAGCCCATAACTTTAAAAGTAGAAGTGTTGCAAATGTTTAAGTGCCAGATTCGGATTCAGCAGCTTGTTTTACATAATCATACCAGTTTGCATTAATGGCAAAAGTTATTTGTGGCCGTGGCAATAAAAAAACTAGCCTCTTGGAAAAAAAAACTGATTTTTTGCAATTTCAAAAAAAAGTTGCGTTTGAAAGCCCATAACTTTAAAAGTAGAAGTGTTGCAAATGTTTAAGTGCCAGATTCGGATTCAGCAGCTTGTTTTACATAATCATATCAGTTTGCATTAATGGCAAAAGTTATTTGTGGCCGTGGCAATAAAAAAACTAGCCTCTTGGAAAAAAAAACTGATTTTTTGCAATTTCAAAAAAAAGTTGCGTTTGAAAGCCCATAACTTTAAAAGTAGAAGAGTTGCAAATGTTTAAGTGCCAGATTCGGATTCAGCAGCTTGTTTTACATAATCATACCAGTTTGCATTAATGGCAAAAGTTATTTGTGGCCGTGGCAATAAAAAAACTAGCCTCTTGGAAAAAAAAACTGATTTTTTGCAATTTCAAAAAAAAGTTGCGTTTGAAAGTCCATAACTTTAAAAGTAGAAGTGTTGCAAATATTTAAGTGCCAGATTCGGATTCAGCAGCTTGTTTTACAAAATCATACCAGTTTGCAATAATGGCAAAAGTTATTTGTGGCCGTGGCAATAAAAAAACTAGCCTCTTGGAAAAAAAAACTGATTTTTTGAAATTTTAAAAAAAAGTTGCGTTTGAAAGCCCATAACATTAAAAGTAGAAGTGTTGCAAATGTTTAAGTGCCAGATTCGGATTCAGCAGCTTGTTTTACATAATCATACCAGTTTGCATTAATGGCAAAAGTTATTTGTGGCCGTGGCAATAAAAAAACTAGCCTCTTGGAAAAAAAAACTGATTTTTTGCAATTTCAAAAAAAAGTTGCGTTTGAAAGCCCATAACTTTAAAAGTAAAAGTGTTGCAAATGTTTAAGTGCCAGATTCGGATTCAGCAGCTTGTTTTACATAATCATATCAGTTTGCATTAATGGCAAAAGTTATTTGTGGCCGTGGCAATAAAAAAACTAGCCTTTTGGAAAAAAAAACTGATTTTTTGCAATTTCAAAAAAAAGTTGCGTTTGAAAGCCCATAACTTTAAAAGTAGAAGTGTTGCAAATGTTTAAGTGCCAGATTCGGATTCAGCAGCTTGTTTTACATAATCATACCAGTTTGCATTAATAGCAAAAGTTATTTGTGGCCGTGGCAATAAAAAAACTAGCCTCTTGAAAAAAAAAACTAATTTTTTGCAATTTCAAAAAAAAGTTGCGTTTGAAAGCCCATAACTTTAAAAGTAGAAGTGTTGCAAATGTTTAAGTGCCAGATTCGGATTCAGCAGCTTGTTTTACATAATCATATTAGTTTGCATTAATGGCAAAAGTTATTTGTGGCCGTGGCAATAAAAAAACTAGCCTCTTGGAAAAAAAAACTGATTTTTTGCAATTTCAAAAAAAAGTTGCGTTTGAAAGCCCATAACTTTAAAAGTAGAAGTGTTGCAAATGTTTAAGTGCCAGATTCGGATTCAGCAGCTTGTTTTACATAATCATACCAGTTTGCATTAATGGCAAAAGTTATTTGTGGCCGTGGCAATAAAAAAACTAGCCTCTTTAAAAAAAAAACTAATTTTTTGCAATTTCAAAAAAAAGTTGCGTTTGAAAGCCCATAACTTTAAAAGTAGAAGTGTTGCAAATGTTTAAGTGCCAGATTCGGATTCAGCAGCTTGTTTTACATAATCATATTAGTTTGCATTAATGGCAAAAGTTATTTGTGGCCGTGGCAATAAAAAAACTAGCCTCTTGGAAAAAAAAACTGATTTTTTGAAATTTCAAAAAAAAGTTGCGTTTGAAAGCCCATAACTTTAAAAGTAGAAGAGTTGCAAATGTTTAAGTGCCAGATTCGGATTCAGCAGCTTGTTTTACATAATCATACCAGTTTGCATTAATGGCAAAAGTTATTTGTGGCCGTGGCAATAAAAAAACTAGCCTCTTGGAAAAAAAAACTGATTTTTTGCAATTTCAAAAAAAAGTTGCGTTTGAAAGTCCATAACTTTAAAAGTAGAAGTGTTGCAAATATTTAAGTGCCAGATTCGGATTCAGCAGCTTGTTTTACAAAATCATACCAGTTTGCAATAATGGCAAAAGTTATTTGTGGCCGTGGCAATAAAAAAACTAGCCTCTTGGAAAAAAAAACTGATTTTTTGCAATTTCAAAAAAAAGTTGCGTTTGAAAGCCCATAACTTTAAAAGTAGAAGAGTTGCAAATGTTTAAGTGCCAGATTCGGATTCAGCAGCTTGTTTTACATAATCATACCAGTTTGCATTAATGGCAAAAGTTATTTGTGGCCGTGGCAATAAAAAAACTAGCCTCTTGGAAAAAAAAACTGATTTTTTGCAATTTCAAAAAAAAGTTGCGTTTGAAAGCCCATTACTTTAAAAGTAGAAGTGTTGCAAATGTTTAAGTGCCAGATTCGGATTCAGCAGCTTGTTTTACATAATCATACCAGTTTGCATTAATGGCAAAAGTTATTTGTGGCCGTGGCAATAAAAAAACTAGCCTCTTTAAAAAAAAAACTAATTTTTTGCAATTTCAAAAAAAAGTTGCGTTTGAAAGCCCATAACTTTAAAAGTAGAAGTGTTGCAAATGTTTAAGTGCCAGATTCGGATTCAGCAGCTTGTTTTACATAATCATATTAGTTTGCATTAATGGCAAAAGTTATTTGTGGCCGTGGCAATAAAAAAACTAGCCTCTTGGAAAAAAAAACTGATTTTTTGAAATTTCAAAAAAAAGTTGCGTTTGAAAGCCCATAACTATAAAAGTAGAAGAGTTGCAAATGTTTAAGTGCCAGATTCGGATTCAGCAGCTTGTTTTACATAATCATACCAGTTTGCATTAATGGCAAAAGTTATTTGTGGCCGTGGCAATAAAAAAACTAGCCTCTTGGAAAAAAAAACTGATTTTTTGCAATTTCAAAAAAAAGTTGCGTTTGAAAGTCCATAACTTTAAAAGTAGAAGTGTTGCAAATATTTAAGTGCCAGATTCGGATTCAGCAGCTTGTTTTACAAAATCATACCAGTTTGCAATAATGGCAAAAGTTATTTGTGGCCGTGGCAATAAAAAAACTAGCCTCTTGGAAAAAAAAACTGATTTTTTGAAATTTCAAAAAAAAGTTGCGTTTGAAAGCCCATAACTTTAAAAGTAGAAGTGTTGCAAATGTTTAAGTGCCAGATTCGGATTCAGCAGCTTGTTTTACATAATCATACCAGTTTGCATTAATGACAAAAGTCATTTGTGGCCGTGGCAATAAAAAAACTAGCCTCTTGGAAAAAAAAACTGATTTTTTGCAATTTCAAAAAAAAGTTGCGTTTGAAAGCCCATAACTTTAAAAGTAGAAGTGTTGCAAATGTTTAAGTGACAGATTCGGATTCAGCAGCTTGTTTTACATAATCATGTCAGTTTGCATTAATGGCAAAAGTTATTTGTGGCCGTGGCAATAAAAAAACTAGCCTCTTGGAAAAAAAAACTGATTTTTTGAAATTTCAAAAAAAAGTTGCGTTTGAAAGCCCATAACTTTAAAAGTAGAAGTGTTGCAAATGTTTAAGTGCCAGATTCGGATTCAGCAGCTTGTTTTACATAATCATATCAGTTTGCATTAATGGCAAAAGTTATTTGTGGCCGTGGCAATAAAAAAACTAGCCTCTTGGAAAAAAAAACTGATTTTTTGCAATTTCAAAAAAAAGTTGCGTTTGAAAGCCCATAACTTTAAAAGTAGAAGTGTTGCAAATGTTTAAGTGCCAGATTCGGATTCAGCAGCTTGTTTTACATAATCATATCAGTTTGCATTAATGGCAAAAGTTATTTGTGGCCGTGGCAAAAAAAAAACTAGCCTCTTGGAAAAAAAAACTGATTTTTTGCAATTTCAAAAAAAAGTTGCGTTTGAAAGTCCATAACTTTAAAAGTAGAAGTGTTGCAAATATTTAAGTGCCAGATTCGGATTCAGCAGCTTGTTTTACAAAATGATACCAGTTTGCATTAATGGCAAAAGTTATTTGTGGCCGTGGCAATAAAAAAACTAGCCTCTTGGAAAAAAAAACTGATTTTTTGAAATTTCAAAAAAAAGTTGCGTTTGAAAGCCCATAACTTTAAAAGTAGAAGTGTTGCAAATGTTTAAGTGCCAGATTCGGATTCAGCAGCTTGTTTTACATAATCATACCAGTTTGCATTAATGGCAAAAGTTATTTGTGGCCGTGGCAATAAAAAAACTAGCCTCTTGGAAAAAAAAACTAATTTTTTGCAATTTCAAAAAAAAGTTGCGTTTGAAAGCCCATAACTTTAAAAGTAGAAGTGTTGCAAATGTTTAGGTGCCAGATTCGGATTCAGCAGCTTGTTTTACATAATCATATCAGTTTGCATTAATGGCAAAAGTTATTTGTGGCCGTGGCAATAAAAAAACTAGCCTCTTGGAAAAAAAAACTGATTTTTTGAAATTTCAAAAAAAAGTTGCGTTTGAAAGCCCATAACTATAAAAGTAGAAGTGTTGCAAATGTTTAAGTGCCAGATTCGGATTCAGCAGCTTGTTTTACATAATCATACCAGTTTGCATTAATGGCAAAAGTTATTTGTGGCCGTGGCAATAAAAAAACTAGCCTCTTGGAAAAAAAAACTGATTTTTTGCAATTTCAAAAAAAAGTTGCGTTTGAAAGCCCATAACTTTAAAAGTAGAAGTGTTGCAAATGTTTAAGTGCCAGATTCGGATTCAGCAGCTTGTTTTACATAATCATACCAGTTTGCATTAATGGCAAAAGTTATTTGTGGCCGTGGCAATAAAAAAACTAGCCCCTTGGAAAAAAAAAGTGATTTTTTGAAATTTCAAAAAAAAGTTGCGTTTAAAAGCCCATAACTTTAAAAGTAGAAGTGTTGCAAATGTTTAAGTGCCAGATTCGGATTCAGCAGCTTGTTTTACATAATCATACCAGTTTGCATTAATGGCAAAAGTTATTTGTGGCCGTGGCAATAAAAAAACTAGCCTCTTGGAAAAAAAAACTGATTTTTTGCAATTTCAAAAAAAAGTTGCGTTTGAAAGTCCATAACTTTAAAAGTAGAAGTGTTGCAAATATTTAAGTGCCAGATTCGGATTCAGCAGCTTGTTTTACAAAATCATACCAGTTTGCATTAATGGCAAAAGTTATTTGTGGCCGTGGCAATAAAAAAACTAGCCTCTTGGAAAAAAAAACTGATTTTTTGAAATTTCAAAAAAAAGTTGCGTTTGAAAGCCCATAACTTTAAAAGTAGAAGTGTTGCAAATGTTTAAGTGCCAGATTCGGATTCAGCAGCTTGTTTTACATAATCATACCAGTTTGCATTAATGGCAAAAGTTATTTGTGGCCGTGGCAATAAAAAAACTAGCCTCTTGGAAAAAAAAACTGATTTTTTGCAATTTCAAAAAAAAGTTGCGTTTGAAAGCCCATAACTTTAAAAGTAGAAGTGTTGCAAATGTTTAAGTGCCAGATTCGGATTCAGCAGCTTGTTTTACATAATCATATCAGTTTGCATTAATGGCAAAAGTTATTTGTGGCCGTGGCAATAAAAAAACTAGCCTCTTGGAAAAAAAAACTGATTTTTTGCAATTTCAAAAAAAAGTTGCGTTTGAAAGTCCATAACTTTAAAAGTAGAAGTGTTGCAAATGTTTAAGTGCCAGATTCGGATTCAGCAGCTTGTTTTACATAATCATACCAGTTTGCATTAATGGCAAAAGTTATTTGTGGCCGTGGCAATAAAAAAACTAGCCTCTTGGAAAAAAAAACTGATTTTTTGCAATTTCAAAAAAAAGTTGCGTTTGAAAGCCCATAACTTTAAAAGTAGAAGTGTTGCAAATGTTTAAGTGCCAGATTCGGATTTAGCAGCTTGTTTTACATAATCATTTCAGTTTGCATTAATGGCAAAAGTTATTTGTGGCCGTGGCAATAAAAAAATAGCCTCTTGGAAAAAAAAACTGATTTTTTGCAATTTCAAAAAAAAGTTGCGTTTGAAAGCCCATAACTTTAAAAGTAGAAGTGTTGCAAATGTTTAAGTGCCAGATTCGGATTCAGCAGCTTGTTTTACATAATCATATCAGTTTGCATTAATGGCAAAAGTTATTTGTGGCCGTGGCAATAAAAAAACTAGCCTCTTGGAAAAAAAAACTGATTTTTTGCAATTTCAAAAAAAAGTTGCGTTTGAAAGTCCATAACTTTAAAAGTAGAAGTGTTGCAAATATTTAAGTGCCAGATTCGGATTCAGCAGCTTGTTTTACAAAATCATACCAGTTTGCATTAATGGCAAAAGTTATTTGTGGCCGTGGCAATAAAAAAACTAGCCTCTTGGAAAAAAAAACTGATTTTTTGAAATTTCAAAAAAAAGTTGCGTTTGAAAGCCCATAACTTTAAAAGTAGAAGTGTTGCAAATGTTTAAGTGCCAGATTCGGATTCAGCAGCTTGTTTTACATAATCATACCAGTTTGCATTAATGACAAAAGTTATTTGTGGCCGTGGCAATAAAAAAACTAGCCTCTTGGAAAAAAAAACTGATTTTTTGCAATTTCAAAAAAAAGTTGCGTTTGAAAGCCCATAACTTTAAAAGTAGAAGTGTTGCAAATGTTTAAGTGCCAGATTCGGATTCAGCAGCTTGTTTTACATAATCATACCAGTTTGCATTAATGGCAAAAGTTATTTGTGGCCGTGGCAATAAAAAAACTAGCCTCTTGGAAAAAAAAACTGATTTTTTGCAATTTCAAAAAAAAGTTGCGTTTGAAAGCCCATAACTTTAAAAGTAGAAGTGTTGCAAATGTTTAAGTGCCAGATTCGGATTTAGCAGCTTGTTTTACATAATCATTTCAGTTTGCATTAATGGCAAAAGTTATTTGTGGCCGTGGCAATAAAAAAATAGCCTCTTGGAAAAAAAAACTGATTTTTTGCAATTTCAAAAAAAAGTTGCGTTTGAAAGCCCATAACTTTAAAAGTAGAAGTGTTGCAAATGTTTAAGTGCCAGATTCGGATTCAGCAGCTTGTTTTACATAATCATATCAGTTTGCATTAATGGCAAAAGTTATTTGTGGCCGTGGCAATAAAAAAACTAGCCTCTTGGAAAAAAAAACTGATTTTTTGCAATTTCAAAAAAAAGTTGCGTTTGAAAGTCCATAACTTTAAAAGTAGAAGTGTTGCAAATATTTAAGTGCCAGATTCGGATTCAGCAGCTTGTTTTACAAAATCATACCAGTTTGCATTAATGGCAAAAGTTATTTGTGGCCGTGGCAATAAAAAAACTAGCCTCTTGGAAAAAAAAACTGATTTTTTGAAATTTCAAAAAAAAGTTGCGTTTGAAAGCCCATAACTTTAAAAGTAGAAGTGTTGCAAATGTTTAAGTGCCAGATTCGGATTCAGCAGCTTGTTTTACATAATCATACCAGTTTGCATTAATGACAAAAGTTATTTGTGGCCGTGGCAATAAAAAAACTAGCCTCTTGGAAAAAAAAACTGATTTTTTGCAATTTCAAAAAAAAGTTGCGTTTGAAAGCCCATAACTTTAAAAGTAGAAGTGTTGCAAATGTTTAAGTGCCAGATTCGGATTCAGCAGCTTGTTTTACATAATCATATCAGTTTGCATTAATGGCAAAAGTTATTTGTGGCCGTGGCAATAAAAAAACTAGCCTCTTGGAAAAAAAAACTGATTTTTTGCAATTTCAAAAAAAAGTTGCGTTTGAAAGCCCATAACTTTAAAAGTAGAAGTGTTGCAAATGTTTAAGTGCCAGATTCGGATTCAGCAGCTTGTTTTACATAATCATATCAGTTTGCATTAATGGCAAAAGTTATTTGTGGCCGTGGCAATAAAAAAACTAGCCTCTTGGAAAAAAAAACTGATTTTTTGCAATTTCAAAAAAAAGTTGCGTTTGAAAGTCCATAACTTTAAAAGTAGAAGTGTTGCAAATATTTAAGTGCCAGATTCGGATTGAGCAGCTTGTTTTACAAAATCATACCAGTTTGCATTAATGGCAAAAGATATTTGTGGCCGTGGCAATAAAAAAACTAGCCTCTTGGAAAAAAAATCTGATTTTTTGAAATTTCAAAAAAAAGTTGCGTTTGAAAGCCCATAACTTTAAACGAGAAGTGTTGCAAATGTTTAAGTGCCAGATTCGGATTCAGCAGCTTGTTTTACATAATCATACCAGTTTGCATTAATGGAAAAAGTTATTTGTGGCCGTGGCAATAAAAAAACTAGCCTCTTGGAAAAAAAAACTAATTTTTTGCAATTTCAAAAAAAAGTTGCGTTTGAAAGTCCATAACTTTAAAAGTAGAAGTGTTGCAAATGTTTAAGTGCCAGATTCGGATTCAGCAGCTTGTTTTACATAATCATATCAGTTTGCATTAATGGCAAAAGTTATTTGTGGCCGTGGCAATAAAAAAACTAGCCTCTTGGAAAAAAAAACTGATTTCTTGCAATTTCAAAAAAAAGTTGCGTTTGAAAGTCCATAACTTTAAAAGTAGAAGTGTTGCAAATGTTTAAGTGCCAGATTCGGATTCAGCAGCTTGTTTTACATAATCATACCAGTTTGCATTAATGGCAAAAGTTATTTGTGGCCGTGGCAATAAAAAAACTAGCCTCTTGGAAAAAAAAACTGATTTTTTGCAATTTCAAAAAAAAGTTGCGTTTGAAAGCCCATAACTTTAAAAGTAGAAGAGTTGCAAATGTTTAAGTGCCAGATTCGGATTCAGCAGCTTGTTTTACATAATAATACCAGTTTGCATTAATGGCAAAAGTTATTTGTGGCCGTGGCAATAAAAAAACTAGCCTCTTGGAAAAAAAAACTGATTTTTTGAAATTTCAAAAAAAAGTTGCGTTTGAAAGCCCATAACTTTAAAAGTAGAAGAGTTGCAAATGTTTAAGTGCCAGATTCGGATTCAGCAGCTTGTTTTACATAATAATACCAGTTTGCATTAATGGCAAAAGTTATTTGTGGCCGTGGCAATAAAAAAACTAGCCTCTTGGAAAAAAAAACTGATTTTTTGCAATTTCAAAAAAAAGTTGCGTTTGAAAGTCCATAACTTTAAAAAAAGAAGTGTTGCAAATATTTAAGTGCCAGATTCGGATTCAGCAGCTTGTTTTACATAATCATACCAGTTTGCATTAATGGCAAAAGTTATTTGTGGCCGTGGCAATAAAAAAACTAGCCTCTTGGAAAAAAAAACTGATTTTTTGCAATTTCAAAAAAAAGTTGCGTTTGAAAGCCCATAACTTTAAAAGTAGAAGTGTTGCAAATGTTCGGATTCAGCAGCTTGTTTTACATAATCATATCAGTTTGCATTAATGGCAAAAGTTATTTGTGGCCGTGGCAATAAAAAAACTAGCCTTTTGGAAAAAAAAACTAATTTTTTGCAATTTCAAAAAAAAGTTGCGTTTGAAAGTCCATAACTTTAAAAGTAGAAGTGTTGCAAATATTTAAGTGCCAGATTCGGATTCAGCAGCTTGTTTTACATAATCATACCAGTTTGCATTAATGGCAAAAGTTATTTGTGGCCGTGGCAATAAAAAAACTAGCCTCTTGGAAAAAAAAACTGATTTTTTGCAATTTCAAAAAAAAGTTGCGTTTGAAAGCCCATAACTTTAAAAGTAGAAGTGTTGCAAATGTTTAAGTGCCAGATTCGGATTCAGCAGCTTGTTTTACATAATCATATCAGTTTGCATTAATGTCAAAAGTTATTTGTGGCCGTGGCAATAAAAAAACTAGCCTCTTGGAAAAAAAAACTGATTTTTTGCAATTTCAAAAAAAAGTTGCGTTTGAAAGCCCATAACTTTAAAAGTAGAAGTGTTGCAAATGTTTAAGTGCCAGATTCGGATTCAGCAGCTTGTTTTACATAATCATATCAGTTTGCATTAATGGCAAAAGTTATTTGTGGCCGTGGCAATAAAAAAACTAGCCTCTTGGAAAAAAAAACTGATTTTTTGCAATTTCAAAAAAAAGTTGCGTTTGAAAGCCCATAACTTTAAAAGTAGAAGTGTTGCAAATGTTTAAGTGCCAGATTCGGATTCAGCAGCTTGTTTTACATAATCATACCAGTTTGCATTAATGGCAAAAGTTATTTGTGGCCGTGGCAATAAAAAAACTAGCCTCTTGGAAAAAAAAACTGATTTTTTGCAATTTCAAAAAAAAGTTGCGTTTGAAAGCCCATAACTTTAAAAGTAGAAGTGTTGCAAATGTTTAAGTGCCAGATTCGGATTCAGCAGCTTGTTTTACATAATCATATCAGTTTGCATTAATGGCAAAAGTTATTTGTGGCCGTGGCAATAAAAAAACTAGCCTCTTGGAAAAAAAAACTGATTTTTTGCAATTTCAAAAAAAAGTTGCGTTTGAAAGTCCATAACTTTAAAAGTAGAAGTGTTGCAAATATTTAAGTGCCAGATTCGGATTCAGCAGCTTGTTTTACAAAATGATACCAGCTTGCATTAATGGCAAAAGTTATTTGTGGCCGTGGCAATAAAAAAACTAGCCTCTTGGAAAAAAAAACTGATTTTTTAAAATTTCAAAAAAAAGTTGCGTTTGAAAGCCCATAACTTTAAAAGTAGAAGTGTTGCAAATGTTTAAGTGCCAGATTCGGATTCAGCAGCTTGTTTTACATAATCATACCAGTTTGCATTAATGGCAAAAGTTATTTGTGGCCGTGGCAATAAAAAAACTAGCCTCTTGGAAAAAAAAACTGATTTTTTGCAATTTCAAAAAAAAGTTGCGTTTGAAAGTCCATAACTTTAAAAGTAGAAGTGTTGCAAATATTTAAGTGCCAGATTCGGATTCAGCAGCTTGTTTTACAAAATCATACCAGTTTGCATTAATGGCAAAAGTTATTTGTGGCCGTGGCAATAAAAAAACTAGCCTCTTGGAAAAAAAAACTGATTTTTTTAAATTTCAAAAAAAAGTTGCGTTTGAAAGCCCATAACTTTAAAAGTAGAAGTGTTGCAAATGTTTAAGTGCCAGATTCGGATTCAGCAGCTTGTTTTACATAATCATACCAGTTTGCATTAATGACAAAAGTTATTTGTGGCTGTGGCAATAAAAAAACTAGCCTCTTGGAAAAAAAAACTGATTTTTTGCAATTTCAAAAAAAAGTTGCGTTTGATAGCCCATAACTTTAAAAGTAGAAGTGTTGCAAATGTTTAAGTGCCAGATTCGGATTCAGCAGCTTGTTTTACATAATCATATCAGTTTGCATTAATGGCAAAAGTTATTTGTGGCCGTGGCAATAAAAAAACTAGCCTCTTGGAAAAAAAAACTGATTTTTTGCAATTTCAAAAAAAAGTTGCGTTTGAAAGCCCATAACTTTAAAAGGAGAAGTGTTGCAAATGTTTAAGTGCCAGATTCGGATTCAGCAGCTTGTTTTACATAATCATATCAGTTTGCATTAATGGCAAAAGTTATTTGTGGCCGTGGCAATAAAAAAACTAGCCTCTTGGAAAAAAAAACTGATTTTTTGCAATTTCAAAAAAAAGTTGCGTTTGAAAGTCCATAACTTTAAAAGTAGAAGTGTTGCAAATATTTAAGTGCCAGATTCGGATTCAGCAGCTTGTTTTACAAAATGATACCAGTTTGCATTAATGGCAAAAGTTATTTGTGGCCGTGGCAATAAAAAAACTAGCCTCTTGGAAAAAAAAACTGATTTTTTGAAATTTCAAAAAAAAGTTGCGTTTGAAAGCCCATAACTTTAAAAGTAGAAGTGTTGCAAATGTTTAAGTGCCAGATTCGGATTCAGCAGCTTGTTTTACATAATCATACCAGTTTGCATTAATGGCAAAAGTTATTTGTGGCCGTGGCAATAAAAAAACTAGCCTCTTGGAAAAAAAAACTAATTTTTTGCAATTTCAAAAAAAAGTTGCGTTTGAAAGCCCATAACTTTAAAAGTAGAAGTGTTGCAAATGTTTAAGTGCCAGATTCGGATTCAGCAGCTTGTTTTACATAATCATATCAGTTTGCATTGCATGGCAAAAGTTATTTGTGGCCGTGGCAATAAAAAAACTAGCCTCTTGGAAAAAAAAACTGATTTTTTGAAATTTCAAAAAAAAGTTGCGTTTGAAAGCCCATAACTTTAAAAGTAGAAGAGTTGCAAATGTTTAAGTGCCAGATTCGGATTCAGCAGCTTGTTTTACATAATCATACCAGTTTGCATTAATGGCAAAAGTTATTTGTGGCCGTGGCAATAAAAAAACTAGCCTCTTGGAAAAAAAACTGATTTTTTGAAATTTCAAAAAAAAGTTGCGTTTGAAAGCCCATAACTTTAAAAGTAGAAGTGTTGCAAATGTTTAAGTGCCAGATTCGGATTCAGCAGCTTGTTTTACATAATCATACCAGTTTGCATTAATGACAAAAGTTATTTGTGGCCGTGGCAATAAAAAAACTAGCCTCTTGGAAAAAAAAACTGATTTTTTGCAATTTCAAAAAAAAGTTGCGTTTGAAAGCCCATAACTTTAAAAGTAGAAGTGTTGCAAATGTTTAAGTGCCAGATTCGGATTCAGCAGCTTGTTTTACATAATCATATCAGTTTGCATTAATGGCAAAAGTTATTTGTGGCCGTGGCAATAAAAAAACTAGCCTCTTGGAAAAAAAAACTGATTTTTTGCAATTTCAAAAAAAAGTTGCGTTTGAAAGTCCATAACTTTAAAAGTAGAAGTGTTGCAAATATTTAAGTGCCAGATTCGGATTCAGCAGCTTGCTTTACAAAATCATACCAGTTTGCATTAATGGCAAAAGTTATTTGTGGCCGTGGCAATAAAAAAACTAGCCTCTTGGAAAAAAAAACTGATTTTTTGAAATTTCAAAAAAAAGTTGCGTTTGAAAGCCCATAACTTTAAAAGTAGAAGAGTTGCAAATGTTTAAGTGCCAGATTCGGATTCAGCAGCTTGTTTTACATAATCATACCAGTTTGCATTAATGGCAAAAGTTATTTGTGGCCGTGGCAATAAAAAAACTAGCCTCTTGGAAAAAAAAACTGATTTTTTGCAATTTCAAAAAAAAGTTGCGTTTGAAAGTCCATAACTTTAAAAGTAGAAGTGTTGCAAATATTTAAGTGCCAGATTCGGATTCAGCAGCTTGTTTTACATAATCATACCAGTTTGCATTAATGGCAAAAGTTATTTGTGGCCGTGGCAATAAAAAAACTAGCCTCTTGGAAAAAAAAACTGATTTTTTGCAATTTCAAAAAAAAGTTGCGTTTGAAAGCCCATAACTTTAAAAGTAGAAGTGTTGCAAATGTTCGGATTCAGCAGCTTGTTTTACATAATCATATCAGTTTGCATTAATGGCAAAAGTTATTTGTGGCCGTGGCAATAAAAAAACTAGCCTCTTGGAAAAAAAAACTGATTTTTTGAAATTTCAAAAAAAAGTTGCGTTTGAAAGCCCATAACTATAAAAGTAGAAGTGTTGCAAATGTTTAAGTGCCAGATTCGGATTCAGCAGCTTGTTTTACATAATCATACCAGTTTGCATTAATGGCAAAAGTTATTTGTGGCCGTGGCAATAAAAAAACTAGCCTCTTGGAAAAAAAAACTGATTTTTTGCAATTTCAAAAAAAAGTTGCGTTTGAAAGCCCATAACTTTAAAAGTAGAAGTGTTGCAAATGTTTAAGTGCCAGATTCGGATTCAGCAGCTTGTTTTACATAATCATACCAGTTTGCATTAATGGCAAAAGTTATTTGTGGCCGTGGCAATAAAAAAACTAGCCCCTTGGAAAAAAAAAGTGATTTTTTGAAATTTCAAAAAAAAGTTGCGTTTAAAAGCCCATAACTTTAAAAGTAGAAGTGTTGCAAATGTTTAAGTGCCAGATTCGGATTCAGCAGCTTGTTTTACATAATCATATCAGTTTGCATTAATGGCAAAAGTTATTTGTGGCCGTGGCAATAAAAAAACTAGCCTTTTGGAAAAAAAAACTGATTTTTTGCAATTTCAAAAAAAAGTTGCGTTTGAAAGCCCATAACTTTAAAAGTAGAAGTGTTGCAAATGTTTAAGTGCCAGATTCGGATTCAGCAGCTTGTTTTACATAATCATATTAGTTTGCATTAATGGCAAAAGTTATTTGTGGCCGTGGCAATAAAAAAACTAGCCTCTTGGAAAAAAAAACTAATTTTTTGCAATTTCAAAAAAAAGTTGCGTTTGAAAGCCCATAACTTTAAAAGTAGAAGTGTTGCAAATGTTTAAGTGCCAGATTCGGATTCAGCAGCTTGTTTTACATAATCATACCAGTTTGCATTAATGGCAAAAGTTATTTGTGGCCGTGGCAATAAAAAAACTAGCCTCTTGGAAAAAAAAACTAATTTTTTGCAATTTCAAAAAAAAGTTGCGTTTGAAAGCCCATAACTTTAAAAGTAGAAGAGTTGCAAATGTTTAAGTGCCAGATTCGGATTCAGCAGCTTGTTTTACATAATCATATTAGTTTGCATTAATGGCAAAAGTTATTTGTGGCCGTGGCAATAAAAAAACTAGCCTCTTGGAAAAAAAAACTGATTTTTTGCAATTTCAAAAAAAAGTTGCGTTTGAAAGCCCATAACTTTAAAAGTAGAAGTGTTGCAAATGTTTAAGTGCCAGATTCGGATTCAGCAGCTTGTTTTACATAATCATACCAGTTTGCATTAATGGCAAAAGTTATTTGTGGCCGTGGCAATAAAAAAACTAGCCTCTTGGAAAAAAAAACTGATTTTTTGAAATTTCAAAAAAAAGTTGCGTTTGAAAGCCCATAACTTTAAAAGTAGAAGAGTTGCAAATGTTTAAGTGCCAGATTCGGATTCAGCAGCTTGTTTTACATAATCATACCAGTTTGCATTAATGGCAAAAGTTATTTGTGGCCGTGGCAATAAAAAAACTAGCCTCTTGGAAAAAAAAACTGATTTTTTGCAATTTCAAAAAAAAGTTGCGTTTGAAAGTCCATAACTTTAAAAGTAGAAGTGTTGCAAATATTTAAGTGCCAGATTCGGATTCAGCAGCTTGTTTTACAAAATCATACCAGTTTGCAATAATGGCAAAAGTTATTTGTGGCCGTGGCAATAAAAAAACTAGCCTCTTGGAAAAAAAAACTGATTTTTTGAAATTTTAAAAAAAAGTTGCGTTTGAAAGCCCATAACATTAAAAGTAGAAGTGTTGCAAATGTTTAAGTGCCAGATTCGGATTCAGCAGCTTGTTTTACATAATCATACCAGTTTGCATTAATGGCAAAAGTTATTTGTGGCCGTGGCAATAAAAAAACTAGCCTCTTGGAAAAAAAAACTGATTTTTTGCAATTTCAAAAAAAAGTTGCGTTTGAAAGCCCATAACTTTAAAAGTAAAAGTGTTGCAAATGTTTAAGTGCCAGATTCGGATTCAGCAGCTTGTTTTACATAATCATATCAGTTTGCATTAATGGCAAAAGTTATTTGTGGCCGTGGCAATAAAAAAACTAGCCTTTTGGAAAAAAAAACTGATTTTTTGCAATTTCAAAAAAAAGTTGCGTTTGAAAGCCCATAACTTTAAAAGTAGAAGTGTTGCAAATGTTTAAGTGCCAGATTCGGATTCAGCAGCTTGTTTTACATAATCATACCAGTTTGCATTAATAGCAAAAGTTATTTGTGGCCGTGGCAATAAAAAAACTAGCCTCTTGAAAAAAAAAACTAATTTTTTGCAATTTCAAAAAAAAGTTGCGTTTGAAAGCCCATAACTTTAAAAGTAGAAGTGTTGCAAATGTTTAAGTGCCAGATTCGGATTCAGCAGCTTGTTTTACATAATCATATTAGTTTGCATTAATGGCAAAAGTTATTTGTGGCCGTGGCAATAAAAAAACTAGCCTCTTGGAAAAAAAAACTGATTTTTTGCAATTTCAAAAAAAAGTTGCGTTTGAAAGCCCATAACTTTAAAAGTAGAAGTGTTGCAAATGTTTAAGTGCCAGATTCGGATTCAGCAGCTTGTTTTACATAATCATACCAGTTTGCATTAATGGCAAAAGTTATTTGTGGCCGTGGCAATAAAAAAACTAGCCTCTTTAAAAAAAAAACTAATTTTTTGCAATTTCAAAAAAAAGTTGCGTTTGAAAGCCCATAACTTTAAAAGTAGAAGTGTTGCAAATGTTTAAGTGCCAGATTCGGATTCAGCAGCTTGTTTTACATAATCATATTAGTTTGCATTAATGGCAAAAGTTATTTGTGGCCGTGGCAATAAAAAAACTAGCCTCTTGGAAAAAAAAACTGATTTTTTGAAATTTCAAAAAAAAGTTGCGTTTGAAAGCCCATAACTTTAAAAGTAGAAGAGTTGCAAATGTTTAAGTGCCAGATTCGGATTCAGCAGCTTGTTTTACATAATCATACCAGTTTGCATTAATGGCAAAAGTTATTTGTGGCCGTGGCAATAAAAAAACTAGCCTCTTGGAAAAAAAAACTGATTTTTTGCAATTTCAAAAAAAAGTTGCGTTTGAAAGTCCATAACTTTAAAAGTAGAAGTGTTGCAAATATTTAAGTGCCAGATTCGGATTCAGCAGCTTGTTTTACAAAATCATACCAGTTTGCAATAATGGCAAAAGTTATTTGTGGCCGTGGCAATAAAAAAACTAGCCTCTTGGAAAAAAAAACTGATTTTTTGAAATTTCAAAAAAAAGTTGCGTTTGAAAGCCCATAACTTTAAAAGTAGAAGTGTTGCAAATGTTTAAGTGCCAGATTCGGATTCAGCAGCTTGTTTTACATAATCATACCAGTTTGCATTAATGACAAAAGTCATTTGTGGCCGTGGCAATAAAAAAACTAGCCTCTTGGAAAAAAAAACTGATTTTTTGCAATTTCAAAAAAAAGTTGCGTTTGAAAGCCCATAACTTTAAAAGTAGAAGTGTTGCAAATGTTTAAGTGCCAGATTCGGATTCAGCAGCTTGTTTTACATAATCATATCAGTTTGCATTAATGGCAAAAGTTATTTGTGGCCGTGGCAATAAAAAAACTAGCCTCTTGGAAAAAAAAACTGATTTTTTGAAATTTCAAAAAAAAGTTGCGTTTGAAAGCCCATAACTTTAAAAGTAGAAGTGTTGCAAATGTTTAAGTGCCAGATTCGGATTCAGCAGCTTGTTTTACATAATCATATCAGTTTGCATTAATGGCAAAAGTTATTTGTGGCCGTGGCAATAAAAAAACTAGCCTCTTGGAAAAAAAACTGATTTTTTGCAATTTCAAAAAAAAGTTGCGTTTGAAAGCCCATAACTTTAAAAGTAGAAGTGTTGCAAATGTTTAAGTGCCAGATTCGGATTCAGCAGCTTGTTTTACATAATCATATCAGTTTGCATTAATGGCAAAAGTTATTTGTGGCCGTGGCAAAAAAAAAACTAGCCTCTTGGAAAAAAAAACTGATTTTTTGCAATTTCAAAAAAAAGTTGCGTTTGAAAGTCCATAACTTTAAAAGTAGAAGTGTTGCAAATATTTAAGTGCCAGATTCGGATTCAGCAGCTTGTTTTACAAAATGATACCAGTTTGCATTAATGGCAAAAGTTATTTGTGGCCGTGGCAATAAAAAAACTAGCCTCTTGGAAAAAAAAACTGATTTTTTGAAATTTCAAAAAAAAGTTGCGTTTGAAAGCCCATAACTTTAAAAGTAGAAGTGTTGCAAATGTTTAAGTGCCAGATTCGGATTCAGCAGCTTGTTTTACATAATCATACCAGTTTGCATTAATGGCAAAAGTTATTTGTGGCCGTGGCAATAAAAAAACTAGCCTCTTGGAAAAAAAAACTAATTTTTTGCAATTTCAAAAAAAAGTTGCGTTTGAAAGCCCATAACTTTAAAAGTAGAAGTGTTGCAAATGTTTAAGTGCCAGATTCGGATTCAGCAGCTTGTTTTACATAATCATATCAGTTTGCATTAATGGCAAAAGTTATTTGTGGCCGTGGCAATAAAAAAACTAGCCTCTTGGAAAAAAAAACTGATTTTTTGAAATTTCAAAAAAAAGTTGCGTTTGAAAGCCCATAACTTTAAAAGTAGAAGTGTTGCAAATGTTTAAGTGCCAGATTCGGATTCAGCAGCTTGTTTTACATAATCATACCAGTTTGCATTAATGGCAAAAGTTATTTGTGGCCGTGGCAATAAAAAAACTAGCCTCTTGGAAAAAAAAACTGATTTTTTGCAATTTCAAAAAAAAGTTGCGTTTGAAAGTCCATAACTTTAAAAGTAGAAGTGTTGCAAATATTTAAGTGCCAGATTCGGATTCAGCAGCTTGTTTTACAAAATCATACCAGTTTGCATTAATGGCAAAAGTTATTTGTGGCCGTGGCAATAAAAAAACTAGCCTCTTGGAAAAAAAAACTGATTTTTTGAAATTTCAAAAAAAAGTTGCGTTTG
Source organism: Cartodere bifasciata (assembly GCA_963920755.1). Lineage (NCBI taxonomy): Eukaryota > Metazoa > Arthropoda > Insecta > Coleoptera > Latridiidae > Cartodere > Cartodere bifasciata. Next base: position 107,680 of record OY987197.1, on the reverse strand, counting down.
AAAGCCCATAACTTTAAAAGTAGAAGTGTTGCAAATGTTTAAGTGCCAGATTCGGATTCAGCAGCTTGTTTTACATAATCATACCAGTTTGCATTAATGACAAAAGTTATTTGTGGCCGTGGCAATAAAAAAACTAGCCTCTTGGAAAAAAAAACTGATTTTTTGCAATTTCAAAAAAAAGTTGCGTTTGAAAGCCCATAACTTTAAAAGTAGAAGTGTTGCAAATGTTTAAGTGCCAGATTCGGATTCAGCAGCTTGTTTTACATAATCATACCAGTTTGCATTAATGGCAAAAGTTATTTGTGGCCGTGGCAATAAAAAAACTAGCCTCTTGGAAAAAAAAACTGATTTTTTGCAATTTCAAAAAAAAGTTGCGTTTGAAAGCCCATAACTTTAAAAGTAGAAGTGTTGCAAATGTTTAAGTGCCAGATTCGGATTCAGCAGCTTGTTTTACATAATCATATCAGTTTGCATTAATGGCAAAAGTTATTTGTGGCCGTGGCAATAAAAAAACTAGCCTCTTGGAAAAAAAAACTGATTTTTTGCAATTTCAAAAAAAAGTTGCGTTTGAAAGCCCATAACTTTAAAAGTAGAAGTGTTGCAAATGTTTAAGTGCCAGATTCGGATTCAGCAGCTTGTTTTACATAATCATATCAGTTTGCATTAATGGCAAAAGTTATTTGTGGCCGTGGCAATAAAAAAACTAGCCTCTTGGAAAAAAAAACTGATTTTTTGCAATTTCAAAAAAAAGTTGCGTTTGAAAGTCCATAACTTTAAAAGTAGAAGTGTTGCAAATATTTAAGTGCCAGATTCGGATTGAGCAGCTTGTTTTACAAAATCATACCAGTTTGCATTAATGGCAAAAGTTATTTGTGGCCGTGGCAATAAAAAAACTAGCCTCTTGGAAAAAAAATCTGATTTTTTGAAATTTCAAAAAAAAGTTGCGTTTGAAAGCCCATAACTTTAAACGAGAAGTGTTGCAAATGTTTAAGTGCCAGATTCGGATTCAGCAGCTTGTTTTACATAATCATACCAGTTTGCATTAATGGAAAAAGTTATTTGTGGCCGTGGCAATAAAAAAACTAGCCTCTTGGAAAAAAAAACTAATTTTTTGCAATTTCAAAAAAAAGTTGCGTTTGAAAGTCCATAACTTTAAAAGTAGAAGTGTTGCAAATGTTTAAGTGCCAGATTCGGATTCAGCAGCTTGTTTTACATAATCATATCAGTTTGCATTAATGGCAAAAGTTATTTGTGGCCGTGGCAATAAAAAAACTAGCCTCTTGGAAAAAAAAACTGATTTTTTGCAATTTCAAAAAAAAGTTGCGTTTGAAAGTCCATAACTTTAAAAGTAGAAGTGTTGCAAATGTTTAAGTGCCAGATTCGGATTCAGCAGCTTGTTTTACATAATCATACCAGTTTGCATTAATGGCAAAAGTTATTTGTGGCCGTGGCAATAAAAAAACTAGCCTCTTGGAAAAAAAAACTGATTTTTTGCAATTTCAAAAAAAAGTTGCGTTTGAAAGCCCATAACTTTAAAAGTAGAAGTGTTGCAAATGTTTAAGTGCCAGATTCGGATTTAGCAGCTTGTTTTACATAATCATTTCAGTTTGCATTAATGGCAAAAGTTATTTGTGGCCGTGGCAATAAAAAAACTAGCCTCTTGGAAAAAAAAACTGATTTTTTGCAATTTCAAAAAAAAGTTGCGTTTGAAAGCCCATAACTTTAAAAGTAGAAGTGTTGCAAATGTTTAAGTGCCAGATTCGGATTCAGCAGCTTGTTTTACATAATCATATCAGTTTGCATTAATGGCAAAAGTTATTTGTGGCCGTGGCAATAAAAAAACTAGCCTCTTGGAAAAAAAAACTGATTTTTTGCAATTTCAAAAAAAAGTTGCGTTTGAAAGTCCATAACTTTAAAAGTAGAAGTGTTGCAAATATTTAAGTGCCAGATTCGGATTCAGCAGCTTGTTTTACAAAATCATACCAGTTTGCATTAATGGCAAAAGTTATTTGTGGCCGTGGCAATAAAAAAACTAGCCTCTTGGAAAAAAAAACTGATTTTTTGAAATTTCAAAAAAAAGTTGCGTTTGAAAGCCCATAACTTTAAAAGTAGAAGTGTTGCAAATGTTTAAGTGCCAGATTCGGATTCAGCAGCTTGTTTTACATAATCATACCAGTTTGCATTAATGACAAAAGTTATTTGTGGCCGTGGCAATAAAAAAACTAGCCTCTTGGAAAAAAAAACTGATTTTTTGCAATTTCAAAAAAAAGTTGCGTTTGAAAGCCCATAACTTTAAAAGTAGAAGTGTTGCAAATGTTTAAGTGCCAGATTCGGATTCAGCAGCTTGTTTTACATAATCATACCAGTTTGCATTAATGGCAAAAGTTATTTGTGGCCGTGGCAATAAAAAAACTAGCCTCTTGGAAAAAAAAACTGATTTTTTGCAATTTCAAAAAAAAGTTGCGTTTGAAAGCCCATAACTTTAAAAGTAGAAGTGTTGCAAATGTTTAAGTGCCAGATTCGGATTCAGCAGCTTGTTTTACATAATCATATCAGTTTGCATTAATGGCAAAAGTTATTTGTGGCCGTGGCAATAAAAAAACTAGCCTCTTGGAAAAAAAAACTGATTTTTTGCAATTTCAAAAAAAAGTTGCGTTTGAAAGCCCATAACTTCAAAAGTAGAAGTGTTGCAAATGTTTAAGTGCCAGATTCGGATTCAGCAGCTTGTTTTACATAATCATATCAGTTTGCATTAATGGCAAAAGTTATTTGTGGCCGTGGCAATAAAAAAACTAGCCTCTTGGAAAAAAAAACTGATTTTTTGAAATTTCAAAAAAAAGTTGCGTTTGAAAGCCCATAACTTTAAAAGTAGAAGTGTTGCAAATGTTTAAGTGCCAGATTCGGATTCAGCAGCTTGTTTTACATAATCATATCAGTTTGCATTAATGGCAAAAGTTATTTGTGGCCGTGGCAATAAAAAAACTAGCCTCTTGGAAAAAAAAACTGATTTTTTGCAATTTCAAAAAAAAGTTGCGTTTGAAAGTCCATAACTTTAAAAGTAGAAGTGTTGCAAATATTTAAGTGCCAGATTCGGATTCAGCAGCTTGTTTTACAAAATCATACCAGTTTGCATTAATGGCAAAAGTTATTTGTGGCCGTGGCAATAAAAAAACTAGCCTCTTGGAAAAAAAAACTGATTTTTTGCAATTTCAAAAAAAAGTTGCGTTTGAAAGCCCATAACTTTAAAAGTAGAAGTGTTGCAAATGTTTAAGTGCCAGATTCGGATTCAGCAGCTTGTTTTACATAATCATATCAGTTTGCATTAATGGCAAAAGTTATTTGTGGCCGTGGCAATAAAAAAACTAGCCTCTTGGAAAAAAAAACTGATTTTTTGCAATTTCAAAAAAAAGTTGCGTTTGAAAGTCCATAACTTTAAAAGTAGAAGTGTTGCAAATATTTAAGTGCCAGATTCGGATTGAGCAGCTTGTTTTACAAAATCATACCAGTTTGCATTAATGGCAAAAGTTATTTGTGGCCGTGGCAATAAAAAAACTAGCCTCTTGGAAAAAAAATCTGATTTTTTGAAATTTCAAAAAAAAGTTGCGTTTGAAAGCCCATAACTTTAAACGAGAAGTGTTGCAAATGTTTAAGTGCCAGATTCGGATTCAGCAGCTTGTTTTACATAATCATACCAGTTTGCATTAATGGAAAAAGTTATTTGTGGCCGTGGCAATAAAAAAACTAGCCTCTTGGAAAAAAAAACTAATTTTTTGCAATTTCAAAAAAAAGTTGCGTTTGAAAGTCCATAACTTTAAAAGTAGAAGTGTTGCAAATGTTTAAGTGCCAGATTCGGATTCAGCAGCTTGTTTTACATAATCATATCAGTTTGCATTAATGGCAAAAGTTATTTGTGGCCGTGGCAATAAAAAAACTAGCCTCTTGGAAAAAAAAACTGATTTTTTGCAATTTCAAAAAAAAGTTGCGTTTGAAAGTCCATAACTTTAAAAGTAGAAGTGTTGCAAATGTTTAAGTGCCAGATTCGGATTCAGCAGCTTGTTTTACATAATCATACCAGTTTGCATTAATGGCAAAAGTTATTTGTGGCCGTGGCAATAAAAAAACTAGCCTCTTGGAAAAAAAAACCGATTTTTTGCAATTTCAAAAAAAAGTTGCGTTTGAAAGCCCATAACTTTAAAAGTAGAAGTGTTGCAAATGTTTAAGTGCCAGATTCGGATTTAGCAGCTTGTTTTACATAATCATTTCAGTTTGCATTAATGGCAAAAGTTATTTGTGGCCGTGGCAATAAAAAAACTAGCCTCTTGGAAAAAAAAACTGATTTTTTGCAATTTCAAAAAAAAGTTGCGTTTGAAAGCCCATAACTTTAAAAGTAGAAGTGTTGCAAATGTTTAAGTGCCAGATTCGGATTCAGCAGCTTGTTTTACATAATCATATCAGTTTGCATTAATGGCAAAAGTTATTTGTGGCCGTGGCAATAAAAAAACTAGCCTCTTGGAAAAAAAAACTGATTTTTTGCAATTTCAAAAAAAAGTTGCGTTTGAAAGTCCATAACTTTAAAAGTAGAAGTGTTGCAAATATTTAAGTGCCAGATTCGGATTCAGCAGCTTGTTTTACAAAATCATACCAGTTTGCATTAATGGCAAAAGTTATTTGTGGCCGTGGCAATAAAAAAACTAGCCTCTTGGAAAAAAAAACTGATTTTTTGAAATTTCAAAAAAAAGTTGCGTTTGAAAGCCCATAACTTTAAAAGTAGAAGTGTTGCAAATGTTTAAGTGCCAGATTCGGATTCAGCAGCTTGTTTTACATAATCATACCAGTTTGCATTAATGACAAAAGTTATTTGTGGCCGTGGCAATAAAAAAACTAGCCTCTTGGAAAAAAAAACTGATTTTTTGCAATTTCAAAAAAAAGTTGCGTTTGAAAGCCCATAACTTTAAAAGTAGAAGTGTTGCAAATGTTTAAGTGCCAGATTCGGATTCAGCAGCTTGTTTTACATAATCATACCAGTTTGCATTAATGGCAAAAGTTATTTGTGGCCGTGGCAATAAAAAAACTAGCCTCTTGGAAAAAAAAACTGATTTTTTGCAATTTCAAAAAAAAGTTGCGTTTGAAAGCCCATAACTTTAAAAGTAGAAGTGTTGCAAATGTTTAAGTGCCAGATTCGGATTCAGCAGCTTGTTTTACATAATCATATCAGTTTGCATTAATGGCAAAAGTTATTTGTGGCCGTGGCAATAAAAAAACTAGCCTCTTGGAAAAAAAAACTGATTTTTTGCAATTTCAAAAAAAAGTTGCGTTTGAAAGCCCATAACTTTAAAAGTAGAAGTGTTGCAAATGTTTAAGTGCCAGATTCGGATTCAGCAGCTTGTTTTACATAATCATATCAGTTTGCATTAATGGCAAAAGTTATTTGTGGCCGTGGCAATAAAAAAACTAGCCTCTTGGAAAAAAAAACTGATTTTTTGCAATTTCAAAAAAAAGTTGCGTTTGAAAGTCCATAACTTTAAAAGTAGAAGTGTTGCAAATATTTAAGTGCCAGATTCGGATTGAGCAGCTTGTTTTACAAAATCATACCAGTTTGCATTAATGGCAAAAGTTATTTGTGGCCGTGGCAATAAAAAAACTAGCCTCTTGGAAAAAAAATCTGATTTTTTGAAATTTCAAAAAAAAGTTGCGTTTGAAAGCCCATAACTTTAAACGAGAAGTGTTGCAAATGTTTAAGTGCCAGATTCGGATTCAGCAGCTTGTTTTACATAATCATACCAGTTTGCATTAATGGAAAAAGTTATTTGTGGCCGTGGCAATAAAAAAACTAGCCTCTTGGAAAAAAAAACTGATTTTTTGCAATTTCAAAAAAAAGTTGCGTTTGAAAGTCCATAACTTTAAAAGTAGAAGTGTTGCAAATATTTAAGTGCCAGATTCGGATTCAGCAGCTTGTTTTACATAATCATATCAGTTTGCATTAATGGCAAAAGTTATTTGTGGCCGTGGCAATAAAAAAACTAGCCTCTTGGAAAAAAAAACTGATTTTTTGCAATTTCAAAAAAAAGTTGCGTTTGAAAGTCCATAACTTTAAAAGTAGAAGTGTTGCAAATATTTAAGTGCCAGATTCGGATTGAGCAGCTTGTTTTACAAAATCATACCAGTTTGCATTAATGGCAAAAGTTATTTGTGGCCGTGGCAATAAAAAAACTAGCCTCTTGGAAAAAAAATCTGATTTTTTGAAATTTCAAAAAAAAGTTGCGTTTGAAAGCCCATAACTTTAAACGAGAAGTGTTGCAAATGTTTAAGTGCCAGATTCGGATTCAGCAGCTTGTTTTACATAATCATACCAGTTTGCATTAATGGAAAAAGTTATTTGTGGCCGTGGCAATAAAAAAACTAGCCTCTTGGAAAAAAAAACTAATTTTTTGCAATTTCAAAAAAAAGTTGCGTTTGAAAGTCCATAACTTTAAAAGTAGAAGTGTTGCAAATGTTTAAGTGCCAGATTCGGATTCAGCAGCTTGTTTTACATAATCATATCAGTTTGCATTAATGGCAAAAGTTATTTGTGGCCGTGGCAATAAAAAAACTAGCCTCTTGGAAAAAAAAACTGATTTTTTGCAATTTCAAAAAAAAGTTGCGTTTGAAAGTCCATAACTTTAAAAGTAGAAGTGTTGCAAATGTTTAAGTGCCAGATTCGGATTCAGCAGCTTGTTTTACATAATCATACCAGTTTGCATTAATGGCAAAAGTTATTTGTGGCCGTGGCAATAAAAAAACTAGCCTCTTGGAAAAAAAAACTGATTTTTTGCAATTTCAAAAAAAAGTTGCGTTTGAAAGCCCATAACTTTAAAAGTAGAAGTGTTGCAAATGTTTAAGTGCCAGATTCGGATTTAGCAGCTTGTTTTACATAATCATTTCAGTTTGCATTAATGGCAAAAGTTATTTGTGGCCGTGGCAATAAAAAAACTAGCCTCTTGGAAAAAAAAACTGATTTTTTGCAATTTCAAAAAAAAGTTGCGTTTGAAAGCCCATAACTTTAAAAGTAGAAGTGTTGCAAATGTTTAAGTGCCAGATTCGGATTCAGCAGCTTGTTTTACATAATCATATCAGTTTGCATTAATGGCAAAAGTTATTTGTGGCCGTGGCAATAAAAAAACTAGCCTCTTGGAAAAAAAAACTGATTTTTTGCAATTTCAAAAAAAAGTTGCGTTTGAAAGTCCATAACTTTAAAAGTAGAAGTGTTGCAAATATTTAAGTGCCAGATTCGGATTCAGCAGCTTGTTTTACATAATCATACCAGTTTGCATTAATGACAAAAGTTATTTGTGGCCGTGGCAATAAAAAAACTAGCCTCTTGGAAAAAAAAACTGATTTTTTGCAATTTCAAAAAAAAGTTGCGTTTGAAAGCCCATAACTTTAAAAGTAGAAGTGTTGCAAATGTTTAAGTGCCAGATTCGGATTCAGCAGCTTGTTTTACATAATCATACCAGTTTGCATTAATGGCAAAAGTTATTTGTGGCCGTGGCAATAAAAAAACTAGCCTCTTGGAAAAAAAAACTGATTTTTTGCAATTTCAAAAAAAAGTTGCGTTTGAAAGCCCATAACTTTAAAAGTAGAAGTGTTGCAAATGTTTAAGTGCCAGATTCGGATTCAGCAGCTTGTTTTACATAATCATATCAGTTTGCATTAATGGCAAAAGTTATTTGTGGCCGTGGCAATAAAAAAACTAGCCTCTTGGAAAAAAAAACTGATTTTTTGCAATTTCAAAAAAAAGTTGCGTTTGAAAGCCCATAACTTTAAAAGTAGAAGTGTTGCAAATGTTTAAGTGCCAGATTCGGATTCAGCAGCTTGTTTTACATAATCATATCAGTTTGCATTAATGGCAAAAGTTATTTGTGGCCGTGGCAATAAAAAAACTAGCCTCTTGGAAAAAAAAACTGATTTTTTGCAATTTCAAAAAAAAGTTGCGTTTGAAAGTCCATAACTTTAAAAGTAGAAGTGTTGCAAATATTTAAGTGCCAGATTCGGATTGAGCAGCTTGTTTTACAAAATCATACCAGTTTGCATTAATGGCAAAAGTTATTTGTGGCCGTGGCAATAAAAAAACTAGCCTCTTGGAAAAAAAATCTGATTTTTTGAAATTTCAAAAAAAAGTTGCGTTTGAAAGCCCATAACTTTAAACGAGAAGTGTTGCAAATGTTTAAGTGCCAGATTCGGATTCAGCAGCTTGTTTTACATAATCATACCAGTTTGCATTAATGGAAAAAGTTATTTGTGGCCGTGGCAATAAAAAAACTAGCCTCTTGGAAAAAAAAACTAATTTTTTGCAATTTCAAAAAAAAGTTGCGTTTGAAAGTCCATAACTTTAAAAGTAGAAGTGTTGCAAATGTTTAAGTGCCAGATTCGGATTCAGCAGCTTGTTTTACATAATCATATCAGTTTGCATTAATGGCAAAAGTTATTTGTGGCCGTGGCAATAAAAAAACTAGCCTCTTGGAAAAAAAAACTGATTTTTTGCAATTTCAAAAAAAAGTTGCGTTTGAAAGTCCATAACTTTAAAAGTAGAAGTGTTGCAAATGTTTAAGTGCCAGATTCGGATTCAGCAGCTTGTTTTACATAATCATACCAGTTTGCATTAATGGCAAAAGTTATTTGTGGCCGTGGCAATAAAAAAACTAGCCTCTTGGAAAAAAAAACTGATTTTTTGCAATTTCAAAAAAAAGTTGCGTTTGAAAGCCCATAACTTTAAAAGTAGAAGTGTTGCAAATGTTTAAGTGCCAGATTCGGATTTAGCAGCTTGTTTTACATAATCATTTCAGTTTGCATTAATGGCAAAAGTTATTTGTGGCCGTGGCAATAAAAAAACTAGCCTCTTGGAAAAAAAAACTGATTTTTTGCAATTTCAAAAAAAAGTTGCGTTTGAAAGCCCATAACTTTAAAAGTAGAAGTGTTGCAAATGTTTAAGTGCCAGATTCGGATTCAGCAGCTTGTTTTACATAATCATATCAGTTTGCATTAATGGCAAAAGTTATTTGTGGCCGTGGCAATAAAAAAACTAGCCTCTTGGAAAAAAAAACTGATTTTTTGCAATTTCAAAAAAAAGTTGCGTTTGAAAGTCCATAACTTTAAAAGTAGAAGTGTTGCAAATATTTAAGTGCCAGATTCGGATTCAGCAGCTTGTTTTACAAAATCATACCAGTTTGCATTAATGGCAAAAGTTATTTGTGGCCGTGGCAATAAAAAAACTAGCCTCTTGGAAAAAAAAACTGATTTTTTGAAATTTCAAAAAAAAGTTGCGTTTGAAAGCCCATAACTTTAAACGAGAAGTGTTGCAAATGTTTAAGTGCCAGATTCGGATTCAGCAGCTTGTTTTACATAATCATACCAGTTTGCATTAATGGAAAAAGTTATTTGTGGCCGTGGCAATAAAAAAACTAGCCTCTTGGAAAAAAAAACTAATTTTTTGCAATTTCAAAAAAAAGTTGCGTTTGAAAGCCCATAACTTTAAAAGTAGAAGTGTTGCAAATGTTTAAGTGCCAGATTCGGATTCAGCAGCTTGTTTTACATAATCATATCAGTTTGCATTAATGGCAAAAGTTATTTGTGGCCGTGGCAATAAAAAAACTAGCCTCTTGGAAAAAAAAACTGATTTTTTGAAATTTCAAAAAAAAGTTGCGTTTGAAAGCCCATAACTTTAAAAGTAGAAGTGTTGCAAATGTTTAAGTGCCAGATTCGGATTCAGCAGCTTGTTTTACATAATCATATCAGTTTGCATTAATGGCAAAAGTTATTTGTGGCCGTGGCAATAAAAAAACTAGCCTCTTGGAAAAAAAAACTGATTTTTTGCAATTTCAAAAAAAAGTTGCGTTTGAAAGTCCATAACTTTAAAAGTAGAAGTGTTGCAAATATTTAAGTGCCAGATTCGGATTCAGCAGCTTGTTTTACAAAATCATACCAGTTTGCATTAATGGCAAAAGTTATTTGTGGCCGTGGCAATAAAAAAACTAGCCTCTTGGAAAAAAAAACTGATTTTTTGCAATTTCAAAAAAAAGTTGCGTTTGAAAGCCCATAACTTTAAAAGTAGAAGTGTTGCAAATGTTTAAGTGCCAGATTCGGATTCAGCAGCTTGTTTTACATAATCATATCAGTTTGCATTAATGGCAAAAGTTATTTGTGGCCGTGGCAATAAAAAAACTAGCCTCTTGGAAAAAAAAACTGATTTTTTGCAATTTCAAAAAAAAGTTGCGTTTGAAAGTCCATAACTTTAAAAGTAGAAGTGTTGCAAATATTTAAGTGCCAGATTCGGATTGAGCAGCTTGTTTTACAAAATCATACCAGTTTGCATTAATGGCAAAAGTTATTTGTGGCCGTGGCAATAAAAAAACTAGCCTCTTGGAAAAAAAATCTGATTTTTTGAAATTTCAAAAAAAAGTTGCGTTTGAAAGCCCATAACTTTAAACGAGAAGTGTTGCAAATGTTTAAGTGCCAGATTCGGATTCAGCAGCTTGTTTTACATAATCATACCAGTTTGCATTAATGGAAAAAGTTATTTGTGGCCGTGGCAATAAAAAAACTAGCCTCTTGGAAAAAAAAACTAATTTTTTGCAATTTCAAAAAAAAGTTGCGTTTGAAAGTCCATAACTTTAAAAGTAGAAGTGTTGCAAATGTTTAAGTGCCAGATTCGGATTCAGCAGCTTGTTTTACATAATCATATCAGTTTGCATTAATGGCAAAAGTTATTTGTGGCCGTGGCAATAAAAAAACTAGCCTCTTGGAAAAAAAAACTGATTTTTTGCAATTTCAAAAAAAAGTTGCGTTTGAAAGTCCATAACTTTAAAAGTAGAAGTGTTGCAAATGTTTAAGTGCCAGATTCGGATTCAGCAGCTTGTTTTACATAATCATACCAGTTTGCATTAATGGCAAAAGTTATTTGTGGCCGTGGCAATAAAAAAACTAGCCTCTTGGAAAAAAAAACCGATTTTTTGCAATTTCAAAAAAAAGTTGCGTTTGAAAGCCCATAACTTTAAAAGTAGAAGTGTTGCAAATGTTTAAGTGCCAGATTCGGATTTAGCAGCTTGTTTTACATAATCATTTCAGTTTGCATTAATGGCAAAAGTTATTTGTGGCCGTGGCAATAAAAAAACTAGCCTCTTGGAAAAAAAAACTGATTTTTTGCAATTTCAAAAAAAAGTTGCGTTTGAAAGCCCATAACTTTAAAAGTAGAAGTGTTGCAAATGTTTAAGTGCCAGATTCGGATTAAGCAGCTTGTTTTACATAATCATATCAGTTTGCATTAATGGCAAAAGTTATTTGTGGCCGTGGCAATAAAAAAACTAGCCTCTTGGAAAAAAAAACTGATTTTTTGCAATTTCAAAAAAAAGTTGCGTTTGAAAGTCCATAACTTTAAAAGTAGAAGTGTTGCAAATATTTAAGTGCCAGATTCGGATTCAGCAGCTTGTTTTACAAAATCATACCAGTTTGCATTAATGGCAAAAGTTATTTGTGGCCGTGGCAATAAAAAAACTAGCCTCTTGGAAAAAAAAACTGATTTTTTGAAATTTCAAAAAAAAGTTGCGTTTGAAAGCCCATAACTTTAAAAGTAGAAGTGTTGCAAATGTTTAAGTGCCAGATTCGGATTCAGCAGCTTGTTTTACATAATCATACCAGTTTGCATTAATGACAAAAGTTATTTGTGGCCGTGGCAATAAAAAAACTAGCCTCTTGGAAAAAAAAACTGATTTTTTGCAATTTCAAAAAAAAGTTGCGTTTGAAAGCCCATAACTTTAAAAGTAGAAGTGTTGCAAATGTTTAAGTGCCAGATTCGGATTCAGCAGCTTGTTTTACATAATCATACCAGTTTGCATTAATGGCAAAAGTTATTTGTGGCCGTGGCAATAAAAAAACTAGCCTCTTGGAAAAAAAAACTGATTTTTTGCAATTTCAAAAAAAAGTTGCGTTTGAAAGCCCATAACTTTAAAAGTAGAAGTGTTGCAAATGTTTAAGTGCCAGATTCGGATTCAGCAGCTTGTTTTACATAATCATATCAGTTTGCATTAATGGCAAAAGTTATTTGTGGCCGTGGCAATAAAAAAACTAGCCTCTTGGAAAAAAAAACTGATTTTTTGCAATTTCAAAAAAAAGTTGCGTTTGAAAGCCCATAACTTTAAAAGTAGAAGTGTTGCAAATGTTTAAGTGCCAGATTCGGATTCAGCAGCTTGTTTTACATAATCATATCAGTTTGCATTAATGGCAAAAGTTATTTGTGGCCGTGGCAATAAAAAAACTAGCCTCTTGGAAAAAAAAACTGATTTTTTGCAATTTCAAAAAAAAGTTGCGTTTGAAAGTCCATAACTTTAAAAGTAGAAGTGTTGCAAATATTTAAGTGCCAGATTCGGATTGAGCAGCTTGTTTTACAAAATCATACCAGTTTGCATTAATGGCAAAAGTTATTTGTGGCCGTGGCAATAAAAAAACTAGCCTCTTGGAAAAAAAATCTGATTTTTTGAAATTTCAAAAAAAAGTTGCGTTTGAAAGCCCATAACTTTAAACGAGAAGTGTTGCAAATGTTTAAGTGCCAGATTCGGATTCAGCAGCTTGTTTTACATAATCATACCAGTTTGCATTAATGGAAAAAGTTATTTGTGGCCGTGGCAATAAAAAAACTAGCCTCTTGGAAAAAAAAACTAATTTTTTGCAATTTCAAAAAAAAGTTGCGTTTGAAAGTCCATAACTTTAAAAGTAGAAGTGTTGCAAATGTTTAAGTGCCAGATTCGGATTCAGCAGCTTGTTTTACATAATCATATCAGTTTGCATTAATGGCAAAAGTTATTTGTGGCCGTGGCAATAAAAAAACTAGCCTCTTGGAAAAAAAAACTGATTTTTTGCAATTTCAAAAAAAAGTTGCGTTTGAAAGTCCATAACTTTAAAAGTAGAAGTGTTGCAAATGTTTAAGTGCCAGATTCGGATTCAGCAGCTTGTTTTACATAATCATACCAGTTTGCATTAATGGCAAAAGTTATTTGTGGCCGTGGCAATAAAAAAACTAGCCTCTTGGAAAAAAAAACTGATTTTTTGCAATTTCAAAAAAAAGTTGCGTTTGAAAGCCCATAACTTTAAAAGTAGAAGTGTTGCAAATGTTTAAGTGCCAGATTCGGATTTAGCAGCTTGTTTTACATAATCATTTCAGTTTGCATTAATGGCAAAAGTTATTTGTGGCCGTGGCAATAAAAAAACTAGCCTCTTGGAAAAAAAAACTGATTTTTTGCAATTTCAAAAAAAAGTTGCGTTTGAAAGCCCATAACTTTAAAAGTAGAAGTGTTGCAAATGTTTAAGTGCCAGATTCGGATTCAGCAGCTTGTTTTACATAATCATATCAGTTTGCATTAATGGCAAAAGTTATTTGTGGCCGTGGCAATAAAAAAACTAGCCTCTTGGAAAAAAAAACTGATTTTTTGCAATTTCAAAAAAAAGTTGCGTTTGAAAGTCCATAACTTTAAAAGTAGAAGTGTTGCAAATATTTAAGTGCCAGATTCGGATTCAGCAGCTTGTTTTACAAAATCATACCAGTTTGCATTAATGGCAAAAGTTATTTGTGGCCGTGGCAATAAAAAAACTAGCCTCTTGGAAAAAAAAACTGATTTTTTGAAATTTCAAAAAAAAGTTGCGTTTGAAAGCCCATAACTTTAAACGAGAAGTGTTGCAAATGTTTAAGTGCCAGATTCGGATTCAGCAGCTTGTTTTACATAATCATACCAGTTTGCATTAATGGAAAAAGTTATTTGTGGCCGTGGCAATAAAAAAACTAGCCTCTTGGAAAAAAAAACTAATTTTTTGCAATTTCAAAAAAAAGTTGCGTTTGAAAGCCCATAACTTTAAAAGTAGAAGTGTTGCAAATGTTTAAGTGCCAGATTCGGATTCAGCAGCTTGTTTTACATAATCATACCAGTTTGCATTAATGGCAAAAGTTATTTGTGGCCGTGGCAATAAAAAAACTAGCCTCTTGGAAAAAAAAACTGATTTTTTGCAATTTCAAAAAAAAGTTGCGTTTGAAAGCCCATAACTTTAAAAGTAGAAGTGTTGCAAATGTTTAAGTGCCAGATTCGGATTCAGCAGCTTGTTTTACATAATCATATCAGTTTGCATTAATGGCAAAAGTTATTTGTGGCCGTGGCAATAAAAAAACTAGCCTCTTGGAAAAAAAAACTGATTTTTTGCAATTTCAAAAAAAAGTTGCGTTTGAAAGCCCATAACTTTAAAAGTAGAAGTGTTGCAAATGTTTAAGTGCCAGATTCGGATTCAGCAGCTTGTTTTACATAATCATATCAGTTTGCATTAATGGCAAAAGTTATTTGTGGCCGTGGCAATAAAAAAACTAGCCTCTTGGAAAAAAAAACTGATTTTTTGAAATTTCAAAAAAAAGTTGCGTTTGAAAGCCCATAACTTTAAAAGTAGAAGAGTTGCAAATGTTTAAGTGCCAGATTCGGATTCAGCAGCTTGTTTTACAAAATCATACCAGTTTGCATTAATGGCAAAAGTTATTTGTGGCCGTGGCAATAAAAAAACTAGCCTCTTGGAAAAAAAAACTGATTTTTTGCAATTTCAAAAAAAAGTTGCGTTTGAAAGTCCATAACTTTAAAAAAAGAAGTGTTGCAAATATTTAAGTGCCAGATTCGGATTCAGCAGCTTGTTTTACATAATCATACCAGTTTGCATTAATGGCAAAAGTTATTTGTGGCCGTGGCAATAAAAAAACTAGCCTCTTGGAAAAAAAAACTGATTTCTTGCAATTTCAAAAAAAAGTTGCGTTTGAAAGCCCATAACTTTAAAAGTAGAAGTGTTGCAAATGTTCGGATTCAGCAGCTTGTTTTACATAATCATATCAGTTTGCATTAATGGCAAAAGTTATTTGTGGCCGTGGCAATAAAAAAACTAGCCTTTTGGAAAAAAAAACTGATTTTTTGCAATTTCAAAAAAAAGTTGCGTTTGAAAGTCCATAACTTTAAAAGTAGAAGTGTTGCAAATATTTAAGTGCCAGATTCGGATTCAGCAGCTTGTTTTACATAATCATACCAGTTTGCATTAATGGCAAAAGTTATTTGTGGCCGTGGCAATAAAAAAACTAGCCTCTTGGAAAAAAAAACTGATTTTTTGCAATTTCAAAAAAAAGTTGCGTTTGAAAGCCCATAACTTTAAAAGTAGAAGTGTTGCAAATGTTTAAGTGCCAGATTCGGATTCAGCAGCTTGTTTTACATAATCATACCAGTTTGCATTAATGGCAAAAGTTATTTGTGGCCGTGGCAATAAAAAAACTAGCCTCTTGGAAAAAAAAACTGATTTTTTGCAATTTCAAAAAAAAGTTGCGTTTGAAAGCCCATAACTTTAAAAGTAGAAGTGTTGCAAATGTTTAAGTGCCAGATTCGGATTCAGCAGCTTGTTTTACATAATCATATCAGTTTGCATTAATGGCAAAAGTTATTTGTGGCCGTGGCAATAAAAAAACTAGCCTCTTGGAAAAAAAAACTGATTTTTTGCAATTTCAAAAAAAAGTTGCGTTTGAAAGCCCATAACTTTAAAAGTAGAAGTGTTGCAAATGTTTAAGTGCCAGATTCGGATTCAGCAGCTTGTTTTACATAATCATACCAGTTTGCATTAATGGCAAAAGTTATTTGTGGCCGTGGCAATAAAAAAACTAGCCTCTTGGAAAAAAAAACTGATTTTTTGCAATTTCAAAAAAAAGTTGCGTTTGAAAGCCCATAACTTTAAAAGTAGAAGTGTTGCAAATGTTTAAGTGCCAGATTCGGATTCAGCAGCTTGTTTTACATAATCATATCAGTTTGCATTAATGGCAAAAGTTATTTGTGGCCGTGGCAATAAAAAAACTAGCCTCTTGGAAAAAAAAACTGATTTTTTGCAATTTCAAAAAAATGTTGCGTTTGAAAGTCCATAACTTTAAAAGTAGAAGTGTTGCAAATATTTAAGTGCCAGATTCGGATTCAGCAGCTTGTTTTACAAAATGATACCAGCTTGCATTAATGGCAAAAGTTATTTGTGGCCGTGGCAATAAAAAAACTAGCCTCTTGGAAAAAAAAACTGATTTTTTAAAATTTCAAAAAAAAGTTGCGTTTGAAAGCCCATAACTTTAAAAGTAGAAGTGTTGCAAATGTTTAAGTGCCAGATTCGGATTCAGCAGCTTGTTTTACATAATCATACCAGTTTGCATTAATGACAAAAGTTATTTGTGGCCGTGGCAATAAAAAAACTAGCCTCGTGGAAAAAAAAACTGATTTTTTGCAATTTCAAAAAAAAGTTGCGTTTGAAAGCCCATAACTTTAAAAGTAGAAGTGTTGCAAATGTTTAAGTGCCAGATTCGGATTCAGCAGCTTGTTTTACATAATCATATCAGTTTGCATTAATGGCAAAAGTTATTTGTGGCCGTGGCAATAAAAAAACTAGCCTCTTGGAAAAAAAAACTGATTTTTTGCAATTTCAAAAAAAAGTTGCGTTTGAAAGTCCATAACTTTAAAAGTAGAAGTGTTGCAAATGTTCGGATTCAGCAGCTTGTTTTACATAATCATATCAGTTTGCATTAATGGCAAAAGTTATTTGTGGCCGTGGCAATAAAAAAACTAGCCTCTTGGAAAAAAAAACTGATTTTTTGAAATTTCAAAAAAAAGTTGCGTTTGAAAGCCCATAACTATAAAAGTAGAAGTGTTGCAAATGTTTAAGTGCCAGATTCGGATTCAGCAGCTTGTTTTACATAATCATACCAGTTTGCATTAATGGCAAAAGTTATTTGTGGCCGTGGCAATAAAAAAACTAGCCTCTTGGAAAAAAAAACTGATTTTTTGCAATTTCAAAAAAAAGTTGCGTTTGAAAGTCCATAACTTTAAAAGTAGAAGTGTTGCAAATATTTAAGTGCCAGATTCGGATTCAGCAGCTTGTTTTACAAAATCATACCAGTTTGCAATAATGGCAAAAGTTATTTGTGGCCGTGGCAATAAAAAAACTAGCCTCTTGGAAAAAAAAACTGATTTTTTGAAATTTCAAAAAAAAGTTGCGTTTGAAAGCCCATAACTTTAAAAGTAGAAGTGTTGCAAATGTTTAAGTGCCAGATTCGGATTCAGCAGCTTGTTTTACATAATCATACCAGTTTGCATTAATGACAAAAGTTATTTGTGGCCGTGGCAATAAAAAAACTAGCCTCTTGGAAAAAAAAACTGATTTTTTGCAATTTCAAAAAAAAGTTGCGTTTGAAAGTCCATAACTTTAAAAGTAGAAGTGTTGCAAATGTTCGGATTCAGCAGCTTGTTTTACATAATCATATCAGTTTGCATTAATGGCAAAAGTTATTTGTGGCCGTGGCAATAAAAAAACTAGCCTCTTGGAAAAAAAAACTGATTTTTTGAAATTTCAAAAAAAAGTTGCGTTTGAAAGCCCATAACTATAAAAGTAGAAGTGTTGCAAATGTTTAAGTGCCAGATTCGGATTCAGCAGCTTGTTTTACATAATCATACCAGTTTGCATTAATGGCAAAAGTTATTTGTGGCCGTGGCAATAAAAAAACTAGCCTCTTGGAAAAAAAAACTGATTTTTTGCAATTTCAAAAAAAAGTTGCGTTTGAAAGTCCATAACTTTAAAAGTAGAAGTGTTGCAAATATTTAAGTGCCAGATTCGGATTCAGCAGCTTGTTTTACAAAATCATACCAGTTTGCAATAATGGCAAAAGTTATTTGTGGCCGTGGCAATAAAAAAACTAGCCTCTTGGAAAAAAAAACTGATTTTTTGAAATTTCAAAAAAAAGTTGCGTTTGAAAGCCCATAACTTTAAAAGTAGAAGTGTTGCAAATGTTTAAGTGCCAGATTCGGATTCAGCAGCTTGTTTTACATAATCATACCAGTTTGCATTAATGACAAAAGTTATTTGTGGCCGTGGCAATAAAAAAACTAGCCTCTTGGAAAAAAAAACTGATTTTTTGCAATTTCAAAAAAAAGTTGCGTTTGAAAACCCATAACTTTAAAAGTAGAAGTGTTGCAAATGTTTAAGTGCCAGATTCGGATTCAGCAGCTTGTTTTACATAATCATATCAGTTTGCATTAATGGCAAAAGGTATTTGTGGCCGTGGCAATAAAAAAACTAGCCTCTTGGAAAAAAAACTGATTTTTTGCAATTTTAAAAAAAAGTTACGTTTAAAAGCCCATAACTTTAAAAGTAGAAGTGTTGCAAATGTTTAAGTGCCAGATTCGGATTCAACAGCTTGTTTTACATAATCGTACCAGTTTGCATTAATGGCAAAAGTTATTTGTGGCCGTGGCAATAAAAAAACTAGCCTCTTGGAAAAAAAACTGATTTTTTGCAATTTCAAAAAAAAGTTGCGTTTGAAAGCCCATAACTTTAAAAGTAGAAGTGTTGCAAATGTTTAATTGCCAGATTCGGATTCAGCAGCTTGTTTTACATAATCATACCAGTTTGCATTAATGGCAAAAGTTATTTGTGGCCGTGGCAATAAAAAAACTAGCCTCTTGGAAAAAAACTGATTTTTTGCAATTTCAAAAAAAAGTTGCGTTTGAAAGCCCATTTCATATATGTTAAACCAGCTGTTGAATCCGAATCTGGCACTTAAACATTTGCAACACTTCTACTTTTAAAGTTATGGGCTTTCAAACGCAACTTTTTTTTGAAATTGCAAAAAATACTGATTTATTTATGATGACATTACAAAATGCTAGAAATTTAACAAAGATGTCCAACTTTGACAAGTCGTAACGTCGCCATTTGTAAATATTTTTTCACTAAACTTGTTTTAAAAGAATAAGCAATGCCTAAGAAAGCAATTTGCCAAATTTGGTTAAATTATTTACAAAAATGGCGTCGATAACCAATTATTTACGATGACATTACAAAATATTTGAAATTTGACATGGCCAAACTTTAACAGCTCGTATCTCCGCCATTTGTAAATATTTTTTCACCAAACTTTCTTTAAAAGAATGCTTAAGTAATGTCATCATAGATAAATTGGTATCGACGCCATTTTTGTAAATAATTTGACCAAACTTGGCATTTTGCTTTTTTAGGCATTGCTATTACCCAAGCTTCTAATTTATATTAACAAACTTGGCGTTTTTTTGTTATTTTAGACCTTTAGCATCGTTTTGGTGTTTAAATCACCAAAATCGGTGCAGAAATAACAAAAACACAACCATTTTAAAAAAGGCAAAAATTAAAAATAATTTTTTTCTGAAATAGTTGCAGGAAAAATTGCGTATAAAAGTTGTAATTTTGAAATTTTGCTTCAAAACTTTGGATTTTGGTTTTTCACACTTGGAACTATGCATGGCAAACTTCAGCGCCATCTACTAAGAGAAGCTGGAACTAAAATTGTTAAATTAGTCCCAAGACGCCAAGCTAGATGGCGGCACTATTTGATATCTCGCAATTGTGGCAAAGCTAAAACTAAGACTACAGATTTTTTTTAATAAGCAGCAGTATTAATTTACTGCGCGACGTTCAAACGAATTAAATACGTACCGCCACCTATTTGGAAAAGTTGGAACTAAAGTGATGAAATAAGTTCTGGAAATGGGTACTAGATGACGCACTGTTTTTAGCTATCTTGACTTATTCCAAGAAAATAGTAATGCTATATTAGAAAAATTATTTTTCTTAATTTAAAAAAAAAATTATGGTAAGGTAAAAAAAAACACAAAGTTTTGGAAAATTATCGCATTTATTCTATCTCCTGAATACAAAATACATTGAAAAATAGTAATTTTAAAAAAGTCTCATGATTTTTTTTAAATCAAATTATTGATCAATAATCCACAACATATTAAGTCCAGCCCTTCCTAAATTAACCCTTCCAAGCATTCCTTGCTCCTTTACGTTAACTTGATACAGAAAAAATAAAATACTGTGAAAGAAGTTGTTGTAGCCCTAGAAAAACCAAAAATTTACATTTTTTACAAAAAATCAGAACTTTTCGTTACCTTGCCCATTTCGTAAATATTTTCCCCAACGACCACTCTGTAATGGGGTGGTTTTTCAGTCACTTGTTGAATTAAAAGATTAGATGCCATTAAAGGTTGCGGGAGAGATTCATTATGTTTGATGTAATGGTGACCACTAAAAGGCTTCCGGTCGGGAGCGTTTGGAACCGGAAGTAATTGCGTGTCTAGGTATGTCGCAAAAAGATGCATCACAATCTGCAAGAAACCCCAAACGAAATTTTTAATCGACAAAAAATATGTTTTTTTTTTAAGTTAACGCTTTTTAAACTAAAAAAAAAAACTTACAGCACAATCTGATGGCAACGAATCGTCCCAAGGTTTCCCCAAGTACTGGAAGCCCCCATTCCATTTAAAATTGCTCATGCAGCCCCCTTTAGCCAGTTCCCTAATCCGTTGTTCCAAATATTCCTGATTTGGAGTAACTTCAAGAAACGGAACCAAAGTGTGTAACGAAGGCAAACCTTGCGAAACTGCCGAAATTTGGGCGGTTTTTCTCAAACGTTCAAGCCCTATTGTACCAACTTTGGCTTCTCCTAGGCCTTGATTATCTAACCAAGTGTTCACGTAGTCAATTTCAGAAACTAGTCGCTCTAGAATTGTTTGGGATAGCCACTGAAATTAGAAAAGAAAATATGGATGTAGAAAAGTGGTTTTTGGTGGAATTAGGAAAAAAACTGTTGTAAAAAAAGGAAAATTTAAGGTAAATAAATCGAAAAATAAATTTTCTACAAGAAAGCTCTTTAGTGAAGCGTTACAGCCCCCCTAATTTTAAGAAAACAACTTGGAAACCACTGTTTTTATAGATGCTTTTAGTTAAAAAATTGTTTTTTGTTTTGCAACATTTTAAGCCATTTTGGCGTTTTTTAATCAAGCTATGACCCCAAAACTTTCCATACACTCCGTGCATTTCTTTAAATACAATATAATAACCCCTAAACCTTCCTAGGGGGGCACAAATAAATAAAAACAGCCCCAAAAACAATTTAAAACAATAACTGCATTTTTTCAAAATACCTTTCGCAAATTTTCGTTCCACTGCATAAGCGCCACTACATCAACATTAATTCTTGTCCACGCCTCCAAAGTCGGTGTCTGCCCACTTTGGGGGCTCTTTTCCTCAGCCTTAGGGCTACTTTTGTTGGGAGAAAACGACGACATTTGATACTGGCACTTCCTCAAAAAGTGCGACATATCCTGCGCTGTTTTCGTAGCAGGGTGGCTCCAAAACGACGACAGCAAATTCGAGGGCTGACTTGGGGGGCTGGAGATCCTCTGCACCTGCTCGAAAGCCTCGCGCTCCTCCAGATACTTCTCTAATGACTTTTCATCGTTGATAATGTCTTCTATCTCCCCTGGTACGACAATACTTGTTCTAAGGGCGGTGCGCCCCTCAAAGGGGCTGCTGGGCTTGTGGTAGGTCCACGAAGATGAAGATAACGAATAGTTTATGCCACTGCTATCGCTTGGAGAGGTGCTTTTCCAACTAGCAGCAGTCATGTTCATTGGGGTTTTGTTTAACGCCGATAAAGGGGTTGTATTCAGTAAAGATTGGTTTTGGCTGCAGTCTAAAGCTGTCTTAGTCTCAGACCCATTGTTTATTACCCTAAAATGAGGATCTACACCCACACAGTTATTACTAAATGGTCAAAAACGCTCCAATAAGGCACTTACCCGAGTCTCGTACCCCTAGCAGCAATTTCTGCGCTGGGGTAATCGTAATCTGCTCTGAAGTGACCCACGAAGCGCAAATAATCTTCACAACATGGTACAAAATATTAACACACAAGATAAACACAATAGTAAACTCGGCGTAGTGGAAAAAAGTCAAATAATACGGACAAGCATAGGATCTGCAAAAGCTACTTTTAAGTACGTTATTTAACAAAAATTCAATACTTACAAGTCATAAATGAGTAGTGACAGTAAGAGAACATTTACAGCCCCCCAAAACGCGCTCTTCTTAATTACAAAACGGTTCTGGTTAATACGTATACTCTTTTCCAAAATAGGCGAATTGCAGCCTTGGATTAAACTCCTATTTGGCCTAAAGAAACACAATTTTCTATCAATAACACGCTACTTGGGCTTAAAACAGTTACTTACGATAGTGTGGAATTCATTTTAAAACAATTTCAGTCAAAATAAACGCAAATTACAACATTTTAAACGCACACAATCAACAAAAACCAGTGAGAAGCCCGCGGTTTAAATATTTTGAGGTTATCCAACTGTCAGTGAGTAGTTCATTTGATCCGCACGTCGATCGATTAATGTTGCCCAACCCTTTATTAGTTCATTTGCTCCGTCCATAGATCTAAAGTTTGACAGATGTAAACATAACCTCCAAATACAAAAACTTTAAATGATTTTTGACCTTTTAGCTTGAAAATGGACGAAAAATCCAAAGGTAAGCCAATATTTTACACCAGCTTCACTACCTTTACCTTATTCTCTTTAAATAGGTAAGAAACCAGACAAAAATCACTTGAAACAAACCACTGACCACCATAAAATGGCTTCAATTTCTGATCGTAGAGAATCGCAAAAGAAGGGTAGGTTGTTTTAGGCAATAATATTGACTAAAGAACGTATTTCAGGTGATGAAGCTAGAGCTTCTACACACAAAGATGACAAGAAAGGCGAATCCAGTAAAGAAATACAGCCAGAAACCGAAAAAGTTGAAAATGCATCAGTTCCAGAAATCGGTATTGAGACACTCAGGGCTTTGTTGGCCAAGAAAATGGGTTTCGCAGACGATGACGAAGAAGCAGAGGAGGTCCCAAAGGTTAGTCTATGGATTTGACCTTGACATTCCAGACTTTACACTGTAAACATGGGGTGTTTTCATTTTAAACTGCCGTGTTGTAATGAGCCCCTTATTAGAGTAGGGCCCCATTTTTAAAGCATCTAAGGCATGAATTAAGGTTGTTGTTTTATAGATTTTGGATGAACCTACACTAGACGGGGTTATAAAATACATAGTGGACAAAAAATGCAAAAATATTATAACTTTGGCTGGAGCAGGAATTTCTACATGTAAGCTTTGTTAAAAGTTATTTTTCGTGTATTTAGGCATTATTTTAGCTGCAGGAATACCAGATTTTCGTAGCCCAGGGACAGGGCTGTATGATAATTTACAAAAATACAACTTGCCGCACCCGCAAGCCATTTTTGAGCTTGAGTTTTTTAACAATGATCCCAAGCCGTTTTTCGAGCTTGCAAAGGAATTATACCCTGGGAAATTCAAACCAACGCCATGTCATTATTTCGTACGAATGTTAAACGAAAAAGGGTTATTATTGAGGCATTACACACAAAATATTGATACTTTAGAACGAATTGCTGAAATTCCTGAGGATAAATTAATAGAGGCGCATGGGACGTTTTTCACAGGGCATTGTTTAAAATGCAGAAAAAAATACAGCCTTCCGTGGATGAAAGGTACTTTTTTGTTTATTATCTAGCAAAAAAAACCAAATTGTCGCAACTTAAAAATATCTAAAATAATTCTCAAAAAAATTTCAACAAAAAAATTACTTCTATACAGGGTGTTACCAAATAACTAGGAATTCAGGGGGTAATTTCTGGACACATTTAAGTAAAAAAGTTTATATAAACATGTGTCCGAAAATCCTTCTTTTCTGAGATACAGGGTGCCAAAGTTTCTAAAAAAAAAACTTTTTTTTTTAGATTACCAAGAAACTAAACCAGATATTTATTTAAAACTTAGCACGGGTAATTTTCTTACCATTAGGCATAAAGTGCGGTAGAAAAAAAATAAAAATTTTAATTGGAAGGGGCACATTTGGGGGTACCATGTGGGTTGTTTACCCCCAACTTTTTTGTGTGTTGCTTTTTTGGTATTTTCATAAAATAATTAGAAGCCCTAGAATATGATCTTAAAAATTAATGCCTTGTTTTTTTTTCATAAAACTAACCGTTTTCGAGAAAAAAATTCATTGCCCAAGGGCAACAAAATTTCTTTTTTAAGTTTGGCGTTTTTATGTCAATAAAAATAAAACATAGTTAACAATGAAGGGTTAATTAACTTCTTTTTTTTATTATTATTTCAAATAAATATCTGGTTTAGCTTTTTAGTAATCTTAAGATAAAAATTTTTTTTGAGAAACTTTGACACCCTGTATCTCAGAAACGAAGGATTTTCGGACACTTGTTTATATGAACTTTTTTTCTTAAAATGGGTTCAGAAATTACCCCATGAATTTTTTCCTAGTTATTTGGTAACACCCTGTATATTAAGCAAAAAAACAAAGGTAATAACACCTAAAATAATTCTTAAAAAAATTACAACAAAAAAAATTACTTCTAGCTATTAAAACATTTGTCTTGTCTTTTAGAAAGAATTTTCAGGGATGAAATCCCAACCTGCGATTGTAAAGGGGTAGTAAAACCCGATATTGTTTTTTTCGGCGAAAACTTACCCCATAAATTTCACAAATCGCTCGAATCTGATTTTCCAAAATGTGACCTTTTAATAATTTTGGGGTCTTCGCTCGCTGTCCAACCTTTTGCATCCCTTGTCGATAGGGCACCCTTAAGTTGTCCTAGATTGTTGGTAAATCGTGAAAAGGTTGGACAAAGAAGTGGGATTTTCTCACTTTTGGGGATGGGGAGCGGGATGAGTTTTGATAAGCCCGGAAATAGTCGGGATGTTGCTTGGCTTGGGGATTGTGATGACGGTTGCCAACTTATTGCTGATAAATTAGGCTGGGGGGTAAGTTTTTTAATTTTTAGTTTTTTACAGCACCTTAAAAAAAGGCTTTTTTTCACTACTACCTATAGAAGAGGCAATTTTTGACCGATTTTCTACCAGAGAAATCACATTTCTCTCCCTTGGTCAATAATAATTTCCATGTCTATGTACACTGTACAATAATGAAATGTCAAAACATATGTCAAGGTTTTATCATAAATAGAACGGTACTTACAGCAGTTTTTGTGAGTTTTTTACGAAGATTTTTTTATTTTAAAAACATAACTACTTTAAAATACTTGAAAACATTTTATTGCATAAATATTTTAACGAAAAACAAAATTGTACAGTTGTAAACATGTCGCACTTTTTTCTGTAGCTGTATCATTATCATTATATTTAAAAATTCCTTATCAGTGACCATCATATTATTTAAATCATTTACGCCATTTACGTGCAAATTATGAGTTATTTTGGAAAAAACACCCATTTGAAGAACTTTTTATTGTTTTGATTGATGTAACGTCATTGTCATTTCCATGGAAACTTCGATTAATTTTTTGTAAAAATCATATACAGGGTTTTGATAAAAATTGAACTTATTTTTAAATTAACATTTTTCAAGAAATTGTAGTAGTGAAAAAAATAGAATATAAACTTGGTTAATAATGTACTATTTCTCACTTTATGTTTTTTTGCAGGATGAATTAAAGGCTTTAATAAAAAAAGAGCATAAAAAAATTGATGCTAAAGCCCCAGAAAAATAAACTGTTTAGTTTGTTATTTAATTTAAAAAATATTATTTAGAAGAATATTTAATTTAGAAAAATATTTATTTAACCTAAATATTTAATTTTTTACCATAAATAAAACAAAAAAATACTGTTTATTAAAAGGTTTATTTCCACAAATGTTAACAAATATTATTAAGTTAAACTGCTCAAAATAAATACATTTTTATTTTAAATTATTTTTTTGTTTTATTTAAAAAATGAACTCTTAGTAACTTCTTCCAAACAACGTATAAAATTGAGGTTTTCTTTTACAATCTGGATGAATACATCTGTCACTTGGTTTTATGGCAGTTGGTTGCTCAAGAGGGATGCATAATGATTTAGCCCCCATTGAGGGGGCACCTGGTTCGCCCCCTTCTGCATCATCCCTAAAAAAAAAGGTTAGTAAAAAAAAATTATTTTGTGTTTAAAAAAAATTATTTTGAGTTGAAAAAAATTATTTTGAGTTCAAAAAATGTCTTACCGTGTACTATCGGCCTTGATCTTGTCCTCGCACTCAATGTCCCCACAAAAGGGGGCCAAAATGATATTTTTCTTGTCTAAATTTGGCGAAAATTGCGACCAATCAGTCAGGGTTATTTTATGACTGTTCAAATCTTGAGTTGCCCTAAATTGCAAAAAAAAACAATTATTTTAAAGTCAAAAACACTCTAAATTTAAATTACTTGTTTAGTAAGTTTTCCTGAATTGTTGTCAACAAATTCGACAATTTTTGAACAGCATCGTTCCGTGAAATGGTTATTTTTTCACCGGTGTCTCTACGCACTGCTACAAGCTGATTTTTTTCAATATCTTTTGGACCTAGTTCCACACGAATTGGGACACCCTGTATACAAAAAAGAATAAAAATGTTTTTGCAAATTTTTTTATTTTTGTTATAAAAAAATTACCTTAAGTTCCCAATGGTTAAATTTCCACCCTGGGGAATAATTTGACCTATAATCGCCCTTGACACGTACTCCTGCTTTTTGAAGGTCGTTTTCAAGGGCATCGCATGAAGACTGAAGGTCATTTTTGGCTTTTTCGGGTAAGTTAGCCGTTATACCGCAAGGAACGATTACTATTTGAACACAAGCAACTTTAGGGGGTAAAACTAACCCCTGGTTATCGGCGTGTACCATTATCATTACCCCTAGAAAATAAACCAAAAAAAAAAAATTTAAGAATGCAGACTTTTAGCCCAATCATTCTAATAATGCCCCCAGAAAAAAATCCCAACCAAGATCTGCTTATGCAGGATTGTAGGCACTACCCTCAGGAACATAAAAGTGAAAAATTCCCACAAAATTTCCGTGATGTTTAGCCCCCCTCTTGCATAGAAGTGAGGAGTTAGTTTATTGTTTATACCTAAACTATTCGGCACTTTTGAAAAAAGTTTTAAAAATTTGTAGGAACATTATTTTAATAAGAATACAATCATTTTTAAAAAAAATAATAAATCACCAATGTGAACGATTTTATAGCACTTTGAAAATGTGCTAATTTGGTCCTACAGAGAACGCTGCAATCTATGCTTGACTAAGATAGACGATTATGATGAAATAAAGTGATTTTCAAAGAGCTATAGAATCTTTAATATTAGTGATACATTATTTTTTTTAAAATGATTGTATTTTTATTAAAATAATGTTCCTAAAAAATTTTAAAACTTTTTTCAAAAGTGCCGAATAGTTTAGGTATTAACAAAAAACTAACTCCTCACTTCTATGCAAGATGGAGGCTAACGTCACGGAAATTTTGTGGAAATTTTTCACTTTTATATTCCTGGGGATAGTGCCTACAATCCTGCATAAGCAGATCTTGGTTGGAATTTTTTTCTAAGAAAGCTACAAATTTTAAATAGAATGATTGGGCTATTTTTAATGAAAAATTATTTACCTATGGTTCTGGTAGTGCATCCCCACGAATTTTGATAAACAAATTTCTTTTCTTGCGTTTCTGGGTCTTCGTAAATGATGTCAAACATTTTGGAGAAGTTTTGCCCCAAATGATGCGAAGTAGCCCCCTGAATGGCTCGACCACTTGCAGAAACAAAAGCTTCAACAGTGAGGGTGTAATCACCCCCTGCGAACTTTTCTTTTTCAGTTTTACGACCTTTTACAACCGGGATTGCTAAGAGATCGGTGTAAATTCTGGCGTATAAGTCTGAAAAAAAAATATTTAAGTAGACAAAAAAAATGTTTTCTAATGCCGGAGAAAAAAATTTAGGGGGTGATTCTTGGACTCGTTTTAAGAAAAAAACTTGTGGTCTAATTTTGATTTTTTTTAACTTATAGCCCCCTAAAGGATTACCACTTTTGCATTTTTCCGAAATTTTACAAAAGAAGAAATATTTCTAGTATTAAGTTGCATCAAAAAGATCCTGTAACATTTTTGCAAAAAAATATTCGTTTCGGAAATACAGCAAACAAAATAATTTTTTAGGGGGCTGTAAGTAACTAAGGGGACAAAATAAGACACATGTTTATATAAACTTTTTTGTTAAAATGGGTTCAGAAATCACCCCCTAAATTTTTTCCACAAAATTAGAAAAACTTTACTTTTTTGTACTGTTTTGGGGCAAAAAAAATAATGCTAACCTAAAATAACGGTTACTTCCGCTATTGCTTCTTCTTTAAGGGCATAGGCAGTGTGTCCTTCTTGCCATAAAAATTCTCTAGTTCGCAAAAAGGGTTGAGGATGCTTGAATTCCCAACGCTACAAAAAAAAAATGCCCCTAAATTAAAAAATACTTAATACCAGGGTTGGCAAAAATCATGATTTTTTTAAAAAAATCAAAAATCATGATTTAAATCAAAAAAATCATGATTTTTTTGGTTTATTTGATTTTTTCGATTTTTTTACCTAAAAAGTGGTATCTACGATTTTTAATGTTAGTATTTTAATTCCAATAGGATTTTAGAATGGGTTTAACTTATCAGAATCAAAAAAATCGCAATTTTTTTATTAAAAAAAATTTAAGATTTTTTTAAAAAAGATAGAAAAACTACATAATAAAATACCCAATAAAATGCATAATTCAAGATTTACCTAAAAAACTCTTTTTGAATTTAATAAGTCTGAATTACCTACTCCAAAATTTTATTGGAATTGGAGTAATAGCATTAAAAATGGTATGTAGGTACCTATTACTTGCAAGCTGATGCAAATGACGCAAAATGAGATGGTTTGAGTATTTTAATTATAAAATTTAACAAAAATATACCTGTTCTTAGCGGGTGGTTTAAAAAGGGATTAGCCTTCTATTGTAATATTGTCGGCTTAACTACCTATTTGGTCAATGTTCAATAACAATTTGATAAATATTTAGGCTTTTTAATTTTTGATTTAAATCAATGATTTTTTTAAAAAAATCACTTGATTTAAATCATGATTTAAATCGTGATTTAAATCAATTGATTTAAATCAAGCCAACCCTGCTTAATACTTAAAAAATTTCATTTCTTTACAATAATTTTGCAAAGTAACGACATTTTTCTTCATTTCTTATGCTTTGGAACCAAAATAAAACATAAAAGAGCTGATTTTTTATTTAAAAGGGGATGAAAATTAATTATTAAAAAATAATGACAATTTTTTTTGCAAATAAAAAACTTACAACGACATTATTCCATTGGTTTAATTTAATTGGCAAATCTCGATAAGATTGAATCCATTTTGCATAAGCAGGGTACATGACCGTTTCTGAAGTTGGTCGAACCGCAATCGGTTCGGCCATTTCAGAATCGCCACTTTTTGTTACCCAAGCTACCTAAAAAAATAAAAAAATCATGTTTTAAAAAAAAAATTAAATCAAAAAAATGTTTAATAATGTCGTGAAAATTTAGAGGGTGATTCTTGGACCTATTTTAAGAAAAAAAATTTAAATAAACATGTGTCCCATTGTGCCCCCTTAGTTATTTACAGCCCTCAGGAAAACCCCTAAAAAATATTTTTTTTTGCTTTATTTTTGATACGAATAATTTTGTCAAAAAATGTTATAGGACCTTTTTAATGCATCTAAATACTAGAAATATTTCTTTATTTGTAAAATTTTGTAAAAAGTGTCCAAGTGGTGATTCTTTGGGGGCTGTAAGTTAAAAAAAAATGTCAAAATAGAACACAAGTTTATATAAATTTTTTTTCATAAAATGGAATCACCTCCCTAATTTTTTCTACGACATTTGGAACACCCTGTATAACTTTAAATTGTTAAAAAATAATTACTTCTGGTGCAAAATCAGCAATATGATCTTTCTCCTTCTCCAAAACGGCTTTCGACACAAAAATAGGGAAGTAGCAATTTTGCACTCCCAATTTTTTAATCTCAGAATCAAACCAATCTTTTATAGCTTCCCAGATAGAAAACGACCACGGTCTGAAGATGTAACAACCCGAAACGTCGTAATATTCAATCATTTCCCCTTTTGTTATAACTTGAGAATACCAGTTTGCTAAATTTTCCTCTTTTTTGGCCTCGAGCCCTAGACGAGTTTGTTTTTTTGGGCCACTTTCATCAGCCTAAGAAAAACCAAAAAGTTAGGCTTTTTATATTTTTATACTATTTAAAAAAGCCTTGAAAAAGGCTTTTTTATATTTGCGTTCTATAATATTCACATTATGAAACCCGAAATTTGGTTTTTTAAAGTTTCTGAATTGCTTCATTATTAAACCCAAAATTTTATTTTTATTGGTTGGTTCTCCTGATGCAAAAAGATGAATTCTTTTCTTGCAATGTACTTTTTATTTACAAATCTTACTATTATAATCAATCGGGGGACATTGTTTTTTTTGTGGAGGGAATAAGTGGAAGAATTGAAGAAACGATATCAATGGTTACATTTTCTTAAAAACTCCTATTCATTCAGTATTAAATGAGTAAAGTTTACAAATGTCATTATTCAATATGTCTAACTTTAATTTATTTTTTACTTTAAAATGTCAATGTTATGCTATAAGGTTGGTCATAAAAACAAAATTTCATCTTAAGTTTTTAATTCAAATTAAAAATGCTTTTTAATGAATTAAATGATGCAAATATAAAAAATAGTATAAAAAACTCGTTTTATAAGGCGTTTTTTATCACTTGTCCATTGGAAAACTCGCCGCTGCGCGGCTCTTTTTCCAAACCTGGACGCGTGCTAAAAAACGTTCCTTATAAAACTCAATGTTTTAATATACTATTTTAAGCTTTTAAATGATAGAAATAAAATAAAAAGAGGCTTACCGTGACTTCAACTGGTTTTTTCTCTTTGGGGGCATTTTTGGGCTTGGGGGTTGTATCTTTTGGCGCTTTTGGGGCCTTAGCTTTTGAAGGAGTTCGACCAGCTACTGGAAAATCCTCCCCAGTCAATGTTTTATACTCTGCTTTTAATTCTAACAAGCTTTTAACAGCAGCATCAATTTCGTCCTAAAAAAACTCATGAACCCAAAAAATAAATTTTTTCTGTAAAGTTTACGCACCTTTGAAGCTTTTTTGGCTTTTAAATCGCGTACAAGATTAGCCTGTTCGTTAACCTTGGTTATTAGAGCTTCTTTTGGGGAAGAATCAGCCTTAGGGGGGCTTAATGGGGCTTCTGTAAGTGTAATACTTGGGACTGAGGATTGGGGCTTTAGATTAGGGCCCCAATCTTGACCAGTTGTGGTTTTGTACTCATTTTTAAGCGCTAGAAGTGTTTTAACCTCTGCTTCAATAATGGGTTTTGCTGCCTTTTCTAGAGAAAAAAAAATAAGAAAAAAAGGGGACCAAAATAAAATTTATTTCAAGTCAAAATAAAAAAATACAAACCTGCTTTAAGCTGTCGTACTTTTTCTCCTTGTGCCGCTATTTTAACCAAAATTTGATCACCACTTTCATTATTATTTTCAGGGGCACTTTGAGGCGTTTTTGGGGCGTCAGTTGTCGCCCCAGGGACCCACGCTTTCCCAGTTATTTTCTTATATTCCTCTTTTAAACTTAACAAAAGTTTAACTTCAACATCTATTTGCCCTTTGTCCGCTTTTTTACTTTTAAGTTCCCGGATTTTATCACCCTGTGTGGCGATTTTTGCAAGAACTGTACTTTCATCTGAAGTACATTTTGGGGAAGAAAGGGGCGCTGTTTTGGCGTCAGAAGGGGGCAAATTAGGGGCCCAGTCTTTACCAGTCGCTGTTTTGAATTGGGTTTTTAAAGATAGAAGATTTTTGACTTCTGAATCGATTTGTTGCTTCGAGGCTTTTTCTGATTTAAGTTTACGTACCTGGAATTAATTTTAAATATATAAGGTTCCAATGAGCCCCAAAAAAGGGGCCTAAGTACTTTACAACAACAAAAAAATTATGACTACACTTTTTGATTAAAAAATTTTGGGTAGAAATTTTATTTTATGAAAATAGGACGGTTTTTAAATAATATATTTTGTATAAAACTTTTAGAAACCTAGAATTAATTATAAGTATTTGGGTGTTCTAATGAGCCCCAAAAAAAGGGCCTAAATGCTTTACAAAAACAAAAAAATCACTTTTAGAACAAAAAATCTCGAATAGAAATTTTATTTTATGAAAATAAGACGATTTTTAAAGAATATGTTTTGTATAAAACTTTTAGGGACGTGGAATTAATTATAAGTATTTGAGTGTCCTAATAAGCCCCAAAAAAGGGGCT
Source organism: Cartodere bifasciata (assembly GCA_963920755.1). Classification (NCBI taxonomy): domain Eukaryota; kingdom Metazoa; phylum Arthropoda; class Insecta; order Coleoptera; family Latridiidae; genus Cartodere; species Cartodere bifasciata. Next base: position 75,541 of record OY987197.1, on the reverse strand, counting down.
CATGTGCTTTAAAACAACAACAAAATGATAATTAAACTTTTTGATGAAAAAAACTCTAGTGCAAATTGTATTTTATGAAAATAGGATAATTTTTAAATAATATATTTTGTATAAAACTTTTAGGGACCTGGAATTAAATTATAAGTATTTGAGTGTCCTAATAAGCCCCAAAAAAGGGGCTCATGTGCTTTAAAACAACAAAAAAATGATGATTAAACTTTTAGGTCAAAAAAACTCGAGTAGAAATTGTAATTTATGAAAATAGACGATTTTAAATAATATATTATTTTGTATAAGACTTTTACGGATTTGGAACTATTTATAAGTATTTGTGTGTCCTAATGAGTCCCAAAAAAGGGGCCTATGTACTTTACAACCGAAAAAAATGACGATTAAACTTTTGGTAAAAAAAATTCAAGTAAAAATTTTATTTTATGAATATAGGACGGTTTTTAAATAATATATTTTGAATAAAACTTTTAGGGATCTGCAATTAATTATTAGAATTTAGATCACCTTACAAGCCCCAAAAAAGGGGCCAATGTGCTTTAGAACCGGAAAAAATTATGATTAAACTTTTAGATCAAAAAAATCTCGAGTAGAAATTGTATTGTATGAAAATAGGACGATTTTTAAATAATATATTTTGTATAAAATTTTTAAGGACCTGAATTTAATTATAAGTGTTTGGGTGTCCTAATGAGCCCCAAAAAAGAGGCCTATGTGCCTTACAACCGAAAAAAATGACATTTGAATTTTTGGTTTAAAAAAATCAAGTAAAAATTTTATTTTATGAAAATAGGGCTGTTTGAAAAAATGTTTTGTAGAAAACTTACAGTTTCGCCTTGGGCACGAATTTTGGCATCCAAATCCCCACTAGTGTCCCCATTTCCCCCCTCCATTTTTACAGTAGAAGGTGGGGCACAGCCAGGTTTCCATTCGGTGTTTGTTAAAGTTTTGTATTTCGTTTTGAGTTCCAATAAAGTTTTAACAGCAACGTCGATATCTGTTTTTTGTGATTTTTGGGCTTTTAACTCGCGGACTATTAAACCTTGTTTTATTATTTGTTCGTTTATATCACTAGCTGTAGAAATTTCAGGTGCTTTAGGTTCGCTTTTTGGTTGAAGAGACTGACTCTGCAAAATATGAAAATATTCGGTAAAAACGGTGCTAAAAAAATCTTTTTTTAACATACTTTTTTGGAAGTTTTTTCCTGTTTTTCAATAGGAAACATAGCATTATCCTTCGCAGATCCGTCCGGTATGAAAAAAAGAACAACAGGTTGTTCTTTACAAGTATGGACGTCTAATTTTCCGTAAGGAACATCGACTTTGAAAAAACCACGTCTCTGAATTTGGATAATATCTCCTTGTTTTAAATTCTTAAGTTCTGGGTCTCCCAAAACCTGTACTTCTTTCTAAAACCGCAAAAAACTCCATAAAAATTATTGTACCCCTTGAAAAAATAACATTTTACCCTGGTTTCATGACCAATAAATTGTTTAAAATCCTCATCTTTTCCCAAAACAGATTTGCTAATAATGTGGTTGAAATAAACGCAAAAAGTTGGCGTAAATTTTGCCTTAGGAGTGTCAGCTAACCAAGTTAGTTTTACTGTTTTTTTGAAGTCTTTATTGTCTAAATTAGGCTCGGCTTCGACTGATACTATTACCCCATCTTTCCTGTTAAAAAAATGATAAGCCTTAAGACGAGCGTTTCAAGTTCATAAATCTTCGAATCTGTGCTCCTAGAAGCTCGTATAAGTCATTTCCTTTGAGCTCCCGCCAATTCTACTAAGTAGCACATCTACATAAGGGCCCCGTCGTATATTAAAGCTAAGCGTAGTTTTAAAAAATACAAAAATGGGGCTACAAACGTATTATGGTTTCATTTAAATCGGTTATTTCTTTGTATCAAAAATCTGACTTCAAAAATCATTATACTATTTTTGATTTTTTTTTCGACTACGGATACATTTTTTGGTTTATATGCATTACGTGGTCTATGCAAACCATAATACGTTTATTAACCATGGTTTTCTTAAGCTTGTAAATGATTAAAATTGCAACTTACGTTTTTCCCAAATATACATAGATGTGCTCGTTCAAAGATTTAAATGTACAATGAAAAACACTAAAAGTACTATTTTACCATATTTTTATTATTTCTTGCACTTAGTACCACTTCTATGTATCAAACATTATTCTACATATTTTTAATTATAGTTATTGATATATTACTCCTTGCATATTTTGTTGAAATTTCGAAAATAACTGACATTTAGGAAGATGACTTTTTACGAACTTTTGAGTGCACAGAACATCATCTATGAATTTGAAACTCCCGTCTTAAGAATAGTTCACAAAATAATCATGCTACAATTTTTATTTGGACAATTTTATTTTCGCAAATCTTACCTGTTTATTTTTTTGATAAGTAAATTTCCCCAGTTAACAAAAGTTGCGTTTTCGTTTTCTTTTAAAACTTCAGCATCAGCTCTGTCGATAAGGATTTTGGGAGCATACCAAGTTGACTTATTTCCCAAATCAGGATTTTTGGGATGTTTTGGTACTTGGATACATTCCTCTTTGGCGTTTTTTACCAAAACTGGGACTGGAGAATCGTAATCTACTGCTGTATACCGCGGCGCAATTGGGTCTATAATCTAGCAAAAAAAAATTAACGAGGAATGTCGCGACGCATATAAACTGTGGTTATGTAATGTTGGTTGTCTAAAATCAACAAAAACCACTTTCTGATCATTGCTCAGTGGGTTTATACGAATTATTTTTAAAAATTGTGCTTACCAGCAACATAAATAAACAAAGCACAAGTTGACATATTCTAAAGGTCATCAATAAGCTTTTAAATGCAGAGTTTTGGCAATTTAGAAGCACCTTTTTTTGCATTTTAAATTGCCAAAATTCTGTATTTAAATGTTTATTGATGGACTTCTAGAATATGTCAACTTGTGCTTTGTTTATTTATGTTGCTGGTAAGCACAACTTTTAATTAAAATTAACTCTTATAAACCCACTGAGCAATGACCAGAAAGTGGTGTTTTTTGTTGATTTTAGGCAACCAACTTTATAACCACAGTTTTTATGCTTCGCGACATTCCCCTTTAAAAATTAAAATAAAAAAACATGTAAAGCACCTGTAAAGCAAACATTTTTATGGTTTTTTTTAACAGTTTTGAACCTAATAGAAAAAAAAATCATGTTTTTTGTACCTTTTTATTAAATGCCCAAATTTTGTCCCATTCCATAAAAACAACGCTTCTACTTGAACCTTGGGCTATTATAAATTCTTTTAACCCTTCGACTGTCATACCACGTCTTAAAACACCCCTAACTGTGGGCATTCGTGGATCATCCCTTAAAAATTTAAAACATGTTAAAAAAAATTAAAAAAATTAAAAATGTAATTTTTACTCTGAATTTTATTTTTATTAATTTTTTTGTTTTTTTTTTGTTAATTCTTGTACTTACCAGCCATCAACAAGGCCTTCGTTTACAAACCAAGTCAACTTTCGTTTACTTAAAACAGTATTAGTCATAGATAATCGACTATATTCCCAAATGTAAGGCTTACGTAAGCCCAAAACATCAATAAACCAATAAAATTGTGGGTCTCGATCATGGTACTCCATAGTTCTTAGGGTGTGAGTGACCCCTTCTATCGCGTCGACGATGGGGCAGGCAAAATCATACGTGGGGTACACCCTTAAAGAATTAAAAAAAAAAATTAAATTTTTAAAAAATTCGACAAAAAAAATGTTTTTAATTTTTTTTAGGATAAAAAAAATTCTTTACTGCGTCCTGTAATAAAAATCTTACTTGAATTGTGTCCCAGTTCTAGGATGGGGCTCAGGTTTGCATCTATAAATAGTAGGGTCCCGCATGCAACCGTTTAAAGACTGCATATCAATTTTAGCCCTTACGCAACATTTTTGCCCAATTGGAGTACCTTTTTTCATTTCTTCCCACATTTTGAAGTTTTTATCAGGTGCTAGAATTAAATTAACGAAAACACTTTGCAAAAAACAATCAATTTTCTAAGAAAAAGGGGCTTTCTTTAAATCAATCTGTATTGTACTTTGATTGGGTCAAGATAAATAGATTTTTACCTCGCAAAAAAATATACAACAGTCAGATTTTTTATATATGTGTTAGAACATTTATTTATAAAGCAAAATCCACAAAATGCACACTAATAAAAACTTAGGATTGGCGTAAAAGCCCCCCAAAAGCCCCCTTTAATTTGCAACTATAAATCACGATAGATCTGCACCTAATTTTACAAATAGGTGCATGATAAGATTTAAAAAAGATTCTACAAAAACTATTCCTGTAAAAAAAAATTTTTTGCCCCCTAAATACTAATATTTAATTATGTTGGATTTACAACAAACTTGGTAAACAGATGCAAAACAAGACCCTAAAAAACTTAGAGTTATTTTTTTTTGTGAATAAATGTATATTTCTTTTAGTGGCGTCAAACTAGCATGAAAAACCTTAAAATCTCTAACTTTGGGGAAACTCAATGGATTGACTTCATTTTTTTTGTAAAACGTTTAGAATTAAATATAAATCACTAATAAAAACTAAAATGGCGCCGCTAGTCGTTCCTGAATTTTTTATACTCTTCGCAAACTATATCTCGCTTATTATTAAGTCCACAGAAAAAATCATTCCTATAAAAATTAAAGAGAATAAAATTTTGTAATAAAAAAAATATTGCCCGCCCCCCTCCGAGCTCTGCCTCCTTATAACCCCCCAAATTTTAAGTAATTTTTTTTTATGCTTATTTTTTAAGGAACAAAATCAACATTCATTATTTACCAAATTAAAAAAAAAAATTTGATATAAATGTTTAATAATAAGCGAGATACAAATTTTTCCAAGTTGGGGGGGCATAGTGGGGGAGCATTTTTTTTTAATTTAGTAATTAATGAACGTTTTTTCTGTTTCTTAAAAAATAAGCATGAAAAAAAAATATTTAAAATTTGGGGGACTATAAGGGGGTGGAGCTCGAAGGGGGGCGGGCAATATTTTTTTTATTACAAAATTTTATTCTCTTTAATTTTCATAAGAATGATTTTTTCTATAGATTTAATAATAAGCAAGTTACAGTTTGCGAAGAGTATAAAAAATTCAGGAAGGACTAGCGGCGCAATTTTAGTTTTTATTAGTGATTTAAATTTATTTCTGAATGTTTTGCAAAAAAAATGAAGTCAATCCATTGAGTTTCCCCAAAGTTAGAGGTGAAATGCTAGTTTGACGCGACTATTTACAAAATGTAATAAAAGAAAGATTAAAAAAAAAAGAATCTTTTTTTAGCAGTTTATTTTGCATCTGGTGTAATTTGGTGTAAATCCAACAAAATTAAATATTAATCTTCGGGGGGCATTTAGTTGGTGAAGGTTTTTTTTAAGAGCAATTATTTTGCAAAAACCATTTTAAAATCTTTTTAGCACCTATTTGTAAAATTTGGTGCAGATCCATCGTGATTTAATGTTGCAAATTAAAGGGGGCTTTTTGGGGGGCTACCACGCCAACCCTAACTCTTATTAGTGTGCATTTTGTGGATTTAGCTTCCTGAATAGATGTTCTAACCGCACATATACAAAATCTGGCTGTTGTGTATTTTTTGCAAGGAAAAAATCTTGGTCTATATAGTAAATATTTTTTTTTGTGTAACTTACAATTGCTCCTATTAGCGGACTCAATTTTTTGCTCTCGCTGTTCTTTCATTAATTCGGCATCAGTGTCGTCTACATAAGCATTTCCATCTTTAATCATTTTTTCACAATACTCGATCATGAGATCAAAGTATTGCGAAGTATGAGTAAACATATCAGGTTTAATTTCAAGCATTTTCACATCTTCTAAAATCACTTTCTCGAAATGTACATCCTCTTTTGCGGGGTTTGTGTCATCAAAACGCATTACAAGTTTTCCTTCGAACGCTTCTTGGTAGTATTGATTTAATAACGCGGCTTTGGCATGACCAATGTGCAAATAACTTCAAAAATTATGATTTAATACAAAAAAAAACAAGAATTTATTTTTTTTACCCTGAGGCTTCTGGTGGAAACCGTACAACAACTTTTCCCATTTCAGCCCCAGGAAGGTCGATAAATTTCCCCTCACGAGTCCGTCCACTTGCTGTCGTTTCTTTCGTCGCCCCATTTTTGGTTTGCGACGAATTTAAAGCATTTTTAGCCTCGTTAGGCAAATTTTCTATTGTATTATTAACGCAATCAAACGATTTAATAAAATTATACCAGCGCAACACGTTAATTGGGGCTTTTTTGCTTGAGATCAAGTCCTGCCACTGCTTATTAACTAAAAAACCGCAATATTGTGCCCTAGTTTACAGAATAAATGGGGTACTAACCGTAAAGAGAGGCAAAAACTGCAAAATCTGCAATAGTAACTTGTTTGTTCGCTAAGTAAGTTACAGGCCCTAAATCTTTATTTAAAGCGTTCAACGCTGAAGCAAATTCAGTTTTGGAGACCAACGGACCGATGGTTTGGGTCAACCAGTGATCTATATGCGTTTTCTCTTCGGCTGAGCCCCCATAAAGACTTTCATTACCTGCAGCTCTAGCCAATGCACGCAAAACTTCATTATTCGTTTCACAACTTACCTCTTTAGTAGCGTTTAATACTGCATTCTTATCAGCCCAAACCACTTCAACACTTTTGCTTTTTACCGAGTTTAAATATTCGGCAAGCAGCAAACCGCCTGAAATTCACTGTTTTAGCCCAAATACAAATTAAAAACACTCTTCTTACCTAGTGGCGGGTTGGTTTTACTACACACTAGCTTCATCTTAGCCCTACTTGGGGAGTATTGCTCAAAATGGGGCAATATGTGCTATTTTTGGTGAAAGTGCTCAAAAATGATAGGTTAGCAACTTTGACAGCCACGTGTAGTAGTTCAAACGTACCACGATCGATGACAAGGGTTGTGCATAATCGATTGTTACGTTTACGTAAGCGTGAACAGGCCTTTAGTCAAACATATGTTTTACGTCATAAAACGTCAAGCGACTTGATTAAAAATAAATAATTTTACTTTCACACAAGAGAAAATGTAATTTACAAGGAATAATGGCTGAGAATAAAATTTTCGTTTCGTTTGCTTGCCAACGGTGTTCACAACCCTTAGTATTAGATGATTCGCTACATTCTCTAAGCGAACATGTCCTAGCTGAGCTAAATCGTAAGCTTTTAACTGCAGTATTGTTTTGTTGTTTAAAGTGTAATTTCTTGCAGTTCCAATACATTCCAATCCAGAGGTAGATCTGGAATCACAAGCTACAAGTTTTGACCACTATGTCCACCCTTGTAGACTGTCAGATAGTGGAACAAATGAGTTTATGCTCGTGTCTGATGATAATTGGCAGGAGCCCCTTTCACTTAAATATAAAGCAAGTTTTAGCTATTAAACATTAAGGGTTTTGCATAATTTGATGAGTTTCAGATAAACACAACGCTTTTCGACACCCTGTCCGGAAATTCGAATATCGACCACCCGCTTTGTGACGAATGCACTGATTATTTAATCGAACTCTTAGAACAGCAGTTACAAGTCACTTTAACTGATTATGACGACTATTGTAGATATTTTAAACAGTAAAATGATTTTTCGTGGTTTTACCGAGGTAAATATACTAATTTTTATAATTTTAGGCTTCAAAACGAAGGAAGTGAGCCAAAGCTAAGTGAGTTGGAAAAAGAGCTAGAGGATCTAAAAAATGAAGAAAAACGACTAGTAGAAGAGTTAGTTTTACTCCAAAAGGAGGAGGAAGAGACCAAAAGTGATATTTTGAAGCAGGAAGAAATTTCAAAAAAACTGTCTTTGGAAGAAAAAAAATATTTAAAAGAGCATGCACGACACGTCGCCGATATTATGCTCGTCGATGACGAGGCAAAAAGTCTAGATTGCCAAATAAACACAATGTCAGCGCAACTCCAAAAACTAAAAAAAACAAACGTTTTTAACGCGACTTTTCATATTTGGTATAAAGGCCATTTTGGAACTATTAATAATTTCTGTTTGGGGCGACTACCCTCAGCCCCAGTTGCTTGGACAGAAATAAACGCGGCCTGGGGCCAGACGGCCCTTTTGCTTTCGGCCTTAGCGCGTAAAATTAACCTCACTTTTGAAAAATATAAATTAGTCCCATATGGTAATCATTCTTATATTGAGGTGCTTTCCGAGCAAAAGGAATTGCCTTTATATGGTTCTGGGGGCGTAAAGTTCTTGTGGGACACCAAATTCGACAGTGCAATGTCCGCTTTTTTGGATTGTTTGCAACAATTTCAGGAAAAGGTCGAAAACTTAGATAAAGCAAATAAAGGTTTTTGTTTTCCTTATCGTACGAATAATGGAAAAATTGAAGAAAAAAACGTTGGTGTTGGATACTCAATCAAGTAATTTTTACTATAAAATGTTTAAATTATTTATTATACTCTTCGCAGACAAAGTCAATTTTCGTCGTAGAGCAAACATTTTTGCAGATTCGTGCGTTTTATGATTTTTTAAGATTTTCATTTTTTGTCCGTCCGTCCGTCTGTCTGTCTGTCTGGTGTATGTCACGATTTCTTGTGTACACGATATCTTAAGAACCAAAGGGCAAATCCAGTTCAAATTTTCAGGAAAAATCGAATGTGTCAAGAGGAAGAGCCCTATTGTTTTTGAAAAAAATTGGGTAATAACTGTGGGGTTGAGAGCACCCCTAACCACAAAAAAAATCGTACCTGGATTATTTTTAAATAAAAAAAATTTATTTATTCAATAAAAGTAAATATTATTTGTTATCTACCTTAATGCACTGTAATTTAATTTTTAAATCTACTTATTTAGACAAAAAAAAATATTTTTGTAAAATTATCACAACACGAAGCTTTAGTACTGTGTTGCTGAAGCGTCTGTCTGACACATGACTCATTGGCTGAGTACGTTAGGCAACGAATAGTTCGAATCGATACCGTACAGACTTCGGTTCTAATCCCAGTGCCACTGCTTTGAAACTGAACATTTTTTAATTTTTTTTAAATTATTATGTTTGGAAAAAATTAATTGGTGACAATTATAAACAAAAACTTCTTTATTCGCTAACCACTGCGAAGAGTATTTAATAAAATGTTAACATTTTATAAAAAAAAAGTAATACGCATACAAATATTTGCGGAGAGTGTAAATTTAAAGCAAACACCAACCTAACCCGTTCTAGTTTTATTTTTTTTTTGTTTAAGGATTCAACTAAATTCCGAAGAGCAATGGACAAAGGCTCTAAAATTCATGCTAACCAATTTAAAATGGGGACTCGCTTTCATAGCTTCTCAGTTCAATAGCGATGGAGAAGAAATTGTACAATCCGATTAAACTTAATTTTACACCTAATAAATTATTTTGTTTTTATTTTGTAAAATAAATTTATATTTAGCCCATTTAAATTTCTTAATACGCCCCTGTCTATAAAATTAAAAAAGCAACATAAACTCAGCTTTAGTTAGTTCAAATGCGCGCATTTAATAACATAACCTCAAATTTTGACGTTTCTAAGCGTCTCTAGTAAAACAAACATAATTTTCGTGTTTTTCTACAAATAATTCATCAAAATGAATCCTTTAACGTAAGTTTATGATGCTGAACAACGTGCTGCAGCAGATTATCAACTTTTTTCTTTGTTTTTTCCAGGAATATGAAAAATGTAAGCAAGTTATCAGAACGAGAGTTACAAAGCGAGAGTAAATCATCCTGGCACGACCAATACAAGGACAGCGCTTGGTTATTCATAGGGGGGCTGCCGTACGATTTAACAGAAGGTGACATCATATGCATTTTCTCACAGTACGTCCTTAAATTACGCTTTAATCACTTTTCTAAGCTCTACTTTTGCATTTTTGTAGATATGGCGAAATTGTTAACATAAACCTAATTCGGGACAAAGACACTGGTAAATCCAAAGGTTTTTGCTTCTTGTGCTACGAAGACCAACGCTCAACGGTCTTAGCAGTGGATAATTTGAATGGTATAAAGGTTTTAAATAGGTTTATGAGAGTTGATCATGTTCAAAAATATAAGGTGCCAAAAGAAGGTAAAAAAACCGATGATGAGACCAAAAAATTATATTCTGAGGGGTGTGCTCCTAAATTGGAGCCTCTGGTGCCCAAAATAGCAACACCGGTTGAAAATTCGAGGCCGACTTTAGCTGATCAAATTGAACCTGAAATTAAGTTGCCGCAAAGATTACCTATTTATAATGTTAAAAAGGAGGAACTTTCTGATGAAATAAAAGTAGAAAATCATGAAAAAGAAGATGTACGAAGTGTAAAAGAGAAGAAAATTTCAAAACATAAGAAATCTAGACATTCGGAACGAGATTTAAGTTCAAGTGAAAAAGAGCCCCCCAAAAAGAAAAAAAGCAAACGTTCGCATACAGAAAAAGACCAAATTGATGGAAAAAAGCCGAGAAAAGATGCTAAAATATTTAAAACGAAAAAAAAGTTTTAAATTATTGTCAAACACTTTGTAAATAAATTAATTTTAAGCTTCACATTTTTTTTTTATAAATAAATTTTTATTACCTTGAAAAAAATATTCAACAGCCAGATTTTTTATATCTGCGGTTAGAACATCTATTCAGGAAGCTAAATCCACAAAATGCACACTAATAAGAGTTTAAGGTTGGCGTGGTAGCCCCCCAAAAAGCCCCTTTAATTTGCAACATTAGATCACGATGGATCTGCACCAAATCTTTCAAATAGTGCTAAATAATATTTTAAAAAGGCTACTGCAAAAATTATTCCTATACAAAAATTTGTTTGCCCCCTAAATGGCCCCTGAAGAGTAATATTTATGTTGGATTTACACCAAACTTTGTAAACAATAAGTGTTAAAAAAACTACTTCAAACTTTTTTTCCAAACAAAAATCATCTCATTTGGGGTCCTTAAAAAGGAACACACATTTTTCCAAAAAAAATGTTTTTTAGAGCCTTGTTTTGCATTTATTTCCAAAGCTTGGTGTAAATCCAACATGATTAAATATTACTTTTCGGGGGGCATTTAGAGGGCGAAGAAATTTTTTTACAGAAATAATTTTGCAGGAACCTTTTTACAATTTTATTTAGCTCCTATTTGTAAAATTTGGTGCAGATTCATAATGATCTAATGTTGCAAATTAAAGGGGGCTTTTTGGGGGCTATCACGCCAACCCTAAACTCTTATTAGTGTGCATTTTGTGGATTTAGCTTCCTGAATAAACGTTCTAACACATTAAAAATCTGGCTGTTGTATATTTTTTGTAAGAATTGCCGTTTTTTAAATTAGTTATCTTGGCAAAAAAAAAATCTCATTTAATTTGTAACTTTTATTTTTTGTTCTTTAATTTCTAAATTATTCGTTTCAAGTAATTCATAGTATTTTTTTAAGTACCCATTACGTAAATAATTAACAGCAAACATGGTGACACAACTTTGAATTCTTGCGCCCCCTAAAATTTCATTATTTTTCGTAAAAACAGCGTATTGCCCTGCAGTTATTGCTCTTTTTGGTTTTAAAAGACGAACTACTAATCCTTTTTTAGTTTGACTTAGTTCGCAAGGCACCCAATTTTGTGTATGTTGAAATAAAAAATCACATTCTAAAATCTGTCCTTTGCTTAATTCAGGGGGCTGTGAGTGAATCCAATGAGGGGGCGACGTAAAAAATAAGTCACTAAACAAAAAAGGATGTGTTGTGCCTGATGCCTAAGATAAAAAACATTTTTTAAAATTTTATTTTTTGGATTTTTTAACTTACAACAATTATGGTGTTATTTTCTGGATTTTTTCTGGCAATAAAATAAGGTTTGACTACCCCAGAAATGCGTGACCTTTGCCCCAATGTCCACTGGTGAATCCCCATATGTGTCCCAACAACTTCTGCATTACTTATATTAACAAAATTCCCTGGTTTGTCAGAAATATACTAAAAATTATTTTTTTATTTTTTGCCTTGTTTTGAATTTATTTCTAACCTCACGAATAAAATCCTGAAATTTCCTACTCCCTATAAAACAAATGCCCATGCTTTCCTTCTTTTTGGCAATTTGCCCCAAACCATTTTCAAGCGCGATTTGTTTAACTTGAAATTTTGTTAAATTTCCCAAAGGAAACATTGTTCTTCTTAAAGCTTCCTGTTTTATTTGGCTTAAGAAAAACGTTTGGTCCTTTTTATTATCTTTCGCCTTAAACATGCGAACATCTTTACTAAAAAAACCGCACATTTAGGGGGCACAATAAGCATTTTTGATCATTACCTGTATCTTTTTTATAATGTTCTAAAAATGGTCCAAAACTCGTATTAGCGTAATGCCCAGTCGCTATAGCGTCAGCCCCCAAATTCTCCCGAGCATATTTATAAAAATGGTTAAATTTAACATGTCTATTACACAAAATATCAGGATTTGGGGTACAACCAGCTTGATACTCGCTTATCAGATCCAAAAACACTTCATTCCAGTACTGTTTCACGAAATTCACGTGCCCTAACTTAATTCCTAAGATGTCACACACAATTTTAGCATCTTTGTAGTCCGCATCAGCTGAGCAGTGCCCCTTTTCATCGGTTATGTCCCAGTTTTGCATAAAAACACCTTCTACGTGAAAACCTGCAAAAATCGCAGAGTTAGGGCAGATTTTAGTGTTTTAAATGAAAAAGTACCTTTCTTTTTAAGCAATAAAGCTGCAACGGCGCTGTCGACGCCCCCCGAAACGCCTACACACACCTTTTTAATCATTGCTACTACAGCCCCATTACAACATAAACATAACCTTACTTTTGGTTACGTTACGGAATCGATTGTTCTAGCACAACCCTGAACATAATGCCCCGTTCACATCTTAACCACATACTCGACTTTTGACGTCTATGGTATTTACATAACCAAAACAAAGCTCAAGAATGTCGGACGAAAAGTACGATTATTTCTCAAAACCCGACGGTGAAGACGTCCTAAACAAATTCCAGGCCTTATTCAAGCCTACTGCAGTCACTGCTTTGGGTGTAGCAACTGTAGACGTCCTGCTGTGGTCACATCCAAAGGGGTATGTTAAGACATTGGGGCGATATGCTTACATCACTGCCCCCTTCTTTGGGGCCATGTCTGCCTTCGTTTTGGGGTCTAATATGGTCGGAAGTGCGCGTGGGAAAGACGACAAGTTGAACTGGGCCGTGGGGGGCGCTGCAGCGGGGGCTATGGTTGGTGTTTGGAAAAGACACCCTGAGACCGCTTTTGTGATGGCTGGAATATTGGGATTCTCGGCTTGGTTTAAGAAATATTGTCATGAGAAGGGGTATGTGTTGATTCCAACGGAGCACAAGTATTATTCTGGATACAAGGCGCATACGTATGATTTTACGCTTACTAAACCTATTAAGGGGAATTGGACCACTGGAAAGGAGGAATAAGGTTTTTATTTAATTAATTTGTATATTATTATTTATAGAGAGCTTGTTTAATAAATGGTTAAACTTATTTTTGCGTTTTTGTGCCCCAAAATTGTGATTTAAGAAAAAAAAAAAAAAGTGGTAATCATTTTTTTATTTAGCTAAAATCTTATAATTACAACACAAAACACTTTCTAGGTTTAAATTAGGGCTTATAATATCTAAAAATCAGACTAGATGTTTTTTTAAGTGTACGTTTTTGGGTTTTTTTATTTTTTTTTTCAAAAAAAATTGGCACAACAAATATTTGAAATATTTATTTTTTAATGTGCACCATTCTGTTTTGGGTGTGAATTTTCCACAACTTTTTCTTCTTCATCAGATTCTTCTTCTTCATATTCTTCGATTATTTCTTCAACTTCTTCTTCGTCGTCCTCTACCTCTTCGTCATCTTCTTCCTAAATAAAAAAAAAAGCAATAAATTATCAGTAAATTACTATCCATTCACAGTTTAAAAAAAAAACAGAGTCACCTATGAGAACTAGAAGCTTTTTCTTTGATCAGTTGAATTTACCTCAAAGTTGGCATTACATTTCAAGTCATTAAAAATTGAAAAATGCCAAAAATAATGACAGTTACATAAAACAGGCGTAAAAATTGGAAAAACGAAACAATTTTCGCTTGAGATGTGAGAATTTACAAAAAAAATTGTAGACATTTTTGTAAAAGTGTTAATTTATCCTATGATACCTAAGTTTCTTAACAGTGAGAACTTACGTAAATAATGCCTATTTTGTGTAAACTTTTGAATTGTTTAATGATTAGTGCATTATAAAGTAATTTAATAAAAAAATAAACACTTTTGTATGTTGAGACCATTGTTTTTGATTCAGATGCCCTGAACATGTTTTTAAATGCATTTTTTAATTTTTTTGAGTTTTCTTACATAACCAGCAAACACAAGTGACATTAATGACAATATACAGGGTAAAATCTGTCACCCTATGGCTTGCCTACTCGGTTTTTTTTTTAAATTGTAATTGGATAGTAAGTAAGTAGATTTTTTTGTTTTTTAAATATTTTTTCTTTGCGTTTTTATTGGTTTTTTTTCTTTTTATTTGTTCTTACCTCAGAAGTGTCATTTTGTTCAGCAGAAACAACAGCAATTTCGTGATTATCATGTCCGTTTTCTACTGTACCCCGTATTTCATTTTCTTGAATATCTTCATCGCTATCTTCATTTATTTCATTAATTTCTTCATCTTCTTCTTCCTCATATTCTTCTTCTTCTTCCTCTTCTTCTGATTCATTGTTTTCTTCCTCATTTTTATTTATTTCTTGTTCCTTGGTTTTATTTATTACTTTTTTATTTTCTTCTTCGTTAGTATTTTGAACAACTTCGTTTACTGTTTTTGTATTTTCTTGAGCTGTGTTTACATCATCTAACGCTAATTCGATAATATTATCAATTTCTTCACATATTTCTCTATTTTCATCATCGTTCAATGTTTTTTTGTTATCATTTGCAGTTTCGTCTGAAAATTTAAAAGTTGTAAAAAACATCCGACTATTTTCTAGAATAAATGATTAGGTAAAGAATAGGTTTAGCTACATTTAAGTGTACAAGAAATAGAGTTTAATGATTTTTTACTTGTTTTAATAATGGCATAGTAGCCCAATTATTCTAATTAAAATTTGTAGCTTCCTTAGAAAAAAATCCCAACCAAGATCTGCTTATGCAGGTTTGTAGGCACTACCCCCAGGAATATAAAAGTGAAAAATTTCCAAAAAATTCCCGTTTAGCCCCCATCTTGCATAGAAGTGAGGAGTTAGTTTTTTGTTAATACCTAAACTATTTGGCACTTTTAAAAAAGGTTTTAAAAATTTTTAGGAACATTATTTTAATAAGAATACAATCATTTTTAAAAAAATAATAAATCACCAATATTAACGATTCTGTAGCTCTTTGAAAATCACCTTATTTTATCATAATCGTCTATCTTAGTCATAGAGTCCTGAAGCATAGATTGCAGCGTTCTCTGCAGGACCAAATTACCACATTTTCAAAGTGCTATAAAATCGTTAATATTGGTGATTTATTATTTTTTTAAAAATGATTGTATTCTTATTAAAATAATGTTCTTAAACATTTTTAAAACTTTTTTCAAAAGTGTCAAATAGTTTAGGTATTAACAAAAAACTAACTTCTCACTTCTATGCAAGATGGGGGCTAAACTTCACGGAAATTTTGTGGGAATTTTTCACTTTTATGTTCCTGGGGGTAGTGGCTACAAACCTGCATAAGCAAATCTTGGTTGGGATTTTTTTCTGGGGGCATTATTAGAATGATTGGGATATAGTCTAAAATGAAGTTTAATTATTATTAAAAATGAGCGCACAACATTAAAATAAACATACCTTTATAATAATTTAAAATGTTGAAAACTAAGTTAAAAAAATTAAAACTATTTATAAAAACAACTTTTATTAAGGAAATAAAACCTATAAGTATCATTTATTCTAGAACAACAACAATTAATTAACAATCTAAAATAGTTATTTATGTATCAAGTGGGCAACCAAATTAAATGATTTAAAAATGCGGAAATATTTATTTTTTGTTTTTTTTATGCCCCTATTTTAAAAAAAGATTACAGTTTAAACTTACCGCCATCAAAATTAATAACAGAAAGTGTCATTTTTCCCGCCAAAACCACGGCAGGGTCGCCACCATTATTTTTAATATTTTCTGTTTCAATATTTGAGTCAGATACCAATATTTGTGATTGTGAAGTCAAGGGCCCCTCGAGGTATATTTCTTTAGGGGGCTCCACAACAGGATTAGTTTTTTTAACCTCCAAAATTGGAGATTCGGCTCTATTCCACTTTGTTCCGTTTTCACAACTCGCCGATGTTTCCATTCCCATTATTTTAACCGATGGTTCGTCTTTTTTTAATTGTCCGTTTGATAAACCGCCGTTACCCAAAGGTTGCTCTAATTGCTGTAAAAAAAATTGTTAAACCCACATCGCAAAATTAGAAAATGCCACAAAAAGACATGCTTTTATGCTAATAAAAATGGTCATACAAAAGTTGCTTGTATAAATAATTATACAGGTCTAAAAATTGGCGCATAAACGCTATGATACGTTGTTGGGGCATTCTCAAAAATCCGTAGAAAAATACAAAAATCCATCTGTTAGATTCATGGAGAAAAATTCGAACAAAGTTGCATAAGTTCGGCAACACTGATTGTGAAATACGTCTTAAAAACTCATCTAGATTACATTTTTGCATTAGATCATATTGACATTGTAGTCAGCTTCATTTTATAATTTTTTTGTAAAATTAAACCGTTTTTAAAAATGTAATTTGATCATTTAAAAGATGGGCAAATGGTAAAATAATTTTAGATAGATTGTGCCTTTGTTTTTAGCCATTTCTTTCGTTAATATGTGCTGTTATCTTCAAGATGTAAGCGTTTAAAGTTTCGCACTTTGGAGCCTCATATCTCCAAGGATATGTGAGATAGATTTTTTTTTAAATTTTCTGGGGGTCCGTAGGCATGCCCCAACAACGTACCATCGCGTTTATGCGCCAATTTTGGGACACATTGTAGAAATCAAAAGAAAACACCAAAAAAATCAATGCAAAAGTTACTAAAAGAAAAGCGTCGAAAATTAAAAAAGCTAAACGACAAAAATATGTGATACCTGTTGTAATTCGTTCATTTTACGTCGAGTCTCTAACTCAAGATCGACTTCTTCCAATAATGCACTCATTGCATTTACAACTACGAAAAGAAACAAAAAAAATGCTCGATTTTTTTACATAAAAAAATGCTTGTTTTTTACACAACAAAGAAGTGTTTTAAATACCTGACGTGTTCCTATCGACAAAGAAGTGGACTTTTTTGAGAAAAAATAGTAAAACAAACCCAAAAAATACAAAAAAAGAATAAAAAAAACATGTCTACTCAAAAGTAAAGATGCTAGAATACGTTCCATTAGCGATGACGCAATATGACGCCAACAAAGACAAAATAACATCTAGTTTCCATGGTTTTGAAGTTTTGACAACTAAGTGTTAAAATAGTATATTAAAACATTGAGTTTTATAAGGAACGTTTTTTAGCACGCGTCCAGGTTTGGAAAAAGAGCCGCGCAGCGGCGAGTTTTCCAATGGACAAGTGGTAAAAAACGCCTTATAAAACGAGTTTTTTATACTATTTTTTATATTTGCTTCATTTAATTCATTAAAAATCATTTTTAATTTGAATTAAAAATTCAACATGAAACTTTGTTTTTATGACCAACCTTATAGCATAACATTGACATTTTGAAGTAAAAAATAAATCAAAGTTAGACATATTGAATAATGACATTTGTAAACTTTACTCATTAAATACTGAATGAATAGGCGTTTTTGAGAAAATGTAACCATTGATATCGTTTCTTCAATTCTTCTAGTTATTCTCTCTACAAAAAAACTATGTCCCCCGATTGAATATAATAGTAAAATTTGTAAATAAAAAGTACCTTGCAAGAAAAGAATTCATCTTTTTGCATCAGGAAAACCAACCAATAAAATAAAATTTTTGGTTTAATAATGAAGCAATTCAGAAACTTTAAAAAACCAAATTTCGGGTTTCATAATGTGCATATACGCTAAATAAGTATCTCTAGTGGCGCCCCCAAAAACGAACTATCGATAGTCAATTTCATAGAAAGTGACAAAACTGGTTCTATGATCTTAAGATAAACTTCTGTTGTTCAAATGTCACGCGTAGTCAAGTGTGCGATGCGGAACTATCGATAGTCACGTAGGTGGCGCGCACATCGATAAAATGAGATACTTACTTAGCGTATTATAGAACGCAAACATAAAAAAATAATTGTTTAAACGTCAAAACCATGGAAACTACGAAGCCATTTTGTCTTTATTGGCTTCATACTTTTTTCAAACAGTTTCTTTACTTTTGCAAACCAAATAACTAAAAAAGAAGCAATAACAACTCAAATAATTAATTAAGCATGAAAAAAAGCCATCCATCAATCAGGAGGGACCTAAAAAAGGAGTGGGGGGTCACACCTGCAGTTCAAAGGGCACTTTAGCCATTTGATCTACGATTCTCTCCATGGCCCTCTCTGTTTCCCGTAGACGCATGCGCAGTTGATCCAATTCTACGTCCCCTGTGGAAATACGACCTACTTTACTACTAAATGAACTACTCCAATAACCTAACATCCCTCCTGAGGACGGTGGACATTGACAAATGACAAAATAACAACAAAAATTGGAAATAATAAAAAATTGACGTAAAAAATAATTGTGAAATGGGGGATTTGAGATAAATGACAAGTTAATAGCTTTTACAGTTTCTTTTTATTAAGGGCACGGTTTTGACAATTTGTTTTTTACATTTTAAAGTGGTTTTTAAGAAAAAAACACAAATTAAAGTAAATTTTAAAAGATTCGATGTAGTAGGCTTTGCAAAACCACGCCCTTAAATATTTTAAATTAGTGTGCATTGGTATATTTTTCTGTGATTCAATAAACAAGGAAAAACTTACTTGCATCTCGTTCTTTCCATCCTTTTTTTGCCGCATTGAATTTTTTTATTAATTTTAAGAACATTTTTAGGGGTTTTAAGGGCGATTTATAGAACGTTACTTTCACTTTACTTCGTCGTAACTTTACTTTCGCGTAACTTAACAAATTTGATATAAAACAAAGATTCTCTCCAAACCACACTTTATTTAGAAAAATCTGAATTTCGACAGCTAAGCTGTCATCTTCAGCAGAAGATAGAATTATAACTTCTGCTGAAGATGACAGCTTAGCTGTCGAAATTCAGATTTTTCTAAATAAAGTGTGGTTTGGAGAGAATCTTTGTTTTATATTAAACATTCGCCACAGAAATCATCAAATATCCAATTAACAAATTTGCTTGATTTATAGATTGTAAAGTTGGGAACAGGTATGCGCATGTGTCTGAACTCGCGACTTCTGACTATTTACACCTGGGCGGTAATTACGGAATATCGCTTCGTACGAAACCTACATAAGAAGACCAGCAGGTTTCGTACGAAGCGATATTCCGTAATCACCACCCTTGACAATAAGGGTGAATATCACATTTTTGCAAATTTTGCGCATGATCGGTCAAGCTCGGCTTTTGACAGTATTACTTACAGCTAAATGAATCAGCAAAGTAGCGTTAAAGTGAAGTATAAATTTGCTATAAATACATTCCCATGTATTTTATTTAATTTTCTGTAAAGTTACGCCGAAGTAAAGCGGAAGTAAAGTGAAAGTAACGTTCTATAAATCTATAAATGAAAAAAACTTACCTAATTTACTTCCATTGGCTTCTTTTTGCAATCGATATTTTTGCTGTGTTTCAAAAACCTCTTTTCGGAAATTTAAGTCAGCTTCAATTTCAGAGTATAAATTCCCCCCTGGACCAGTTGGTTGTTTCTTAAAAACAACCTAAAAGTCCACATTTTTTAATTTTTAAAAAACACTTTTTATTTTTTTTTATTTTACCTTCATGAGGGTATATGTGAAAAATATGACAATGCCAATGGTGTAAATGGGCATAATAATGCCCATGCTCCCAGCACCTTGTTTGGGAGGGGGGGTCACATGCCCAGCGCCCCCAATTGTGGGGCGCATTCCTGGAATAGGGCCTGGCTAAAATAAAATAATATTTGCAATCGATACAAATTTAATTTTATGTTCATCATAGTTTAATTTATTCATGGAAAAATGCCAAATATTAAGTAAACATGTATTCTGCAAAATTGGACAATACAAAAATAGATTATTCTCGTAAATCTATTTCTAGGAACACAAATTGTAATAAAAGTTTTGTAATGATTTATAATTGATGCATTATTTTAAAAAACTTTATTTTGTGTTCGCGTAAAGTTTGCTTTTTCTTGATATGGCAAATAGGTGGGAAAAATTAAAGACATATTTTTGCGTAAGACTAGACTCTCTTTTAAAATTTCTATGTCCCTGACCACTTTATTCAAAAACGGTGCAGTTTCTCAGAAATTATAAGTATAAAAAAAGTTTTCACTTAAATTGGGGTATTGAAAAAATAAACAAAATTACAAAATTCTTAAAGATAAAAAAAATTACATGCAGTTTTTATCAACACTACCAGTATTTAACCTATTTTAAAAGGGGCCCCAAATTTCAAAATGGGTTTCAAATGACCGTTTTTATTACCTTTATTGATTGTACAAATTTCATAATGGTTAGACAAAACATTTGGTAAATATTTACGATTACGTCTTTTTAGTCTATCTGCTTAAAGGCCATTATTTCCAAAGGGGGGCACTTTTTCAAAAAACTGTTTTTACCAAATGTCTTGAATTTTTCTCAGCTATTTGTCATATTAAAAAAAACAAACTATACGCGGACACCCTGTATGTTAAAATGGTGTGAATTTAAAAAATGGTAAAATTACAAAAAACTCACCCTTCCTTCGACAATTCTTGGTGGGGGTCTAGAGGGGCTATACCCCTGAGATTGGGGTATAGCCCTACCCCTTTCCCGAAAAGCGGGATGCACCATTTCCGGTTTTACATTAGCTGATCTTTCTTGTCGCACATCTAAAATATTTTTATGCTTAAAAAACATAAAAAATTTAAAACAAAACTAAATGGAGCGTATTCGTAGAAAAATTGGTTGGGGTAACCTAGGATATATGTCATACCACCCGTCGTTCCAGATGTTAACTGACATTACTTCTGAATTTTATACTTTTATCAAATATAAGGCTAATATACCCAAAAACAACAAACTGCAGGTTTAAAACATTCTACGTACCAGCTACAAGGTTTGTATAACATTTACGGATTGTTTTACAACTTCAATTCTTCATAATTAGGTAAAAAAGGACATAATGACTCATTTACAAAGGTACATTTAATGTAAAATCCGTGCATCCAAAAAAATGCGGATTATTTTAAACATTCACGGAAATCCTTTTGCAAATGAGTCATAATTTGCTTTTTTTACCTAATTATAAAGAATTGAAGGTGTAAAACAGTCTCTAAATGTTATACAAACCTTTTATATTGTGCATTAAATGTTTTAAACCGGCGGCAGTTTGTTGTTTTTTGGTATATTAGCGTTATATTTGATAAAAGTATAAATTCAGAAGTAATGTCAGAGCATCTGGAACGACGGGTGGTATGACATATATCCTAGGTAAACCAAACCAATTTTTGTACGAAAACGCTCCATTACAAGAAAAAAAAAACATTTCGTCACCCCAAACACATAGTTAGTACAAAAAAAAACCAAATAAAGACCAAATTAGAATAAAAAACTAAACTGCAGCTTACTGTCTGTTAATTTCAATGTAATTCTATGGGGCACCCCTAATTGCCACGGGTTAACCCCAAAGTTATGTTTCAAACATAAGGAACCATTTAAAGAACGTAATTCAGTTAGGATTTGCTTAACATTAGCTCCTAACGCAACCTTTTCTTTTAAAACATCAGACAAATCGATTCCGCAAGTTGCGAAAATCTCTTGTTGACACTTTGCTAGCATTATTTTTTGGGGCAACTGCCCCTCGTCGAGTTTTTGTGTTATAGAACCGCATATTTCCGTCATTATCTTTATAGTGTTGATATCTTTCTCAGAAATAACATCGCAACAACCTGATAGATGCATAAATGATTTTTGGGTGGATTAGGTAAAATTTAAGACTTACCTGATGCTTTATCCATTTGATTAGGTCGTATTTGTTGGCTAGCATTTCCGATAAGCATGGGGTGTAAAACTTTAGGCCATAATACAGCAAAACACCCCACAACAATCACCAAGATAAACAATGTTTTCTTAGGGCTAAAGTCACTTTCAGCAGATGCTGGTGGTACTTGGTAGTACAGATTCGGATTTCGGGGTCGCTCATTCATTTTCGTGCAGCTTTACTAACTGCGCGTCGTTGTATGCAAATTTTGGCACAAGTTGCAATAAATTTGGCTAAAATACAAAAATAAACTTAGCACGGCCAACTGGATAAATACGACCTACGCTACGCTACACAACATCAATTGTTTTATTGATGGAATTTGCATAATTTTGACTACTTATAATGATAAACATAGATTAATTACCAAATAAACTAAAGCCATAGCAATATTTACCTTAAATTAGGGGTTTTATTGTTAATTTGGGTGCATTTTGCAGCCCCTGAATCGAATTTCGATCACTTCGTTTGACGTCTGTCAAATGAGCTGTCAAAAAGCGTCATGGCGACAACATGGCGCGAAATTTAAAATTTCGTTTTTAAAACACCACATCAAAACCAATGATAAGAGAATTAAATAGATATAATATAAACTAAAATTATTTGCTAAACTGATAAACAAATCTTTAGGAGGGTTAGGAGAAGTGTTTATATTTACCTTATCTCTGATAGGGTGACAAGAATAATAACACTAACTGGTAAATTTTTTTATTTACCTTAATCACGTATTTTGCTTTAAAATTGTAGACTGTTTTTAAAATAAATGTATCCCTTGGACATGATACGTTATTGTAATGTTAAACGTATACACAAGTTTGCGTGAAGAGGGGGCAACATCAACATTACTTGCTGGGTGATACTCAAATATTGTGCCGCAGAATTTAAATGATGCTCCATCTATTTAATTGTCTCATCATTGATCAAAACTGTCAATAAAGCAAAGAAAATGTTGTGTAAAATTTATTTCTATAATAAACATAACATGTAAAAATAAATTATAAAATATTTTAGTGTATTAGGCAATACAAAGAAAACTTCAAAAAATCTACTATCTAGATAAATACTGTACAATTAATACGAATTTAATTTTAAAAAATATTTAAGTACAAAATGTTAAAGCTTATTTATTTTTTCTTCTCATTTTTAGAAGCATTATTTTTCAAACTGGTTGATAATTTCTTAAGAGGTCGAGGTGAAATACTAGTAGATTCGATATTTTGTCCCATCACATTAGAATTATTAAACCAAACACCTTTTGAAGATCCTTCACCTTAAAAAAAAACACATTTTGATATACAGGGTACTTAAAAAAAAAATGCGACCTACCTCTTTTGTGTGATTCGTTAGACTGATCTAAAAGAAGAGCATCAGTGAGCATAGAGAGGGAGGAGGCATCCCCCCCACCCCCAGAATGTACACTACCCCCTCCACTGTCCAAGGGGTTGTATACTTTGGCTAAAAAATCCTCGAAAGTGGTTGCATTTCGGTGAGATGTTACCACTGTCTCCAAAGAACGAGCGCGCTCCTCATAACTAAATAAAATTATTTTTATTATACAGGGTGTTACCAAATAACTAAAAAAATTCAGGGGGTAATACCTAAACCCATTTTAAGAAAAAAAGTTCATTTAAACATGTGTCCAAAAATCCTTCGTTTCTGAGATACAGGTGTCAAAGTTTCTCAAAAAAAATTTTAATCTTAAGATTACTAAAAGGCTAAACCAGATAATTATTTGAAATAATAATAAAAAAAAGGAATTAATTAACCCTTCATTGTTAACTATGTTTTATTTTCATTAACATAAAAAGCCAAACTTAAAAAAGAAATTTTGTTCCCTTTGGGCAATGAATTTTTTTCTCGAAAACGGTTAGTTTTATGAAAAAAGAAGAAGACATTAATTTTAAAGATCATATTTTAGGGCTTCTAATTATTTTATGAAAATACCAAAAAAGTAACACACAAAAAAGTTGGGGGTGAACAACCCCCATGGTACCCCCAAATGTGCGCCTTCCAATTATAATTTTTATTTTTTTTCTACCGTACTTTATGCCTAATGGTAAGAAAATTACCCGTGCTAAGTTTTAAATAAATATCTTGTTTAGTTTCTTGGTAATCTCAAAAAAAAAGTTTTTTCTTAGAAACTTTGGCACCCTGTATCTCAGAAAAGAAGGATTTTCGGACACATGTTTATATGAACTTTTTTTCCTAAAATGGGTTCAGGAATTACCCCCTGAATTTTTTCCTAGTTATTTGGTAACACCCTGTATTAGATTAAAAATTAAGGTGCAGGATTTTGTTTAAGGGCCGAGTTGACTTACTATTGTTGGTAATGTGTCAAAGTATTCCTCTTAGCTCTGCTGGCACACAAACACGTAGCTCGTACTAACCCAGCTAAAATATCACTTTCGACAATGCATTCATTGAACAATACCCCAAAATAGGGGTGCACTCCCCCATCCCCCTTGCAGTTCACCACCACCCTGTTGAGGTTATGTTGGAGGGGATAAATGGTTATTAGAATATCACAGAACTCTGTTGGAATGATGTCACGACGGTAATCTCTAGAGTGCTCTGACCACACGATGTGCACTTCGTCGTTACCTAGGTGACGGATCTATAACATAACAACAGTACTTGTCAAAAAAGACGCCGCCAGCAAGAAAGTTAAAATAAAACAGCAAATAACGTAATAAAAGTCAAGTTTAAATGAGAAAAACACTCTTTATGGTAAAATTAAGGTTAGAATTGTGTTTTTTAAGTGATTTTCACCGAGAATTACCTTGTTATGAACAGCTTCCGGCGTATCTCCAGGCATCCTAGTAGCCACATGGAAAATAGCTTCTAAAAAGCTAGTAGCAGCATAAGGGGCTGTAGATCCAGTACTCCCCTGTCTTTGCAGCCCCCCTAAAAATCCGGTATGTGTCTCCAACTCTATCTCCCAGGCTAAACCTGCTAAAAACTGTTCATACGCTGCACTACCACCTTGGTTTGATAAAATTGAGTTTTTGTCTTCTTGTCCTGGACCCACGTAGATTACCGCAACCTGAAACAACATTTTACTAGTTTTTGTACTTACCTTACGTAAACCTACAGGGTGTTATTTTGTAGACTTTACTAGCGTTTTGCTCAGCTATGTGCAATTCGATTTCCATGAAAATTTCTGGAGTGACCATTTAAGAACTGTGCTTGCGACTGGTAAATACAAAATTTAAATTGGTTTATTACTTTTGCGGATAAGGACACTCATTACCTTTTTCTTACATTTTTCTGGTAATATTTTTTTTTTTTAGAAAAAGCTTTATTATTTTACATTTAAATAATTTTTTACATATTAATTAAAAATCTCGGTTGTTTTAAAATAAATTCATAAAGTTTCTTAAAATACCTGGCTAAAATGGTTTTTTTTTTTATTTAGGCAGGCGTTGAATTTGTTTTGCTCTTATGACACTCATTTTTTTGACGTTATTAACAATAAATCATGATTGTCATAATTTGTCAACACAATAAGAACACAGAAAAGTTTTAAATCTGTAGCCCACTTACCTAAAATAATTAATAAAAAAAAGACTAAATCAGCCGACTATGTTGGGAAAAGTTATTAAATTAATTAAATCGATTATAAAGCAATGGTAAGGTTTATTAAAAATGTAAAACATGATTTGTACGTAAAATAATCCAAATTTTCCGAAAAAAAATAATTATTAACATAAAAATCGATAAGTATGACAGTTACTGATATTTTCGGCAAAACCATTAGAGCAATTAAAATATTGTATTTACCAGTCGCAAGCACAGGTCTTAAATGGTCAGTCTAGAAATTTTCATGGAAATCGAATTGCACATAGCGGAGCAAAACGCTAGTAAAGTCTACAAAATAACACCCTGTATTACCTTGTGTGTCTCACGACACCGCTGCCCATCCAAATTTCTCAATTCACGTAAAAGTCTCTCATTCTTCTCTAATAAATGCAAATCCTTTCGTCGTTCCCATCCAGTTAGGCATAATTGTGAAAATAATAGCCTACACTGTTGAAATTTACTTTCTAAATATTCCCCCTCTCTAAAATGTGCCGCCTGTGGGCGTGTCATAGCAACGCCGAGCATAGAGTGCATATGTTGTGTGTATCTATGCTCATCCAACTCTGTGTTACGTTCAGAGATCACAGAGGCGATAGCTTCTTGCTCTATGTCCGTGGATAAGGGGCATTGTGAAGGAGTGTTTAGTTTTGGAGTGTCTTCTAAACATTCTGGGGAGGTGTGGCCTAAATATTGGAGGAGCTACAAGAAACAAATTAAAACTAGAATGGGTAGAAGTCGAAACGAATAGAAGTTACTCTTCGCAAATGAGTAGCTCGAGTAGAATTCGGATTCGGTAAAAGTGCGATTTTAAATTTCGTTAACGAAGAGGATAAATGTCAGTTTTGACGTTTAACATATTTGAGGTTATTTGTTTTGACAGCTGCTTTTGTTTCTTTGGTTAAAATATTTTTGGCATGGCCTTCTTGACCGAATCGTGACGTAATTTGGACTTAGAAGTATTTTGCTGCTAAAATCATTAATTTTTTGTTTTTTTAACCTCACTGTCTACATTTACAAAAAAAACGGACAAACATTTTTGATAGAAAATTAAATTTTCATTAATTTTGTATAGAATAATTTTTTTGTAGATTGAATAATAACGGAGATAGGAGGTTTTTTTGTGCTGGGGGGTAATTGGGGGGTCGGACAAAAAAACTAACGAATACTTTTTTGTAAAGAATTAAATTTTCTATGTTTTATGTCGAATAATTTTTTTTGTAAATTTAATAATAGTTGAGCTACAATTTTTTTTTTATTTGGGGGGCTTAAAAGGGGGCTTTGTAGTAATTAGATTCTTGCCAAAAACAATAGGGTTCTTCCTCTTATGGAGGTAGATTTTTTCTGAAAAATTGAGTTTGATATCGCTTTTGGTTTTTAAGATAGCGCGACCACAAGAAACGTGACAGACAGACAAACGGACGGACGGACAAAAAATGAAAATCTTAAAAAGTCATGAAACGCACGAATCTGCAAAAATGTTTGCTCTACGACGAAAATTGACGATTTTAGGATTTTCTGATCGATTGCAATATACTCTTCGGACCTAGTCTTGCGAAGAGTATAATAAACGTTTTTTTGACAAATTAAGCAAACATACATCATCCAGTTGGTCAAAATCCGGTGCGCTGTTGTGATGCTCCGGTAAGACATTGGGAGATCTATGTCTCATAGCTCTCTGTGGTGACACATTCTGACAGTTCAACATGAGACTCTCAGGTGGCTGACATTGTTGCATGTTGCCAACGTTACTACCTATGTCGTCACAATAAACAGTTGATGGTGTTTTGTACAAGATGGAAGCATCCCAACTTGACTTTCCAGAGAGGTCCCGGAGTATTACCCGGACTTGCTTGCTAGCTGTTGTTAGACCAGCTGTTACCCCCCCTCCTGGTAAATCTAACGTTGGTAATTCCACTAAACTACCTATTACGTTCTTGTTTAGCATAAACAACTGCAAAAAAATCGTTTTTTAATTTTTTCCATTTTTTTCCACTAGTCTACTCGCCGCATAGAAGGAGTTCAACTTTTTTTTGGACCCACTGGCACACCAAGCTTAATCGAAAGAGCTTTTTTTTTACTACCGAAAAAACTTGGTGTCCCAAGCCAAATCATGGGCCTAACTGCGGTAGCCCCTTTTAAAGATGATATTTTAGTGACATTTTCACATTTAAATACAATTAATTGTCAAAAACTGTCGTCTTCCAGTTTTGGGGCAAAAAAAGGCTGTTTTCAGTGGAAAATAGTGAATTCTTTTAACAGTATTTAATATGAACCAACCAACTAAAGGGATACATAATATAAAAATGGGACAGCTCCTTATTTTTACCAAAAAATGAATTATAGAGCAAATGTGAAGATCTATCTTTAATTACAGTGAAAAAAGATAAAAACGAATGTTAATCCCAAGATTTTAGCTTACAATAAGTGTTCGTGTTAAAAAAAACACGAAAAAAGTCGTCCGTACTAAAAAACGTAAGCATAACTCAAGCGTAACTATCTGTTTTTTATATTTTGCAGATTTAAGAACTAATATTGGGTGGTAGAAAGTTTTTGTGCTATTTTTGGAAAGGTATTTAGATGCTTCTTTAAATACTGTCAAAAAAATTCAGTATTTTTCTCTGTAAAATGCCTTTTTATCGCCCCAAAATTGGAAGACGTCAGTTTTGACAATTAATTTCAATTGATAATTTTGTGAGCCCCATTGGGCCAATTTGGACGGTAAAAATATCATTTAAAAGATAGAAGTATTCCTAACAGTCCCGATTTACACAGAGTTCACCTTATGCCTGTATTTGCCCAAAATTAAATGTGAAAATGTCACTAAAATATCATCTTTAAAAGGGGCTACCGAAGTTAGGCCCATGATTTGGCTTGGGACACCAAGTTTTTTTCGGTATTAAAAAAAAAGCTCTTTCAATTAAGCTTGGTGTGCCAGTGGGTCCAAAAAAAAGTTGAACTCCTCCTATATGGCGAGTAGACTACACTGGAATCTTACCTGTATGTTGGAACAATGGAAAATGTTAACATTAAGGTCATCACATGTAAGATTAGGGACATCATCATGTTCCACTACTAGAGAGCTGAGTCTAGCAGCGCCTATAGCCATGGGGAAGTGCCCCAGGTATGTCACTAGGTGAGATAACACACTCTTGGCACATAAGGTGATAGCTTGCTGCGTGTTTGGGGAGTAGGAATGTTGAGAGTGTTGGATATCGTCTATTATTATGTTGGGATCAAAGTTATCGTCTAGAGAAGGCTGTGTCAGTCCGCCTTGGTTTTCTATTTGGTTTGTTATTATCTTGTAAAGCACCTAAAATTACGAAAAAAACAAATTGTCTAAAGTTCTTAAAGCACGCACATAAAAAAAACAGTAGGTAGTAATTTTAAAACGTTTTCTTCAAAAAAAAAAATTTGTACAGAACAAATTACGTAGAACCGTACTGCGCACTCCAATTTAAATACTTCTTATAATCGCACTCATTACAACACGCGCTATAATTTTTTAAAGCTTTAATAACATCATTTAAGCAAACTTCACGTAGATTTTTAGCACACTGACCACTTTTTAAAATGTGTAACTTTTCACGAATAACACTCATGTCGATTTCCTTGCAAACAACTTTAATGTCACTTCCAGAAAAATACAAAGTTTCTTTCTGGATTAATTGCTTCAAATCTTCAGGTTTAAGCTTTTGCTCCCAGTTTTTGATGTAATGCCTGAAAATGGCGTATTTTGCATCGTTACTTGGTAGTGGTACCAAAATACGTTTCTCAAAGCGACGCAAAAGTGCCGTGCTTAGTTTCCAAGGACTATTACTCGAAGCCAACACAAAAATATGCTTATTTTTCGACACTATCCCATCCAAGCACGTTAGTAGTTCACTTTTAAACCGTAACGAGGCCTCATGGTTGTTATCACTTCCGGTTGAGACCAAGGAATCAATTTCATCAATAAAAACAACGCAAGGGGCGTAGAAGTCAGCCAAGTCGAACAGGACTTTCACCATTTTTTCAGAATCGCCGCGCCACTTCGAGACAAAGGTACTGGATGTTACGTTAATAAATGTCATGGCAGCTTCGCAGGCTAAGGCTTTGGCTAATAGGGTTTTGCCAGTTCCAGGAGGGCCGTATAACAGTATCCCTTTCCACATGCAACAAGATTTGCTAAACAAATCAGGATACATGACAGGGTAGATGGTGGATTCTTTTAATAGTTCTATAGCATCGTCTAAGCCCTTGCAATTCTCCCATTTTATTCCCAAATCGTCTGGTATAAAGTCTCTGACTATTTGATCAGCCATTTCTCTCCATTCAGGGGTGTAACCCTTAAAGTTGTGTAAGGGTTGACGCTCTGTTTTGTTTACTACGTTGGGTTGGGTTTTTTCTGAAATTGAGATGATTTCAAATTGAAAGTCCTCACTTTCTGATTTGCTGTTTTCTGTTTTTGGTTGGATCTTCTTTTTTTTGGTTTTGGCGCTTGCGACACGTAGTTTTTTGTCGTCTTCGATGAATTTACGGATTATCTTGGGTTCGCGTTGAAATTTCGTAAAATAGTAGCTCTGATATTCTTGTAGAATAATCTCCAAATCAACATTGTCGCAAAGTTGATACGAATCCAAGTTTAGTTGCGCCTCGTTTTCTAAAGTTTCCGCACTGTTTAGTAAATTATTCTCACGCAAATAGCTTTGTATAAGGAGTAGAATGGATTTTTTACGATCTTGACTTTCTTTTTTGTTAAACTCGCGATTATTTAACGCAAGTTTGGAGTTTTTGGGTTTTACTGCATCGCACATTGTCAAAAACACTATTGTTTACAATCTAACTTCAAAAATTAACAAAATAGACATTGCTTAGCAACGACCAAACAAAATGCGTCGTTGCCAGGATACGCAACATTATCGCCTACTTAGATACTCACTGTGAAAACTTGGAGTAATAAACAGCTTCCCCTAAGGTGCACAGGGCCGTATTCAGGATTTTGTAAGAGTCTACTGGGGCCCAAATGCATACACCATTCTCCAAGACATAATAATAGCGATGTCCCCAAGCATTTATCGTTGGAATTAGGTATAATGGATGAAGTATGTGTTTGCAGGGCGCAACATAGACACCGTATAATAGACGCGGCTTGTTTGGGGTAGTGGCTCCAAAGAATAGTAGCATGTTCACATAAAAGGAATAAAATGTTGGAGGCTAGTTGCACTACTGTTTTGTTGTTGAACTAAAAAGAGACGTTGTTGTAAAAAAAACAGAAAAATTTAAATTAAATTGAGGTAATACAGGGTGTTATTTTGTAGACTTTACTAGCGTTTTGCTCAGCTATGTGCAATTCGATTTCCATGAAAATTTCTGGAGTGACCATTTGAGAACTGTGCTTGCGACTGGTAAATACAAAATTTTAATTGGTTTATTACGTTTGCAGCAAAGGACAGTCATTACCTTTTTCTTATAATTTTCTAGTAATATTTATTCTTTTTCGAAAAAGCTTTATTATTTTACATTTAAATTAGTTTTTCCATATTAATTAAGAATCTCCGTTGTTTTAGAATAAATTCATAAAGTTTCTTAAAATACCTGGTTACAATGGTTCTTTTTTTTATTTAGGCAGGCGTTGAATTTGTTGTGTTCTTATGACACTTATATTTTTGACATTGTTAACAATAAATCACGACTGTCATAATTTGTCAACACAATAAGAACACCGAAAAGTTTTAAATCTGTAGTCCACTTACTTAAGATAATTAATAAAAAAAGACTAAATCAGCCGACTATGTTAGGAAAACTTATTAAATTAATTAAATCGATTATGAAGCAATGGTAAAGTTTATTAAAAATGTAAAAAATGATTTGTACGTGAAATAATCCAGATTTTCCAAAAAAAAATAATTATTAACATAGAAATCGTTGAGTATGATAGTCACTGTCATTTTCTGCAAAACCATTAGAGCAATTAAAATATTGTATTTACCAGTCGCAAGCACAGTTCTTAAATGGCCACTC
Organism: Cartodere bifasciata; assembly: GCA_963920755.1. NCBI lineage: Eukaryota > Metazoa > Arthropoda > Insecta > Coleoptera > Latridiidae > Cartodere > Cartodere bifasciata. The sequence goes on along the minus strand of OY987197.1, from coordinate 43,737 downwards.
CAGAAATTTTTATGGAAATCGAATTGCACATAGCTGAGCAAAACGCTAGTAAAGTCTACAAAATAACACCCTGTATAACAATAAAAAATAAAAAAAATACCTAGATGCTTAATTTTAGCTAATTTTAAATTCAGAAAAGTTTTTTTATGCATTTTCAAAAATCGTACCTTAAGTGCTTGTAATATGACGTCACAAGCATCGCCTACTTTAGAACTAAAACTCTTACAAGCCATTTCCTTGTAAATGAATATTCCCAAGGCGGAAAGAGCGATACAGCGTGCTCTGGCGGTGGGCTCACGTCTTCCTGAACGTAATAAGATACTGACAATGTGTTCCTTGACATCAGGACATGGCATTACATGTATGCCTTGCTCAGGTTGCAGTACACATGTATCTAAGTCAGATGGTAATGACAGTAAGTTAGCTATGATACTTATAGCTTCTATACGAGGGCTGCTTTCTAAGTCTGAGCTGTTGTTTAACACCTGGTTAAAAGAAAAGAACAATGCCTCATTAGGAATGACAAAGTATGAAGCCAACATCGCATTTAGTTTTCATGGTTTTAAAATTTAAAGTTTTGACAAGTAATTATTAAAACGTCAAAACCATGGAAACTACAATGCGATTTTGCTTTTGTTGGTTTCAGTGACACTCAGAGGCGTATTTTAAAAAATAATTTTTTAAAGGCTGTTTTAAACCCTCCCCTGTATACTGCGTGTCCCGCAAAAAACACACAAGCTCATAACGTTCTACGTATACTTTCTACAGAACTGAAATTTTAGCAGTTGTCCAAGAAGACTTTTAGCCTTCTTTTACATGCATTTACAAAAATGTATGACTTCCAGTTGAAGCGGAAATGACATTAATTTTGTATTTTTAAATGGAACACCCTATATATTTTGACATTTTTAGGAACATTCTTTTAATAAAAATGCAATCGTTTTTAAAGAAATACTGCATCACTTATATTAACGATTCTATAGCTCTATGAAAATCACCTAATTTTATCATAATCGTGTATCTTAGTCATAGAGTCCTGAAGCATAGATTGCAGCGTTCTCTGTAGGACCAAATTAGCTCATTTTTAAAGTGCTATAAAATCGTTAATATTGATGATACATTATTTTTTAAAAAACGATTGCATTCTTATTAAAAAAATGTTCCTAAAAATGTCAAAATATATAGGGTCTTCCATTTAAAAATACAAAATTAATGTCATTTCTGCTTAAACCGAAGTTATGGTGCATTCAAGAACTATTAAATTAAAAAATTAAGTCAAATTAAGAATTAATTTAAGAAATCTACAGCAGTTGATTGGTTGATTTGATATTGACATTGAAGTTTCTCATTTGTCAGTGTCAAATCAACCAATAAGCTGTCGTAGATTTCTTAATTTAACTTAATTTTTTAATTTAATAGTTCCTGAATGCACCATTACACATTTTTGTAAATGCATGTAAAAGAAGGCTAAAAGTCTTCTTAGATAACTGCTTAAATTTCAGTTCTGTAGAAACTATACGTGAAAAGTTATGAGCTCGTGCGCTTTTTGCGGGACACACGGTATTAAAATAAAATTATACAGGGTGTCCCATTGATATAGTGCACTGATTTAACCACGTATTCCTTGGACAAAAATAAGAAAAAAAGTTCATATAAACATGTGTCCGATTTTGATCCTTTAGTGAGTTTTAGCCTTCTAAAAAAATTCTAAAAAATCAGTTTTTTTGAAATATTTCCGAAACGAATAATTTTTTAAAAAACTTTTATAGGACCTTCTTGATTTATCTGATTACTAGAAATATTTTGTGACTCACCGTGTTGCAACCATGGATAACATCCAGGAGTAAGACAGAAGCCCCAGGCAGTTGCAAGGAATGGAACCTGGGCCCCAGATACTTGAGACTAATATTAAGGGCCATGTTGTCCCCCTCCGTCATAGCCTTATGTAGGAATGTGTATGCGAGGGGTAGATAGCGGGGTCTATACAGGGTGTTGCACTGCAGGGTGATGGTACAGAGGAGACGCAGTCCTGATAGTTTACCCCCTGTATATGCTTCAGGCAAGGTGAGGGCCCCGAAACACCATGGCAGAATGAGGGTTAAGGGGGGTATTAAGTCAGGGGGTGGGGGCGTACTCATGTTGTCCTAAATGCGGGAGATAAAATTTGAAACGATTTTTTATTAGCAACCTTTGATTTTTTAAATTTTACTCTAGTGTAAATGAGGTTTTTAAGTTATTTTGACAAGAAATGCGTCATATGTATTTTACAAAAAAAATCATCTAAAATGTGCTGTAGGCGAAAAAGATAATAATAAAATGTTTGCTTTTTTAAATAATTGTCTTTTAAGATTACAAAAAGATTTCAATCTTCGTAAAACATCAGAGAAATGTACTATCGTGGACATGAAATTTAAAACGATTTTTTATCAGCCAATTTTAATTTTTTGAATTTTACTCTATTGTGAATAGGGTTTTATTATGTCAGTTTTTGAATGTTATTTTGACAACAAATGCGTCAAATGTATTTTATTAAAATAAATTATGTAAAATGTGCTGCCGGCGAGAAAAATAGTAAGAAGATATTTCCTTTTTTAAATAATTTTGTTTTAGGATAACAATAAGGCTCTAATCTTCGTAAAACATCAGAGAAATGTTTCTTGTTAATGTCCACTACGCATAAAACTTGAGATGTTTAAGCCACTATTTTGACCATATTTACAATGCAAAAAGTGTTTGTTTTAAATTCAATGTGCACGATAGTATTTTACAAAAAAATCATCTTAAATGTGGTGTGGGCAAAAAATATAATAAGAAAATGTTTGATTTTTTAAATAATTTTCTTTTAAGATTACAAAAAGGTTTCAATCTTTGTAAAAAATCAGAGAAATTAATGTATCTTGCTAATGTCCACTAGGAATAGAACTTAGGATGTTTAAGCCACTATTTTGACCATATTTACAAAAATTTATCGTTTTAAATTTAATGTGCACGATAGTAAATTTAAAAACCTTTAGGAAAGGTGTGATAAAAATTTTGTATTAAAATATTCGTGTACCCTGTATAGCATTTTGTAGACGTCAAACGTGTGTCATAATGTGACTTTTCTGTTGTTTTAAATCCGTTGCTAAGATACATTGTCACTTTATTTATTTAGTCAACACAAGTAAATGAAAGTGCAAACAAATTTACAAGTTTTAATAATAGAAAATAAATTATTCGACAAATTTCCTAAAAAAAAATGCAACTCACCTGTGAAATGCCTTGATTTAACTGAATCTGTATGAGAGTATCCGTGAGCGAGACCAAATACTGCATAACCTGCGCATGTAACTTGGCATCCTTGATATGGTTAACATCCCCCAGCGAGCCCAGCATCCTCTTCCAGAGCACCACAGCGACCTCTGGTGTCCATCCCCGCACACTGCCGCCACACACTACCCCCCCTCCACTGTCACTGTCTATGACCACAGAGAAGGGCGCGTCCTTCACTGAGCTAGACTCTATGGTGGCAGAGGGCGCTGGCGACGGGGACCGAGTGCGATCTATGCTCACACTGTCTATGCCAGCGATTATGGTGTCTAGCGACACTGAGCGACGGTGTTTTATCTAAAAAATACACACGGTCAATTCCTACGTCACAGATCCTTATAAAAAACTGTCTGTGAAGTAGAATTTTGATTCTGTCAGATTTAGCCACTTTTTTAAAACAATATTTTGAGAAAATAAAAGGCTTTCTTTGGAAACCCTTTGTATTAAAATGTGCTATAATGTCTTAAATTCGATATTTTAACTTTAGTTCATTGTAAAACTCTATAATATACAGTTTATGTGTTAATGTTGTGCACCCTCCAAGATGTAAATTTTAATAGCAAATTGCTTGAGAAAGCAACCATATCAAGAGGTCTGGTAAGTACCATTGTCAAATTAACATGTTTTTCTATTACCTAGAACAAACCATACCCCTTGGACCTTGATATGGTTGCTTTCTCAAACAATTCGCGTTTAAAGCTGATATTTTGGTGGGTGATCATCATCATCAGATTGATAAGGGATTTTTTAATTCTTGCGGTAGATTCTCGGGTAATTTTAAATTAAACTAGAGTGGGTTAGATCGGTGAATGGGTTAGATCATTGAGTGGGTTAGGTTTTATTATAAAATGCCGTCATTTAATAGGATACTCCTCGCAGTAATCAGACATTCACAATATTTTTAATTTTATAAAAAAAAAATTAATTTAAAAAAAATCTGCGAAGAGGTCAAACTATTAACTCTCTTTCGCAAAAAAAAAATTTATTAGCGAAGAGCATAAATATGAATTCTGACACTGACGTTTAGGATTTAATTTGACTTTAGAAAGATGCTGCTGTGTTTCAAATGTTTTTGCATAGCCACCTAGACCGTGGCCAAGACTTATGGGACTTAGATCATTTTTATTACTAAAAACCTTTCTTTTAGCCTTTTATGCCCTAATAACTTAACAAAAAAAAATTAGCAAAATTATTTTAAATACAGAATGACATTTTCTTTAATTTTTTAGAAGAAATTTTTTTAGTAAATCAAATAATAACGAAAATACGGCGTTTTTTTTAATTGGGGGGTTAATGGGGGGTCGGATCAAAAAAGTTTTTAAATAATTTTTGTAAAGAGTTAAAAGGGCTTTAATATTACGCAAATTTTTTTTTTCTTTAATTCATAATAACTGAAATATGAATTTTTTACCAGTTTGGGGGTCCTTTTACCCCCCTTGTTATTATCCGATTTTTTCCAATAACAATCCCAACCAAGATTTTAATGAGAACAATTTTTCCTGCAAATTTGAACACGATTGGGCATTTCGTTCTTAAGTTATCGTGTTTACAAAAAACGTGACAGACGGACGGACGGACGGACGGACGGACGGACGGACGGACGGATTTTTTGAAATTTGTTCAAAATTCGATGAAACGCACGAATCTGCAAGAATTTTTGCTCTACGACGATTTTTGACGATTTTAGAATTTTCAAAACAATCACAATATACTCCTCGTTTTCGACTTTGTCTGCGAGGAGTATAAATATCGTAAATAAGATATTAAGGAACATTTTTACACCAATAGCACCTAAAAAACTCTCATATTTTTTCTTTAATAATGTTTTAAAAAGACCAATGTTGGAAACACAGAATAAAAAAAAAAATGACCATTTTCTTTGGTCCGTAATGTTGGTTGTCTAAAAAAATTTCACAGATAGTATTTTAATGCACTTCTGTGAACTGTGACGTAGGGCTTGACCATGTCTATTGTATTTTAATAATCAAAAAGATTGTGAATTTTTTTAAAAATGACTTAGAAAATGTAGGAAATATCAGAAGTGGGAAAATAGTACTTTATGCGACAAGTTTAAAACTGTGTTTACTTACATTTTTGGACCGTACACTTTTCCTTTTTTCAATCAAATCAGGTTCACTTGTGCTTCTGGATAAATTGGATATTTTACGTTTTCGTACATTTCCATCAGGAAAAGTGGAATTTTGTCTGGAAATACCTTCATTTTGTGAATTATTAGGTTCGGCTTTGACTACTGGCTTCCGTGCTGTTCTTTTTTGTTTAGCCCTCTCGAGGGGTAAATCAGTCAAGTCCAAATTGTAGACATGTCGTGCCAAAACACGTGTTAGAATATCTAGAGTTTTCTGAAATAATTAATACAAATAAACCACAATTGTGAATGTGATAAAATGAAATAACTAACCGCCCATTCTTTGATAAGGTCCTCCCAAGACGTCAGATAGACTAGAACGTTTAAAAAGCGATCCCATAATTCAGTGGATATCATTACGTTTAAATTAGCTTTTATCCAAGTTACTATTAAAGTTTGGAAAATAGCAGGGGCTAACCGCCCACCTAATGGGGCTGTTTTCTTTTTAGGGGGTGATTCACTCAACACCACTGATGTTATTTGGAGTAACACTAGTAACAGTTGCTCCCTACGACAAATAACATTCTTTTTTATACTAGCTTCACAACTAACTATTTTAGAAAAATGTTATTTAGCAATTTAGCTAAATTTAAATTTCAAAGGCACTTTTGTTCAGAAGACTTACCAGGAATGTTTATCCATTCGGGCATTCATAACCATGTGTCGATAAATGTTTAAAACTCTTTTACAAGCATCCGTTTGTTCCTCCAAAATTTTAGGCACATGTAAATTAACTTCCAATAAAAATACATTCGCTGCGTGAGTTATAAACATTTGTAAAACATTCTACAACATTAAAAATTATTGAAAAAAAAAAATGTAGAGAAATTAAAAGTTAAAAAACGATTAAGAAAGGTGCATTGCTTTTAAAAATGTTCGTATACCCTGTATAGCATTTTGTAGACGTCAAACATGTGTCAGAATGTGACTTTTCTATTGTTTTAAATACGTTGCTAAGATAAACAAAAAAAAAGCTTGTTTTTATATTTGCGTTCTATAATATGCACATTATGAAACCCGAAATTTGGTTTTTTAAAGTTTCTGAATTGCTTCATTATTAAACCCAAAATTTTTTTTTATTGGTTGGTTTTCCTGATGCAAAAAGATGAATTCATTTCTTGCAAGGTACTTTTTATTTACAAATTTTACTATTATAATCAATCGGGGGACATATTTTTTTTTGTAGAGGGAATAACAAGAAGAATTGGAGAAACGATATCAATGGTTACATTATCTCAAAAACGCCTATTCATTCAGTATTAAATGAGTAAAGTTTACAAATGTCATTATTCAATATGTCTAACTCGAATTTATTTTTTACTTTAAAATGTCAATGTTATGCTATAAGGTTGGTCATAAAAACAAAATTTTATCTTGAGTTTTTAATTCAAATTAAAAATGCTTTTTAATGAATTAAATGAGGCAAATATAAAAAATAGTATAAAAAACTCGTTTTATAAGACGTTTTTTATCACTTGTCCATTAGAAAACTCGCCGCTACGCGGCTCTTTTTCCAAACCTGGACGCGTACTAAAAAACGTTCCTTATAAAACTCTATGTTTTAATATACTATTTTTATTTTTTTAAATTAGACAAACCTGCAGTCCAGCTCTAATAAACAAATCTTCTTTCTGTTGAATAGCCCCCAAATAAGAATCAGCCCTTAAACGTCTATTATTCTCAACTGACGTTTCAGATTTAACTTGTGCATCATCAGGTTCTTGCATATAAAGTGGTATTTCATTTCCACTCAACTGTATTAAATCTTTATAAACCATTATGATTTTGCGTATTGCAACGACAGAATTCGGGGTAAAATTAAGTAAAAATGCTTGTCTGTAAATCTCGTGAATGAAATTAACGTTTTCACGAGTGGAATAAAGAACATCGCGAACGATTTGGGTTACATATTTTTCGTTTATTGGTGTTTTATGTAACGGCAAAGACAAATCTACAAAAAACGTGATATCTCAGAGCAATTATTTAAAATTTATCCGGTTTGAAGGACCAATGTGTCAAAACTTACTTGAATCTAGACTTTGCGGTGCATTATCGCCTTCCTCGATTTGTAAGGGGCTTTGTCCAGCCCCGTTGAGCCCCCCTTTAACAAAATGCGTATATTTTCCAAGCCACATAATCAAACTAACTCTGCAATACACAAACTTGGTTTCCGTCTCCTCTTTTCGTGATTTAGGCATCTCCAATTCCCCTATCTGGTACACATTAGTCCCCATATTAAAATCAGGACATATTTTAGGTAGATAAAAGGTTTTGAACCGTTCCAAGAGAAACGAGAAGCATTTATGATGGTAAAGTTGTTTATCATGCCATTCTAGTTTGATAACAGTGCAAGACATTTGATTTAAGAGTTCTGTTAGGTAATAATGACTCTCGTTGTCTTTTTCAATGTTGGAGGCTGCTGGGAGAATGGGGAGGAGCTCCCCTGGGGAGACTACCTCGGTTTGGGAGTCGTGGAACACACTAGCGCATGCCTAAACACCGTTACAGTTAATAAAGTTCACTTAAAAGGAAAAAACAAGACTTACCTGCCGAGTTAACGCGGAAGAATTTATAAATCCTGGAACAATACTAGCAAACATGCCATCCACGTAATCGGGCGCATTTTCCCCAAGAGCCTGGTACCACATCAGAAAGTATCGAATAGCATGTTGTCTGTACTTAACAGCATTGTCTGCGTGGAGTAATTTACTCAAAATCCTTCCCAATGAATGTAATTGCCATCTTTTGTGTATTAACTCCGGTAGCAAACATAACACTTGCTCTAGAATCCATAGCGCGCAGTCCAGCTCTTCCTTGTGTGCCTTATGAACTAAATTAACAATTAAACTTGAGACATTTTGTAATATCACGACTTACCCAAGTGAAAAGAAAGTTCTACGTATGACCCACGCCACGAAAACAGAAAAAGCGTTAGTAAATCAGAATTTAAGCTTGCTGTGCTAATCTGACATACATATGTCAAATTGGCAAAGCACTCTACGTTATTAAGCAGTGAAGAAGCTTCCACCAAAATGCAGTTTTACAAAGAATTACCTCGCTGTCTCAGGTTTTGCTCTGCTAGCAGGAAACTCTCGTACAAAATGTTGTAGATGTGGCTGAAATTGGCTTCGAAAAGCCCCTTCGACTCGGCAATGTCCACATTTTCTTAAAAAAACACGAATGTTGCTAAATAATTGTTAAAACTTACTAGAAAGCTTACCTAAAATGATTTTTAAATGCTTTATCCTGGTTGCTAAGTCTTTTTTAGTGTCCTGAATTTTCGTAGTGGATTTCTTGATATCAAGTGAATTTCTTTTGCTGAACATAATTTTTATATGTTAGGCCATGTAAGGGGAATGTGCTTGTGTTGTTTTTTGGTGGAGATTGTATGCAACATATTCGTTAAAACCTTATTTTGGGCTGTTCATTTTTAGGTAAACATTTGTGAATTTGTTGACGAATGACGCAAACGTCAAAATACAGTAAGCGCTGGTGGCGCCGTCCAACGGCCAATATTATAAGTTAAGGACGCGCCAACTTTTAAAACTCCTGTGCGTTGTTTTAAAACTTTCTAAACTAAAATTATAAAATTAATTTAAAAAAATAAATTTTTAGACGTATGCATAGCTTGTGCATTACACTAGATAAATTTCATGTATTTTACAGCAGAGTAAGGAACTTAAACACAAAATGCATTTTTTTTTTGTAGAAACGATTTTTTATTCAAAACTATTTTGTACAAAATGGTATTTAATCGGGAGTTGGGGGAACTGTTGAATTAAAACCAAGTTCTCTGTATCGTACAGGATATGTTAGTTGATTTCCTTTATCCCATGTATACAATTCCTAAAAAAAAAATTTAATTATGTTTTTTTTTTGGGTGCTTTTTTGAATGTTTACCTTTGATCGATCGTTGTATGTAATCATGGTAGTTTTTCCAAAAGGATTCGTAAAAGAAAGAGATAAATCAGCCACATCCAAAAGTTTACCCGTGTATAAATCAAACGCAAATCTATAAAAAATAAAATAAATAATTTTTTTTTTTAGGAAATTAAAAAAACAAACCGTATTATGGTATTTTTGTCTGTAATGCTATCAATAGCATACAGCACGCCGCAAACTATAAACATTTCCCCTACTTTATGATGATTTACTGATATATTCCAAATGTACTGAATCTGGAACTTTTCATCGTCTATCTAAAAATACACGTTTTAGTTGTGCAGTCGACATTATACAGGGTGTTACCAAAGAACTAGGAAAATTCTGGGGGTAATTCCTGGACACATTTTAAGTAAAAAAGTTCATATAAACATGTGTCCGAAAATGCTTCTTTTCTGAGATACAGGGTGCCAAAGTTTCTAAAAAAAAACTTTTTTTTTTTAAGATTACCAAGAAACTAAACCAGATATTTATTTAAAACTTAGCACGGGTAATTTTCTTAATATTAGGCATAAAGTGCGGTAGAAAAAAAATAAAAATTATAATTGGAAGGGGCACATTTGGGGGTACCATGGGGGTTGTTCAGCGCCAACTTTTTTGTGTGTTACTTTTTTGGTTTTTCATAAAATAATTAGAAGAATATGATCTTTAAAATTAATGTCCTGTTCATTTTTCATAAAACTAACCGTTTTCGCTTTTTTATGTTAATGAAAATAAAACATAGGGGTAGACGGACCAGTGAGTGACCGGGCACCAGTGAGTGACCGCTTCGGTATAAAAATTGAAAAAACTAAAAACTAGGAAATATTTTGGCCAAATTTGATGTTCCTTTTGTTGTGAAATATATTTTTTTATTAAATGCATAAATAATTTATGGTCAATATGCTTTAAAATATTAGAAATTATTAAAAATACAAATTGTTCTCGTGGTCGTGACAAAAATAAGCAAACAAAAAGTCTCGCTGAAAAAAGTCAACTTCACAAAAAATATTCGTTATTTGTAAAGCCAATGGGTGAAAAACATTGTTGATGGATGTAAATAATTGATTAATCTTTTCTTTAATCGTAAAGCATTAACAAATATCATTTTAATTTATTTTTATCGAAAAATAAGCCGGTCAACTACTAATACCCTCGATTTGAAAATTCACCAGTGAGTGACCGCTTTTGTTGTCAAAGTATTAGTTGTCAAAAAAAAATTAATTTCCATTAAATTATTGAAAAAAAGAACTATTTTCAACAGTAAATCACAGTCACAGTTCTTCGTATTATTTTAGCTGATCATGGGAAGGTTTAATATCCTCTAATTGTGTATCTATATAAAAAAATCCACCTATAAATCATTTGAAGAATGTGAGTTTGCTCGCAAATTTTTTAGTAAGGTAGGTAAATTTTAAAAATATTATAATAAGAATAGGTTGTTTTAATAAACAATTAGGTAGTTAAAAAATACGTAAATTTATGGTTTTAATTAATTTTTCCATTATATCAAATAAGTTAGAGATGTACACATTTTTTGCAATTTTTTTTTATTCTTTTGCTTATTTTTTTGTTACTTACATTTACAATGCATGTAAAGTAGCTAAAAACTTTATAATAATTCTCGTGATAATTAATAAATAACATAAATACCCGAACTTATCCAAAAATTTAAAGCGGTCACTCACTGGGGCAAATGCCAGTCACTCACTGGTGAAAGCGGTCATTTGGTTGTTTTCAATAAAATTGTGTTTAAAATAATTTCTTATTGTATATTTTGCATAAAATTCATTTTAGACTGTTTTTTAATTCCCCTTTATGCAAACTATTAAGGTGATTGTAAAAAATATTCGCTCAAACATACTTTTTTCTTCATTATAATATGACAACTTCAGAATTCGGTCACTCACTGGTCCCACTACCCCTAGTTAACAATGGTTAATTAATTTCTTTTTTTTATTATTATTTCTAATAAATATCTGGTTTAGCTTTTTAGTAATCTTAGGATTAAAATTTTTTTTGAGAAACTTTGTCACCCTGTATCTCAGAAACGAAGGATTTTCAGACACATGCTTATATGAACTTTTTTTCATAAAATGGGTTCAGGAATTACCCCCTGAATTTTTTCCTAGTTATTTGGTAACACCCTGTAGGTATTCATTTTGAAATAAAAACCTTCATAACTGCAGTCTTATTAGAATCAGGAACAGCGAAAATAACCCATAAACCATTATCATCCAACGAGAAATCAACAAGATTATAATGATTGTTGTACAGAGCAACTGTTTTATTATAATCCAGCGGTAATTCCAGCGTGCTTATTTTTCCATTGCCTAATCCAAATTTAACAATCCTGGTCGTATTCTCCTCATTATAATAAAAGTAGTTTTTATACACCAAATGCGAGTTTCCTTGGAAAGGGGCTTTGCCTAGATCGTGTTGTATAGCCTTATCTTTCCTGAACATTGTCTTGTTTGCATATTCGTAAAGAATGTTTTTATCCTTCTTTTTAGTTACGAAGTATTTGTCCTCGTCATCAGGCCTGGGGGGCTGGGGGTCACGCATCCAGCTCCCGTAGACATCGTCAGTGTAGCGGTGATACACTGGCTTTCCTACGGCGTAAAGGACACAGTCTGAAAAAAAATTTAGAAATTAAAATAAAAAAAAATTAAAAAAAAAAAGATTTTTTTTTTATACAGTGTGTCCAAAAATGGCGCATAAACGCAGTGGTACGTTGTTGAGGCATGTATAGGGAGTTCCAAAAAATTGTTAAAAAAAATCTATCTCATATACCCAAAGAGATATGAGGCCCCAAAGTGCGAAACTTTAAACGCTTATATCTTGAAGATAACAGCACATATTAACGAAAGAAATGGCTAAATACAAAGGCTCAATCTATCCAAAATTATTTTATTATTTGTTTATCTTTTAAATGGTCAAATTACGTTTTTATAACCAATTTAATTTTTCAACAATTTTATTAAATGAAGCTGACAACAATGTCAATATGATCTAATGCAAAAATGTATGCTTAAAAATCTAGATGAGTTTTTAAGATGTATTTTACAAAATTTGTTGCCGAACTTATGCAACTTTGTTCGCATTTTTCTCGATGAATATAACATATATGAATTTCTTTTGACTATTTTCTAGAGATCCCTGAGAATGCACCAAGAGTGTACCATCGCGTTTATGCGCCATTTTTTGGACACCCTGTACAACATACTATTAATTTTCTTTTTCTAAACAAAATGAGAGCGTTCGAATGTCCAGCGGCTTTTTGCTTTTCGCTGAGGATTTTTTCAGGTGCCAGGTAAAATGTATTTAACTTTTGCTGACTTACCAGGTGGAATGGTGCAAATATGCTTATTTTTATTTAATCATTGGCGTTCCATCTTTAATATACAACACTTTTATACTATTGGAATCCCTTTTTTAAAAACTTAATTTTATAATTGAACAAAGGTAATATATTATGACACTCAATGACAACTGATGACAACACATAGTGCTAATACTAGAGTGCTAGATCTACAGAAATTAATCCACTTCTATGACTCAATCTAGCAAGCAAATCTGTCGCTGAATTTTTTGACACATGCTTAGTTGTCATTGAGTGTCATAATTAATTACCTTTGTTTAATTATAAAATTAAGTTTTTAAAAAAAGGATTTCAATAGTATAAAAGTGTTGTATATTAAAGATGGAACGCCAATGATTAAATAAAAATAAGCATATTTGCACCATTCCACCTGGTAAGTCAGCAAAAGTTAAATACATTTTACCTGGTACCTGAAAAAATCCAGCAAAAAGCCGCTGGCAATTCGAACGCTCTCAATGCTAAAATAAATTATAAAATATATTAAGTTTTCTGGCTGAAGGACTTCGGTCGATGGCCCTATTGTTAGTAATTTTTTTTTCAATAAAATAACATAAAAATATTTTTTTACTTGTAATTCTGGGAGGATACTTTTGATATTTTTGTAATCCATAAGGTCTAACATCCCACTTTCCATCTATGAGATCATTGAGTGAGACTCCGCTAGCATTGCACTTAGTGGCACATTCAGGACATTCTACAGGGGGGCCACATAAATCCTCCAATGACACTTTATCCGGGGGTAACATTCCGTATATTGTGGCTCTGTTTTCGTTGTTACCTCCAAACATTGGGGTTCCTTCTGCAAAACATACATACATTAATGTAAAAAAATTAAATTGATGCAAACTTCTTACCGAAGAGAGTGATTTCTCCAGTTGTAGTTTGCAACTCGTTTTTGCTGACACAGTAATAAAACTTGTCAAGATCGTGGTGATTTATGCGGAAGATATTCAGTTGCATTCGAGTCCTGAAAATGTCCCTATCTACTATGTTGAATATTTGGTATTTTGTCCCGTTTTCTATAAGCAGACCGTCGGATCTTTTCCAATATCTAAAAAATACACAGAACGCTTTTACATTAAAAACTACGAGCAATTAAATTCACAATTTAAAAAATACAGATCAGGCGAGCTCTAGGCTGATAGATTTTACCCTGTATATATATTGTCATTAATGTCACTCGTGTTATGTCAGAAAAGTCAAAAAAATTAAAAAATACATTTAAAAACATGTTTAGGGCATCTGATTCAAAAACAATGGTCTCAACATATACAGAATTATTTATTTTTTGATTAAATTACTTTATAATGCACTTATCATTAAAGCATTTAAAAGTTTACACAAAATAAAAATTATTTATGTAAGTACTCACTGTTAAGAAGCCCTTTTGAATATCATGGGATAAATTAGCACTTTTAAAAAAATGTCAACATTTTTTTTTATAAATTCTTACATCTCAAACAAAAACTGTTTCGTTGTTTCAATTTTTACGCCTGTTTTATGTAACTCATATTATTTTTGGCGTTTTTTAATTTTAAATGACAGAAAATTTGAAATGTTATGTCAATTTTGTAGAAAATTCAACTTTTTAATAAGAATATCCTAGTTTTCATAGGTGACTCTATTTTTCTTTAAATGTGAATGGATAGTAAATATAATTTTTTTTAGACAAAACTTTTATTGATTAAAAAACTGACCTAATTGGTTCAGGGTAAGCTTCAGTTTCACATTCTAAGGTTGCTGTTGAACCATTCGTTGCTCCCACCATTTGGTTTTTAATTCGGATTAAAGGAGGAACTAAAATGCAAAAAAACACGTATAGCCCAATCATTCTAATAATGGCCCTAGAAAAAAATCCCAACCAAGATCTGCTTATGCAGGTTTGTAGCCATTACCCCCAGGAACATAAAAGTGAAAAATTCCCACAAAATTTCCGAGACGTTTAGCCCCCATCTTGCATAGAAGTGAGGAGTTAGTTTTTTATTAATACCTAAACTATTTGGCACTTTTAAAAAAAGTTTTAAAATTTTTTAGGAACATTATTTTAATAAGAATACAATCATTTAAAAAAAAATAATAAATTACCAATATGAACGATTTTATAGCACTTTATAAATGTGCTAATTTGGTCCTACAGAGAACGCTGCAATCTATGCTTCAGGACTCTATGACTAAGATAGACGATTATGATGAAATAAGGTGATTTTCAAAGAGCTATAGAATCGTTAATATTAGTGATACATTATTATTTTAAAAACGATTGTTTTCTTATTAAAAGAGTGTTCCTAAAAATTTTAAAACTTTTTTTCAAAAGTGCCGAATAGTTTAGGTATTAACAAAAAAATAACTTCTTACTTCTATGCAAGATGGGGCTAAACGTCACGGAAATTTTGTGGGAATTTTTAACTTTTATATTCCTGGGGGTAGTGGCTACAATCCTGCATAAGCAGATCTTGGTTAGGAATTTTTTTTTAAGGAACCTACAAATTTTAATTAGAATGATTGGGCTAGTATTTTTGCTAAATATTTGCAGCAAATAATAAAAAGTACTCACAAAGGACTTCTAAGTTAAATGTTTTATTAGCTTGGGGCGGAATTCCGTTATCAGCAATACAAACATAAATGCCCATGTGAATTCTGTTCACTCGAGTTATGTTTAGAGTCTCCCCTGTTATACCTACGTCTGTAGAAAAAAAATCCATTTTTTTATTTAGAAAAATTTAAAATTTTCAGAATTTTTTACCTTGCCAGGCCCCTCTATTAATTGGTCTGTTATCTAATCTTTGCCAAGTTATTTTGGGTTTGGGACTTCCTGTCGCTGAACATAATATTCTGGCATGGTCCCCTTCTTCCACCATTATACTTGATGTTCTCGGGGAATACTCTGCAATACAGGATGTTCAAAAAATGGTACGTTGTTGGGGCATGTCTAGGGAGCCCCAATAAATTAAAAAAAAATGTATCTCATATAACTTTGGAGATATGAGGCCCCAAAGTGCGAAACTTCCAACGCTTATATCTTAAAGATAACAGCACATATTAACGAAAGAAATGGCTAAATACAAAGGCACAATCTATCTAAAATTATTTCACCATTTGTTTATCTTTTAAATGCTCAAATTACATTTTTATATTTCTTAATTTAACAAAAATTGTATGAAATGAAGCTGACAACAATGTCAATATGATCTAATGCAAAAATGCATGCTCAAGAATCTAGATGAGTTTTTAAGACGTATTTTACAAACTGTGTTGCCGAACTTATGCAACTTTGTTCGCATTTTTCTTGATGAATATAACAATTTTATAGGGATTCCTGAGAATGTCCCAAGAGCGTACCATCGCGTTTATGCGCCATTTTTTGGACATCCTGTATAAATATATGTGTACCATTCAGAGATAGGATAGATATTCCTAGATGACATTAGTGCCCTAAATATTAAATTATTGAACGGCAACGAAAACTAATAATGTATAAACTGTATTGATTTTGTTTGCTCTAAGAAAATTGCAGACTTATGATATTTTATTGCTTAAAACTAAAAGTTCTTACCAGCAATAGAAGGAGGAATAAGTAGCTGGCTAACATTTAAAGGAAGTTTTGTTTTCGTTGTCCATGTCGTAATGCCTGGTGCTCCAGGAGTTCCATGGTTGCCATGCTTTCCTGGTCGTCCCCTAGGTCCTGTTAATCCTGTTTGACATTTATCAATTAGATGCTTTTATAAAAAAAAATTAAAAACTTTTTTTAATTACCTCGTGATCCTTGGGGTCCTGGTGGTCCTTGGGGACCTAAAAGACCTGGCATTCCTGAAACAAAAGTTTGTATAATGTTTAAACATTTTAGGAACGTAGAAGTTAGTTAAAAATTTTAAATCGATTTAAATTCTACATTTTGAATAGCGTGTTTACCAAAACAAAATATTTCATAGCATGCTCGCTTGAAATAAATCATTTTTGACATCATTAGTTTTAAATAAAATATCTTTATTGAGTTTTAAAATAAAAAACATATTGAATTTTGAAGAATTAAAAAGGTACCAATTTGTATTATCACCGGACTTTCTACAAAATTTCTGACTAATCGGAAAAATGAAAAATTTTCTTAGCCAAATTCTCTTATTTAGTTCTTCAAAATAAATCTAACCCGGGTTTAACTTTTAAACGGTGATAGCTAGCTATTTCTAATTAGTCTTAATCGAAGCGTAAAAGTCCAAATTTTTTTATGCAATAACTTGAAATAACTGTTAATCTTATTAACCGAAATACCAGCCAAAAAAACACAAATTTTCACGATTTTCCCTAGTTTTTCGCAATTTTCTCCGCCTTTTTTAATTTGTACGAACCATAGATACCAAAAATTGATGCGCCGTCTAAAAATTAATATGAAATGATGTATCGCACATAAAGTTTATTCAAGGCCTCGTCTAAGCCCTTGCATTTAAAAAAAAACCGCAATTTTTTTTAAACAATAAAAATTTGAAATCTACTTTGTTTACTCACCATCTTTCCCATCTTTAGCATCTCTTCCAGGTATTCCCGGAGGACCATCCGTCCCATCTTTCCCATCATGTCCATTCCTGCCAGGCATCCCATCCAGGCCCGGCTCCCCCGGGATACCATCCCTACCATCCAGACCAGGTCTCCCTTGCTCCCCCTTCATCCCTGTCACTCCTGGGACTCCGGACAGCCCCCTGGGACCTTGTGCACCTGGCACTCCCGGTAACCCGGTGTCTCCTCTATCTCCCTTTAAGCCGGGGACACCTGGGGGACCTATGGGACCGGCTCGCGTCGGAGGAGGAGGGCATAATGTTGACATCTTCTTGCAGTAGCCGTCCAGGGTTTTTTTCTAAAAGAGGACAACAAATTATTATACTTTTCGCAGACAAAGTCGAAGAGTATAATAGCATTTGGTCGGACTTTCTCTAAAATCGTTAATATTCATTCTAGAGCAAACATTTGCAAAGTTCGTTTCTATTTTTATTTTTTGTCCGTCTGTAACGAAAGTTTTGTTATCACGATAACTGAAGAACGGTTTATTTAATTGACTTGAGATTTGGTGCAAAAATCAATCTAGTTTGGGAGAAGAACCCTATTGCTTTTGAAAAAAATTAAATAATAAATAGGGGGTAGAAACCACCCTCAAAGTTGAATAAAATTAAGATTTCGGTTAATGTCAATTTTAAAGGAAAAAAATATTCTTAATAAAATTAACGATTGCATTTTTCCCTATAAAAAAGCATTCGGTAATTTTTTTGTATTTCCACTTATTTACAAAAAAAAAATGTTACGTTTTTTTAATAAAATAGAAATGCACTTTTTTTAATCATCTACTGCGAAGAGTATCATATAGAATGGGTAATAATTACATAATAATAAAAAAAAATGGTCTACAACCACTCACTGATCTAACCCATTTCATTGATCTAACCCGCTTTTATTTTATAAACATTTAAGCGAAAAAGGGAGTTCGAGACTCATAAAAACTCATGACAACTTTTTGGTTTGCATTGCTTACTCAAAAAATCAGTTTAAAATCCCATTCACATAAGAAATTATGAGTCTTAATTTTGCCTAATTTTAATGAAATTATAATTTCTTTATTAACCTTCTCAAATTCATATTAATGAAAGCGTTCACATAAAAAGACCAAAATTAATCAAAGTTAAGACTCTTAATTTTAATGTCAATGGGCCAGATCTACATACCGGAATTCTGCTATAGCTGCTTAAATAGAACCAACTATCATTCTCTGAAGCCCCTCGAGCTGTATTATTTTCAGGGCTTATAAACTCCACATAGGGTTCAGCTGTTTGTGGTAAAATGGTATCTACTGCACGTTTTCTCCTCTCTGGTATGACTTGGTGCATTTTCCTAATAATTGCCTCGCTATTTCTCAACTCGTTTATAAACACTTGTTGAAACTCTTGTCTACTTATAAAGTCACTTTTCATTTCCGAATAAATAAGCCTATAAACATAGTGTGCTAACAGAATTTCAGTTAAACAAATGAAGAACACACATGATAAGACGCGTATTGTGTAACTTGGATTTAAGGGCACTGCAGCTTTGCTCTCCATGTTTTCATGGCAGCGTCGCGACGCTGACTGAACGACGCATGTTCTACGATGCCTTACAGATCAATCCTAAAAATAAACACACGCTTATTACCCACTGAAAGATTGGTTTCTTTACTTACCTCCTATAAACAAATATGAGTTTCGTTAAAGTTATTACTTTTGATTTCTTGAAAACTTTAACAACGCCAAGTGTAATTATAAAAAAAAATAGGTTTAGTGAGTAGAAATAGGTTTAAAATTTATTAGTTTTATACATAAAATTAAAATTTGGTACATAATATACAAAAATAAAATACATTTAACTAAAAATACGTTAAACAATAAACATAGATGATGAGTAAAATTACATTTTCTTGGCCCCCAATTTCATGGGGCCACTCAACGTCTTACTGGCTCTTCTAGCTTCCAATTCCTTTTGCCGCATTAATTTTCTCTCTTCCCGCTTTTTCCTAGCCTCCTCCACTTTGGAGTTAGAACTGGACCCGGGGGTCTCTTCCAGGGGCTCAAACTCAGTGTCGTTCCAGCCCCCTCGTGTTGAATGGGGCCAATTCGTGGGGTGATGAAGTGATTGCTCTGATGGAAGAATTGGGGCTGTTTCTGAGGGGCTCCAAGCTTCCAAAGAAACGGGAGTTTCCGTTTCACCCTCCTGAAATGTTAGTTTGGGATTCAATTACAGCCCCCGCAAAAATGGGGCCACAGAACATTAAATTGTTAAAAGATTATGCGGATATAAACTTTAGGCTTGGATTAGCTTTTTGAATTATTAAAATCGGAGTTATATTAAGAAAGATACAGGGGTTTGAAATATTGACCTTGAGTCACCTTGAAATTGGTTTAAGTGCAAAAAAAATTAAACACGTTGTATTTTCTACATTTCCAGCCCGATTTTAAAAATGTAAACGCCAAAATGTAGCTAAAAGACCAAATTTGAAATATTTCACAACTTTAACACCATTTATAGATGGCAGCACCTGTAAAAATCAAATTTATACCTGCTCCTCCTCTAAGCTTCCCCAATCATCATTATCCCACCCATCTGTTGGTTTGTCATGTTGGGGCTGCTCCCCAGATGGGGGGCTTATGCCCTCAGCCCCGCCTGAGCTGCTATTGGATGCCATTTGCCCTCCAGTCTGCAAAAAAAAAAATTATACCAGGAATTAACAAAACAAAATTGAAAAAATTACCTCCATGTCTCCCCAATTCTCATTGTCTCCCCATTGGTCGTAATCATAGTCTGAAACTGAATCATTGGACACCCTGTATCCTTCTTCATGCTCCAAGGAAGTCATGGACGTAACGCTGGATGTTGTTGTTGAAATACTGCTACTTGATGGTTGCTCTGCATTTAAAAAAAAATAACAAAACAAAATGATTTAAGTATGTTTATTTACCGAGTGATGCAGGTTTGGTAAGCATTTTATTATTGGCTGTTGGGTTAATGGATTTGACGGTGTCTGATTGGCTTCTGTAGAATTTGGCCGTAACTGCGGTTACGGCCCATCCTGCCCAAGTTGCGGCTGCGTTACTTAGGCTTGGAGTGGCTGTGTTTACGTCCGCCTCTGAAAAACATTCACATGGTATATAAATATTGCAGATTCGGACTTTTAACTTGGTTATGCTTTTTAAATTATGAAAATCGGAGTTATATTACGAAAGATATCAGGGTGTTAAAAATTGGCACTTGATAACCTTGAAATGACATTGGGTGTTGTATTTTCTATGTTTTTTATGCGATTTTAAAAATTTAAACTGTAAAATGTACCTAAAGGACTCAAATAAAAAATTTAAACTCTTCATAACTGTTTTATGACTTTTAAATGACATTTAATTATTTAATTTAGAATAAATCAAAATGCAGATTTGTAATCTATGCCCTAAAAGCTATTAACAAAATAAGTTTTATTCATATCAGATGAAAAAAAAAAAAATTTATAGACTTTTTTTAAAAATTTTCGTAATTTGGCCAACTTTGAAATGTTCTAGCAAAAAAACAAAAGCACTTGGAAAAAAACCGATTGCAGATTTGTTTTGTACGGCTTGTAATTAACCTAAAAACACAGCTACTGGAAATTTTATTTTTTCAAAATTTACCTCATTTTAACTAAGGGGTAAGGGTCCAAATTTTCTCAGTTTTTTAATTGTCACGGCCACAAATGATGTTTGTCACCAATAAATGCCATCTGTGCTTATGCAAACTGGGCTGCTGAATCCGAATATGATAGCGTAATAGTTCCACCGTTTATAGTTTTATTGCTACGAGCTGTGAAAGGCAACTCTGAACGCGACACCCCATTTTTTTCAAAGTGTTCTAACTTGCACAATTTTTTTAGAATAAATTAAAATGCAGATCTGCTATCTATGTCCTAAAATCTATTAACAAAATTAGTTTTATTCATATCAGATGAAAAAAAAATTAAGTTTGATTTAAAAAAAAATCTGTCCAAAAATTGATAACCTTGAATTGACCTTGGGTGTTGTATTTTCTATGTTTTTTTATCTGATTTTAAACATTTAAACTGTAAAATGTACCTAAAGGACGCAACTTGAAAATTATAACTCTTCATATCACAGTTTTTTGACCTCTAAATGACCTTGAAGATTGATTTAAAAAGGATTTATTCAAAAATTGGGAAAAACTATAATTACCCATGCTTTCTCGTAAACTAGGATCCTCAGAAACCTTTTCTAGTTTCCCAAGAAAACCCTTAATAGTCCTAAATGCAGAATCCCTAACAGATTTCTCAGGATCCATGGTAAGTTGACATAAAGCTGGTAAGATCCTCGCAGCTACTTCTTGTAACAAATAATACTGTTGTGTGGCCGCCATTGCTAATATCCCCGCGTTTCTAGCCGGGGGGAAAGGATCTCTCATGGCACGTATAAAAGCAGATATTAGGACCTTTTGTCTGATTTGTGGATGAAGATGTTGTGCTATCTTCCCTAAACAAACTGTAGTATTGGTTCTGATCCCGCCTTGGTCGTCTTTGGATTGTAAACGGGCGAAATGTCGAAGAACCTCGACGTTTAGGTTGTTGTAGCTTAGTTTTGGGGCTAGATGTATCACAGACTGAAATATTTGCAAGATTCAAATACCAGGATAACGCAAAACAAAATTCAGATACTAGGAGTTCATAAAAAAAAATCAGGTACTAGGAGTTCATAAAAAAAAAATTAATTGTATTGAGGTACCAGGGGTTCATAATTTTTTTTTTTTTTTTGATAAAAACTTACTTTAACAGTCTGTTCTCTTATAGTGGGGTTTGTATCCATAAAACCGTGAGCGATTTGCGGAAATATCTGATCATTAACAGTGCTTGATTGTAAATGCCCGATAAAATGTTCCAATTGTTGCAATAATCTGGATCTAGTCGCTCTGTCGTTACTTCCGAATAACTTTACAACACATGGAACTATCTTCTTTTGATATTCTTGAACGTCTAGTAATCTCCCCAACTAAATAAAACAAATTTGGTTTTTATTAAAATAAAAATACAAATTAAAGAAAATTTACTTTAAACATGGGGGCTAAAACTGCTGAGCCAGCGTCCCCATACTCAAAAGCCGTGATTAACTGCGGCAGAATTTTATGTTTGCAAACGTTATCTGGAAAATTATCTAGATGTGGCGTTAAATTTGAGAAAAAACGATTTTTCTCATTTTTATCCTTTATCTGAATTTCTTCCAAAAATAACAACGTATCCACTAAATCGTTTTTGAAATAGCCCCCTAATTTACGACAACGTGTTATTATATCTGCTGGATTAGGCCGAGATTGTGGGTTGGCCCCCACTAATTCACAATAAAGGGGGCCCAACTGCTTTGGAATCTAAAAAAAATTAAAAAACAATTTCGAGTTTTTAAATTAGTTTAGGGCTATAAAATACCTTCTCAAGCGTTTTAAGTGATGATTGTTGATAAAGGGGGCCATTAAACACTTCCCACATGAGACACCCGAGCCCCCACATGTCTATTGAGCTAAAAACATAATTTAATAATTTATTTTATACAAGCTGTTTATAATACCATTTTGTGATCATTCTTTGTTTACTGGGGTCCTTTTTCTCAGGGGGGTCGTACATATCCAAGGTGGGGAGTATTTTAACGGGCCCAGTGCCCCCTTCTTGTGTATTGGAGACATATTCAACTCCCCCTAATTTCCACTCTCCTGACGTGTTTACGAGCACTGACCACACGTTAACGTTGTTGTGTCGTAAATTACCATCGTTATTTAAGAAAGATAAAGCTCTCTACAAGCATTTTTGGATCAATATGGCTTTTCTAAGGTTTTTGGGGTACTTACAGTTATTTGGAAAATGCCCCAAGCTACGTATAGTTCCTTTTGTGTTCCATCGATAGTAAGCTTCTCTAAATGTTTAGCTAAAGGTTCTACATACTCAGTGGCTAAGTATAAAACTTTATCTCCCTCGTAACTGTCCAAAAACGTAAGAATACTAGGATGTCTTAAAGTTTTAAGTCTTTTTATTGCGGTCCTCGCAACTTCAACCTGTGTTTCAGATCTGTTTTTAATATCAAAGACGAATATTGATACTTCTTCATTTGTCCCCTAGAAAGCAAATTCTCTAATGGTAGGTTTTAATGCGTAAAACAGACAAACCTTTTTCTTTCCCTTATGCAAAGTCCAAACTGTTTTTTCCTCAAAATTGGATACCAGCTCACCAACTTCATAATTAAAATCTTTCGATGGGTCACGCGAGAAAAACGACCACATTTTAATATATTTTTATTGTTTTACACGTATTTTGTAAATTATTTTGATTATTTCATTAACTCTAACCTAAAAACTGTTTTTTTGACGTCTATGTTTTGCAGATTTCTGTATTACCTTACGTTACAGGGATTGTGAACGGAGCTTTAGGATCATTTGAACTACTATCGCAGCGCCATCTAGCTTAAATGCGTTGAATCAGTTGTTTTTTTATAAAGTTTTCATGAAAATGTCGAGTTTGACGTTTCCTAAACCGTATAAAGATAACATGGCGGAGAAAAGAAAATTTGGACAATAATATATTTACGTTCCAGAACTTACTAGCCAATATTGTGGTTGGAGAGTCTTTCCTTTAAAAGTGCGCTTTATTTTAGGTTCCTAATTTAATCAGTGGCTCCATCAAAACATTTATGCAACTCGCATTCAAACATTCAAAGTGTGTGTAATGTAAATTGTATTTTTTGTGCTGAAGTTTTTTCAACATTGACATTCTGATAGAAAAAACCAAACCACTAGCTTTACTTTAGTTTAGTTATGCCAAAAAGGAGCATTTCCCACAACAGATAGCTATGGCGAACTTGAACTTTACGAGAAATATTGGAGGCAACAGCCTCGGAAGATCGAGTGTTGGTTTCGGAAGTAATTCCATGTCTGGACATGTTACTCCAGTTTTTGGACAAAGGGCTCCTACTAATAGTCGAGCTATACCAAGCATTGGGTAAGAAACTAATGTTTTACACATTTCCAGTGCAAAATCCGTTACTAGAAGTTGCATGATAAACAATGTTGTTGTTTTAGAAGTGGCAACCAAATGGGAAGTATGAACTCGCTAGGAAGTTACAGTTCTTTCACTTCGGTATTTGGTGCCGGCGACGCAAACACCCCTTCGTTACTAGACCTTAGTGAATTCCCCTCGTTAACAAATAGAAGCACAGGGGAGAATGTGCCCCAGCCTAGCCCCATGCCGGGGGCTAAACCTTATGTGGGGATGGTGAAGCAACCAACGTCAGAAGCCAGTGAGTTTACCATGTCCAACGAAGACTTTCCTGCCTTGCCGGGGACACATGCGAGGGAAGGGGCCTCGCCTGGGGGCACTTCTACAGGTGATAAAAACAACTCTGGGGGCGGTGGAGATGGGACTAATAGTAGAGACAGTGATAAAAATAACTCTAAATCAGGTAAATAGACCCTATTAACTGATTTAAGTTTGCCCGGGATATTACTGAGTTAGGGGGCTTCAATTATAAAATTAAATCACCCTGTACATTTTTCTTTTTGTTATTGGGCTTTTTAAAAACAACAAAATAAAAATGCACAGTTTTATTTTGCCGCGTATGGAATTTCGTAATCACAAATAAATAAAAGTTGTTTACTATTAATGTTGCAAAGATAAAAGTTCACGAATGTAAATACTTGTGTTTTTTTTAATTATTTTCAACTTTGCTGTACTTAAAAATAAAAAAAATTGTTTGTTTTTAAATGCGTCGACTTTCTGCTATGAAATTTTGCATACAGCTAAAGACACTAGAATAAAAGACAAGCCAGTTTGATGTTATTCAATCAAAAGCGGTAGCCTATTGTCGAGTCTTTCATTCTAGTGTCTTTACTTTAGCTAGCTAACCATGCATACTTAAAAATAGTCTTTTTGTGTAGCTTGTCTTTTTTGACATTTTGAGCAAGTTGTAAAATCATTGCAGGCATCCAAACATACCCAGATGGTCGCGTAACAAACATCCCATCGAGTATGGTGAGCGATCAATTCGGCATCGTGGGCCTGTTAACGTTTATCCGTGCGGCAGAAACAGATCCTGACTTAGTCTCTCTTGCTCTGGGCCAAGATCTAACAGCCCTCGGACTGAATCTCAACTCCCCGGATAACCTGTATCCGACCTTCGGTGGACCATGGGCAGATCATCCGTGTCGACCCCAAGATATCGACTTTAATGTCCCGCCAGAGTATCTCATAAACCATGCCATTAGGGATAAGTTGGCTACTCTTAAGTTGAGTCGGTATAAAGATGATTTGCTTTTCTTTATGTTTTACAATAATGTCGGTGATGTACTTCAAATGGCTGCTGCCGGGGAACTGTAAGTATTAAACACTATTTTTCTATACAGTGTCGCTAACAAAAAAATTCCCAAGGTCAAACTCTCGAAGGACCAAAAAAAACGATAAACTGGCGCCATTTTAATTAGTGTTTTGTTTTTGCAGATATAGCAGAGAATGGCGTTACCACATCGATGAGAAAGTGTGGATAACTCAAGTCCCCGGAATGGTTCTAATGGAAAAGACATCCACTTACGAGCGAGGCACATATTACTTCTTTGATGCGCAGAATTGGCGAAAAGTGGCAAAAGAGTTCCATCTAGAATACATAAAACTTGAAGGGCGGCCTGTTACAATCCAAAACATGCACAGTTCATCGTGAACATCCACTTATGTTCCATCGACTATAAATAAATGAAAAGTGTATACTTCATCATGTTCCGTTATTAATTTAAGTTTATTCCTGTAAAAAGCAAACTCTTCTAAATTAGCTCTTTACAGGGTCGAATAAGTATTACTTTTGAAAAATTTATAGTTATACAGTTTTCATTTTATTTGTAAATTTACTGTAAAATATTAATAAATAATATTATAATAATTAATTCACGTTTTGGTTTATTATGTTTGCGAAAAGTATAAAACAATATTCAGTGACAAATATTCTGATACGCCACTGGCGCCCACCTGTCAAAATTCAAGATGGAGGTATTTTTAGTTTTTGTAATCACCGCTAGTTGATTACCACTAGAGTGAGTTGATATAATAGAGTGAAGCCACTCTTGACAGACGTCAAATTCCCATATGGTAATTTTGTTGTTGTAAGGTTGAAAACCCTGTACATTTTTTCAGTGACTTTGAAATCTTTCAAATTTTGAAAGAAATGTCGCACATATGCGTACCATTTTTTATTTAATTTTAAATTTATTTAATTTAAATTTTGAAAGAAACTCATAAAAAAACAACTTAGAACCTGAGAAGCTTAATTTAAAATTAGTATAACTTACGTGATATGATAAACGTTGATAAAAATTTGCAACTTTATTGAAAAGGATACAATTTACTTTGTCGAAATGAACCAAAATAAAACTATTATCATTCATAAAATTCTGGTTTGGACCTTTTTAAAAATGGCTTCCTTTAAACAAGTGGACTGAATATTCTCAAAAAAGATGCGCCGACGGTTATTGAATACCCACAGTATTTTCATTAGACTCTTTCTACCATTTTTGTCCTTCCAAAGTTTGTTGAGATTTTTTCTTCCACAAGACAATTTTTGTGCTTAACCTCTTGCAAAACATCCAATAATCTTTATCGCAAATGCCTCCAAAATTATTTAATACTTTTAATCGAGAGCGTTTTAATTTTTCTTAAAATGTTACTGTATTTTGTATTTGTTAGTTATTTTGAAATTTGACGTTTTACAATTTTTGAAAACTTTTCGTTTAGAAACGTCAAAATTTAAAATAAGCAAATTTCAAAATACAGTAACATTTTAGGAAAAATTAAAGGCTCTCGATTAAAAGTATTAAATAATTTTGGAGGCATTTGCGTGCGATGAAGATTATTGGATGTTTTGCAAGAGGTTAAGCACAAAAATTGTCTTGTGAAAGAAAAAGTCTCAACAAACTTTGGAAGGACAACAATATTAGAGAGAGTCTATTGAAAATAATGTGGTTATTAAATAACCGTCGATGCATCTTTTTTAAGAATATTCAGTCCAGAATATTCTGAATGACACTAGTTCCTGGTTTTTCTACCTCAGATTATTTTACTTTTGGGGCTATTCTGGAGGATTACTTAGTTATCTATTAAAACTAATAACTTTCTGTTGGTCGAAGAAACAAAACCGTGAACTTTTTAATCCATATTGGTATTATAAAACAATAATGTTGTATTTTTATTAAAATAAACATTAAAAAGTAAATCTAAAAAAATGCCATCGTGGTATATTTTTCAATATTAACATATAAAGCTTCCTCATAATATTCTAGCATAATTTGTTTTAAAATGGCCTAAACAAGATTTAAAAAAAAAAAAATGTTTTTCTCAAGTACGCCAATGAATTATTTTGATTTGTTACATAACCTATATTTAAAAATTTGGCAGATTTTACACCAAGTTACCAGATTTTTCAAGGAAGATTTTTGGACCAGCTATCGAGAGCTCCAAAATGCAATATAGAAAGAGACTTCCGCTATTTCCCTCCTTTGAGCGTCCAAACTCTTTTATCATCAACTATCACTAATTACCACCTGTCATATTAAAGTGTCAGTGGATCATTAATCATTGATTTATGTAGCGAAGTGAAAAGTTTTTAAGCAACGCCTAAGTATTTGTGAAAATGTGTTGAAAACTTTAGCAATCGTGTGTGAAGTTCGTTGGGAGTAGCTTTTTTAGAGGCTGTGATACCGATCGGCCGCTTATCGTTCGTTTTAGCGAAGGAACGAAGGAAGGGCTTGCCTGGGAAACTTGACAGGTCGTGTAAGTGAAGACCGTGTGATTTGTAAAAGCTAGAACCTGGCCAAGATTAAAGACTATTAAATAATGTTCAACATAGTGTTTAAGCATAATAATTAAAATAGCGTTGCTTGTGCTGCAGCAGTCTAACGTGTTGAATTTATCAGAGAGGCTGTAGTCCATAACATAAAAGTAGGTCTAATCTTGACATTCAAATTTATGATGCCGATTCTAACTTCATTTATTTGACAGATAAATTCGCTGTAGCTGTTTTAACATTTTAAGACATGTCGAATCGCAATCAAGGATACAGAATTCAAGTACCCGATGATCTCAGAGAGGTTTTACTAGAATTCACTATAAGTTACTTATTGGAGCAGCCTGGAGATGTTGTAAATTACGCTGCCGAATACTTTGCCAGACTTAGGGAAGCTAGAACAACTTCCATAATATACGACCAAGGGGGCCAAGGACCTGTTTCTTCTCCGGATGAATCTTCAATGTCCCATGAAGAAGGTAGGAAACACATAACTTTAGCTATAGCGCTTGTCTTAAACTTAACTTTTCTACAAGAAATGCCATTTTATTTGCGCTTATTTCTATAAACTTTGTAGAACCACCACAAACAAAGTTCGTATCGCGTCGAAAATCAGTGTTTGCGGAAGCTTACGACCCTGAAGAAGATGAGGACGAAGGCGCGAAACAAATATTCCCTAAATCTGACGAGCAACGTAAACGTTTGGGCGAGGCAGTTCGCAATATCTTGCTGTTCCGTTCCCTGGATAAGGAGCAAATGCAAGAAGTATTGGACGCCATGTTCGAGAGAAAGGTCGTTCCAGGGGAAATTGTTATAAACCAAGGAGACGACGGTGATAACTTTTACGTTATTGACAGGTAAGCAACATAATTATGCTCTTTTTATTACCGAAAAATTATTTAGCCATAAAAAAACAACAATACGTGATCAGCAATAAATGTGCAAAATTTATCTATCTGGATATTATTTTTAATGCGTCATTATTATAGTCATTAACTGCAAAAAAATCTCTAATAACAATTAAATTTTCACAGCAATATTTTTTACCTAAAAATAAATTGATTAGGCCCCATTTTCTTGTGCTTTAACATCGTGTTGCGATGTTTTATTTATAAAAAAATGTTTACTAATTATTATTTTGAAGACCTTCTTTACAATAAATTATGATAATTTATTTTTCTAAATATCAGTAAATAATGCACATTATTGTTGATCACGTAATGTTGTTTTTTTAATTTTGATGTTGAACAACAGGTGTACGAAAATTAGATTTTTTTGGCTTATAGCCACTAAATAAAAGTAACGACAGTTTTGAATTTTACGCAAAAAGCTTTTATAAAAATTATAATTCTATTTACAGAGAACATTGGTAATAAGTATAAGTTTTTGTTTTAAAATTAAATTTTAGAGTACTTAAAACCGTTCATATTTTAAAGTTCTTAAGATTTATTAGTAAATTTATAACTCTCATAAAAGAAATGTTTTCATTTCGACAATAGTTTGGCAACAGAATTTAAAAAACGGGATCTATAAATACTAGGATTATTCTAGGAAATTAGCGATTTAAAGCAGTGTCCTAAAAAAAGTGGGCTACTTATTTTTTTTTTTAATTTTTATAATCAAAAATGATTTTATGAATTATGTAATAATACGTCGCATTAGTGTGTCGTCACTGACAAGATAGCATCTTAGGGTATAGTCCGTAAGTCATTTTGGTAAACCAAAGTGACAGAAAACGACATGTTACACAATTCGTTGTCATAGAAAATGATTGTTACTACTGTCACCTTGGTTTACCAAAATGACTTACGGACTATACCCTTAGTTTCCATGGTTTTAGCATTTTAACAATTACTTTGACACGTAGTTGTCAAAACCTCAAAACCATAGAAACTTAATGTGACGCCACCACTAATGCGGCGTATTAATATATGTAATTATTAGGGGCGTATTCCACGCATTGGTGACAAGTGAGCCAGGTCAGGAGCCAAAACACATTCACACGTACGAGAACGCGGGCAGTTTCGGGGAACTAGCTCTCATGTACAACATGCCCCGCGCCGCTACAATAAAAGCCGTGACCGAGGGCTCATTATGGGCCATGGATCGTCCAACATTTAGACGTATAATCCTGAAAGCCGCGTTTAAAAAGCGAAAGATGTACGAGGCCCTCATCGAGAGTGTGCCCATGTTATCCACACTTCAAGCATATGAACGTATGAATCTGGCCGATGCGCTTGCGC
This sequence comes from Cartodere bifasciata, assembly GCA_963920755.1. Taxonomy (NCBI): domain Eukaryota; kingdom Metazoa; phylum Arthropoda; class Insecta; order Coleoptera; family Latridiidae; genus Cartodere; species Cartodere bifasciata. Next base: position 13,392 of record OY987197.1, on the reverse strand, counting down.
CAAGGAATTGTGAACCTGGGGAACGTATTATAAAGCAAGGGGATGCAGCAGACGGGATGTACTTTGTGGAGAAGGGCACTGTTATTATCAGCGTGTTGGATGATAGCGGCAAAGAAGTGGAGATTAATAAAATTCAAAAAGGGGGCTATTTTGGGGAGCTGGCGTTGGTTACGCATAGGCCGAGGGCTGCTAGCGCATTTGCTGATGGAGAAACAACACTTGCATGTAAGTTCACTGTTTTATTTGCAGCTTTATTACATAAAACGTTCATTTTATGCGTAAAAAAATTAAACTCAACTCAGTTTTAATCACCATTGCCTTGAAACAAAACAAAATAATGGTTTTCAGTTTTCTTTGTTTTGACAGCTGTCAGTGTGACATATGTCTTAGTTTTTGTACTTATCTATCAATTTTGCTGTTTTAATTTGAAAGGAATAGTTTAGAGTGTGGTAAATTGTAGGTTTGGACGTAGAAGCGTTTGAGAGATTACTGGGACCATGTATGCAGCTAATGAAGCGCAACATAAACGACTATGAAGAACAAATGCTCAAAATCTTCGGGACAAAGGCAAACATGAAGGATATTCGATGAAGAGCCATGAACCATCTATCTATCTTTCCATCCATTCATGATTGTCGAGTAGCATACATAGGTATATCTAACACACATGGTGCATTATTTACCTAGTCATGAGCGGGTTAGTAAGAGCAGGCCTCTCACAACTAACCCGCCCACTCCCCAGTGTTTCAAAGTGAATGTAAGTCTCCATCCCAATGTGCACTCATCGTTTCTATTCATTGTTATCTATCTTATACTTACTTAATCATTTTAGTTATGCTTGCTACTCGTTAATGTACAATAAAATCAAACATTTTAAATAAATGTTTGCTTCTCTCATCTTTTAATATGCTTCACTAGCTACTGCTACATTTTTTTCCAAATCTACAATAAATAAATTATTTTTTGACTTAAAAAATATCTGCACGTCAAATAAACATATGTTTTATGGCGGCCATTTTTAAAAGTAGCTTTTTTTTCGATTTTATGCCTTATAAATAAATGCACTGTAAATCAAAATATTTTTTTTGTTGGACTAGCCATTTTTGTGTGTATAATTAAGGGCAGTAGCAAAATGCTAAACTTTTAAAAAGTATTTTGTTTATGACTATGTTTTTCATTTTTTTGAGACATTGCTATGAAATAATATATTTCTTTAAAATTGAACCGTACTAAAGACTTTTAGGTCTCGACTACAGAAAAGTTAATTTTAACAAGCCTTTGTTATTTATTGTTAACCGTGTAAGTATGTATGTTTATTGAATAAATATAATTGTGTTATTCCTAATGTACGAATCTTGTTTGTGTATTAAAAAACATATTTTTCAGTGCAATACTTTCTAGAATCTCTTTTACAAACAATAATAGCATATTATAAAAATACATAAAATGATGGTCATGGTAAGAATTTTTATTGATGTTTTTTGCTGTTTAAAAAATCGTTTTTAAGCAACAGAAAAATTTATAAACTAAGGCTGAAACAAATAGTATTTGTAAGTATTTTAAAATTATATTGAAAGGACAGATCCTAAGACAAATGAGGGTAAAAATATTTATTTAACATTACTAATCAAGGGAATGAAAACTAAAATATGTTATATTCATATCAAATAAGTTCAGGTACACGGTCACATATTTAGTGGAGAATCCTGCATTTTGGATCTATTTCTAAAAGGTTGAAAACTGTTGGACTACCCTGTATATCAAAATTTAGGAAATAATTCCAAATGCAGTTTCTCTACATTAATTGTTTATTATTAATAAAAAAAATAGTTATACATAATTTAAGATGGTTTATTTGACTAGAATTTGTTAGACAAGCAAAAGCATTCTTGGTTTTTAGAAACAAAATATCAAAAATTTGTAATGCCTTAATTTTTACACGCATTTTGACAAAAATTAGAGCCCTAGCTTTATGGGGATTTTTTTATAGCTTACCAAAGTTCAGTCTAACAAATTCTACAATAGATATTTAGCACAATTATAATTCTAATATTTAAATGTGTAGAAATAGGCCAGTCAGTAAAAACACAAAAAAGACAATATTTCAAAACAATAATTTACAAAGTCGATTGATTGTCTTTACTGATTGGCCTCTAAAATAGTAGCTAGGTGTTTTATATAGAGGCTTCGTCAGATCACTATCAAAAGGGAAGGCAGTTTTTGAGAAAAAAAAGTATTCTCTATGTTTACTTGTAAGTTGAATGTTGATTGTTTATCGTGGTATATGTTCCCAAAAATTCTTCTACATATTTAGCAGATACAGGCTGTTTTTAAAAAGATGCCAACCTTAGTTCGTATGGGAAAAAGGCCAAAAGATTTTCATCTTTTTTAGGACGACCTGTATTTGTGTTAGTTGGTTTCTTTGCTCATAAAATATAGTTTAGTTTTTTGCCCTGATAAAGTATTTCATTAAAAACACCTTACAAATGTTCCTGCAGACATAAATAATTCATGAAAAACTATTACATAGGTATTATACTTGCACCAAATTAAATTTGTATTATTGATTTTGCTCCAATTGTTATGTTTAGTTATAAATTTTATTTATTTATAAAAACGTTCAGTTTGCCATATTATTTAAACACTGTGGGCATTCCATTTTTATTTTATTAGTCATATTGTAATGCTTCCACAAAATGACTAAAGCTTATCAAAGTAATTATGACTTTTTTTTACCTACCAATATTTAAATAAAAAAAATTATTAAGCAATCGTAAATCTAATTATACCAATTTTTAAGTATGAATTAAATAAGGTAAGACAAGTTTCAACAACCTTTGTAAAGGTTATCAATGTTTAAATTATAAAAAAAAATTAAATAGGTTAGTGGGTCAAAAAAGCAGACATGTTATATTTGGAAAATTATTTATTTCGACCATACAAACATATTCTAAATTGCAAGAATCATAATCAAATCACAAACTGTCCACTACAAAACAAGTAAAAAAATCAGAAACATCCCTTATTTAGTTATTTAATAAACTAGCTACATAGTTTCAGGTTCTCTGTTGTAAACCTCCATAATTTTTTCCATGATCTCCCAGTTTTTGTCTTTTTGTAAGTCTTTAACAAATATGGTGTACCACCCTTCGTCGTTTTCTTCCACTAGGGGTAGTTTAACCCCAAAACATTGCAAAGCAAGCGAAATACAGGCTATTGCAATGTGCTGGGGAGAATAATCTAAAATGCTAGAATCGTGATGAAAATCTTGCAAAAATGAAGCCGCACTTCGTGCAATAGGGGTGGAATGCCACTGTTCTTTCGTCAACCAACCCTCCATTGATTTTAAGTAATGCAGCATGTATTTGTGGGGGTGGTTAATTGAAACTTCGAATTTTAAAACCTAAAAGTCGAATAAAAAAAATGTACTTTTTGTAATGCGAATTTTTAACACAAAAATGCACCGAATTTAATGAAACAAAAAACATTTTATAGCCACATTATTCTAGTTTCCAAAAATGTGCAAAATTCAAAAATACAGTGGGGCCTTCAACAATTGTGGACCCCAAAAGAAGAAATTGCAACTTTACCAAATAACGAAAATGCTATCCTTAAACTTAATATATAAACTTACCCTCATGATTAACAGTTCAGCTTGTACAATGCCATCCCTCATGTTCCAGTATTCATCCCCAATTTCCAGGGGGCTGCTCCCCCTATGCAAGGTATTATGTGCCACATTAATTATATCCCTTATTTTGAGATTATCGTCCTTTACCTTCCCAGCCAAGTAGAGGGATGAAGCTGCAATTAACTACACCATAAATTAGTCTTTTTCAAATAAGAAACAACCACTAAAACTTACAAATGGGTCATAATTCGTTGGATCCACTTCTTTGAAGAATCTATGTAGTAAAACTGCTGCTGTGGCCAAAGTAAGGGGTTGTGCCCCTAATTTTATTCCGCATTCAAAAATAAAGCGTGCTGGCGTGAAACCTCCCTTAAATTCCAAGTGGCTGTAGTCTATTGGGGTGATTTGGCGATTTTTTTCTCTTTGGAGTTCCATAACGTCGATAACGTCCTTCATTTTGGAATTTTAGGGCTGGAAATGGCACAATGTTGTTAGGAACCCTTTCAATTGAAAGGCAAACGTGTACTAATCGTTTTATTTATCTACCTGCTTTCTAATTCTAGTATTTAACCCCTCAGGCGAGGTAGGAATACTTACCGATCTGGGATTAATACTGATAATAAATGTAATATAAACAATGCAGTCTTAAAAGCTCTCACGGGTAACGATACTGTAACTAATTAGTTGTTTGTCTAAGCCAAAATACAAGCAATAACGTAATTGTTGTTAATTTTATCCAAATATGACCCAAAATTTGTATCAAACTTGTTTAAAGCAAGCGCATGTTTGGGAGGGGTAAACAAATTAAGGGGAAGGAAGCCACGGACTCTTTTCCAGTGGCGTCCCAAAGTTATTTAATACAAAATAAAGGTTTGCTAGCATTAAAATACTTTCTCAGCAACTAGTTATGTATAAAATGCAATAAAAACACTTAAAAAAACTGTTAATTAGACAACAATTCATATAAACAGTAAATATTAAAATTAAAAGTTCATCCCCACTACCACGGATTTTATGCACATAGCTTTATCCGTGCGTCAGAGCCAGCTGTGTTCGGCACAATAAATGTCAAAAATATATTTGTGTTGGTGTTTAACTAAAAACTCAATTTTTGTCTAAAAATACGCGTTTTTATAAGTTAAAACCTTGCATAATAAGTACAGTAAGTCATAATTAATGATGTAACCAAGTAAACAACTCGTAATTGCGCTTTTTTGCAGAAATAATGACAACGGAAAAAAATCAGCAAGAGGTAATTGATCATGATCTTCAAGAAGAGGGGCAATTTGTGGTAGATGACGTGAGTAAGATTATAAAAGATGCAATTGAAGCTGTAATCGGTGGAAATGGGTACCAGCAGAATAAAGTAAATAATTGGACTACTGCAGTTGTTGAATCTTGCACTGCTGAACTTACTAAACTAATGAAGCCCTACAAATATATTGTTACTTGTACGATTATGCAGAAAAATGGGGCTGGTTTGCACACCGCTAGTTCGTGTTATTGGGACAACAACACCGATGGAAGTTGCACCGTCCGTTGGGAGAATAAAACCATGTTTTGTATAGTTTCGGTTTATGGTCTAGCTATCTAAAAATGCACATTGCTTATTATGGAGTAAATATTTATTATTAATTAAAGGTAAACCTGCGTAAAGTAAGGATAAAATCATTTTTGAAGCATACATTTTTAAACTTGGGCGCAAAATTACTACTTTTTACTAAACTATGTATTTAAAAAGGGTCTCCCAATTTAATGGATGTTTTAAAACTAATAAATTCCTATTTAACCTATGCGTACACAAACAATAAAAGCTTTTTGCCTTATTAATTTCTCTAGTGATTTAATTTTAGTATTTCTATGTTATTTTTTTTAATATTAGGCATAAGTACTTTTTTTATTTAATGGTTCGTTTTCATGCAATGTCACAAACTATTTTTATTAATAAAACACCATAAGTATAATAATTATTATTAATTGGCTTAGAGACAGTATTTTTTTACCTTTCCAATTTTCTAAAAAAATGCCAGCTAAAAAAAGTTTAATAGAAGAAGATACATACCGCTATAAAATGCGGCATTACGGAGGTCTGTAATTTTGCATTACAGAAATTTATAATTATTCAAAAATTAACTCGTGTAGTTTTGCCATTTAATAACAGATGGTGTCAATGTTTCTTCTTTTAAAATTTTTAATTTTTAAAAATTAGTCACTTTTGTGTTCTTTAGTAGGGCACACTAATGGGGGGGGGGCACAGTGGGAGGTCCCCTTTAGTAAGGGGAAAGGTGGGGATAGGGTAGCTACAAACAGGGAAGACGAGTTTGAATAGTTTAGCTCCAGACAGGGAACAAGAGACTGGTTAGGTTAGGTTAGCTCTGCCGTCCAAAGGAAACAGACCGTATGTCCCAATTTCATTTTGAGAAAAACGGGTTTATATTTTTACAAAATTCCTTTTTAAGTTTGGCTTTTTTATTTTAATGAAAATAAAACATAGTTAACAATGAAGGGTTAATTTATGTCTTTTTCTTATTATTACATACAAATAAATATATGGTTTTGTTTCCAGGTAATCTTAAGATTAAAAATTTTTATGAGAAACTTTGACACCCTGTATCTCAGAAACGACGGATTTTCGGACACATGTTTATATAAACTTTTTTTCTTAGAATGGGTTCAGGAATTATCCCATGAATTTTATCCTAGTTATTTTGTAACACCCTGTATAAGTAAAATAACCGTAAGTGCGGAATTGTAAGCAAAATGACTGATATGCTAAGGAATAAATTAATGTAAAAAAATTTTAAGAAAAAGCTTTTATTTAAATGCCCTAAAAAGAAAAAAATAAATTTTTTCAATTAAATTAAACCCATTAATTTGTCACAATATACACTTTTTATGATATAAAAGCTTGTCGCGAGATTCTGCATTTATGTAGATTTATTTTGTAAAATACATACATTTTTTTCTTTTTTCAGAACCACCTAAATTAAAAATTGGTAAATGGTATAAGTATTGTATTCTTTTTATTAATTGCAATAGTAAATTTCGCGAGATTCTGCATTTATGTAGATTTATTTTGTAAAATACATACATTTTTTTTCTTTTTTCAGAACCACTTAAATTAAAAATTGGTAAATGGTATAAGTATTGTATTCTTTTTATCAATTGCAATAGTAAATTTCGCGACAAGCTTTTATATCATAAAAAGTGTATATTGTGACAAATTAATGGGTTTAATTTAATTGAAAAAATTTATTTTTTTCTTTTTAGGGCATTTAAATAAAAGCTTTTTCTTAAAATTTTTTTACATTAATTTATTCCTTAGCATATCACATTAACATTTTTACTCCCATTCCAAGCACCACTTAGGCCAAGATGTGGGTTTTTGGACCTGAAATTTCTTTACAAAAAATTGCTTTTGTGTTCTTTAGTAGGGCACACTAATGGGGGGGGGGGGCACAGTGCGAGGACCCCTTTAGTTAGGGGAAAGGTGGGGATAGATAGGGTAGCTACAAACAGAGAAGACAAGTCTGAATAGTTGAGCTCCAGACAGGGGACAAGAGAGTGGTTAGTTTGTGTGTCTGTGTTAGTGAGAGCGCAGTTAGGTTAGGTTAGCTTCGTACAGAGAACGAGAGAACAGCGGGATAATTACTGAATATCGCTTCTTACGAAACCTACATAAGAAGACCATTAGGTTTCGTACGAAGCGATATTCAGTAATTACCCCGCAGGTAAGAAAGGCGACCTTCGGATGGAAAACGGGAGTTTTTAAGTTAGAGTTTTAAATTTTTTGTATTAAACGTAAATTAAAATTAGACAAAAATGATTGATTTATTTTAAATGAGGTAGTTGAAGTGAACAGGTCAAAAACTAGAAATGGGTAGAAGTCGAAACGCGTAGAAATTACTCTTCACAGATAAGTAGCTCGAGTAGAATTCGGAATCGGTAGAAGTGTAATTTTGTAAATCAAAGCTTAGTCTATTTTTTATATAATTGCTACACATTCTATGGTATACTCTTCGCAAGAAAGCTGTTATAGGATAATTAATAGTCTAATATAAAAAAAAATTATGTAAAGAAAATCTGCGAAGAGTGCAAACTATTAACAGAAAACACGAAGAATTTAGTTAACGAAGAGGATAAACGTTCTGACATTTAAAATATTTGAGGTTATTTGTTCTGACAAGCGGTTTTGTTTCTTTGTTTAAAATATTTTTGGCATGGCCTTCTTGACCGACACGTAACGTGATTTGGACTTTTTTTTGCTATTGAAAAAGTTGTTTTTTTGTTTTTTTAACCTTACTGGCTAACTTTACAAAGAATGAACCAACATTTTTAATAGAAAATTAAATTTTCATTAATTTTGTAAAAAAGATTTTTTTTGTTAATTGAATAATAACGGAGATAGGAGGTTTTTTTGTGGTGGGGGGTAACGGGGGGGTCTGACAAAAAAACCAACGAATACTTTTTTATAGAGAATTAAATTTCCTATGTTTTATGTCGAATAATTTTTTTTGTAAATTTAATAATAATTGAGTTACGATTTTTTTTTCACTTGGGGGACCGAAAAGGGGGCTTTATAGTACTCAGATTTTTGTCAAAAACAATAGGGTTCTTCCTCTTATAGGGATCGATTTTTCCTTAAAATTTGAATAGGATTGGAAGTTTGGTTCTTAAGATAGCGTGTTTACAAGAAACGTGACATCCCACAGACCGACCGACCGACCGACCGACCGACCGACGGACGGACAAAAAATGAAAATCTTAAAAAGTCATGAAACGCACGAATCTGCAAAAATTTTTGCTCTACGACGAAAATTGACGATTTTAGGATTTTCTGATCGTTTGCAATATACTCTTGTGAAGAGTATAATAATAATAGTAACACGCGTCTGAACAAAGTGTTCTTGCACGTTTCTAAAGCACCCGAGGTTGTGAAAATGTGGAAAGACTATTTAAATATTGAAAACAACATTAAAAATTTGTTTTGTTGTAAAGAGTGAAGATCATTTCAATGTAAGTAAATCATATTTTCTGAGGTTTCAATGTATGGCCGAATGTCCGTAGTAATGTATAATAATTTTATTAAGCCAGAGAATATTTTTTGAGCAACATTTAAAAATATAACTACATTCTTTTCCAAACTAAAAGTCTGCTGATCTACCGCAATCGCCTACTATACCTTGTTGCATCTCAGATAACAGTGTTACAACGTAAATAATAACAAGCTTCTTATTTGATTTAAAAAGAATTCCTATTTTTGGTGTTAATTTGGTACATGGGGGCAAACAGACAACTTTAATAAAATGTTTGTTTTAACTTGTAACCAGGTGTGCGTATTGTATACCTGTAAATAACCCTTTTGCTAAAAACTTATTAATACATAATTATCCTTTGTGATTATCTACCTGTCGTACTGCTCTAATTAAATGTAAAGTATTGTTAATGCAAAAATAAGGTAAATGTTTTGATAATATATTAGTTGGAAGCACATTATTGGGTATTTTAGAGACCATTTTCCCCGAAATTTGGGAGCGTTTCTTAAACTGCAGTTAAACCAGAACCAGGTATTTTTTTTAAATTTCGTTCACGCAATTTTCATTGTCGTATTCGTTTTGTTAGACTGTGATTATTAACGTTTATAAGACTATGAAATGCCACATTCTAAAATATAAGTATGGAAAGCAAATGTCGATAATAACGTCTTGCTGATGACGTCAACAAACCGCTATTTATGAAATATTTAAAGGCCATTTCTCAAAATTGAGATTAATTAAATTTATCGTGTATTTTTTGGTGTCTTTAATAGTTTAAAGTCATTAAGCGATTAGGTTAGGTTAGCTCGAGACCGGGAACGTGAGCCCGATTGGTTAGCTCTTAAGTCTAGTAAATGAACCGCATCATAGGAAACTTTTTTTAATATGAGCCGATTTTGACAAAAATGGTGTCATTCGATTCGAAATAACATATAGATAAAAGTCCCAACCCTTAGAAGTGGGGGAAATTTTCGTTGTCCCCTGAGTAGCGTCCTTTTTATATCTAATATCCAATCTTGTTGGATTTGTACAAAACTTTGCAAATATGTGTATAATAATATTTGCAATTTCAAAAAAAAGTTGCGTTTGAAAGCCCATAACTTTAAAAGTAGAAGTGTTGCAAATGTTTAAGTGCCAGATTCGGATTCAACAGCTTGTTTTACATAATCATACAAGTTTGCATTAATGGCAAAAGTTATTTGTGGCCGTGGCAATAAAAAAACTAGCCTCTTGCAAAAAAAACTGATTTTTTGCAATTTCAAAAAAAAGTTGCGTTTGAAAGCCCATAACTTTAAAAGTAAAAGTGTTGCAAATGTTTAAGTGCCAGATTCGGATTGAGCAGCTTGTTTTACATAATCGTACCAGTTTGCATTAATGGCAAAAGTTATTTGTGGCCGTGGCAATAAAAAAACTAGCCTCTTGCAGAAAATCAGTATTTTTTGCAATTTCAGCAGCTTGTTTTACATAATCTTTGTTAAATTTTTTGCATTTTGTAATGTCATCATCATAGATAAATTGGTATCGACGCCATTTTTGTAAATATTTTGACCAAACTTGGCATTTTGCTTATTTAGGCATTGCTTAAGCATTCTTTTAAAGAAAGTTTGGTGTAGAAATATTTACGAATGGCGGAGATACGAGCTGTTAAAGTTTGACCATGTCAAATTTCAAATATGTTGTAATGTCATCGTAAATAATTGGTTATCGACGCCATTTTTGTAAGAAATTTAACCAAATTTGGCAAATTGCTTTCTTAGGCATTGCTTACTCTTTTAAAAAATGTTTAGTGAAAAAATATTTACAAATGGCGACGTTACGACTTGTCAAAGTTGGACATCTTTGTTAAATTTCGAGCTAACCTAACTTAATGTAAGAGGGAATGGGAGAACAGGCAGGTGAGGTAGAAACCAGGCCCGTACCCAAGGGTGGTGTTTCGGTGTTTAAACACCACCCGAAATCAGAGACTTTTATCAAATTATTGTAAATAGTAGTAGGAACAAAGAAATGTTTAAATTTGGTGTAAAAATCAAAAAGTAGGATGCTTGACATCGTACCGGGTAAGGACATGACGGGAAATAAAACAAATGATCATCTTTTGGGTAACTAAGGAAAAAGGGGGAATTGTCATATTTGACGAACAAAAATTTAAGATGTCACTTTCAGAAAAAGTTATTTAAAAAGTCATATTTGTCGATTTATCCAGTTTAGTAAATATGTTAAAAATACATAAATAGGAATCACAAAAATTGTAATGTGTTGTGCTAACTCAAGTTTAATATCTTTTGGAGAGATGGTGGTTACAGAACTAGGCGAAAATGAATAAAAAAGACAAATAGAACAGTCAGTTTTTCATTTAAATGTTAACTCGCTAGTGTGAAATGATTTCACAAAATTTTTGATCCAAAATATTGAGTAATCCACTCGGTAATCCATGTTTATTAAAGCTATTATTTAATAAAAAATAAGATAACGTAAAATTAGTAAAGTTGCTCAAATTTTCCGGTTGGATTTGGGAGAAAATTCATAAGAGCGCAGAAGAACACATATTTTGTACATTTTCTTTGCATGCATCTACTTTTTTTGCAAAACGTAAAATGTTTCATTTTTAAACTTTGTTGATAATGTCCAATTTATTTTGGTAAATTTTCTAAATCGCATGTTCGCCACTTCTTTAGCAATACACTTACATTTGGAATATAGTATTTAATGTCTTTTTTGTAAAATATTTATTATTTTTGAACTCGTTTTTAAATATTTTCTGGAGTTTTTTAACATGTCAGAAAGACAGAAACTAAATTTTTAAAAAGTCAAGTGATATTTTTAAGCGTGCTATCTTCTCGATGTCTAACCGCAAATTCATTCAGTCAAAAGTCAAAAGGTTACATTTGACAATTTCCCCTTTTTGCGTAAACAAATCTGTTGTCCATACTCTTCTACGAAGTAAGAAGTTGTCTAGTGCTCTACCTACAGTCAAGCCTACAGTCATAATTGCGTTTTATTTACAGTTTTTGTTTTTTATGGTGTATTCAGGAACCATTAAATTAAGAAATTAAGTTAAATTAAGAATTAATTTAAGAAATCTACAGCAGTTGATTGGTTGATTTGACACTGACAAATGAGAAACTTCAATGTCAATGTCAAATCAACCAATCAACTGCTGTAGATTTCTTAAATTAATTCTTAATTTAACTTAATTTCTTAATTTAATAGTTTCTGAATGCACCATTAAATATTTAATAAAAGTTTTAAAATAAAATTTCTTGAAAAGCATATTATTTACATAAAATAATATTTTGTTCTTCTTCCACTACCTGATATTCTTCAATAAAATTTTGTGTAGTATAATTTCTAATTGTTAGGATAATGCATAATCTTAAAGACAAAAAAAAAAATGACAAATGAGAATTTTCAATGTCAATGTCAAATCAACCAATCAACTGCTGTAGATTTCTTAAATTAATTCCTAATTTAACTTAATTTCTTAATTTAATAGTTCCTGAATGCACCATTAAATATTTAATAAAAGTTTTAAAATAAAATTTCTTGAAAAGCATATTATTTACATAAAATAATATTTTGTTCTTCTTCCACTACCTGATATTCTTCAATAAAATTTTGTGTAGTATAATTTCTAATTGTTAGGATAATGCATAATCTTAAAGACAAAAAAAAAATCGCCTGCGGCGCCATTTTGCGGGTGGTTGCCGCCCCCGGACCCCCTGCAGCGACCGTATCCCCCAGCGAACACCACCCGAACTCATTTACTGGTTACGGGCCTGGTAGAAACAGGGAGCAGGAGTACAGGTAGGATAGACAGGTCTGGAGAGGGAGTATCATGAGTGTTGTTAGCGTAGGATCCGTGGGGTAAGTTTTGGATCAGAGGGGTGTTAGCGTAGGATCAGCGTCATGTTAGCGTAGAAGCCATAGGGGTTAGTGCAGGATCAATAGGGGTTAGCGCAGGAGCTGGGGGGTTAGCTTAGAAGCCGTTGGGGTAGTGTAGAAGCCGCGGGAGTTAGCCTAGAAGCCGTGGGAGTTAGCGTAAGAGCCGCGGTGGTTAGCTTAGAAGCCGCTACGGTTAGCCTAGGAGCTGTCGGGTTAGCCTAGAAGCCGCGGCGGTTAGCCTAGGAGCTGTCGGGTTAGCGTAGAAGCCGCGGCGGTTAGTGTAGGAGCTGTCGGGTTAGCGTAGAAGCCGCGGCGGTTAGTGTAGGAGCTGTCGGGTTAGCGTAGAAGCCGCGGCGGTTAGCCTAGGAGCTGTCGGGTTAGCCTAGAAGCCGCGGCGGTTAGTCTAGGAGCTGTCGGGTTAGCCGAGAAGCCGCGGCGGTTAGCCTAGGAGCTGTCGGGTTAGCCTAGAAGCCGCGGCGGTTAGCCTAGGAGCTGTCGGGTTAGCCTAGAAGCCGTGGCGGTTAGCCTAGGAGCTGTCAGGTTAGCCTAGAAGCCGCGGCGGTTAGCGTAGGAGCTGTTGGGTTAGCCGAGAAGCCGCGGCGGTTAGGTTAGGTTAGGTTAGGTTAGGTTAGGTTAGGTTAGGTTAGGTTAGGTTAGGTTAGGTTAGGTTAGGTTAGGTTAGGTTAGGTTAGGTTAGGTTAGGTTAGGTTAGGTTAGGTTAGGTTAGGTTAGGTTAGGTTAGGTTAGGTTAGGTTAGGTTAGGTTAGGTTAGGTTAGGTTAGGTTAGGTTAGGTTAGGTTAGGTTAGGTTAGGTTAGGTTAGGTTAGGTTAGGTTAGGTTAGG